>OX104118.1:59299778-59925839 GCA_944474755.1 Limnoperna fortunei | reverse complement strand
AAGAAGAAAAAGATGGAAGGATTTTCAAACAGACAATGGGAAAAACAACACCGAAGCATGGAGAAAAACGAAGATCAAACTGAAACAAAGGATGAGGTATGTTTTGGTTTTTATGTCAATACTGAAGCTAAAGTAACAAACTTTTTTAATCGTGATTAAATGCAACACATGGACAAGTAATTGCTATGTCATGACAGTAAAACAACTAAATTAAGAAATTATTTTGATTATTCCAGAAATAAAGTTGGAATTACCGAGATTAAACTTCGTATTTCCAAGATTCAACTTGGAATTTCAAGAGTAAAGTTGATTATTCCAAGAATAAAGTTGGAATTTCCAAGATTAGAGTTGATAATTCAAAGTTTAAAGTTGATAATTCCAAGAATTAAGTTGGAATTTCTAAGATTAAAGTCGATAATTCCATGATTAAAGTTGGAATTTCCAAGATTAAAGTTGATAATTCCAAGAATAAAGTTGAAAATTCCAAGAATAAAGTTGGAATTTCTAAGATTAAAGACTTTAATTCCAAGATTAAAGTTGATAATTCAAAGAATAAAGTTGATAATTCCAAGAATAAAGTTGGAATTTCCAAGATAAAAGTCGACAAATTAAAAAATTAAAATAAAAAAAATGTGGCACTAATACGCTTCCGTATTTTTCGGATGTTTCTGTATATTATATATTAGGATCAGTAGTGATTAAAAGTAGCCTTAAATTACTTGAGAAAAATTGGTAATAACGAATCTGATAGTGTGTGTATTTTCAAAACATTTTTGTAAGTAATAAATTGATAATAGCTAAAACTGTATCAATCTATTTCCAAACAATCCTTTAACACTCTATACACAATCGAGGAACTGTCCTTAATATTGCATTTACAAATTTTTTCAACTCATTGAGCAGTTTAGGAAAAAATGTTTCAGATAGTTATAGGTTATATTTCATTTTCTGATGGGAAGAGAAATAACTCGAGGACATGAAATATAACATATTCCAATTTATATTTCTTTAAATGTCAGATTATAGAATAAAAATACATTATATAATTGTTTCAATTAAAAACATAACATTAAAATCGAAAAAACGTGAATGATAAGATTTGCCAATATTACAACTTTTGTAATGGGCTTTGTGTTGGAGGTATCCACCATTATTTGGGTCTTGGGTTGTGCATTTGTAATGGGCTTTGTGTTGGAGGTATCCACCATTATTTGGGTCTTGGGTTGTGCATTTGTAATGGGCTTTGTGTTGGAGGTATCCACCATTATTTGGGTCTTGGGTTGGGCATTTGTAATGGGCTTTGTGTTGGAGGTATCCACCATTATTTGGGTCTTGGGTTGTGCATTTGTAATGGGCTTTGTGTTGGAGGTATCCACCATTATTTGGGTCTTGGGTTGTGCATTTGTAATGGGCTTTGTGTTGGAGGTATCCACCATTATTTGGGTCTTGGGTTGGGCATTTGTAATGGGCTTTGTGTTGGAGGTATCCACCATTATTTGGGTCTTGGGTTGGGCACTTGTAATGGGCTTTGGGTTGGAGGTATCCACCATTATTTGGGTCTTGGGATGGGCATTTGTAATGGGCTTTGTGTTGGAGGTATCCACCATTATTTGGGTCTTGGGTTGGGCATTTGTAATGGGCTTTGTGTTGGAGGTATCCACCATTATTTGGGTCTTGGGTTGGGCATTTGTAATGGGCTTTGTGTTGGAGGTATCCACCATTATTTGGGTCTTGGGTTGTGCATTTGTAATGGGCTTTGTGTTGGAGGTATCCATCATTATTTGGGTCTTGGGTTGGGCATTTGTAATGGGCTTTGTGTTGGAGGTATCCACCATTATTTGGGTCTTGGGTTGGGCATTTGTAATGGGCTTTGTGTTGGAGGTATCCATCATTATTTGGGTCTTGGGTTGTGCATTTGTAATGGGCTTTGTGTTGGAGGTATCCACCATTATTTGGGTCTTGGGTTGTGCATTTGTAATGGGCTTTGTGTTGGAGGTATCCACCATTATTTGGGTCTTGGGTTGGGCATTTGTAATGGGCTTTGTGTTGGAGGTATCCACCATTATTTGGGTCTTGGGTTGGGCATTTGTAATGGGCTTTGTGTTGGAGGTATCCATCATTATTTGGGTCTTGGGTTGGGCATTTGTAATGGGCTTTGTGTTGGAGGTATCCACCATTATTTGGGTCTTGGGTTGTGCATTTGTAATGGGCTTTGGGTTGGAGGTGACATTTGATAGCGCTTTCTCTAAGTAGTGCTCTTTTTGGTTTCGAAACATCTTCTTTGCTTTTCCTTTTATATTGATGTGTGTTTTAATGTAAAAGTTTAGAGGATGTAAGTCTCTTGTTAGTTTGGATATTTGACTTTTCAGGTTGAAAATGGAACAGAAGTCACACGTGATCAACAACAGGATGATGAATCTGAGGATGTTCCGCCACCTGTACCGATGCGAAAACATGGTCATACCGAGACCTGTGAAGAATCTGAACTTCCGCCGCCACCGTCAGAGGATTGGTCAAGAGACGACGTAAATAGCTTTCTACCTCCACCTCCCATTCCAATCGAAAACGATACAGAGATATATACTAGACAAAATGTTTCATTTCCACCTGCCCCACTAGATTTTTATCAAAGTGACAATGCTACCAGTCGGTTTACCAAAAGGTATTCTACTTTACGTCTTCCGCCGCCGCCGCCTGATTTGACTGCAAATAACACAGACATGGAATCTATTATGTTGCCACCACCTCCCTTTGAGTTAGAATCAGACATGCCACATACAAATCCAAATACAAACCGAACAAGCACGTTCGTCTTACCTCCAGTTATGAAGAGATCAGCAACACCAGAAGCAGACTATCCAGACATTGAAGAAGAACCGGATCCGGATGCAGGATCTACTCCTCCTGCTCCTCCACTACCTCCTCCTGCGCCTGGGCTGCCACCTGCCCCATCTTTACCAGAAAAAAATACGAACCCAACGACCGCCGTTGAGCATAAATCTAGTGTTGGAATGTTTGACAAAGATTCCCTAATAAAAAGTAAGTTGCCTTTCTGCAGTTTCGGTTATAACAAGCAAGAATATAGGTTACACCCGTATACAGAGATGTTTTATTAAGTATTTGAATAGTGTAGTTTAAGTTTTACAATAACAAAACCGTGCTGTACGAAGCAACCGACGGATGTATAATTTTAGTCTCTTCTTCATTTATCATGATGCGCAAACCTATATTTGAATGCCTATTATCTTAAAAAGAAGCAACCATATAGATACTGCACTATAAATCACTATAAATGCTTGTGTCAATGACGGCCCTACGAACTGTTGGGCTCCATGGGAAACATGATAAGTGGGCCCCCATTTATGAAGTTATGATAATAATACTATAAATAGACTGACAGACTTGCAGGTTTCAAATGTTAATATATACAACTGTATGGGTGATACTTCTTCACTTTGCCATTGCTACAGTTATCATGTGGACTGTACACTTAACACTGGCAAAAGATTGTGTCCCTTCGACACGGTGGCATCACAATGCACTATAATACATGTGAACTGACCCCGTTACAAAAAAATCAAGGTGCGCATTTAGGTGCAATAGGTCCAATTGGCCTGATGCCGGTTCTGTCTTGTGTCTGCTAGTTATTTTTCCAAATAATTGGCCAGTTTCATGTATTGGTTGTGTCTTTTGCATGTTTGTGCGGAAATAACAAACTACGTGTAATTAAACTTCAGCTGAAGCGGGTCATCATTTTCCAGGTTGGCAATATCAGGTCTAATTGGGTGACAATACAAATTATTACACTTCATGCAAAAATGCCGTCTTTTTATTGGACAGTGACCATGTGTTAAAATCTACTGACTTCGATTTTAGCCCAGCCCATCATGGCCATGGGTGTTAATCCCTCGTGCGTTCCTCCCAACTGTTGATATAAAAAAAACTTAGACCGGAAGTTGTTGAACCGAAAATTATCACCCGTTCCAGGGGAAGTTTACGGGTGATATAAAAAACATTATTATACTTTATGTATGTAAGCTGTAATTTTTTGGATACAGAGAGGTTAACAATCAACAATCTACTCTGTTGGAATGTTGCCCTTTCATCTATAGTCTATTTGTGAAGCTTGTGCATGTAGCGTGCGCTTGTAAGTTACATGTTTTTGTTTCTTCACAAGAGTACTTAATTTCAAATTGATCAATTGGACAAAATATCTAAAAGCATTTAGTACAACGAAATAAAAAAAGCAGGTGATTGATTGATAGATCAGATTGGTACCTTTCGCAAAAACACTGTCAACCTCGATTTCGTCTCGTTTGACAATTATTAGCAGGTCTAGATAGCTTATTTTTGTTATTATTTCATTTATTATCCATGTATCATTTTCACATACAAAAATTTCATAAATATTCAATTGGCTTAAAGGTCATTGAACATAAAGAACATGGGAATCGGTGATCAAGCGCACATGAATATACCACATATATTTTAACCCTCATTTACTTGAATTATAATAAATAAAACATGTTTCATACAAAAATACAATTATATATCATACATTAACTATATAGTATAATGCATATTGTGTTTGGCTAATTCGAATCCAAAGATAATTAGAACAGGAACATATAAATCAACTATTTTATTAGAAGTTCTATTTAGTATAGTCTGCCTAGCAAGTTGTCTTCTGATATTCTGTATATAGCTTTATAGAGCCATACTTCCACATATGAGAGAGAAGTACATTATAAGAGGCAAATATTTTCCTTATCGGATGCTTTTTACTAACATTAAAAGGCTTTTGATTAAAAAGTAATCGATATTTAATTTGATTTCCATATATTTTAGTGAAAGAGAAATTAAAGCAGGCTAAAGAAAGGACGACAGCACCTGCCAAGTCTAATCCAAATCAGTTTGACGTACATTCAATTATGAACAAAGCTTTAGAAAATCATAGAAAATTTATAGAAGAAAGTTCCAGTGAAGATGAATCTCTATATTCTGACAGTGATAGTGACTGGGAATAACAAAATAGACTGCGATCGAAATGAAAAAGAACTCGTTTGATAAGGCACAATCTGTTTGTTTGTTTGATGGTGTTTAACGCCAATTTCAGCAACTTTTCAGCTATATCATGGCGTCCAGTTTTTATTGGGGAAGCCGGAGTACCCGGAGAAAACCCCCGACCTGCGGTAGGAAAACTTGCAATCCTTGTCAATTATGTCTCCCCTTCCCAGAAGGAGGAGACATATTGTTTTTGTGTCAGTTCTTCAGCTTCTTATTCTTCTTCTTCTTCTTCTCATACAAAGCGTGTCCGGACCATAACTTTTTTATCCTTTGATATTTGGAATGTAGATGTATCACCATGAGACTATGTGTCGCGTACCAGAATGACCTTCATATGACCTTGACCTTTGACCTCAAGGTCAAATTTATGCTCATTTTACATGCAAAGCGTGTCCGGACCATAACTTTTATGTCCTTGATATTCAGCTTTGATATTTGGAATGTAGATGTATCACCATAAGACGATGTGTCGCGTACCAAAACGACCTTTACATGACCTTGACCTTTGACCTCGAGGTCAAATTAATGCTAATTGTACATGCAAAGCGTGTCCGGACCATAACTTTTTTTATCCTTTGATATTCAGCTATGATATTTGGAATGTAGATGTATCACCATGAGACGATGTGTCGGGTACCAGAATGACTTTCATATGACTTTGACCTCGAGGTCAAATTAATGCTAATTTTAAATGCAAAGCATGTCTGGATATAACTTTTTTTATCCTTTGGTATTTGGCATGTAGATGTATAACCGTGAGACGATGTGTCGCGTAACCGAATGATCTTTCATATGACCTTGACCTCAAGGTCAAATTAATGCTAATTTTATTGCAATAACACCCACATTTAATCAAGATCAATTTTTTTTCGATTTTTAGTATAAATTATCCTCTCTGATGGTACTGAATTGATACACTACACATTCGTATTGTTCAGCTCCAATGTGTATATTAATTTGCTCACATGTAGAAAGATATTCCTAGTACTTATATTTGCCCCCACATATAAAAAAGCATCCACCTTGTTGATACTATGGAAGGGGAGACATCCGTTTTAGCGCGCTAAAACAGTTACAACTAGTTAAGGTTAGAGTCGAGTGCACCCTGCCTGCAGTAAGAATCGAAACCGCAATTTCAGTGATCAATAGAAGACGAACTACCTTGACCACTCGGCCACCGAGGCCCCAAGGCACAATCTGATCTAGGTTTATCCATTAAATCCTATTCAATACCTACCAATGTTTGAAAATTCTGTTAGTACATGAGTTACTGTGGCGTGATTTATTACAGTTTTGTCAAAAGTTGTCAATCCTCAATCTTATCGTGTTATGTGATAAAAGTCTAGTTTCTTGCCCAGATTAAAACATTATATGTGATAATATTGGCCAGTTGTCCAGTTTGTATGTCACAACATCCCTAAGGGACCAATCAGTTTCTTATTATTTGTGTGGGGGATTTCTTAAAAGACATTTTGTTTTGTTCCTAAACTAAAACAAACAGCATATTGAGAAAAAGGGGGCTGTTTGAGGCAGATCATATTTCTGGCAGACTAGATACTGTTTTTGAAATCCATAAATGTTTGGTCCCTACTTCATTAAAACATATACTCAGCTTAAGCATTTTGTTTCAAAACTAAATTTAAGAACAATATGTACTATTTATACCCTTTTGTCAATTGTTTTTTTGCTTATTTTCTGTCTTCTTGCCTTTAATAGGTACCACACCTCAGGATAACCATTATTGTATTTGAGCACATTTTACTGAACACTGCTTAACTATATATTACTTTTATCATATATTTAGTAATAAATACTGAAGTTTTGTATTTACAATAAAGGTTCTTTACTTTCGTCTACATCAACCCCTAGGGTCATAAACTAATGAACCTTGAATTGTATAACCAGTATCCCCCTTCGCAGAATGTATCTATTTTTTTAGTTACATGTATGATAAACAGCACAGAACATGGCAAAACCTGTACACCTTTTAATAATAAGTACAAGAACCAAAGCTACATATGTAGATGAAATTATGACTTTATATGGGATACCATTAGTGTAATTGTGATTGACACAATTTAGTTTAAACATTTTATTTGTCAAAATATACAAATTGGATTGGACACAAGTACAACATACTTATGATGTCCTCTCCATCACAGTTGTGATGAGAATCATGCTTCCTATCTTATTAGACCTGACTGACACTATTACTACATGTATATCCAATCAGCAATAAGAAATCAAGATATGAATGTGCTGCCTTAACTCAAGTTGGTCCTATGTTGATATGGCACTTGAAATACGACACCTGACAAGCTACAGGATCAATGTAAGAATACTGAAAACAGAACACACAATCTACCTTTACCATCACCAAACTGATTAATGTGACAAAAAAGATCAATAATACCAAAACGAAACAAGTGTGGACTGTGAGCACGCTCACAAAGCAGTACCCCCGCTTTGCTTTCAAGTCCAATTATCTCCCCTTAATGATATACGAGGTCAATAAAAATCCTTCATGCACATCTACATATAATGTACTTCCTTTATGCTAAGTTTCATTAATATCATCAAGCGGTTTAGGAGGAGCGGCCCTTACCTTACAAGGGATGTGGACAGACGGACAGACAGACAGGGTGATTCCTATATACACCCCAAGTTTGCAGGGGGGTAAAAATATGCAGAAATTTCCACAAACTCCTGTTATACAAAAAAGTTATAGATGAGAAGACTAACAAGTATTGTGACTTTTTTTATTTCCTTAAAATTCTATGATCAGCAATCTATTTCTTATCATGACAAATTTTCACCATAAACATCACCATATATTATCACAGTCAATTATATAATAAATAGTTTTAATAAAATCATGATGTTATCTTTAAATTGAAGATATTGCACAATATGACAACGAAATATCACTAAAATAAAAATATATATTATGCAATCAACTTACCAAGCAAAATAGTACCATTACCGACCTGCTACTGAAACTATTTTTTTTTTAAAACAATCTCTATTATGTACTACATAAGATACTTTCATTTATGGACTCTTCACATTAGTAATTGTAACCATCATTAGAGATCTGTATTTAAACATTCAATATTTAACACATAAACTAATAATTCCATAATGGAATTCTTAGATATACCACTCAATAAACATATTTACAGTCCTTCACTCCTGCTTATCTCCAATTATTTTATCTTTTGAAAATTTTCTACAGATTGATAAAATGGTACATAGCTACTGCCAACAAGTGCAGCTAAATCTTTTAAAGAAACTTGACAATCTAATCATAACCTTCGAAGTTCAGTAATAAAGAAAAGATTGCTTTAAAAAAAGGTTGTCATAGAAGCCTGTATAATCAATTAAGGTAGTCCATGTTTAAGACTAACTTTCACTAAAAGTACTTGAGAACTTGGATATAATACATTGTCTATCTCAAATAAATATCAATTGTTTACAGATTTAAATAGATGACTATATTTAAAATGCTAACTCTATTCTATTTCCTTTTAGCTGTTATTTTTCTCTTCTTTCATCAAATGGATTGTCCACAACCGATTCATGAATCATGATAAATAATGGAACATAAGTCAGAAAGTCTAACAAATCAAGCGCCTTTAAATGTCCTAGTTTTTCCCGAACTTCTACTTCATGTTCTGGACTTATTCCACCAGCTCTAAGTTCTATACAGAGTTGATCAATGGGAATCTTATTTGTGTCAGGATCTACATTACATTCCCACAGTTTCTGTCGAACAGAAAGAAAAAGATAATAAATAGGGGAGATAATTCAACCATAAATTTTCAGTACGTACACCTCTAGAATATTATATCTGACTTTTATTTGACTGATATTTTTTTTTAATGATGGACACAAACTTGATACATATTAAACAATTTCACGATCCCTTAACAATTAAAAAATTAACCTGTTTTCTAATGTATTATTGACTGAATTATAGAACGGTTGCTATGGTTCTCTTTTTAAAAACTGTGATGTAAATTTTATGTGGCAGTAAACCAACTGTGCCTCACAACTACTGTTTACTATCTGAGTATTACACACAAAAAGTCTACTCACTGTAACAACATTTGATTAGACGAATTAATAAATAAATGTATAAAGTATTATAGATTGATGCCTTTCAAAATAGGACTTTTTGCTATAAAACACATCAAGCCTTAAGAAGTGTTTTTGTGAGCTAATGCTCTCAGATGAGACCCCTGGTCTATAACTCTATACACAACACACAGACCCAAAACAGTATACCACCTATCCCTGATGGGTATAATAAATCCAACAATACAAAGCTACTGACAAAATTTAAGTATTGTATCATTTACCATTGCTTAGATAATCGACGGAAAATAGTGATGGACATATGCACACACACAGACTGAAAACACTCTATCACTATCCTGTCATGATGTTACCATTTTAATACGAGTCCATAATAAATTTCAGAAAAAGTGTTTACAGTGAATTATTTTTAAAGTAGTCGGGTTCAACTAGGAAATTTATGGCAGAGTTATTACAATTAATCTCAACAAAATTAAAAGACTCCTTTTGAACTTCGTGGATCAATACATCTAGTGATGTCTACAGAATGACAAAATCAGTGAGTGGCATTTTATCCACAATCAAATGAATAATATATACAACTGCTAATAATCTTAGTGTGTAGCCTACCTTACACATGTACATTTTGGTATCTAACATCTTAAAGTCCATGCTTCCTATCATATTCTTCATCCAAGTGCTAAATTACAGAAGAATTATTGAGACAATGATCTATAAATGCTGATCTATTTCATAAAGCATACGGAAAAATATGTGACTAGAAAAATGTGATTTAACATTGATACAAATGTTTCAAGTACAAGTTTTGCCAAAATTCACTGGCATTTTTGTAATTGAATTGGACAATGAGAGACATTCGATGTTCAATGAAATACACTACAAAAATTTATGGCCTCAGTGGCATAGTGGTTAAGGTAGTTAGTCTACTATTGATCCCATGGTCTGTTAACACTGAGGTTGCAGGTTCAAGTCACAGGTAGGTTGCATTCGAGTCTTAATTGACAATCTTAATTGACAAGTATTGCCAGTCTTCCTACCAAAGGTAGTCCACCAATAAAAACTGGATTCCATTATAAAGCCAAAAAATTGCTGAAAATTGTGTTAAACAACATTGAAACAAACAAAAAAAATTGACAAAAAGGGAGATAACTCATCAATCTGTACTATAATTTAGTTATTTTAGGAAATAAAACCTCATATAACCAAGAAAGTATAAACACAAACACTGCAATGGTCCTTGTTATGTCTCTGGAATTTCAAATCTACATTATTTTTTCTATGATAAAGCATCACTGTAATATGCCCTTCTTACTTTTAAGAATGCTTTATTTAAGTAAACAAAATTATCTTGGGTCTTTTGTCATCAAGTAAATAAGCTTAAATGCAAACGTAAACCTGAACAAAACCGTCCACCATTTTTTTTATGTTCACTCAAGCATGAAGTCTCGAGTGCTGCCCTACATAATTGTGCAGTAAGGAGATCTCATCATGCTGTAACTGTATAGCCAGTTTCAAGAAGTGTGAAGTCATCTTAATTTTTTTAAAGCTTGAACGAAAAAGGTAAACCTGATGAATGAAGGGACAGATCAAGAAGAAAAACAGACCAAAAATCTATTTGTTCCCGATTTTCATTGGCAGGACATAAAAACCACAAACAACCTCACAAAAGTAGGGAGTGAGTCCAGGCTCCAGAGACAGCTATTTAATGCAATATGCAAGGGGGTAGTTTTGTTCACTTAAAAAAATAATTTGAGAGAATTTTTGGTCTTTCTTAGACAATAATCAAAGAAACTTTCTGATAAGTTAAGTGTACTCAATCAAAAATCAAGTTAAGTTTGCACCTATATATTTATTTGTATAAGAATCATATGTAAATAGAACAAAGTCAAAATATTTTACATAATACTTACTCTAGAGCACTTATTTTTAATGAGAGTGCAGCCATAACTGCAAACAGTTTAAAATCAGCACCTTGAGAAACGTTATAACCGGCAATTTCTAATACCTAAAAGAAACACATATTTGTTAGGATGATTTTTCTACATTATACACATATACAGTCAAACTTGTGTTAACTTAAACCCTTCACAATAGATAGGTGTTCAGTTTTGTCATGTTTAATTAACAAAATTACAAATATTATAACATAAGTATTTTCAGTGTAGACATAATTTAGACTGGTTAAGGCAGGTTTAACTGCATGTGTATGTTAATGAAATAAGTTGTACTATTTTGTAAACTGTTAAATATGCAAAGAGACTGAACATATCATGTTGTTGATGTTTGGCAGACAGCTGGTCCACTAAAAATGTTATATCACAATCGCAGGGGGACCAAAGATTTTCATTTCATTCAAGAAGTATTCATAAACTTTCCAAGATTTTTTAAAATTATTTTTATGGCCCTTTTGAATTGGACAACATCATTTGTTTCAATAAACAAACTGAAATATTTTTGGAAATGCTGTTACTTGACACACAGTGGATCCTGATTTGAAGCTTTGTTGCAAATTATCTTGCCGCTTTAAAAGTAAACTTTGTAATATAAGTGGGTAAGGTAAACATGCAATCTAAATCACTATTCAATGTAAAAAATTTCCCAGTTTTTCCCGAAACTTCCGGACTTTTCCTGATGGGAAAAAGAAAAACTTAATTCTTCTTCTCCTGTCGTCAAGGTTGTGTAGGAACATTTTAATTGTTTAATTTAATTGTCTAATCTTTTTAAATAATGCATACCCGATACAAATATTCTTCCTCATTATACGAGATATTCTGATTTATGCCACGTAATGCTATCATGACCTCTACACCCTGTATCCAGCCTCTTCTTTCATCATCAACCTGCTCAATCACATTATTCAGACCATCATTTTAATTTCTTCTTTTTTTTAAATCATGTGCTTAACTTGTGTCTTAAACAATTTATATATCTACTTTTATATGCATAATTAGATATAGATTCTGCTGTTTTGAGTGGATTACAATATTTCTACACTCAAGATAGTTAAAATCAAGAATTGTAATCTATGAAAAACTGAAGGAGAATTTGTTTCTGAGCTATTATTTTTTATTATTTTACAACCATATCAATATTTAACTTTCTCCCTCTCATTGTGTAATTTTAATATAATAATGACACGAAAAACATCTTAATTTAATTGGACAAGTCCTAGCTATTTATTATAATAGTATTTCCTTAACAACAAAATATATTTTTTTATGTTAAAGTTAAAAACAAAGCCACACAAGCAATAATTTAACAGCAAAAAACCTTTTTCTTGGTCTAATGAAGACATTTATTTATGGTATCCAACACTGAAATTGAACTGAGTACACAAAGCTTAAACAAAAACTCGGAATGGACAGAAAATTATTAGTAGTCATCTTTCCAAGTCAAGTATACTTACAGATTCAAATGTTCTTTTGTAGGATTCCAAAGCCCCTTTACTGAAAATACAGTACTTTGCTAGGAACCCATCTAAAAACAAGTAGTAAAACTGATAGTAATATTGATCAACAATCAAAGCTTAAGATTTGCATGAATAAGAAAGGAATACACACTTCATAAACCGTGGATTGTGAATAAGTGCAACAAACCCAGTCTAAATCCAATTTGCTTTTTTCTGAACCCAAAATTAACAACAACAGATTAAAGCCATTTGATTTTGTTTTTTTATTGTTAAATTAATAAATCTATACTACTAAAATTATAGACCCCCTTTTTAAAGCGTGCATCACAAAACACAGAGAAATAGCCCAGTATTAACCCATATAAGGTTACAAGCAGTTAATGCTTCATATGCAAAATATTTGATTTTTATATCGATTATTGCTTTAAACAAGTGTGGACAGTGAGCACGCTCACAAAGGGATACCCCAGCTTCGCTTCAAGTCCAATTATCTTCCCTGAATAATATCCAACAGCAACCAAAATTCTTCATGCACATCTACATATGATGTACTTCCTTCATGTAAAGTTTCATCAAAATCTGTCAAACGGTTTAGGAGGAGTTGCGCTTACGAGGTCGAGCAATGAATACTATATTTTTAAAGTCCAAGTCCAATTATCTCCCCTGAATAATATCCGACAGCGACGAAAATTCTTCATGCACATCTACATATGATGTACTTCCTTCATGTAAAGTTTCATCAAAATCTGTCCAGCGGTTTAAGAGGAGAAGCGCTTACAAGGGATGTGGACAGACAGGGTGATTCCTATATACCCCCCCAAACTAGTTTGCGGGGGTATAATAATTAGCAATTAACGATTAATTACGTCTGCAAATTTGTACCGGATACGGTCCTCCTTTACATTCAAAAATTTATTTCCAGGGCAAGGAAAACCCGTGAAGGGTACAAAACGTATGCCTACCCAACTGTCAACTATTAAATTAGAAGGCCATTATTACGATGTAAATTTTTTGATCAGTGAAAGCGTAACTTTAGTTTTTTAATGTCATATTAGTCTTGATCCTAGTGAAAACAAAATTCGTAGGACCTACCAGACATGTCTGGTGAAAAACCCTTCTTTGATTCCAATCGTTTTCCTGAAGCATACTTGCCAACATATTTTTGGTAGAATTCCTGATAATTACGCCAAGGGGTATGGGGACTGCTTAAAGTCCCCAGAGGGTCCTAGGAAAAGGCTTGGTAGGTGGCAGAGGGGTGCGAAGACCCCCAACTGAAACGATTTTTAAGAGTATTTTTATGGTATTTGAGAGGGTCTCCAGGCTTTTTTTGAGCTGACATACACATGTATTTTGTTAATGCAGGATTAGAAAGGCTGTTTTAACACAATTTTTATAATTATTCCTGAAAGAAAAAGAAGAAATCTGGGTGATTCCAACAACCTAACCGGTAGCCGCACACGGGTAACAAATTCCGGAGGTTCCAGGTAAAATCTGGAGCATTGGCAGTTATGCTTGAAGTGAGCCAGCTAAATTTAAATAAGATTGAACTGTTCACTTGCTTGACAGAAGTCGATAGCTGTAGTTCGTACTTCAATATGTACAAGGTTAAATGCAGTTGATGTTGCACATTAAAAATATTTAATGTTGATATCGATAAAGTCGATTATTAAATTATTTAGCTGTGTTTTGTGATGCTCGCTTAAAAAAGGGGTCTATAATTTTAGTAGTATAGATGATAAACATTTTGGTAAATTTCTGTGGGACAACAACCACAAATTTATACAAAGCAACGTACAGTTGTGTTCCTTAAATTGCTATCATAAAAGTAATCACCAGAATCAATACCACGGGTTCAAAAAATCTGTCTTTCTAGTATATCACAAAAATCAACCCTGCAGTCCCAGCTTGTATATAATATTTAAAATATTTCAGTAAGATTTATTTTTTGAAACTGTTCTCAATGTATTAATATCTTTTTTTATCTAAGAACAGGAGAGTGTGTCAAACTGATCTTTCTCCAAGAGATTTTTCAGAAATTAATAAATAACTAGAAAAAAAGGTACATTGATACAAGTTTTAAGCAGTTCAATATTTTAACTTGTGTATAAAATACAATTGTTTATTACAAAACACCAATACACACCAACTCAACATCAAGAAATAAGATGAATTAAGAATTGCTAAATTTTCAGTTCAAGTGTGTACATTTGCAAAATTGATGCGATAAGAAACAAATTGAATCTGTTAGCTATAGCTACAATAATGTAGCTCCTTTTTTTTTTTATATGGACAGAGCTACAAAGCGGTCCCATTACTCGTAATGGAGCAGCCCGGGAGTGATTCACACCCGGGGGTTTTATGCATTTTATAAGCAATTTAACTGTTTCCCTGGTTTGCTACATACTTTTTTATGTATTTGCAGTTTAACTGATATTTCCACAACACCGTATTCGTTAGTTTTATCACTTTATTCGTAATCATGGCATTGTTCACAAAATATGAATTCCGGAAGTGCATAATTTAGATAATATCTGAATCGATTTGGTAAAAAATGATATTCCGGATGATTTCAACTGTATTCATTTGCATTATGATTATGTCCCCTTATTACAAATTTTACCGATACGATTCTGAAATTCTACACTCCACAATTTTAATTATGTCAACAATGATACGATTACGAAAAAGTGTTAAAATTATTTAATTAGACATTGTAGACATATCAGATGAATGGCGGAGGAAAGAAAACATATTTATTTAATAAAGACAAAGGTTAAATAGCGGAAAATATGTGTAAATCCCAAAAGTGTTTTTGCTCCATTACGAGTAATGGGACCTCTTTGTAGCTCCGTCCATATATAAAAAAAAAAGGAGCTACATTATTGTAGCTAGTTAGCTAATGCTCACTATACTACAAGTCACACCCCCGTTGAGTGCATTTTTTGCTTGCATTTTTTTTTATTATTGCATATTTTACCTTTTTTTTTTGAATACCCAGTAGACAAAATTAAGTTAGGATAACCTGTCCATGTTTTATACTATGCCTCTGTTGTTTACTTGACACAAATTATCCTTGACTATTGCTACAGGAATTGTAAATAGTAAATCATCCATTTTTGTTTTCTAAAGGGACCATGCATGGTTTACAAAAGTTTGCCTGCTTTCCTGAAGTTCAATGGTATTCTGACATACTGCAAGACTTTTCCCACCTTAACTGCGGACCACATTACCCGAAGGATTTTCGAATAGACAACAATCGATTGTTCCATTCTAATTTAAGTCAATTTCTACCATGAAAAATCGCCCTAACAAAACGAAAAACTGCCACATTTCAAAACGCTGAATATCTCGAGGAAATAAATGTTGATTTTAAAAAGTACCTTTCTTCATCTACAAGAGGAGAATAAGCATACGCGGTAAGCAGTTTTTATTTGTCATGAAAAACCCCTCACAAAAACACGTTAACTTGTAGTATAGTGATACCCTTGCTTTCACAAAAAAGTATTCTGTAAACAGGAGGTAGATGACAAAGGAGCATAAAATAGCTTACACCATATGGTACTATAAGATAAAATATCAGTCTTCTGCTTCCTATAGTTGCTTAGAAAACTGTGACAGAAATGTTTGTAACAGACAGACGAACAAGTGTAAAAAAGTATACCCCCTTCTTCTCTGGAGCGTGGTATAAATATAATCTATACAATCTGATCTGTCAGGAGATAAAAAAATAGAGTGATCAGTTTGAACTTGGAATTAAATTTATTAAACAGTTTATACCTAAATAAAAAAAAAACCCCATTTCCGCATGTAGATAAAAATATACTGGGTATAAAAGGACAGTACATTCACCCTAAAATCCATAATGAGAAGGTTTCAAAGCGTAAGTGTGTATATATAAAATATAAAAAGCTGTCCACCACAAGTGTTGCACTCCTCCAAGTGTTTTCTAGTTTTAAGCAGACATGAAAATAAGATTTTAACACCAAACAGAATAATTCAATAAAATGGAAGCTGTGTCAAAGGTGAGAAATGTTCTTTAAGAAAGCAATACATAGGTATCAACACATTACACTGTATAGCATCCATCACAATCTGTTGCAGAACTTCTAACTTACCATCTTTAGCTACCATATTAAGGGCAACTTGTTTACGGACTGCTTTTCTGAAATCTTTTAAAAGCAATAGTCATTTTTTCCTTTATAACAAATAGTTTTGCTGTATTGCTAAACCTGTTTGATAATTGCCATGGTAACATAAAAAGGAGCATTATAAATCAATGCTACCAATACTAACAACTACTTTCTACCTGTAGTTCACAAAGCATGTTTATGTACATATTCTGCTTTGTAAGCTGGGCACTGGGATGGTTCTCACACTGAACAATGTTTTCAGATTATAATTTTAATGCCTGGTCATGGAACATAATGACCATAGTGCTTATCAAGTTTGTAGAGTGTCGATACATTCCAACTTGTACAATAAAGGTGGAAATTTTATCTTTGCAACCATCAATTCCATAATATGATTATGATTTTCAAAATTTCATGAATACTCCAGATTTGTGTTTTTCCTACGGTGTTTTTACTTAAGTAGCTGACTATAACTAACCAGAGGCTCTCAAGAGCCTGCATCACTCATGTGAATTATATAGGCAATTAAGACAACATTTGCCAATGTTCAACCAAATCCTGCAATTTCCAATTTTCCACATTCTCAGAGAACCATCAAATAAGCATTTACATATAATATGGTTTCGATCAGCTTTGCAGTTTCAGAAACCAAGTCCTGCAATTGTGGCCATTTTGGATTTCCAATCACAATAAAAATTTTTGTAAAGAACTATCTAGTTAACATTGTGACTATGTTTGGTTTCAATTAGCCGAGTGGTTTCAAAAAAGAAGAATGAATTGTAAAAAGTTTACAGAGACTTCCACAGCCAATAGACCCAAAGTGATGATAGCTTATATGACCCAGTAGGTCAAGCAAGCTATAAACAATAATGTGACCTAGATTGGTAGTTTAGTTGGTAGGATGTTAAAAGTTTTTTAAATTGTGAGAATTTCAGTGACAAAATTACTTAGATGTTATTCCAGTGACACAATAAATCTAGACCTTGAAGTGAATGCTAGATTTGGCAATTGTTCTTTTGCCATCTAAGAAGAAATGGAAAGCATATGACCTTGTTCTACATTATTTGTAGTCATGTTTTAAAAGTAGCCTCCCCTTATTTTGTAAAACTGTTAAATAAGTGATTAAATAGTTTGTAGATAAATGCTTCTATGTTTATATTTATAGCTCTTTAGAAAATTATGACAGCTAAAACAAAAAATAACTTTAGTTACATTTGTTATCTTAAAAATTCCAACCAAATTATGACCCAAAATACTGAAATTTAGACATACTTTCACTGAAAAACTTACTACAATGAACATGTTACATGACTTTTTTTTAAAGGAAAGTGTCAAACTCTTCTTCAAAAAAGAGTGCTTTGGTCGAAATTTTAAAAAGAAGCCACACTATGGCCACAACAGAAGGTACTATATCCCCATGTCATACTATTCTATTGGCAGTATATGATCTACCCCTATTAAATTGTTTTACTGTTTAACTTGTCCTATTGAAGATTGCTCACTGGGAGTTAGTAACAATTAAATCTGCTTTGTCAAAGTACAAAACAGGGTGAACTCTGGTTACTTTCTCTGCAGGGTTTTGATTTTATACATTGCTAAATGTAGATCTCTTGTATCAATGAATCTTGTATTCCTAAACAAATAGTATTGAAAAAGACCATCAATTCTTTTGGAAGACATGTTGAGAAGTTGCAATTTTATATATTCTTTCATATTCAAACATTGAACCTCAGACTTTTACTTTTCATTTCAACACGAGTGTCAGTAAAACTGATGGATGGTCACCGGATGCCAAATAATACTAAAATCCCATCACAAAAAACAAAGCTATGGTTTAAATAGGAATTGCTTAAATCTTTACTGTTAAGGTATCAACCTGAATTAAGCATAGAATACATGTCCTTCAGGAATGTTGAATGTTGGCAAATAATGGCTTTACCTTGCTACATTATTTGAAAATACCTGATAAAAAAACAAAGTTATGGGCTAGACACTGATTTTATCAAATGCACAGTGACCTTGATCTTCAAGTGACCAACCTGAATGTTATATAAATGAGACATGTCATCTTGATGTGATGATAACCAACTGATGGGCTAGACATTATTGTAGGATGAACATATGGAAGGACAAGACAGCAATTTCATTCATGGAGCATAAAAATTAAATAGAACAATCACAAAATTGTATGCAACTAATATTATCTTACAATTATCAAATTTTCTGGCCTCCTCGTTACTTTCCGTTTCGGTGCCAACTTTATTTTTCCTTGCTTTCATCTTTTCTAACATCTCCATCTGCCTTTGTCTTCGTCTTTCTGCTTCTTCTTCCCTTCTTAATTCTTCTTCATATGATGTATCACGACTGAATTGTCTCTGTTTCTTCAATTCTTTCAGTTGAGGTTTAACCACAGGTTTAATGGTTAGTATTGATCTCTGATTTGTCACAACCTTAGACTCTTTACATTTTAACACTGAAGGATTTGGCAAGGGAGGCTCCTCTAAATCAATGCGTGGCAGTGCAGGTTCTTCAACTACAAACCAAAGTGATGGTAAGTTATAAACAGGAAAATTGGTAAACATTAAAATATTGAGCATTAATCTTTCTTCAGACATTATTATATTCAAATGACAAAAGTAGAATCATTGCAACAGAGGTGAAATGTACTCTGATCCAAAAATATCATCAGAATGGATCAGATGTATAGACATAATTAACAATTGCTAATGCCTCCTTTAAAGGCATCAATCAGAATTTACAATAAATGACCCCTTTTGGTTGAGATGAGTTTACATGAAGTAAAGTTCTGCTGCACTCCACTCGAGAAAAGATGTTTGTTTGAATGTTGTTTTAACCCCACTTTCAGAATTTTTCAGCTATATCAGGTATCCAGTTTTATTGGAGATGGAAGCCAGAGTGCCCAGACCTTCTGTAGGAAAACAGACAATCCTTGTCAATTTAGACTGGAGTTGAGTGCACCCTGCCTGCAGTAAGACTAGAACCAGCAATCTGGGTGTCGTGACAGACCTCGTGATCAATAGTATTCGAACCACTCGGCCACCAGGGTCCCCTCAAGAAAAGACATCAAATTTCTGTCACCATTGGAAGATCACCTAGTCTTTCCCAAAAATGTATCTAAGAACCTATTAACTTTTAACTTTTTAGTTTCCATAACTACAGATATTAATAAATAAGTTTTCCAATTTGCATATACACATAAGATAATTGATCATATCAATTGAATAATGGCTAATGGAACAATCACCATGAAAAGTCAATTTCTTCATAAATATTGCCAGCATTTGTTAACTTCTATTCAGTCAGTGGAAGAATAAATACAAGTCTTTACATGATCCTGATCACAGCTCTACTAAATTATTTGTAACTGCAGACATTCAATAAAACAGTTAAACCCAATACATACTGTGAACTTCTATTACTCTCTTTGGTTCTTCAACTTCAGGGGTCACTGATTTTTCCTCCTCTGTGACAGGAGAAGGGGTTGATTCACTCCTTGATGATTTTGGCCTCTCCTTTGCAATAAATGTTTTCTTTACAACAGATCGCCTTTTAGCCTGTGTTGGTGGTGGAATATCTTCTGGCTAAAAAATTGCAAAAGTCTGGAATGGGCAATTGTTTACAATTTGTTTGAAGGTTTTGTGTCTGTGTCAAAAAATGTAGGAGAAGTTGATTACACAAAATAGGTACATGTAACTTCAATACCTGTACAATCTTTCAGTGAAGTTTCAAAGATCTGGTTTGAAAATTGTATGCCAAGTTGATTACACAAAATAAGTACTGTCTTCAGCAAATTTTTTGAAAAATGATAAGTTCAGGAAAAAATCCTTGAACACTTCCACAACTTCAATACATGTAGTGTGTTCAGGTGGAGGCGACATAATAATGAGTATATATGAACAAAATAAATCATTAAAGCAAAAGTCGAAAATGGGACTTTAATAATAATAAACAAAATAGCCTAATACACTTGATCTTTTATTCTATCAACATTTACCTTATCATAAGAAATACATTAATTCTGGTTTTTCTGTATCAGCAAGATATTGTTTACCATTATAAAATAAAATCTGATAAGAATCAACGTAACTGATTTTTATATGGCAAGAAAACTTCATTTATTGCATAAATCTCTGATTTGGAAAGGTTTTTTTTAATATAAAGTTTTCCATAAATGTTGCAACCCCTCCATCTACTTTTTACAATGCCAAAATAATGAAAACAAGTGCCAAAAAGACACTAAATGTGCCTGTCGAAAATTTTGGTAAATGGTTGAAAAGTTTGACAGAGATGTGTATACATGTATTAAGTTGCAGGAATCCTTATAACTCAAATGAATTTGGTAACCAGCCAATTAAATACCAAAGAATTATGGGGTATTTGCAGAATCACAGGAAGCATGTACTACTATAATGGATTTGATAACCAGCCACATTAATAGTAATTTACAGGGCATTTAAATCATGGGAACCCTTATTACCATACAGCCAATTTAATACCATAGACACCAAGGATTCCACCAACATTCAAAATGATTCAACGAACAACTATTTCACAAAGAGCATAGACCAATTTGGCATTTTTAGTAAAAATTAACAGCCATTACTCTGAAGTGTGTAGGGTGATTAGGCTGGTTATCGAACTTGGTCAAGATATTATGTCTATAAACATTTTCCTCAAGTTTCATGAACATCTGACAACATCTGTTCGATTTAGTCAGCGGACAAGTTGAATTTGCCATTTTTTGTATAAAGGACCATAACTCTGAAGTGCCTGAAGCAATTTGGCTGGTTATCTAAATTGGTCGAAATATTAAGCCCATGAACATTTCCATTAAGATGGGACAACAACTGTTTGATATACATAGTACGGAGAATTTGACTGGCTATCAAACTTGGCCAAGATATTATGCTCATAAACATTTTCCTCAAGTTTCATGAAGATAGGACAACAGCTGTTGGAAATAGAGAATGGACAAGACGAATTTGCCATTTTTTTTATAAATAAAGGGCCATAACTCTCAAGTGGCTGAAGCAATTTGGCTGGTTATCAATCTTGGATGAGATATTATGCAAATAAACAATTTCCCCACATTTCATGAAGATCAGACAACTACTGTTTGAATTAGAGAACCGATATCGCTGGGAGGCTGCCTGCCTTCCAAGGGTGTTCCCATAATACGACCTGTCTTTGACTGGCATATAAAAATAAAAAGAAAGTGACAACCATCTGATTTTTCATTAAACCCTTTCTTGTTAATTTAGTTGTGGAAAGTCTAGTTAAATGCCTTTTTTCCACACAAAGACATAATGAGCAAGTAAACAGCTACTGTTTTCAAACTAGAGTAAAAAAAAACTGTGAGCAATGCTCACCATTGATACCCCCCGCTTCATAATTTCTTCAAAAATGCATGTGTTCTTACTTATTAACTTGAAACTTAATATAGTGTAGGAAGAGTTGCAGATAAAACATGGGAACCCCACCCCTCCCCCCCACCTCAAAGAATAGCAATGTCCATTTTTTTCTGAGGGAAAACCCAAATATCATTCTGATCAAAATGTTAAATATCAGGTGCACAATGGTGCTATGTGACAAAGATTCTGTTTAAGTTTCATCAAATTCCATTCAGTGGTGTAGGAGGAGTTGCACATAAGAGATGGGTATCCCCTTATGTCAATGACAATGTCCATGTTATTCTATGGGAAACCCCAAATATCATTCCAATCAAAATGTAAAATATCTCCTGCACAATGGCACTATGTGACAAGGATTCTGTGTAAGTTTCATCAAATTCCATTCAGTGGTGTAGGAGGAGCTGCACATAAGAGATCGGTATCCCCTTAGGTCAATGACAAAGTCCATGGTTTTTTATGGGAAACCCCAAATATTATTCCGATCAAAATGCTAAATATCTCCTGCACAATGGCACTATGTGACAAGGAATCTATGTAAGTTTCATCAAATTCCATTCAGTGGTGTAGGGGAGTTGCACATAAGAGATGGGTATCCCCTTAAGTCAATGGTCAAGTCCATGTTTTTCTATGGGAAACCCCAAATATCATTCTGATCAAAATGTTAAATATCTCCTGCACAATGGCACTATGTGACAAGGATTCTGTGTAAGTTTCATCAAATTCCATTCAGTGGTGTAGGAAGAGTTGCAAATAAGAGAAAGTGTAACGGACGGACGGACAGACTATATACTATATACATCACTATATACCCCCCGTTTTTCAAGCGGGGGGTATAATATAGTGTGCATGTTAAATTCACCTGAATGGTTTAAGAAGTGTTGTAAATGGATCACATTGTGACCATGACTGTCCCAATGTATGACAGTGCCGTGCAGGCAGCAAAACTTGCATTGGTTTTAATTATAAAAAGAAAAATTTAAAACTAAATCTAGCTCTTCAATATAGTCCAAAAAATCAAAGTATGTGTCCATGGGACACAGATTCCCCCGCTAAATGAATTCCCAAACAGGAAGTAGTTGTCTGACAGGTCTGAAAGACGCTTAGGATGTACAACTTGTGATACTGAACCACCCTGCCAATTTTCAAATTGTTATCATGTTTGTTTCTGAGAAAAGCTTGATGGAAATTTGTACGGACTGACAGACGGACGTACGTACAGTCCCAAACAGGAAGTAGTTGTCCGACAGTTCTGAGAGCAACTTAGGATGTACAAATTGGGATACTGAACCACCCTGCCAAATTTCAAATTGTTCTCATATACCGTTTCTGAGAAAAGCTTGACGGAAATTTGTATGGATGGACGTACGGAAGGACATGGGTAAAACATAATGCCCCCCGACATGTCATCCCGGGGGCATAAAAATACTGTTATATTAGACTAGATTTTTTTTACAAAATACCTTCTTTGGTTGATTAAGCAATAACTAAAACATAGGAATAGCATATAATTTTGCATTCGAACAGATATTTTCTCCTTACCGTTTGACTTCTATCAGTTGAAACAGTCAGTGACAGGGGTCCAGTTTTGGTATCCTCAATAGTAGACACAGAATGTGTTGTATCCTCACTAATCAATGTTTCATACTCTTCCAGTTCAATAGCTTAAAATAAATATTTTGCACAAACATATAGACATTTCCAATAATTATTGTCTACATATCTGGTGGTAAAAATAACAAAGTTCGCTTTAGTAATTAAATATTTTAATTTAAATTATCTACTGTTTGTTATTTCAAAGTATTGTATTCAGACACAGTATAAATTACTTTTTATTCATCCTAAAAATTAAAAAAATCTACCAGTACTCACATTTATAATTAAAACTTTTTTAATATTGATATATTAACTTCCAGTGCACAATATAAATGTACTTATATTACAAAGAAAAAGTCCTAAAATATTTCTCCACAGGGGAGGACTTTTTATTCTCATATATATAATTTAAAATCGCATTGAGAAATCTTATTAAGTTTCAAGTTTTTCATAATAATTACTATTTATTTTAATCAGACACAATTTCATTAAAATCTTTCTATAAAAAGAAAAATATTTATGTTCATTCATGTGTAACTTCAGATTGTGAAGCCATTTTGTAGCAAAAGTACATTATACACCATTTAATACGCAACAACATTTAAATATCTGCTTATTCCCCAAATGAAAACAAATCTTGTTTGATTAATTCCAGTCTGACTGACATTTAAAACATTAATAAACATTCTCTATTATTAAAAAACAAACTGACGCCTGTTTTCCACTTTCTAATTTCTCTAGTACTGCAGTATATATTTTATTTAAATCCAAGAAAACACGAAAATGTGTCTGCTGTCCCACTTTTTTCCAAATTCACTCAAATGTGAAATATTTGGCAGAGCCCTACAGAATTTCTTTATTTAGGAAATTGTTGTAGCTGTTTATCAACATTTCACGAAGTTATGGAGCCATCTTCATAAAAAAAGCTTCAACAGTACAACACAACTGCAGATGAACAAACAGACTGAAAATCTATTTTTGGTGGCATCAAAATGTCAAAACAACAAGATATTCATGCTACTGATTGGATGATCCCTGATTACATTCTTAATATTAAAATACCAATAAATGGCTGTTGTAATATAAAGAATAAAATTGACATGTTCATCAATGGCATTTAAAATTATAATTATGCAGCATCGATTGGTGATTGCTACACCCTTATAGAAGTACAACAAGTTTGCTAGTCAGGACAGAAAAATAAACTAGGGGAAATAACTACAAATATAAATGTTTGTAGAGTAATGGTTTCGAATTTTCACTGCACTTCTACTAATTACCAAGTAACAGTGCCTATATACCAAGTTTGAAGATTAGAATATCAGAGGCTTTTTATCTCTCATCTGATTTATAAAAGAAAAATCTACAGAGGACGCTTTTTGTTCCCATTATGCTAAACTTAGTACTGCTGTGACCGAAATGTAATTTCCAATAAATAGTAAAACATAAACTAGAAAAAGTGTATCTAGCAAACATGGATACCAGCTTAATTTTAAAAACTTTTTTGGTATAAATTGCAAACACTTTTTGAAGATTGGTGGCCTTTAATGGAATTCCTCCTGCATCAATAGGTTTCTTATACAACTGATATGTAATAATACCCTAAAGTTTCATTAAAATTGAATGCAAACTTTCCAAGTTATTGTATGGACTCTTTTTTGTGTAAAAATTTCTAACATTTTTTGCTAATGTGACCTTGAAATTTCATTGATTTCCCCCAAAATCACTAGCCTTCATGGAATTATAACCCAAAGTACTACATGTATTGAAATTACACGAAAACTTTTTGAGTACCGGTAGTTGTCTGTGTTTTGTAAAAATTTCTAAAGTTTTTTGTCGCCTGTGACCTTGACCTTTGACAGAATTCCTCCAGCATCAAAAGGCTTACCTGCCTGATATATATACAATATTTGTACAGTGTCAGAAAATATAAAATTTATTTGTACGAGCCTTAGAAACAGGTAGAAATGCCAGGCTCTGCCAAGCATTTTTCACCTGTTTGGCTGCGAGTACATATAAACTTTATATTTTCTTACACTGTATATTGTTTTTATCCTGCAACTCTAAAATACATTTTACAGCAAAGAAAAACATGAAAAATTCTGCACTTTTAGCCAATTTCTGACGTGAAAGTTTTTAAGTGATAGCCCGACGTCACAAACAAATATTGTATTCGACAACACATCGTAAACCAGAACAGAATGCTAAATATTGTTCGAAGCGAGAACAAGGGTACCAGGAGACTTTATTCTGCACTGCAGAATAAAGCTATTCTGCACTGCAGAATAAAAGCAATAATTTATTCTGCTACCTTGTAGCAAATGTAACGGTTCCAGGACAAATAACAATATCCCAAAGTTTCAGTGAAATCAGATGCAAGCTTTTTGAAATATAATTAACCAAATTCCAATGGACAGACTGACATGAAGACCATTATATATCCCCAACTCTCATTGACCTGGGGTATAATAAATACTATCTCAATGTGTACTGTGTACATTCTTGCATTACCTGAAAAAATATGGAAAGCATGCGAAAACTGATGCATGAATGGAGTCCAATCCTACAGTACCATCTGCTTAATCCTTTAACAGGCTATAAAAGGCACTGAGCCAGAAATATCTTGATAGTAAGCTTCATATTATGTTTTGTTAGGATACTTCTATAATATATGCCATATTAAGTTCTCTGGTAACAAAAGCATAATTGCATCAGTACAGAAATGAACCAAAATAACTTAATACTTTAAAATATATTCTTGTAGAAATGTCTTTCCTCCATTTTGCTGTAGATCGATACCAATATCAACAGATATTTGTATCTTGTATGTAAGTATGTAATTAAAATTTGGTGGACACTGGACAAGAAGAGCAAAAGGGTAGCAACAATAATTCTGATGATTCTCAAAATAATGGTGTCATAACAGTATTTTTTTTAATTCCCAAATTCTATGCCTTTACAGGAACACATATTCTTAAAATACTGTGGCACAAGAGTAACAAAACAAACAATAACATAAGAACACACAACTTCATACATTTTCATTATCCTCAAAATTAATATACATCACACAAGATAGACTACACCAGTTTAACAATAATATGTAGAACATGCATATCTGTAAACAACATCTAAAATTACCTCCCTTGACCGCAACATCTTGCATGGAAGTTACTGGAATTATCTCCGGTACATTCGAGAGTAAATCCCTTTTAACAGAGTATTTTTGTTCTGACTTTACAATGTTGTCTTGGATAATGTTTTTAACTCTCTTTTTCATTTTTACAAAATGGACCTTTTTCTCGTGTGTTTGAACAGACTTTATCATATTAGATTTTCTAGTAATAGCATCAGAATTTTGAGTTGAATCCTTTTTATTAAGAACAGTTGAATCAGAATAGTCTTCTTTTTGAAAGTCTGTTTCTAATTCTGCAGATTCTACAGTTTCTGAATACAGCATCTCTTTAACATTTAAATTTGTGTCACTATGACTTCCTTCAGTTCTATTTGTTCTAGAGTATCTGAACTTCTTGAAGGACTCCTCAGAATCCAGTGTAGGCATGTGAATAACAACTAATTTATTTTAATATACAAGTTGATTTGAATTCTGCTACATAATATTCTGGTTAACTTGAAATCTGGAATTATGTGTTGAAGAAAAAAACTTTTGATACAGTCTGAGTTAATTATTTACTTCTAATTTTAAATTCATACATAAACTATTAGTTGCAAATATACTAAATGTACTAATACTCCTACAAAGTCTTATCACTGCATCCATCTCAAATAAAAGCATGTGCAATTGTGATATTTAAAAAAAAACTTACTGAGAGGAAATCCCGCAATATAAATAATCCTATCCTTTTTATGAAGGTTTAGTTTAAAATGAAGCCCATTTTGATAGAATAATGATTGGAAATGAAATTTATTAAGAATGTCTACTTCTTATTTAAAAAAACACAACTTTTGTTAACATCAACATTTGGTTTTTAATATGGGGATTACTGCCATGTTATACAACTGCTGGATAACAAATGACAAGAAAACCTTGAGGTGATCCCAAGTAATAAATATACAATACACAAGTTTTTGGTTTGGTCAAATGGCCGTATTGCATTTCCGAAAATTTTAGGAAATTTTAATATTTCATTTCCGAAAATATTTTTTTTTCATTTCCGAAATGGAAATTTTAACACTTCATGGTTACCTGCGCAATAACGGCCAGCGGCAATAACATAGGTAAAAACCAGGTAACCTTCAATTACTTTAACCTTTGACTTGTTGTGAGTTGATCTCTGGTCACTTTTAGCTCACAAAATTTCAAATATCTGTCTTACGTACATGTAGTTGAGAAAACATGGAGATAATACATACGGAAACTAACAGAGGCAAGAAAGCTATTATTGTGGATGGTTACACATATAGGAAGATAAATATTCTTAAAAGTGGTGATGTTGTTTATATATGCAGCGTGGATAAGAAATGCACAAAGTCCATAACAACAGATGATGAAGGAGTAGCCATTATAAGGACAAAAAATCAACATGTCTGTGAATATAACCCATCTGACCCTGCTCGAAATCCTACTTCCACCTCCCCGTGGTGAGCAGGGGGCAACAGGTTTAGCCTGGCTAACGGAAGAGGTATAGGTATTAAATATTAGTTTTCGGAAATGCAATAAAAAAACTTTCGGAAATGATATACTAAAAGTTTCGGAAATGAAAAAAAAAATCTTCGGAAATGATATGCTAATTTTCGGAAATGCAAAACAGCGGGTCAAATATATTTAACATTTTACCAGCAGTTATAGGCTCGCAGCGGCGAAGAGCGGTAAGCTCTACGGCAATTATGTGTCATGTGATCAAAATGAAATCACATGATCAAAATCTGCTTTATGCTGATATTGATTTTTTTTCGTCCGGAAGTAGATATCGTAAAAAAAGTGAATGAAGAAAAGTACTAAAAATAATTTGAAGAAAGACTTGAAAATAAGTTGACATCGATAAAAAATAAATGTTATATTTAAAATTAACATCAAAAATTTCATACTGTTTTTTTGCAATCTCTAAATCGATCTTTAAAAACTGACAATCAAATTACAGTTCATGTGACGTCACTGTTACAAGGAAAGCCGTCACGTGACCACTGAAATTTAGAGGCACTTTTAGGGTGTTCAGAAGTTACGTCAATTATGAAATGCACATTAAATATTGATAATAAAGGACTATACTGTCTGTGCTCGCATTTTGGCAATGCCTACTCCATATTATAACTGTTTAGAGGATTAAATGATGTCTTCATTTCTTATTTGTTGAAAAAAAATGGTTGTACTAAAGGCTTAAACAAGAATATAATATATGTTTGGAAATATCATTGTGTGTCCTCACACATTTTCTTATACTCCTTGCTCATTTAATGGTGACCAATCAGGACTATTTGGTGGCTTAGTGAGAAGGTGGCCATTGTGTTAATTCTGAAAGTTTAACATAAAGTGATCTGGAACATGTGAAATAAACCATGCTTTTAATGTTGCTGACACTGATATGCAGGACAAAGGTATATGTACAAATATCCTGGCTTCAGCAGAAACTCCAGCAAGTGATTTCTGATTGTCCATGGACGTATATGACAACCATGCGTACCACCAGTATCCCTGGCTTTGGATATAGTAATCTTTTATCAGTTATGAAGATCTACAAGATGAAATAGTTTAATTTTTTGCTTCTAGAATTGGTTTAGGAGGATTTGCACTTACAAGGGATGTGGACAGACGGACAGACAGACAGACAGACAGGGTGATTCCTATATACCGCCCCAAACAAGTTTGCAGGGGTAAAAATATCTACCCTCCTATCCAACACAAAATTATATCAAATAAAAGTCGTGCTAACCATGAGCTGAAACTATTTATGACTAGTTTTAAAGAACTTAATGGTGCATTTTTCTCTGGTTTTGTCTGCATAGGGAAGAGGTATTTTTTAGTCCATGGTGGATTTTAAAGATTCTACATGCCAGTTAAATCATTAATATTGTTTTCAATAGTCAACTCTTCAAACTAAAAAAAAAATCTCCAGAATTGTTTTTTTTTCTCTCTCTTTTGCTTCATTTTTCTTAAAAGGGAAAGGGAAAAGACAACATGGTGTAAAAACTTCAGATTGTTTGAAACCTGAAAAGTTTGTAACTTACTTTCTTCTTTAACATTCTCTTTACTTTTTGATTTGACTTTCGTCAGCGATTTTGTCTTAGAATGAATCTGTTTGACTTCTTTTTCTATTGGCACTGGTTTCACATTGGCAGTACTAGTATCTTTCTTTGGTGCTGAAAAAACATAGTTATCAATTTTACATTAACACTAGCTTTATTATTATTTATAACATCAACCTTTCTGCACTGGAAACATGGCCTTAGGGAAGTAGTGGCCACTAATAAGTGGCTTTATTTTTTACTATTAAAGTTGAAATGGATGTCACACGACAGGAATTTGCACTAACAGTTGAGAAGTACTGACCTTAATTTAGAGCAAAATAAATCATTATGAATAAAGTGATTAAATTTGGCATACTAGTTTCAGAAGATTTTGATTGCTAAAATTAATCTTATTTGCAATTTTGGCTAAGTTGACAGTATAATAATTTTTTTTCAGATTTTTCCATTTTCCACTTATAGTAGCATATTCCATATTTTGTTTAAAGCATCCTTAGGTGGTTCTTATTAGAGCAGTGGTTTAAGAGAAGATTTGTATATAGCAAAATAAGTATTATTTACAATTCAAAATTGAATTGTTTTGCTGAAAATAATGGCAAATCTGATATTTCAGGTATTTTCTATATTAAGTAATTATGGTCACCTTTGTTGGAGGTTTGGGTTATTGGATAAAATTTTGGTAGAGATTTAAAAGTTTAAGAAGAAGTTTGAAAGACAGCCACCAAGTGAGGGTAAAATGTCATCCAATTTCTATAGCACAGAGGCTACATATCTTCCTTTGTACAAATTCACCTCTGCCACACAAAGAACTTGAGCTCCTCCTATATTATTGATCTGTTACCCTCTATAAAATGATGAAACAAAAAGAAAAAAAACCAATAGATCAAATGACTGCACATTAAAAATAGTATTTCTTTCTGATGGAATACTTTACTAAAATGAAAACAGATCATTGTGTTGATTTTTATTTTAAGATTATCTATGTTATGTATTACCTGCAATTTCCAGGATAACAAATCAGTTAACCTTACTTACTTTTCAATTCAAATTTCACTTAACTATGGGTCAAAAATAACTGTACAGTGTTCAAGACTGAATATTCTTTGTTTTTCCATAATTTGGACTGTTTAGTGGGCAGAGCTTATATCCTTACCATAGCAGTGATCGGGAAAGTCGTGCACCCAGTGATTTTCTTGCCTTTTTTTAAAACAGTCCCCACCTCTTCAATTGGGAAAATTCATCTATGTTCTTCCGAAATCGGGGAAAAAGTAATGCTTTTACACTTATAACAAGACAACAGTATGTGGTCAATAAAATAACTAAATTGATCTTTTGTTAGATATATTTATTCGACTTGTGTGAGAAACATCCGATGACTGCAAAAACTTCCATTTTGTTTGATTTTATATTATTAAGATGCTTGGAATTATATGGATTTATTTTGAGCAGTTTAAATTATTGAGGATAAAGTATCAATGAAAGATCAGAAAAAATACATTACAATAGAAGAATCAACAGCAGCAAAATTGTTCAATAAAATAAATGATTTTTTTAAGATGTTGGTTGAATTATTAATGAAGTACAAGTAAAACAATTACAACACTGTGAATCCTATAAAAATAGTATGTATTGAATGTAAAATGCACTTTTACAAGTATGCAAACATATTTAAAATAAAAAAATGAAAAATGACTGCCAAAATACTAATTTTTATTATGTTTAAATCATTGCAATTCTCGTTTAACACTGGAAGCATCGCATTTGCAATTTCCTGCACAGAGTTCATACCCGCTCCAGAATTTTTCTAAACTTGTTTTGCTTTGAACTGGTTTCCGGTCATATTTTGCCGCTGCTCAGTTTGTACAAGGTAAAAGTCAGAAGGGAATTGGCTTACACTGTTTAGTTATGGTGCGTAAACACGATGCAGTGACAAAAATATGAAGATTACTTAATAAAATAGAAACAAAATTGGATGGCGAGTCGCCCTCCAACGGAAACCATGAATAATATAGACATCGCCTGTTCTAATGGTTTTCTGTTGGGAATTTTGTCATAAATTGGGAAATATTTAGTCAAAATTCGGGAAATTTGCTCCTGGGGAAACAGCTGAAATTTGGAGGCAAATTCAAGCTAACAAAATCACTAGCACCATGCACATTTGGTGCATATGATCATAAAAGGATGCTAAAGGCATTGCATGGTGTAGGCTATTTTACTCTTGACTGTACTACAGTGTTTGTTTGATCACGTCCTGTTGAACTTTAATTGTGAAATTTTATAAAAAATGTTTTTTTTTTTACTTGAATAACATCGATTTTCTGCATAATCGATACCTGCAATTTCCAGAATAACAAATCAGTTAACCTTATTTACTTTTCAATTCAAATTTCACTTAACTATGGGTCAAAAATAACTGTGCAGTGTTCAAGACTGAATATTCTTTGTTTTTCCATAATTTGGACCGTTTAGTGGGCAGAGCTTATATCCTTACCATAGCAGTGATCAGGAAAGTTGTGCACCATGCACATTTGATGCATATGATCATAAAACGATGCAAAGAGGCATTGCATGGTGTAGGCTATTTTACTCATCAAAACTGACAGATACCAATGGCAACTGTGAGTCTGATCGAAAGTATAGACCAGTTTGGGAAAGGTCAATCATATTTAGTTTGTATCATGATGGTGAGAATTGAAATATTTCATTATTCCAAAAAAAAAAAAATATGGCCCATTAAAAATGTGGCATGGCCCATTGATTTTATTTTTAAGGGGCCATGGGCCCATTCTGAAAAAATCGTTCAAGATCACTGCATAGTGTTACAGAGCGGATGACCTAGGAAAAAGAGATTGAAAGTCATTTTACCTTTCACCATGACTCTCACCTAAATCTGATTTTTAGCTATAAAAAAACCTACCTGCTATTACAATGCACTGCTACATTTTATAGTCTGTATATATAATTTCAAAATATTTTGGTAAACATATGTTATGCTCAAACCTATAAACATCTTAATTGTTTACATGTACAATAATATTTGTATTAGAATTGATTTGTTTCAGTCCGATTTGTGGTGACATCGAATTATCTCCCTTCAAAATATTCATGAGATGCAGTCACTTGGAAAGACCGCCATTTTCGTACTGACGCGAAGTTTTTGACTGGACTTGAAACATGTACACAGCTAATACAGTTCAACTCAAGAATACACAATACTATGATATTCTATGACGCGAATGCTTCCTCCGTCGAGCAATTACAGCAGAAAATTACGGTCCATCTAAAAAAAGTAGCTATAGACATTTTTCCATCGTCAAGGAACAACTTTAGAAAATGTTGGCAGACCTTTGAAAATTTTTAAAACACTGTTCCCGATGTAGTCACAAATTAGATCTTCAATGGGACAAAGGTAATTATATATAGATTTGATTTAAGTTCGTTTGAAGTAATTTTAACGTGGTGCAAAAAATCGGAGGACTTAAATGTGTCCGTTGTCAAGTAATTAAGGGAGACAAGTCTAAAAGTAATGTAACGGTCAAGTGATTGACGTCCGGTAATTGATTGTGGTATGGCAGGCCGTGTAGGCTAAAAATGTTTTGTAAAAAAAAATCTTATTAAGGCTATTACTGATAACTTTAGAATACTTTGCATTCCCAAATTATATTCATATAAATATTAAGAAAAATGTCATTGTCAGGTTACTTTTTTTTATTTTCAGATTCTTAAATTGTCCTTTACTGTTTGTTTCCTAATTGAAAATCTAATTATTTTGTAGAGACGCTCTGTATGTAGGTAACCTGCAATTGTACTATCAAGGTCTGGAGATGGTTTATACTAGAAGGCGTCATCATGCGCAAGCCTAACTAGCCATGGTTGTATAGGAACCACTTGTACCACCTCTTCCAATAATCTATAATACTTTACTGACGTATTGAATGTGCTTGATAATGCATATTCATGAGACGGTCTTTTGCAGGAAAAAGATTGTGATTTCCAAAATAAAAAATTTGAACAGTTTTGCAAAGTTCTTAATAAACTTTCTTCTTAAATGTGTGTTAATTAAGTTATTTCTCCAACCTGACTTTAATGTACCATTGTCTTAGAGTATTGTTTATTGGCCTTGTCATTTTATGGTTCAATTAAAAAACCATATAGGTTTTAGAACCCCACTTTATATCGGTGTATTTAATTTTTGAATAAATTGACTGTTTAAAATACACTTTGTGTGCTTTTGTTTAAAAAATCTACTCAGAAATCCTTTTTGCCAACTTTAAGCAAAGTTGGTCTGAATTATCCTTATCTTATGGTGTCTAGTAAAAAGTCAGATAATTTTTTGTAGCCACCAAACAACCAAATGTCAATGACTGAAAATAGAAAATAAAATATAAATGCAAGTAATTGTTTAATTTTTTTCACAATCTTGATTGATAAAATCTGAAAAAAGTGCATGCACAAAATAATCTGATCAAATTCATTCAAGTAGAGCATAATTGGGAAAGTTTTGATAAAACTCAATAGACATATACTTGTGGAAGATTCATGATGGAAGGAGCAGCAGATTTTGCAATGTTAATTTGGACTCTTCATTTCATTCTTATTTTTTTAAGCACCCCCCCCCCCCCCCCCCCCAAACCATGCAAATTCGGAATTTCAGAAATGTTAAATGTCACGAATTCAAAAATACCCTCGCATTAAAAACATTAAAAGTTGATTTGAACAAATACTGTATGCACAAATTACATTTATATGTGTCTTTTATTTTCTGGTTTGTTTTACGAAGTGGAGGGGGGGGGGGGGGGGGTCATATTTATTAAAGAAATATACAGCAAGGAGAGCAAATCACTTGCGTCAGTGTGAATTGAATTTCTTTTTTAAAATTTAGATCATTTTGAAAGGTTTTGTCTTGCGAACTTGCGACTTATTAAGTCCGTGCCACGTTTTTCACATAATATGTTGGTCTTCTATACTAAATGTTACACCCCACATGCGCTCAGCGTTTTGCTTGCATTTTTTTATTATTCCATACTGTACCTTTATAGTGCTAAAATCCGATTTGAAAAAAATCTACACGATAGCACGTCCATATTTTATATTATGTCTTTGTTGTTGAAATATCCGAAATCGTCCTTGACATTTGCTACGGGAATTTTACATGGGAAGTCAACCATTTGAGTTTCTAAAGGGACCTAGCGTTGTTTTCAAAAAGATCGTCTGCTTTCGTAACGTTCAATGGTATTCGGACAAACCGCGAGACTTTTCCCGCCTTAACTGCAGACGACACGACCCGAAGGATTTCGAATAGATAACAATTGACTCTTCCAAACATACACTTCCGTGGTAATTGAGGTCAAACTTTACTATAGAAAAGTGCTCTATCAAAGTGAAAAAATCTGCCGCATTTCAAACCGCCGACTATCACTTGGATATAATTGTTGTTGTCAGTTTACACATTCTATAATCTACAAAAGGAGCATAAGCTGGACCAAACGCGGTAAGGAGTTTTTATTTGTCAGCCAAAAAACCGCTATATTGCCGCTTCGAAACTTACTATAGTGTGAATTTTTCTGCCTTGGTGTCCCCACGTGAACGTAAAAATGTAGCATTTGCCCTCTGCTATCCAACGCTTTTTTAAATGCTTTTTTTGCTCATGCAAAAAAGCGTTAGATGGCAGAGGATTTTCGGTTTTCGGACTAAACAATAAGTATTAGTCATACAGGGATGAGGGATCGCTGTTCTGTGCCATTTATGCAAACAATTATTTTATCGAATTTTTAAAAAATAAAATATAACACTTTCTACCAACATATTAGCTATATACACAAGACATTGTTTATAATAAGTCTTACTTTGATGCATTTAAGATACATACAAGACACGGCAGATTTAAAATGTTATAAAAACGTTCAATGAAATGTTCGGTTGTTTTAGAAATTAAACTGCTAAAATATTTTCAACACAATCATAGTGTAATAGAAACCAATTTAGATAGAAAAAGAGGGAACGATCCGTGGCTTGAAGGGGCTGTTATTTCAATAAATTTTAGTGAAAGAGAACTAGAGCGAATAATCGTACCCTCGCACCGAATGTGATGAATGCTACTGTGTTTTGCGATAAAACGCTTATTTTTATGTTACTTCATTGTAAAAAATAGATATTATTGTCATTATTTTTTTACTCTATTTATTTTCAAATTTAAACACCTCTAAAATAAAATTTACCGCACTAAAATGAGGCTTTGTACATAACCCGATGGCAAATCACACACCTTGTTCATCTGTTACATATACGAACACACCGAAAATTATTACACATGAATGAACAGCAACAGAAATAATGCTAGACTTCGAAATTTTTTTTCTCAGAAACGAAAAGTCGTCACAAGTCAAAAATTGCACATGTGAAAGATGAATATTTCAGAAATCTATGGAATTTTTTTCATCGAAATTAAAATTGGTGCATTTTTTTGCAGCACTTAAGAATACACCACCTGTTTTTCATGTTTTCTGATCAAAACAGAGGTATTCAACATCCTTTGTTCTTGTAACTTTGCAAAGTTGTCTTTAATTTTAAAACGAATAAATAGTAAACGAAAACTTTTGTGAGTCAATGCGCTAAATAACTTTTAATATGCATGGCAACCAATAAACACGGGTACATAACTTTTGTACCTTGTATAATAGACAGCTCCGATTCTATTGTTATAGTTTCACCGGAAATCTGACTGGTTTGGATCAAGTTTGACCTTTTTTTAGCTACATTATGGAGTCCAGATTTTATTTGGAGAGGATGCCAAAAAACCTCCGACTTATAGAGAGAAAAACTTTAAACCAATCAAGAGAATTACAAGAAGTAAAAATATCACCAGAGATGTAGTCAAAGATGATATATTACATGAGTGTGATCGATACTCTGCATAACCTCTGTTCAAAGGTCAGCATGTGTTATTTTATACAGAATTCCCTTTTTTGATATATAAATTTGTATGCCAAAAAACTGAAATTAAATTTAAACTATGTATTTCAACAATTCAATAAAGTAACAACAATGAAAAGTAACCTGTATGAAAATGTGATGCTTCCTTTTTGCCAATTTTTTACAGCAAGCTTGTAGGAATACAGATTTGTTTTAATACATGCACTTATAAATACATTACCTTTTTCTTTCTTTACTTTCTTTGGTTCTAAAAGAAAAAAACAACATTTTAATGGAAATAATGTATATTTTACACATTTTCATACAATTGAACAACATTGTAACAAAAATAATTTTTTATTGGATATTTATGGATATCATGTTTCTAAAACTGGTAACAAGCTGATTTGCAATTTATTAGAGATGAACTAAATATAAATAACTGGAGCTGAATTTACAGCTGCAGTAACAGAATGAGATGATGTCAGGTTTCCAATTGTGAACTCCCTTTTCCTTGTCAGAAGTATGCGATCCTTGCCATCTTATCTACACACCTTAGGGAATGTTACTCTAAACCATCCTGTAATTACATGTACTTGATTGAGAGAGACTTTTGCTTACATGCAAAATACTGTGCCAAGATTGCAATCAATGTACCTACTTACCTGTATATCTGACCTAAATAATTTGTTTGGTCAATAAGCGTGTTAACAAATAAAATGAGAGTGTCTCAAAGCAGATCTTTACCATAACTGCTATATGTCCTAAACTGGTTTTGTCCTGTTGCATGGGTTAAGTTGTAATTTGTCTAAAGTTAAATTAATCAATAACAGAAAAATCTTTTTAAGTTCAAAATACAAATAAGACCTTATATGTTTTTTTTTATGAATAAAAGTTAATTCTAATTTTTATAAGTTATGTATGTATTAGTAATGTAACTAAAGCAAAAATAATTTGAGTTATCTCCCTTAAACTGCCTACAACTACTGAATCTATATGTACCATATAGATTTTTCATACAAGACCTCTTGCACCATTATTTAAAGTAATTTGTTAGTATTTTTTATTATTCATTTTTGTAAAGAAACAATAAAGAAGTTTTTATACCACTTACCACCGACTTGGTCCAGCCATCTGACTAGCAGTGCAAGAAATGTAAATCATTATTACATAAACTATATTTTACAATAATAATTTAAAACATTTTTCTTGAATTTAATTTTTCTGAAGACTTAATGATCCTTGATAACTGATTGAATAATTGAAAGGCTGATTAACATTAGTATTTCAGCTACAATTGGGTTCAGAACAAAACTGACAATACAATCAATTAGGGAAAGGTGACAGGCCAATGCTGCCACTGGAAAAGTATGGAGAGGTAGGTAGGGAAGAGATTTTGGCATATTGTAGCATATACAATGGCTAACTCTGTTCTGACATCTACAAAAGGGCTCGTGAACACGCTATAGGAGCCTGGCACCATCCAAACATGGCACCCAAAATGGTTTACAGCATACAACCACCCCTAACAAAATGGTACTCCCTATCCACTACATTGAAATGTGCAGAGCTTATTATAATGTAAAAAGTATTTTAAGTAGCAATGTTATTTATTACCTCTTTCCTCTTTCACAGATTTTTAAAACGCCTATAGTGTGAATGTTGTATCAACATTTACATGTTAAAATTTTTAGATTTAATTAGATTATTGTCCCTTGCTCATGTGCTGATGGAACTGTATCTTAACATAAGAAATGAGAACAAAATTCAAAAGAAAAGGAAAAATAGTCATGAAATAAAACCCAGCTGAATATTATTTTAATGCACATGTTCCTGGTAGTTTTCTTTTGAAAAGAAGTTACAGATGTTGGACAGTTTAATTTTTACAGGATAACATAATAGTTTATGTAAAGATAAAACTTCTTCAGTTTAGGATTTTATATGCCTTTACAATATGTATATCAAGCTTCGCCCAGTGTGCATGCTGTACTACTGTGTATAGGAATTCAACATACAAGACTTATTCCCCCCAAAGTTGCAAGCAGACACTCAATTGTTTTATGGGTGCGGCAATACATCTAGCACACAACATTTAACAAGAACACGACAACAAACATGTCAATCCACAACAAAACACCCATCTAAGGTTGTGCATCTATTTTCTAATGTAAATATATTATTTATGCAATTGAATCTGAAGAAACCAGAATAACATTATATGTGTTAATATTTACCAAATAAAAGAATTCTAATTTTTTTTTTTTCAATTTATTCAAAAACCATGTTTATTTATGTCATAAAAACAAATATCAAGATAAAATATGTGTACTGGCAAATCAGATGAAATAACTATTCTTAATTTTCTAACAAATTGTTATTGCTAAGCAACACACAAATACTAAACAATAAACACACAAGGAACAGGGAGACATGACACATATTGTGCAGGAATTACCTCCCTTTGTAGGCTGAGAAAGTGATGTGATGGTTTGTGGAAATGGTTTTTGAATTTCTGTTGTCAGTCTGCCTGATGGTTGATTAGGGGGAGAGGTGTCCTCAACCATCATAGATTCTCTGTGAGGTTGTGGTTCTTCCATGGTAGGGACAACAGGTATCACAACTTAAGATATAATGTGAAAAGTAGTTCTGTTGGTCATTCTCATTTATGCAATATTTAAACAATCAGTCAGACTAAAACCCATTAGGCAAAACATTTAATATATTTACCAAGATTAACACATGTAATATTTAAGAAATAATTCATGGTGGGTATGATGTTGTACTCATTTATACATGGGCTGGGTCTTTGTTTTCGATTATTTTTCACAGAGCGATAGTGAGGAAGAAAATATGAATAGTGTAAATGAGCACAACATTATACCCAGAATGAATTATTACAATTCTAATATGACAAAATCCTGTGTTTTTCGATTCAAGCGGTTTTTTTAGCCGCCATTTTCAAGAAATCCTTTCAAGTTTGCAATGTAGGGTAGACAAAATACACTTATAATAAAACATTTAGGACAAATTTAGATACTTTATCCTCTGACCAATCAGCACATTGTGTTAAAATACATGTACTGCCTGTCCCTATTAAATCCATTAAATAAATCAGTTTAAAGCATTCAGCTTTGAAAAAAAATAAGAAATACGACACCAAGTTCCACTTGCCCCCCTTGTTCTAAGTTTCACTCAAACATGTAATATTTGGCACAGCCCTTCAGAATTTGCAAATGAAAAGATCTCATTAGGTTTTAACTGTGCAACAGTTTTATTAAGATGTGAAGTTTTGGACTTCATGTCATTAAGCAGAGCTTAATGTGCTGATCAATTTGAGGTAAGGGTTTTCTCTATAGCTATTAGGGCTTTTCCAGGAAAAAATGTACAGGGGGCTCACAACGCTGGTTATTATTTTTTTCCTTGGTAAGGTAGGGGGGGTGTATGTTTGAGGGTATTTCTATTTTGGTGGGTGTAGGTAAGTTCTTATTAAAATAATCATGGTTATCAGTGTTTTTCTGTTCCTATTTGGCCGAACGCGATGCTTTTGTAGGCATCCACGCAATTTTTGACTGACGATTTTGTCCGTATGAATGAAGGGGAATAACCCATCATCATAAACTTTTCAATGATTTACATAAGCCAGAAAGTTCTGATTGGGACTGGTTGCTGATTTTCTATACTATTCACCTCTCTCATCAACCAGATGTTGTAAAATCCGAGTATACAAAAAATGCAACCACATGGCAGAATGAACATTGAAGAATTGAGTGTTGACGATGTTTGCTGTTGGTTAAATACTAACGGCCTATTACAATATTCAGATAAATTTAAGGGTAACTTTATTATTGTACATATATATATATATATATATATATAAATTTTATTTTATAGGTGGGGTACTTTCCATAAAAAAGATTTTCTAGGTTGTGCCTCTAAAAATATTAAAATTTTAGTGGTGGTACCCCATTTTTTGAGGTGAGTTCCGACCCCCCGTACATTTTTTTCTGGAAAAGCCCTCATAAATTTTAGATATTAACCACAAGTGTGGACACAGAAAAACGTCTCGCCTGCATACTGCATTAGTAACGAAAATAAATTTCGTCATAAGCATTACGTAAATAGCATTAAATATCAGCAGCTGCCTGTATACCAAATACTGTCACCATACCATGCATAGTTAGAGGAACTGTCCTACCATGAAATTGAGGTCAAGGTCAGGTGACGCCTACCCGGCAGTCATGTACTATTCATCAGCAACCTATATACCAAATATTGTCATCCTACCATGCATAGTTACAGGGGAACAGCCATAACCCAAAAACTTTTAAATAGTCACTGGACCGTGAAATTGAGGTCAAGGTCAGGTGACACCTACCAGACAGTTATGTACTAGTCATCAGCAACCTATATGCCAAATATTGTCATCCTACCATGCATGGTTACAGAGAAACTGTTGTAACCCAAAAACTTTAATGTAGTCGCTGAACCGTGAAATTGAGGTCAAGGTCAGGTGAGGCCTACCAGACAGTCATGTACTAGTCATCACCAACCTATATACCAAATATTGTCATCCTACCATGGGTGGTAACAGAGGAACTGCCATAACCCAAAAACTTTAATGTAGTCACAGGACCGTGAAATTGAGGTCAAGGTCAGGTGACACCTACCAGACAGTCATGTACTAGTCATCAGCAACCTATATACCAAATATTGTCATCCTACCATGCGTGGTTACAGAGGAACTGTCGTAACCCCAAAACTTTAACGTAGTAGCTGGACCGTGAAATTGAGGTCAAGGTCAGGTGACACCTACCAGACAGTTATGTACTAGTCATCAGCAACCTATATGCCAAATATTGTCATCCTACCATGCATGGTTACAGAGAAACTGTTGTAACCCAAAAACTTTAACGTAGTCACTGAACCGTGAAATTGAGGTCAAGGTCAGGTGAGGCCTACCAGACAGTCATGTACTAGTCATCACCAACCTATATACCAAATATTGTCATCCTACCATGGGTGGTAACAGAGGAACTGCCATAACCCAAAAACATTAATGTAGTCACAGGACCGTGAAATTGAGGTCAAGGTCAGGTGACACCTACCAGACAGTCATGTACTAGTCATCAGCAACCTATATACCAAATATTGTCATCCTACCATGCGTGGTTACAGAGGAACTGTCGTAACCCCAAAACTTTAACGTAGTAGCTGGACCGTGAAATTGAGGTCAAGGTCAGTTGACACCTACCAGACAGTCATGTACTAGTCATCAGCAACCTATATACCAAATATTATCATCCTACCATGCGTGGTTACAGAGGAACTGCCGTAACCCCAAAACTTTAACGTAGTCGCTGGACCGTGAAATTGAGGTCAAGGTCAGGTGACACCTACCAGACAGTCATGTACTAGTCATCAGCAAACTATACACCAAATATTGTCATCCTATCATCCATAGTTATAGAGGAACTGCCGCAACCCCAAAACTTTAACGTAGTCGATGGACCGTGAAATTGAGGTCAAGGTCAGGTGACAGGTGACTGACTGGCAGGTACTCATCATAAGCTACCTCTGTACCAAATTTGATGGACCAAGGGCCTGGGCTTACAAATATATGAAGCAACTTATATATAAGTGTTTACGTCTCCGCCGCCGGATTCCCATACATATGTCTCGCCTCCAGCGACTTTCGTCGCAGGCGAGACAAAAAAATGTGATGAAACCCATGTTCTAATTAAAGTAACAGCAGCCATCTTTGTCCATTTATCAACACCCTGGATATGAATTTAAAACTAGGTACCTAAGGATGATTTGTGACCAAGTTGAAAAAAAATTTGCCCAGTGGTTTCAGAGAAGATTTTTGAAAAAATTTACGAAGAAAGATGCATGAGAGACACCAAGTGATGGCAAAAATCCTTATGGACCTTGGGGCTAAAAATCAGATTGTGTCAAAAACTAAGCAATGATAAAACAGATGTAACAAATCTGTAAACTTTAAACAACAGAAAACAATTATAAAGCTGAAATATTTAACTGTTGACCAGGGAAACTTATTTTTGATGTACTACTAACCTTGTTTTTCTGTTTTTCTTTTCTCTTTAGTTGGTAGAGAATCTATCAACTTTGCAGCATTTTCCTTGTTGATTTCTGATGTTGTCTTCTCAACAAGTTTAGTTTCAACCTCCTTAATTTCTTCAAGTTCTAAAAGTATATTATACCCTTGAAGTATAGCAACTTGTTTGGTTGTCTGCTTGGTGTTTTACAACACTAAGCTATATCATGACATCCAGTTTTTATTTAGGGAAGTAGCCTGAGTTCCAAGTAAAAAATTGAAGAGTGTGTCCATGGGACACGGATGCCCCCGCTAAATGAAGTCCCAAACAGGAAGTAGTTGTCCGACAGGTCTGAAAGTCGCTTAGGACGTACAACTTGTGATACTGAACCACCCTGCCAAATTTCAAATTGTGCTGATGTACGGTTTCTGAGAAAAGCTTGACGGAAATTTTCATACTCATGTTAACACATTTTCATATCGGCCCAGTCGCAAACAGGAAGTAGTTGTCCGACAGGTCTGAAAGTCGCTTAGGACGTACAACTTGTGATACTGAACCACCCTGCCAAATTTCAAATTGTGCTGATGTACGGTTTCTGAGAAAAGCTTGACGGAAATTTTCATACACATGTTAACACATTTTCATATCGGCCCAGTCGCAAACAGGAAGTAGTTGTCCGACAGGTCTGAAATTCGCTTAGGACGTACAACTTGTGATACTGAACCACCCTGCCAAATTTCAAATTGTTCTGATGTACTGTTTCTGAGAAAAGCTTGACGGAAATTTTCATACTCATGTTAACACATTTTCATATCGGCCCAGTCGCAAACAGGAAGTAGCTGTCCGACAGGTCTGAAAGTCGCTTTGGACGTACAACTTGTGATACTGAACCACCCTGCCAAATTTCAAATTGTGCTGATGTACGGTTTCTGAGAAAAGCTTGACGGAAATTTTCATACTCATGTTAACATATTTTCATATCGGCCCAGTCGCAAACAGGAAGTAGTTGTCCGACAGGTCTGAAAGTCGCTTAGGACGTACAACTTGTGATACTGAACCACCCTGCCAAATTTCAAATTGTTCTGATGTACGGTTTCTGAGAAAAGCTTGACGGAAATTTTCATACTCATGTTAACACATTTTCGTATCGGCCCAGTCCCAAACAGGAAGTAGTTGTCCGACAGGTCTGAAAGTCGCTTAGGACGTACAACTTGTGATACTGAACCACCCTACCAAATTTCAAATTGTGCTGATGTACGGTTTCTGAGAAAAGCTTGACGGAAATTTTCATACTCATGTTAACACATTTTCATATCGGCCCAGTCGCAAACAGAAAGTAGTTGTCCGACAGGTCTGAAAGTCGCTTAGGACGTACAACTTGTGATACTGAACCACCCTGCCAAATTTCAAATTGTTCTGATGTACGGTTTCTGAGAAAAGCTTGACGGAAATTTGTACATACAGACGGACGTATTTACGTACAAATGAAGTCCCAAACAGGAAGTAGTTGTCCGACAGGTCTGAAATTCGCTTAGGACGTACAACTTGTGATACTGAACCACTCTGCCAAATTTAAAATTGTTCTCATGTACGGTTTCTGAGAAAAGCTTGACGGAAATTTGTTCGGACGTACGTACGTACGGACGGACGGACATGAGTAAAACTTAATGCCCCCCGACATGTCGTCGCGGGGGCATAAAAACTGCTAACCCAATAACAGTCAGAGATGAGCACATCCTACACAAGTTAGTTTTAACTAGATACCAGTGTGATGGTACCCATCTCTGTGGGCCGCGCCGACCTTAAGGTCAAGGTCAAAGGTCATCAACTATGGTATGCGACACATTGCCTTAATGTTATCTACCCACATTCAAATATCAAAAGCCTACCTCAAAAGATAAAAAAGTTACAGCACGGACTCGATTAGATTCGAATGGACGGACAGACTGATCACTATAGGGCCCTAAAAAAATTGCAAACTAAATTTTGAATGAGGATTACCATAACAACATTTTTGTTTCAGGCATTCTGATTGGTTGTTAAATATTAAACAAAGGAGAGTCTATATATCACAATATGAAAGTTGCTTTTAAGAGAAGAAATAGGAACTTTCATGCAAATTTAGGTGGGCCAGACGAGTGTGATCTTCCTGTCATAATAGAAATCTTGTTTGAAAAGACATACATTTCTTCCGTAAATGGCTGATTTCTTGTAAAAATGACCCAGTACAGATGAGCTCATGCGCACACATCTGTACTTCCTGCGTCATCCAAATAAAAGCGCCAGAAACAAGAACGTTGTTATGTATGCATAACCTGGACGATCGAAAAGCAAACTTTACTCGCCCATGCAAATATTTAGTCGCCTTGGGCGACTGTTAGTGTAAATCCCTGACTCATTCCCCAAAATGTATGTTAGAAGCTATCTTTGATCCATTGGGAATAATGATTTGAACACTCACCTACCATTACTGAAACTTTGTTTCCTAATTATGATATTTAAATTATTTTGACCTTTCACAGCAACATACAACAATTAATAGATGACCACAAACAGATTCTGGGTATTATTGGCTACCAAAAGAAATCATCAGCTGAGTTGACAGACAACTTAGGTTCATTTTGCTAGTTTTGGCCAACACAACAACCATAAAAATTTAGACATTTGTCAATTGTCTGGCCCAGCAGATCAATAAATGTCAATCTTTCACAGACTAAACAAAATGAATAAACTGATATACGTCTATGACCCAACAACTAAATAAAATAGTTACCGTATAACTGGTAATTTTTGCGTTATTTCGCGGTTGACACTCGACCGCAAAATTTAAAATCGCATAAAAAAGTATGAAGTATTCCTATCCTTAAATAACTGTATAGTTTCACAAACTTGTGTTGATCGATATTTTGTTACACTACGGGATATTAATTATATTAATTATCTCGGTGGTAAATAAAAATCATCGAAGCGAAGTGAACAGTTTTCTCGTTTTCTGAGTTTTAATAAAATATTAACTTTAAAAACACTAATAAATTTTTCCTTTCTTGTTATTGTCCATCAGATAGATACAAAATAAAAGATGTTTTTACAAGAAACAAAAACACCAAAAAATTTTCCTTTATTGTTATTGTCTACCGGTATAAAACAAAGGATGTTTATACAAGAAAGTGTGATTAATCCGTTACTTAACCGTTATTATTACATGTAAATATCGAATTCCAATTAAAACACATGCCTGTCATTTGTCCGCGTGTACTAACTAAGTTCTATCAGAAATTGATTGTCAATGCAATCCCAATTAATAAAAAACTCACTTTATTTTACCTGTTTTGCCGATTTTTTTCTGCACTTTTTTCATTATTTTAGGTACACTTACAGGTGAAATTATTCCACCACAAGTCATACATCAGGGAACAATAGAAGCTTGTCATGCTCAATATGATTTTCCTTTAGCGTGGAACATAACTCATAGGCTAAATAACTGGGCTAATCAGGATACACAACAGAAATAAAAACTCAACATTTTTTTTTTTAAAGATGTAAAACCGCAACAATTAAAATCAGCAAAATTAAAATATCCGAATTTCAATCCCAATCCGCAAAAATTTCACACTGCAAAAATTACCGGTTATACGGTATATTTAAACATTGCTATTTGATGACTTTTTAAAACTACTACTTTACCTTTAGAACTGTCAACAAGATCAGCTTCAGAACTACTGGACTCTTTCACTTCGTCACCTGTTATTATTTCCTTTTCTTTTACATCTTCTTTTAACTCTTGAGTGTTGACCTCATCATCCCATGACTTTTGGAAGTCTTGTTGTTCCTTGACTACTGCCTCCCGTGGGGACCTTGGAGAAACTTTGGTTGACGTTGGCATTTGAAATCTTACTTTCTGTCCTAAAATAAATATCCCAGTCATTTGGTTTTTTTTTTTAAATTTCGAATTATAAAGTCTAACTGACAATCTAGTTACAATGAAAACATTTATTGGATTACAAGATACACACCCCCCCCCCCCCCCCCCCCCCAAGAAAAACCACAAAACTTAGCATCCCACAAATAAGTATAAAACCAAAGTATATCTTTCCTGAGTTTTAGTTTGTTAAAATTTAAATTCCTTACTTTTTTCATTTACAGATGCATAAAGTGGTAAAGAATGTGATTTCCTTTGCCGACGTATTTCCAACTGTTCCTGTGCTTTTTTGTGTAGAGCTTCTTTCTTCTTCAGGGCCTAAAAGTCAAATGAATACATTAGATTTTGAGGTCAATTTACACAAATTAACTTCAATTCTTGCTAGAGCAAAAAAAAAAAAAAAAAGAAGAAAAATTATATTGTAAGAAATTAGTAAGGTAATAATAAAAAAAAAAATTCCTTTATTCATTATGACTTACATTTTGAAATTATTATTATTTCTAATAATCTTTAAACTGACTAAATTCAAAGCTACAGCAATGTGCCAAAACAAGACACTGCAGTGACTGTGAGTGCTCAATTGTTTTATCTAAAAAGTGGCAAATAAATGCACATGAATGCTAAGTTAAAAATGATATATACAACTTTGAAGTTCTGAAAATATGCTAACAACTGGCGATTAATGATTTAAAATGACCTTATCTACAGAAATTGTATGAAATTGTTTAGTTAAATACATAAAAATTGATCAAAGACAGAAATGGCCAGATATTGTTAAACAGGAAGTAGATGAGCGACAGACCTGAAATAGAATCCCTCTTTTTGGGGGATCATGCTGATGCTGCATAGCAAATTTTAAGAGGATGTGATTAGTAGTTGCTGAAAAAAACTGTTACGAAAATTTTTTCCCCTCCTGCCCGCCCAACATTCACCATACTATAACCCGGATTTTTACTAAATCTGGCCAAAAAGTGTTATGTCTACTTCAGACCAACTTCAAATTTTTTTGTGAATCCTGAAAAACAACTTACAGAGATCATTTAACAACTAATTTTTGCAAAAAGAAGAAAATGTCCAAAGTTTATGCATAGCTATATTAATTCTTTTTTAACAAGAAATGACAGAAAGCCAATTTTTTAATGACACTGTGTTCTACAGCTATACAATTTCTACTGTTATATCTATCACTAGTGCATCATGCTTTACACCTATTACTAGAGCATCATGCTTTACATCTTTCACTAGAGAGGTCATTATCCTTTTGGATGGCCTGAGCAAAAGTAACCGAACCGGCGAGACATCAAAATTTTTTATTAAAAAAATCTTTCTTTCACTTAAAATTTCATATATGGGGCATTACACATATAATGCTAAATTACATAAAACTGGAGACAAAAGTATACGTGACCACAGATTTTTTTCTGGAATTTTACTTTAAAGTTTAAGAATGGTTTTTCTACTGTGGTCACATTGTACCACATTACACACTTTAGGAAGTGCTTCCACTGTAAAGACATTGACTGGAAAAAAAATATTCTTGTTCTACAGTAATGCCATACCTTTCAAAATATCCAACTCTTAAGGAATAGCAGTTATAAGCAAAAGCAGAAACAAAAGAGAAAATAGGGACTATTTTTTCATCCTGCTATCTTTTGACCGGAAATTCATTACATGAATAGGATAATGACCCCTAGAGCATCATGCTTCTCTATGTGCATGTTGTAAACTATAATAAACAAAACATTTCTCTGAAATAACTACTTAGCACAATTAATGCATGCAAAAGACAAAAAACTCAAAATCAACAGATTATTTTTTACATTAAACAGACTAAACTTTAAATTTACTATTTCTTGTTTTAAAATGAAAGTCTAAATATATAATTTTTAAAGTAAAATTTTGTTACATAAGAAATCATCAAATACTGGTTTCCTATTCTGCTGGAAACTAAAGTGAGAAAAACAACATGTGCATGCATGTATTAGTACCATCATACCATAATACGATTAATAAAAGAGTTTTCAGGTTGTAGTGGTTTTGGAGCCATTCCATGTTTGGCTTTTTGTTCATATAATTTCATATGTTCATCATATCTGTCACAGGCACCATCAGATGCACCAAGTCTCTGCTAAAATGATTAGGGTAGAATGCATAGGTAAGCTGGTCAGGGAATGTGGAAGGCATTGAAAATTGAAATGTTTTTTTTTATAAGTATGAAAAGGAGATGAGGAAGAAATTCTTACAGGAAAGGGAGAGAATTCATGTTTAGTCTTAGAATTCAATTGTTTTGTTGTAAACAGGGATACATGCAAACATTAAAATGCTTTTGTTATTTACAAAGTAAGAATTTGTAAATAAATTTATAAAAATATGATGATGGTAAAATCTAATTCCTTTTATGTGAATTTATTGAATTTGGAAACTAGGGAAACTTAATGTTATAATAAATGCATACAAGACTATTTTTGTTTAATTTTATTATTTAAAACTAACTGAAGAACTCAAATAAATTACTGGGGAAAAAGGTCAATTTGAAATTATATCCACCCTATTCATACTTATATAAGACATTTTAAAACTGGGTACAACACAGTTGCCATATCAATTATTTGTTATACAATTTCTACGTATTTACTGAACCCAGTCTAAAAGCTATATTTAGCATATACAAGGTTAAATACTAGCGAACTCCTAAATTTAAAATGTTAACATGTAATTAGATGAATACAAGTGTAAAAATATTTTCAATGCTATTATAAATTAAAACTTTTAAAGGCATAAAAATGTATTAATAGGTTTAATGAAGCTTCTAAAATTAAAATAATCTGGTTACCTCTCTCAAACTGGAATACAGTTTCTCCACAGTAGGTGCTGTTCCTACAAAACTTACATAAGGCCGACTGTTTAACTGAAATAAACCCATGTCTCTTCCATTTATTCCATATAGGTTATTCTAACATACTAGGTATAGATATGTATAATAAAATATATACTTTGTAGGCATCTAATATTTAGAGACATAACTTTATTAATCACAAAACTTTCTTTGAAAAGAAATACCTTGTAGTCAGCTACAAAATACAATTCTACTAAATCAATACCATAAAGGTACACTAACCCCCATATTAACTGGTATTATACTTTGAAAAATATATATTCTGAATTGTCAAAACTGTTCTTTCAAAAATGGTTACCTTTTATGACAAGAGTGTTGGTCTTTTTAAATGAAATTCCTTGTATTATAAAACTGTATAAAGATTTGAAACTACTCTCCATAGGCAAAAGATTTAACGTCTTTTTTGTTTTGTTTTGTGGTATTTTGTCAAATTTCCTACTTTTAACACAGCAATGCTTGGTCAAAATTCATCATGAAGTGAGTGGTGGCGATCTAAACTAATTCAAAATAAAGGAGATAAGGTGCTACTGGTAATTAAATCACTCCGTTCTAATACATTCTACATTTAAAGTTTTTTGTGTTTTGATGATGTCAACCCATTTTTCAAGCCACCCATGTTTGAACATAGTCTGAAAATCCTCTGCTGTCCAATGCTTTTTTAAAAATATGCTCCCATCAAAGTCTTAAAAAGCATTGGATTGCAGAGGATTCTCGAACTAGTTTGAACATTAAAACTTATATTTTTTATCTTTAATATGTATTGCCTGATAAAGGGGTTGCCACCTCAAATAACAGACTGTTAATTGTACTCTAATATAAAAAAAAATAAGTTACAAACACTATAAAATACCAACCATTTGCTCCATTTCATCCTAATTTTAAAAAATAAATAATATCAATACAAGTCACATCGATGAAGAATTGCTGCCATTGCTAAACTTGGGGTTAGCAAAAGAAAATAACAAAGTATTTGAAATTTTCAAATACTAACTGTTAACCAAGGCTGAATTCTTTGACCTGGGAGACACTTGACTCTCTTCACGAGAAGTAGATTTTACGTAAAACATTGATCCAATATCTAGTATATGATGAGTATTCTTGCTGATCACTTGCTGTTTTTACCCATTACATTTTTCCAAAGTAATAGTTAATTATAATTATATTTTAGAAAATTGGGAAAGACTTTAAACAAAGACAATCAATCATCAAAAATTGGGAGGGGGTAGGGACTTACTCTTATACCCTTCACCAAGGATACTTTGTCCCCTTTCACATTTTTAGCAATTTTTTAATTATCTCCTCTTTGAAGATTTTGACCAAACTTATATCCACTTCAACCCTAGATACTTTTTTTATAAGTCTGATTGAAATTGGCCCAGTGGTTCTAGAAAATAAGATGAAATTATGTAAAGTTTATGCTTTGACAACAACAAACAATAGACAAATTATGAAAAGTTCACTTGAGATTGGCTGAGATGAGCTAAACACAACAATTAAAGGACAATAATTTCTATTGAAAGTTAATTTACAATTTCCTCATTTCACATTTTTTTGCAGATCCTCTCTATCTTGCAAGATGAAAACTTGTAAAAGTAGTTGTTTAAGAACAATTACTAGTACAAGATGTCAATTAATTTTGGTTTGGAACAAGACACTGAATGGTTAGTTATTGTGGTCCCATTGGTGAGTTGGTTGGTCCCGATGAAAACCATAAATTTATAACACTGTAAGGACGATTTGGGTCAATTTTAGTTTAAATAGGCTTAGTGTTTTCAGAGATGATTTTTTTTAAAGTTAATAATGATGGTTGACAACCACAATTAGTTTATATGAATTATGTTTCAGGTCAAGAAATAATGAAGTGTTTCTTTTATTTTGAAGATTACAGAAGCTGATACAAAGAGGGGGGTTTAATGGGACATCAGGTGGGGATAATGTTGGGTAGTTTTGGTTAATTTTTTTTAAAGCACAAAATCTTACTTATGATGTAAGGTTTACAAAGTTCCCTACACCATATAAAACACTGGATTTGTCTTTTAACAGATTGTTGTCAAGATGTTTCTAAATCTATGAATATTTATCATTATATTTTTACTAAGTAGATTCTTTTAAAATAAAAAAAAGAATTGAACATCTAAAGTAAACCTGGGTAAAAAAAATTCTCACAAAATTCATGTCTGTGTATGAAGTTTTTTTTTTTTACAAAAAAATATGTACATTAAAATTTAGTAGATACTTACATTTGAATTAATTATACAATCTCTTAAAGATAGTCGAGTTATTGTTTTTAATGTATACAATTCAAATTCTGACTGCAGATCTTTTACCTAAACAGCTAAGCTTTCAGTAACTATATGAATCAACAGTTTGAAAATGATAGAGTATATCACAGAAAATTTCATAACCTATGTAATAAATATGAATTCATTATCCTTCACAATATTAACTATGAACCACAGAATTGCGAAATTCGGCTAACTACACAAAAGATAAAAGTTTTGCTTGGGTCAGGCAAAATATTGAAAAGTTGTTTGACCACAAATATCTCAACCAAATTGCATCAATGACAGGGAAAAATTTGGTTGGCAACAACATTTTTTTAAACATGCTTGACCTAACGTCATGACCATTTTTAGAAGTCTGGATTGAGCTGATTTAATTTGTTCTAGCCTGGGTTATTATTAAATGAAATATTACATAATACAAAATGTATTATTTTATGTTCATTGTCATGAATGATAGAGTGGAGATCCAACCTAACAGTAATTTACCACATACAAGTAAAACTTAATACAAAAGAAGTTTATGAACTTCTTTTACTTGTATTAATTTTTACTTGTATAAAAGTGCTTGCTATAGTTATTGCAACTTGGTTATAACATGTGTAACTCTACATTAGATTATGTTTTAGACCATCCAAGTTCATATGTACTTAACAGCAAAGCAGTACACAACATAATTATTAATTTTCAAAACATTTGCAAACATTTATACTTGATTTGTTACAAACATGATATGCTTTGGATTTAAACACTATTGAAGTTTTTAAATAGCTTCATTTTGATGTGTGAAATTTCAATTTCAAACCATGATATAATGATTGTGCCTCAACGGATTAAATTACTTGCCACCAGATTTTCATATTAATGTAATAATGAGTTAATACCCTGCATAACAGCCTTTTAATGTGAATAAATGATATCAAAATATTGCAATATTGAAACGAAAACATACATGACTTCCATATCATTACTTATTAATCTTTTAAAATGTTAACAAGTAAAGCAGAATTTGTAAATGTTCAAATATGTTTTACAAGTTTTTTTTAATGTATAACATACAATAATCAACTGTTTAGTATATTTTAGAATATAAGGGGAATAAACCCAATCCACCTACCCCGCCACCCCCCCCCCCCCCCCCCAAAAAAAAATGCATGTACAAGCTGAAAGGGGAAGACAAACTAAATTTGTTTCAAGTAATTTTATTTAATTTATTATAATAGACTGATTGAATTTGTTTACTAATATTTAAACATACACTGTACTGTTCAATTGTACTGTCATGTGTTAATTATTTTAGTGACAACTTTGTGACAATGTTTCGAATAACAATTTGGTTCCAGTGTCTGAAATGTGTGGAAATTTTTACAACTTTATATTATTTGTTTGTTAAAATGTATGAATCTGATTTTTTCAAACTTTATGCAGATATTAAATTGTTTGTTATTTATAATTTTTCATTCACATATTTTAGGAATAACTTTTTATAAATTTCATAAAAAAATAGTTAAGTGTATAAATAAATATAAAATAAAGGCATGAAGCTCCAAGGTAATTTTTTTTAATATAAATTTAGAAAAAAATCGAAGAATGTGTCATTGCGACATAGATGCCCCCGCTAAATGAAGTCCCAAACAGGAAGTAGTTGTCCAACAGGTCTGAAAAATGCTTAGGACGTACAAGTTGTGATACTGAACCACCCTGCTAAATTTAAAATGGTTCTCATATATGGTTTTTGAGAAAAGCTTGACGGAAATATGTATGAACAGACGTACGACGGAACAAATGAAGTCCCAAACAGGAAGTAGTTGCCCGACAGGTCTGAAAGATGCTTAGGACGTACAAGTTGTGATACTGAACCACCCTGCTAAATTTCAAATTGTTCTCATGTACGGTTTCTAAGAAAAGCTTAACATAAAGGATAAAGGAACCGAACCCTTTAAGATGAACAGATGAAATTATTACATAACAAACCTTGCAATTCTGATTATGGTTAATATGGAGTGCAGCCTAGAAATTATCTATTTCATACAAAATTGAATGAATTATGATGATAATAAATCCATCAACACAACACTGTTTCATACTTAAAATGGTCATTAGCACAGAGATCGTGGAACCTTTAAACACAAATGCTAATTATATTTGATGAACATATTTTACCTCCAGGTGTTTGTTTGGGGAGGGGGGTATTCCATCATATATTTTCAAGGAGAAAATGTTGTCTGGAGATTTTTGGGTATGGAACTTTGTTGGTCTATATGAATGCATGCATATAGTGTCATAAAAGTATCCAGTAAATCTAATTGTCTTGTCTCTCTAAATTGGTTTTGGATTTCGGGTCATTATTTCATCATTTTTAAAAATTCCGGGTTAAAAAAAGGAGTTGTTGTCAAAAACAGACTGAATCTGAAAGGGGTTTGTTTTTGCCATATTTTTAACATTAAAACATAATAAAATATGAATAAATTGTGAATCATTTTTTGTAAGTATGCATGTCAGTGTTACTTTGGAAGACTAAATACAAAACACTACTCTCACAAAACATTCAGTGACCAAAATAAAACACTATTAACAAAAATTTTGTAATGGCTTCCAAATTAAACCATATTTTCTGTACACTACTTTATCGTCTTTCTGAATTCCAATGCCTAGAAGTAAAATAATCCTTTTATTCTGTGAAGCATTTAGTTATAAAACATATACCTGATTTCTCCCACAGATTCCATGTCAAATGGTTGTTGTTTTTCAAGTCTGAAATGGTGTGTTTTCTTGTCTTTAAGTATTCAGGAAGGCCCATTTGGTCTAAAAGGGTGCGTAATGAATATACATCGTGGTTAAGCAATGGTTCTAGCTACCGATTTATTTGTCTGTCCACAAATCATAAGTATTGAAGCCTAATTTTCAAAAAGAAATCTGCAGATTCTTTAAAATTAATTCATTTCATCATTATCTAATAACAAACTTAAAAACACAAGGTTTTTCTCTGCAGATCTATTTAGAAAAAAAAAGCCCTTTGAAGGCTGAGCACTGGGAAGTGTTCCCAGGGCCAGACTCACAGTGTTGTTCAGCACTTTGCCTGTTGCCAATAGAGGAGGCCCTCTAAAGCGGGGTCGTCAGATTATAATAGGGATAATGCTTATTAACATGTTTGGACCTCTTTTGTCGATTAAAAACAAAACAAATTGTAGTAGGCTAATTTTTTCTGTCCCTACAAAACAAAGTATACTATTCTAGCCGCAGTCAACATTTTTTTCCCCTCTGTCAATTCCACTTCCGAACTGACTTGGAGCGAGATGGGATAATGCACATTGAAAAGTGGCAGTTTCAAGGATGTATTTGCTTCTCCAGATAACTTTTGATAGGAATGTTTATTGGATAATGTTTGGTAAACCCACCAAAAACACCCCCATCCCTTTCCGTATTTGCTACTGTTAACTCAAAATATCAAAATATTCATTAATTTTTTTGATAGAAAAAAATTCTGTACCTATTTGACATGAAATAGAAAAAAAAATTTTTGAACACACCGGAAAGAAACAATATATAAGCAACAGTTTTAAAGAAAAAAAATAGCTAAAAGAACATGGTACACTACACTACTAGCAAGAAAAGCAAAGTTACTGTACCCTATCATATTTAGCACAGGGTACATGGTTAACTGTCAGTTTGTTCTGGTCTAGATGGCGTTTTTTAGATGCTAATCCTTTCATACTAGCCATAAGCATAGAAGTGATCAAAGAAGCAGGTAATGGATGCATATTTTTAACAACCTCAACACTGCTGTCATTCTCATCATATCCATTCATGGTTCGGGGAGTTGCCATCTTTTGTCCGCTGATTTTAATTCCATCCAAAGGTGATGTTAGACGGACTTGTACACTGTCCATGTTTGTGGGTGCAGACTTCTTTTTTAATCTGCTGCTATGTTTGTGTCTTTGATTAACAGGTACCCATCCTTCTTCTTTAAAACTAGACGGCACAACTTTTCCCATTTTAAAATTATTATGACTTAACCCAAGTATTTTATATTTGACAATCAACTTAATGTAAATTTTAATTCAAATGAGCATCCGTCAACAGTATTCCAGATCTTATTCCTTGCAGTGACAAACAAGCGATGGCACCTTAATTATGTTTAGGCACTTGAAATCTTTCATAAGAATGAAGTTTGTTTTAATATTAGTGACTTTCACTATGTCTCCGACATACCAGTATATTTCCAACAGATATAAAGATTAGCGCATTGAATTTCTAAATCCCCTACAAGGGATGACACTGGACTCTTGATTAATATCAAAGTTTTATCACTTAATTATCTTTTTCGTCAAAGGCCAATACACAATACGTCTTAAATCCTGGATGATGAACGATTGAAATTTCTTCGAGTATCGCAAACCCAAATCAAATAATGAAATTTTATTTAGTTAGTCACATTGTTATGTTATTATTTAAATTCACTTTTTCGTTTTTCATCGTATTGTTTGCTTGTTACATTAAATAAAATTTAAATGCAAACTTTTAATTTCCTTTTCATTTAAATTTATTTGTTGTCCAAGTATAAAGACATATTGTACCTGTAATCTTTGATTCATAGCATGCTCAGGTGTTTCCATGTGAAAATAAACTTTCATCAAATTTTAACGTGATTAATTTAGTCAGTAAAATTACATGCCCATAAAAATAATTGTCTGTCCATCAACTATACAGATGCTTTCTCTTATCAAATCCTAATTTTATTGAAGTAAAAATCACTATGATTGGATTTTAATAGGTTGTTAATGGAATCTAAGAACATTTTTGTAATTTATGCAAATCCATACAATATATATGGTTACTCCGAACACCAAAACATACAAACTAAGCAACCTTGAAGTGGAAAAATGTCTTAATAATTATAAGAAAAAAAGTCAAGAAAAAAAAATTAAAATGAAAACTGAAATTTAGAAGAAAAATATTGTTTATTTAGGCACTAACTTCATAGATTTTAAATTTTATTCATTACCAACATTACGAAAAAAATCATCTAAATGTATGACCAGAATGTTTAAATTTCTGAAGACAACTTGTTATATCTGGAGTAGCTGGACCAATTTATGTATGTACACAGGTTAATTTGGACAAAACCAACAAAAGGTACAGCCAAGTACCATATAGCTGAAGTCTTTGCCGAGTAATTTTTTGGTAAACATGACCATTAGTCTTCATCTACATGGACAATATGCTAAATCTTTTAACTAAAATTAAGTCTAGAAATTAGATTTACAGTCAGGTTAATTTAATATAAAATCTTGTTTGTTCTTTTTTAATCTCCATCTCCTCCCACCATATAAATTCCTCCTTTACTTTAAATGACCTGCTAATATTCCTACATAAAATAGCAACTCTTTCTGACTGTAACATTTACTTAATATAAGAGAATTAATTCCTTATTAAAACTGCATATTTCACAATTCATATCTCCTACAGAGACTTCACACAGCTGTCTAATTGAAAACATGACGATTGTTAGGGCCCTATCCCTTAACCCCGTAACAAAAGAAAGACAATTTACATAGGCGTGTAAATATCAAAACTAAACTAAAACAAATAAGGCAAACTTGCCTAACAACTTATCACCAATCTCTATAGTCACACAGATCTTGATCATCGTAAATATTTTCTCAATGTACAGATTTCCCAGTGATCTAATCCAAATGGATGTTCTTTCTTTTAATCAAATGTGTCAACATTTATTTTTCTTTCAGTCTGTCTTTGAAGATACTTCAAAACATTACATTCATAGTTAGTAATGCAGCAATGGTTCAATTTTTTAAATAACTAATTAATCATACTCAATCAAGAATTGAACTGCACAAGTTTTAAAGCAAATTCCCATGACTTTCTCACTGAAATTTTGTTTGAAATAAATGAATATTAATAGCACTTCAGACAAATGTTTGTTGTATATTTCATGATCAGTTTATTTGTTAATAGTACCATAGTAACTGGTGAACTTCATATAAATTTTGATTACCAATGGAAGAAGGTTATGACCTTATAAAAACAATAAGCATTAATGTTTAGTAAAACATTCTGGCTGACATGAACAAATACTAGTCTGGCTTCATCCCAACAGTACAACATTCAAACTTGATTAATTGACACTGAAACCAAATATGAGTTCAGTTTAAGAAAAAAAGTCTTTGTCAAAATTTACTACATTGTAAGTTTTCCATATTGCCATATTGGACTGAGGAAAAGCCAAAGTCCAATATGTCTAGCAGAGTGCATTATGGAAAACTACACAATTATATATTTATTGATTAACCAGTCCAATACTAGGTTGTCATATTAAATAGTCAATATGGCATGTTGGGGTGGGTACATGTCATATTGGCATACTTTGGCAATTTGTATTTATAGTTTTAATCCTATTCAGAAATATAATATTGTTAGTAAATAAAAAAATGTGTGGACAGTGAGCACGCTCACAAGGAATACCCTCCGCTTGGCTTCAAGTAAAATTATCTCCCCTGAATAATATCCAACAGCAACGAAAATTCTTCATGCACATCTACATATGATGTACTTCCTTCATATAAAGTTTCAGCAAAATCTGTCAAGCTTGAAGCGGTTTAGGAGAAGTGCTTACAAGGGATGTGGACAGACAAACAGACAGGCAGGGTGATTCCTATATACCCCCCAAACAAGTTAGCAGGGGGTATAGTTACTTAAACCCTCATATACCTATCCACCATTCAACTTCATCATTCTAATTTTTGTTTTGGTTTTTTTTTAGTCTTTTAGGCCACTTTTACATTTAGCAATTTTCAACTATATAATGGCATCTACTGGTCACGGAGTAGTTCTCTCTGGCAAGTAATTCTTGCCACCGGATATTTTGAGAGTTATTGTGAAAAATTGGCATTTTGACAGTGATAAATGTAACTTGCGCTTAATGGAAGATAGTGAAATCTATCAAATGAAACATTTGCCATTAATTTTAATGGGATAATAACAGGGCAATAAGCAAAAAATGGCGAGAACTACTCTCTGACCAGTAGTTTTTATTAATGAAGGAAGTCTGTGCACCTCATGAAACACCAATCTTTTGAAATTCTTGTTTCTGATGTCAAACACATAGTACATGTTATATTTTGTTATAGCAACAAATATAACTGTATTTAAATAAACCAGACACAACTGGCAGTTTTTGTTGACATTTTTTACAATGGTAGTTTGTTCAGGTGACAAACATAAACTAATAGTAATCAAATACCAATCATTGCTGTGTTTCCCATGTCGATCAGAATTTTTTTTTTTTAATATTTACTGAATAAAAAAAAGAAGAAGTCAGTATGCAGCTTGACATGTCACTAATCAATTTTTATGCTACAAAAGCAGGAATTCAATCTGCAGTGTGAAGTATACATGCATGTTTTCTTAATTTTTTCACATTTCCCATACAGCCTTTTATGTAAAAGGTTTTCTATTTATATCACTGGTGTTATGTTAAACCATGATAGTAACGTACATTACTACCCAGTATGACATTAACAGCAATACTATGTTTCTGACATCTATCATTTATTTGTGTTGCTTGCTAAAAAAAATACCATAGAAAAGCAAAATAATAACAGGCAATGATTATACTTTTACCTCTGCCATCTCTGGATTGTAGCAACACAAGTAACCTATCAAAAGTTTACATGTTTATAGACATAAAGGCAGTTACCTCCTATTATTGACAGGCAAAACAATATAAAACAAGTGTGAATTGTGAGCACGCTCACAAAGGGATAGTCCAATTATCTCCCCTGAAAAATATCGGACAGCAACGAAAATTCTTCATGCACATTTACTAATCAAAATCTGTCAAGCGGTTTAGGAGGAGAAGCGCTTATAAGCGATGTGGACAGACGGACAGGGTGATTCCTATATACCCCCCCCCCCCACTAGTTTTTCTAATTTACAGCCATGGTTTAACCCCATTGTTATCTCAGGTTTGAAGTTATCAGGAGCTATGTAGGCAATGGCCTCTTAAAACTGATGTCTTCCTAAATATACTACATATACCTATGAGCAAGCAATTATCATGGATGATATTTGTGTAAATAAACATAATAACTATGGAGCAGGCCACTGCTTTGATGGGGTGGTCTAATGCCTTTAAAATCTTGGGTCTTTATAGTTAGCACTAAAACAACAAGTTAAATTCCAATACCTGATTTTCTGGAATCCATTTGTTGAGAGCATCCACCCAAACTAACTTATCATCATAAAGCCTTGAGTCATGTATGTCTTCAAACTCATCTTGCATCCTTGATCCTGGAGATTGGGCGACAGATGGCAAGGTTGTTGGTGAATATGGCAAGGCGGTTGTAGGTCGACCTGACCTACGAGACCCACATTCACTGCCTGGGCCATTGATACCTGTGCCTATTCGAGAACCTGTTGATGGATGTGCACTGCTACAATGTCTGTAGGCCTTCTTCATAAAACAAAGAAGAGTAAAATGTACTTAAACATTTATGAAAACAATGGCTCAACATGTTGGCACAAGATTTTTTTGCTTCAATTTTGATTAGCATGCAACTTTCAGAAATTTTCAACTATATTTTATTGGGGGTGGAAACCGAAGAACCCCTGAGACAAACCCAGACCTTCTGTAAGAAATCTGGCAGTCCTTGTCAACTAAATTTGGAGTCGAGTGCACCCTGTTTGCAGTGAGACTTGAAACATTATTTCTGGTTTTTTTACAAGTTTTACTGGAAACAAATGTACCCCCCCCCCCCCCAAAAAAAAGTGCTGCCATTTTTTACATTTTCCATATGTCCCTACCTTATTCGAATGAACATCAAACTGAGGGAAGTCAGGACTAGCACAGTATTCTATATGTCCTGGATCCAAAATATAAAAATACTTAAAACTTCCACACCAAGTTTTACTTTGAATCATGGCTGGTTAACAGTAATCACTAATGGTATGCCATGTACCAAACAAAGAAAAACACACTGACAATGACTAAAATAATTTTCACATAATTACTGAAAATGAAATCATTCAAGGTTATTTAAACAACAAAGAAGCCTTTCAAACAATTTAAAAAAAATAATAAAAAAATATTTTTCAAAATTTTAATTGTATGCAATTAGTTTATAATACTAAATTTAGTACCACAACTACAATCAAGTTTTCAAAACTTATTTCATTGATTGTATTATTTAAATCAGTACTATTGGAGACAAAAATCAATTCTAACTATTTATTAATTGAAGAACTGAGATAAATGACTTTAAATTCATACAAAAAATATTTCAATATTTATCTAGAAGATAATACTCTCTATACATAACACACAAGTGAGGAACAGTTCTTAATATTGTATCAATACATTTTTTCAACTCATTCAGTATTTTAAGAAAGTAACATTTTTAGATAGTGATAGGTTTAATAAAGATTATTAGAACATGATTGATTTTTTGGATAATTTACTGTCATTGATAGTGCATGTTAAAGTGATTGGAAAGTTTAATTTTATATTGTATTCATACTCACAAGTCAGGGTTTCCCAGTCCACATGTGTACACGAAACCCTGACAAACTTAGCAGGAAATTCCCGGGCTATAAGTCACTATTTTGATTGGCTACATCATACCTTAATGTAGCCAATCAAAAGCTCACTTTTATTCACGACTTGGTTAGGGGATATCCCAATGTAGATTGTAAATAAATTAAACGGATGTGTTGCGTAGACCATGTGAAAATCAGTGTATTTTGTACAGTGGTGTTAATAGTTTGTTATTACAGCATTATTTATTAGTTGTTTTACGTTTTCTTCACACTCATGAGTGAGTAAGAATGACTACTGCCAAACACTTGCTATTTTCAAGCAATTTCATTGGTTGATATTTTGAAGGATTGACGTCATACAAAAATCTTCTAGCCCGAGAATTTCCTAGCTAAGTTTGTCAGGGTTTTGTGGACACAGAAACCCTGACCTGTGAGGATGTGTTGTATTGTGTTTTGGCTTTACTCGACAGTGCTCAGCTATTAATACATACACATGGCCAATGGGAATGACCTGTGTATGTGTTTTCAAATAATTTTCCTATTTCATTTCTTGAACTAAATATATGACAGTGTGACAATGAAGAAAATTTCACAATTTTGAATATTTTGCCTACCTATACCTACACAGTAAAAAAAATTGTTGGTAAGAGCAGTGATTTTATTAGCTTGAATTTGCCTCCGAATTTCGGCTGTTTCCCCTGGAGCATATTTCCGAAATTTTGTGTAAATATTTCCCAATTTATGACAAAAATCCCAACAGAAAACCATAAGAACAGATGACAGTGGTCTATATTATTCATGGCTTCCTTTGGAAGACTACTCGTTTCAATTTTGTTAACATGTTAATAGCGCGCACAGCTCGCAGTGGGCATCGAAGCTTGTGATCAAAATGAAATCACATGATCAAAATCTGCTTAATGCTGATATTGTTTTTTTTTCGTCCTGAAGTTGATATAGTCAAACTGTAACAAAGTGAATGAAGAAAAGTACTAAAAATAATTTTAAGCAAGAATTGAAAAAATAAATGTTATATTTAAAAATTAACAACAAAAATTTCATAGTATTTTTTTGCAATCTCTAAATCGATCTTTAAAAACTGACAATTAAACTACATTTCATGTGATGTCACCGTTACAAAGAAAGACGTCAGGTGACCACTGGAATTTTGAGGCACTTTAAGAGTGTTCAGAAGTTACATCAATTATGAAATGCACATTAACCCTTTCCTCCATAGACAAAAAATAATTTAATGTTTGATTTGCATGGGATTTTTAGCAAAAATTAATTAAAAAATAAAGATATCTTGTAAATGCTGGAAAACTGTAATGATAAATGCTACATTTATAAAAATAACAAGGATAATAGGTTGAAACAAATCCTTTCTAATCATGCATAAAACATAAAAAAATATGTGTTTCCATGGTAACAGTTTTTTTGCGAAAATCTCAAAAATAATGAAAAAAATTTAAATTATTACAATTTTGTGTGTAAAAAAAGCCTGAAAATTCATTTAAGTTAATGACTGGGTAAAAACTTTATGTAAATATGATTTTAAGAATTTAAATTTAATTTATACTCTTACATTATCTATTAGCATAGCAGTGAGGCTGGATATAGCAAATGGCTCGTCCATCTGCCTTTCACTGTGTCATAATGTCATGTTTATTCTATACAAGTTAATTAAACAAAAAGAGATTTGCACATTTGTTTGTAGGCTGAATGCAAACATGTTGCTATTGTAGGCCTGCTCTTGTAAGCTCTAACAGGAGGTAAATATTCAAATTTCCTTTTTTTTTTTTGGGGGGGGGGGGGGGGGGGGGGAATCTTCTGTTTTGTTGAAAAAAAAAAGGATTTTTTGACACAAGTCGGTAAGACTTCCAAATGAACCCCCAATAAAAAACGCAATACATTAGACTATCACAAGATACATGGAGTTCACATGGCTCACACTTGCCCAATTGGCAGTGCATGACTGTGTCCACTGTGGGATTCACCAGTAACTGCCACCCAGTGCCAACTTCTTTTATTTACATTCGAAATAATGCACTTTCAATGGGGGTTCAAATGGAAGTCTTTCCCATAAGTCTTGTTTACACAGTAACTAAAGTATGATCAGTTATACCTTATATTTGAGCATTATTAATATCCAGTGATTTTTTTAAACAATTTTATTTTCAGTTATGAAAAGCAAGGAATTTTTATATATGTATTTTCTGAGAAATCATTAGACAATTGCTGGGGAAGGGGTGTCACATTTGTAGCTAAAGAGTGCACTATTTAGCAACTGTAAGGTCAAACAGATTAATGGATTTTCTTGTTGACAGACAAATAATAAATGTGAGACTCAGTATGTTGAAATTTTCAAGTAACAAACATGTGTTTACACCTGCGTGGCTGTCTATCTTTTGATTTCAGCCAGGACTTGTACTGCTGTATAATGAAATAATATGTATTTTAATAGAACAAGCAGAGTGGATTGTTAATGTCCACATAAAATTAATGGTTTCCTATTAGCCCCCTACCAGCATTGCTAAAGGGGACTATAGGTTTGCAAATCTGTCTGCCACATATTTTTTCTGATTTTTTTTTTTATAAACACGTGGAGATATTGAGCTGATATTTGGTATAAGAATTTAAAAATCATGAGTTGCAGATTAAGTTTGAATTTTATTCCTGTCTGATGATTTTCCATGAAATTATGGTCCTTAGAAAATATCTATAAAATAAAAGTTTTTGTCATTGCAAAATGTTGTAGGTTTTTATTTTGCGGGTAGGGGTATTGGCATGGCAATAGCAATACTTTCAGAACGCTTAATGATTTAAAAATCAAATAAAACTTACATCTCCCTCATATCTTGACAGCAAAATTAAAAATGCATAATGTATGAGTGCATACTGGCTTTAACCTTGGGTTAGCCGATAAGAGATACCCACTTATTGGGAAGGTTGTTAGGTTTAAATAAGGATGCATAGTGATGGACAGTTGTGGGTAAAGTCTTTGTATAATCACATGCTTCTTGAATCTTGAATGATAAACCCTGTTTGAAGTTTTCAAACATAGTAAGCACATTGAAGCCGCTTGAAATGGGAAAATTACCAGTTACTACCCTAACTTCCAAATGTTTTAGTGGCATTCACAATGTTCATATATTTTTGGTCAATCCAGTCACACAGTAGCCCCGTGAGAATCTTTGATGTACCACTACAGATACAGAATATGATTTCCAAAATTTGATTGTGTTAGCTTGTTCTAGTTCTGAACTTAGATGAATGCTACTTAATGAACATATGCATGAACCAACTATCAATAAATCATAATGTTTGTTAAGGAATGTCAAAGCCACTGTTAGCAGCTTGTCAGGGGAGCACAAAACGATAAACCCAATTATTTCACGCGAATTAAATGTTATATTCATCTGTCTTTTCATGTTAAGTTTGTATGTATACCACATGAATGTAAAATTCATTTATAAGCTCAGTATATATCTGGGATATTTACAAGAATACCTATGAACCACAGGCCGTTTAATTAGTAGACATCAATTAATACAAGTTCATAATATACTATTTTGTCTTATTTGCTTAAGTTATTGTAAAATGTAAATACAATATTTGGTTTCCAATGTAAGAACTAATAGTTTACTAATAAAAATGTTCCAGTTTTTACCTTCAGGTCTGAGTAATATAAAAGGTACATGTAGAAACTCCATTTGGTGTTATAGTTAAGTTTTGTAAGGTTGTTGGGGAAACATGTGGAATTGGAAATCAGTCTGCTTATCTAAATTTCTGTTGTCATTAAAATTAAAAAATACTCTCTTGCTCCTCCCATTTTCCATTGTTGCCACATGGGGGGAGGGGAGAACAAGAAGTGAAAGATGTAATTTAATTAAGATTGAAAATCAGGATACATACATTTGTAATTTTTAAACATGACACTGTGAGTTCTGGTTAACTGCAAGAATGTATGATTTATATCTTACTTAAACCTATTGAACATCATTTGAAAGGAAAGATTTAAAACAAAAAAAAACCAATTAACAATTGTTTCGCCTTGCAAAGTTATATCTGTCATGTGCATATTTTTTCATATTTTAATATTCTGCATATTTCTAACTATATGTTGATTTCTGCAGTCCAAATAAAAAAAAAAAAAAACAATACGAAGTTGAGGACAGGGATTTTTAAACTTAAAAATTTGTTTATGTCTCCAGTCTGTCTGACTAGAACATAAATTTGTACAGTGTGCTAAATAATTGCATTTTGCAACAAAAACGCAGATTAAATATGGATCTGGTCCTACGGTTCTTAAATCTCACTTCATTGTAAAAAAAAATAACTTTTATTTTGTATTGCTTTTAGTAAATAATTCTAACAAGGAATTGACTTGTTTAAATATAGATTTTTTTTTATCTGTAAAAAGTTGCTTCTGAAACTAACCGAACACAGGAGGTTGCTTCTGAAACTAACCGAACACAGGAGGTTCAGATAATAACACCTGGTTATGAGGGTTAGTGATATCTTTTTTGTATTCATAGAATGGGCACGTTGTAGGTTTTAGATGCACTGTTTGAGTTGCATTTATATTTTGTGCAAAACTATTACCTTATCCATATTAGTCCTGTTTAATTGTTTGGAATTGTAATATTGCCAAACATTCCCTAGCCCTGTTTTAGACAATAGCTCAACAGAAAATCTCAAACATTTTCGTTTTGTAGTAATTTATTAAAATACGCACGTACATCGCTTGTAAAAAGTGGGCGTGGCAGTGTGTTGCGCTAATGGTAAAAACTTATGAATGTACACATTTTATACAATTATTAAATCTAAAAATAAATAATTTCCAATGTATTATTGACTTAATATGATTTTGGCTATTAGCGGTTTATAACAAATCAAGAGAGATTAGAAAATATCTTATGTTTATGCTAGTTACAATTTTTCGTTTCATAATCCCGCCCACGATGCGCGGTAAACCGGAAGTAATAGAGGGGTTTCGCCAAAACTGTGTTTTATTAGCATTTTCTTCTGTTAATTTACTAAAGATTTACTAAGGGAGAATCAAATCAAATCAATTTATAAATATTTATTTATTTGGCAACAGGAACGGTAGTTATTATTTACTTTTGAACGTTTTTGTGAATTGAAAAGTGGTACTTGACATCGCCGGGTTCCTAACTTTCGGGGTGTCAATTTCTATCAAAATTTTTTAACTTAGAGGTCACAGTCATGATAAACAAAATCGTACAAATTTAAGGAAAACACCCATTTAAGCTCTTTATAATTCTTATTATTTCCAAAACGAAATATTATTACGATTTGAAGCAACAGAAGTGAAGCGACAGAAAAAATGGCCACAACCAAATTTTTCGGCATTTGTTTTTAAGAAAAACATCAATTTCTCCACGAAAAATCCATATTATGAAAATAAAAATTCACCGGCTAATGCCCGACAATACAGTTTCCTTGAATCACATTAAATGAGTTCAAAAGATGGGTCTGTTCGCAAGTGAGAAGTGATACAATTGGGGTATTACCGAGAGGAGTCAAAAGGCGTCATTATGGAGTAAAGGGGTAGGCGTCAAAAGGCGTCATTATGGAGGAAAGGGTTAAATATTGATAATAATAGACATCCTCACAAGTCAGGGTTTCTATGTACACTGTAAGTGTCCACAAAACCCTGACAAACTTAGCTAGGAAATTCCCGGGCTAGAAGTCGCTATTTTGATTGGCTACATCATATCTTAATGTAGCCAATCAAAAGCTCGCTTTCATTCACAATTTGGTTAGGGGATATCCTGATGTCGATTGTAAATAAACCAAATGGATGTGTTGCATAGACCATGTGAAAATAAGTGTATTTTGCACAGCAGTGTTAATAGTTTGTTATTACCATGTTATTTATTAGTTGCGTTATGTTTTCTTCCCACTCAAAAATAAGTAAGAATGACTACTGCCAAACACTTTCTTCTGTCAAGCAATTTCATTAGTTGATATTTTGAAGGTTTGACGTAATATGAAAATCTAGCCCGGGAATTTCCTAGCTAAGTTTGTCAGGGTTTCGTGGACACAGAAACCCCGACTTGTAAGGATTAATAAAGGACTATATTGTCTGTGCTCGCATTTTGGCAATGCCTACCCCATATTAAGAAACCTTCGTATTTTGTCACTCCATGTTTATCGTGTTTACGCGCCATAACAAAACGGAGTAAGCTGATTCCCATTCGACTTTTTCGTTTTACAATCTGCGCAGCTGCAAAATAATACCGGAAACCAGTTCAAAGCAAAAGAAGTTTAGAAAAATTCCTGAGCAGATATGAACTCTGTGCCGGAAATTGCAAATTACGATGCCGCCAGTGTTAAACGAGTATTGCACTGATTTAAACATAATAATAATTAGTATTTTGGCAGTCATTTTCATTTGCTTATTTTTCACTATACATGTAATTCATTTATTATTCTAGCAACTTATTTTTAAAAAAAAAGTTATTCTATTGTAATGTATCTTTTTTCTACTTTTTCATTGATACTTTATCCTCATAAACTGCTCAAAATAAATCCATATAATTCCAAACATCTTCATAATATAAAATCAAACAAAATGGAAGTTTCTGCAGTCATCCGATGTTTGAACATCTCACATAAGTCAAATAAATATGTCTAACAAAAGATCAATTTAGTTCTTTTATTGACTGCTTACTGTTGTTTTCCCTTTTTTATATGTGTAAAACCATTGCTTTGTTTTCCCAATTTAAAGAAAAACACCTATAAATTTTCCAAAGTGTAAAGGAAGGGGCTGTTTTTAAAAAAAGGCAACAAAATCACTGAAGAGAAAGGAAAGCAAGATTTTCAAGTTTGGCCCAAGTTTTTAATACCACTTTCAGATATTTTAATACACAAAAAATAACTGTAGCAGGTAGTTTGCTTATTGTGTTTTCTTGTTTAAATTGTTTTACTTCTGATTATTTAGCTTACTAACAGCAACAATATTTAAAAAAAAAAAGAGGTATTATTGTACTGCTGTTTAAAATAAAACACTAGATTGTTTCTGAGCTAACCAATAACATAATCAAGAATCTCTTTGTTATACTTTATTCTGACACAAAGAACTTGTTAAAAGAAGTGTTTGGTTTTACAATAAAGTTTCTTTGATAGGGGAGATAACCCAAACTTTGATAAGTAACTACATACAAGATTTTGCATAAAAAAATCAATTCAACCCAATTTCATACAAAATAACTTGGTTTGCTATTTTTTTTAATCTAACAGAAATTTATTAAAGGTAACTGTTGAATTGTCAAGTGTCACATCTTCTAGAAATGGATATTAAAACAAGTTTAAAATAGAATATCTTGAGATAAAAAAAATATATCCCAATCAATTATTATTACAACTGTCGATTTGACACTTTTCTGCAATGAATATGGTCTCCCAACATTAAAAGAATTAATTTACTCTTGTCAAGTTTGAAGTGCAACAAGTTTATCTTTATAATCAATCTTACTTGCACCAATTTTAATATATAAATAAAATAATCAAAACCTCTGCTACACAAAAAAACACCAGAGAAATGTCAGGAAGCATACTAGTACAGTACAATATAATTGAAGATTTAAAAAGATCTTATCATTCATGCACAATCCTGGTGAATCCAAAAATAAAAATTAATTAAAGGTTCTTGTCTGATTACCTAATGGTACACTTTCAAGAAGTTCTCAGTTCATGTCTGAAAAATTGAGAGCTCATTTCCTTTTGAATATGCTTCAAATTTAAATTTTGATTACAGATATAATTAACTGATTTTAATAACATCAATTTTAAAAGTTTAAATATTTATTTGACACTTCAAGGTTTTATTTAAACATTAAAGAAATTTGTTGAGTAAACCAATCAAGTTTAACTATTTCTTTAACCATTGTTTGAAAAGAAAAGACCAAAGAACAGTTTGAGAGCATTTAAGCTCTTCTTATATGATCAATCCGTGCAATAATATTTAAATTTAAGTCATAAATGGGGTTTTCAAAAACATGAACAATATAATCCTATTTCACCCTAAAGTACAGGTGTGTAACATTATAATTATTCAGTTACACAGACTGGGTGGTGTGTTCAATTTACTTCAGTACCTACAATGAATAATGTATGTTTATTAGTTAATGAATCTATGAACCCCCAAGTAAAATCTTGTTATTTCAAATTAATGTTTACTTACATTAAACAGAAAATAAATAATTTTAGCCATTTAAGACTGTACTAACAATTTTAAGTCAGTGTTACATTTTTATAAATATTTATTTAAATCACAACTATTAATTTGTAAATTTACATAAAACCTAACTATAGCCTAATGTACAAAACAGGAGCCAGTCAAATTATCACCAGGCTATACATCAAGTTAATTTGTATATTCCTATTCCTACCCACCACATCCATAAAGGGACTACCCCAGACTGTATTATTGTTCATTCAATAAAGGCAATTTCAAAAATAATAGCTACAATAATTGTTAAACTTATTGTAGCAGTCCCTGGAAAATACAAAAACCTTTCACTTGCTCTATTGTTTTGGTAAAGGGTGGGTGAAAATGTAGGAAATTACTTGATATTGCCTTACTGGTGCTGGTCTATAAGCCAAGTTTCTGTGCTATGTTAATGTCTTAATATTTTTGCTACATGAAATCTTCTTTGGGTACTGAAAACCATCATGTGATGATGATTACTTTCTGAAAGAGTTTAGTTACTTTATTTTTGGTGCCTAAAAGAAGAGACAAATAAATTTAATTTTTCAGTTTATATGGATTTTAATTTTACACTTTTTTATAATTTTTTTTACTAAGATAAAAAACATGAAGTGCTGAGATTTGACTCATCCTTACTGACCTTAGTACATTTGAGATTTTTAGGCATAATCTTGAAGGACTTCAACATAAATCAGTCACTTAATGCCTCGTAGAAATTAGAATGTGGACAAAATTCGAGCATGTGACTATCGCATAGGAGTATAGCTAACAACATAACATCGAGCAAGACGAAATTCGAGAAAGTGACCACGTACTACTACTAGCTAACATAACATCGTAGTTAGTGGACAAAGACTGATGTAACTTGCCTTGGCGCTTTGAATTCTGGAATCATACAAAGAACGTAGATATTCATAGTATGTAACAGTTAGTCCTGATGGAAGGCTGTAATTTGTTACTTCACTATAACCTCCTGGAGTATTTGCACGTGTTGGTGCCGACCGACACTGATATCGAAATGGTGTGTAACGTTTCTCCTCTTCAGAAATGTCATATGTCACTTCACAAAGTGTTGGAGCTGTAGTAAACGCCATACACAATTTTTAAACAAATTAAATAAATATTAATCTTTCGACGTTTCCACATTCGACGTGCACTTTTTCCGGTTTGATGTCGCGCGCCGTGACGTTTCAGCGGGAAATTGGTAGCGGATAAAAGAAAGATATTCAATCATTCACTCAATTGTGATTTACCATTCTGTCTTTCCTTGTACAAGTATTTCCCGTTAAAAATACAAACAAGTTTCCCAAATTTCTCGAAACAAGGTATTACACACTGTAGTGCTTTAACTGTGTACAGAAGTGAAAAAAATACGTTTAATAAACTTAACGTATCCAGGAAAAATTAAGATTTATTAACTGTCAATTAAATCACTTTTAAGAGTATGTTGTACACCAAAATAAGCTACTTGGCATTGATATGGTTTAATCAACCGAACAGTTCGTTTTAAACTCATTTCAGAAAATTGTCCTATGCCAATATGAACGTTATGTGTTAATCCTATTAATTATGTAATACATATAGCGCAATTACTATTTAGGATTCCATTAAAAAAATGTGGAGACACACACAACGGAACAGAAATGACAATCTTGGTAAGGACGGGACTGATTTAGCTATTTTTTAGCGGCTACACTCAGGTTAATCTTTTCCGAAATCTACAAGGCTACAAGGAGTCTTTTTATCTTTCGTGTCACTCTCAAACACGTCGACCTACGATCCGCCTTCATGCTTTTCGTACATTATGACCCGACAACCGCCACCCCCCCCCCAAATCATCAAAACAGAAAAAACATATAAAAAGACCAACAGACAAACCAACAAAAAAAAACAACAACAAACAAACAAACAAATAAAACAAAAACCGAGAAGGTCTACCAGACAGCTGTGGACGCTGCAGTACGAGTCGACCACTGGGATACCTATAAAGCGTAATCCAAGCTTATATACTAAATAGATGGTTTTCTTGTAGCCGACAGTACTTTTCGGGCGACTGCGTCACAGTATCTAAAGGCCATTACAATCGTAGAGCAACTATATAATACTATCGATGAAGGATGTGAAATAGGTATTCTAAATAGTAATACATTTGTGTAACTAATCACCCAGTGCACGCCTATATACATGTCATGTACGGGGTATGGAAAAAAACTCTTTAAATTCTGAAAAGTATTCAGGGTGCACGACATTCATTGCTCATACCTGTTTCTGGGCTGCCTGTAAAAGATGAGAAGTTAATCGTAGTTCCTTGATATAAAGATGGTTTTTCCAAGCTTCCGTTGTCATAGTTCATCACTGGTAGTTTTCTCAGAGAATATTCTATTGTGAGTATTTTTTCACATATACATATTTTGACATATAAACTCAGAGTTACCGTTGTCACATTTTAGGCGTTAATTTCTGACGAGAAACTTTCATAACAATCTGAAAAACTGGGAAGGATTAGGATATCTTATAATGAAAGGAATTTTGTGGATCAATGTGAATCTTTTAATACCCACAATGTTTACTTAAATGATTTATTTCAGAATTGTGAAAGTTTAACGAAGAATCAATGTTTATAGGGCTATTTGATTTGTTTCTTCATAACAGATTTAAGACATTTATTGTTTTTAATTTTACGTTAAAAATAGATGGGTTTTATATTTTTATCACGTCTACATGCTTTGTGTTGGTCCTGCAAACTATAATGAATTATTAAATTCTAACTGCTTTTAACCCAAAATTAATATATGTTTTAGTAAAACGAGTAGTGGCTTCGCGTGGAAACGTTTTTCACACAAGTAACAAAACCGTTAGACTGTGTGAAACTCTCGATTCCAACCCCTCTAATCCACAAATAGTTTAAATATAATTACTAGAACCATCACTGTCGTGGGTCGAGAGTATGAAAAAAGTACACGTTTTAAGTATCTCTGTTTAGTAGCAATGTTTTGATTGTATCTTAACAATTTTGTTCATAAATTTGGAGTTATTTTTCAAGATAGCTTACCTCAGTCGTTTACCGGCAAAAATTTGTTTGTCTGAACTTTTTAACTGGTGAAGATAAAGTCTTTTTCTGATTTTTGTATTTTTGATTCCAACAGCTATTTGTACAAAATCAAATCAGATCTACTTTTGTGCTGTGCAAAAAATAAGTAGATAGATATTAACACCAGAATGGCTGAATAATTTACGTATTCCGGTATATTCCTGGCAATGAAGGACATGTATATATTTATATTTAAAAATACATTTGCTGGCGTAATGCCATAATCAAATGCGTGTTCCTTATATTTTAAAGATCACACTCTCCCAAGCCTATATGGAATTCACATAGTCAATGGGAGATAACCCACATTATAATTCTACACAGAATTTCAAAATTAAATAAGTAGTTATTTTTATATACTTGCTTTGAAGATCCAAGTAATTTTATCAAAGGTGAAATTGTTAAATTCATTACAAGTAACAAAATGATAGTTTCAGTAAATAATAAAAGGGAATATGTTTTCAATTCTGGAAAGTATAGCACGCGCGTTTGCACAATTCTGAATTCTTAAAAAGTCCGACAGAAGTGTTCATATCAATAAACTTTATGTTTTGCTGGAATGTGTAACTAAATTTAATATTAGATAAAACTGCCCAGTCAGTCATAGCAGCTAAAGAACATCGTAAACTGGAACTTACGATATAAAATGCCTATTACTAAAATTCATACACAAACAATCGTTCATCGGGGAATGGTCCTTGTTTGTCCCTTTTTGTATTTTGTGAATTGTTATGCCACTTTCTGCAAAGGCGCGTCGACAAGTTTTATTGGTAGAGTAAGCTGGATCCCGGAAAGAACCACAGGAGAACATAATTGAACTTTATCATACTGAGTTGTAAATCGAGTACACCTTTTTGATAAACTCGTAGATAATGCCAACGACTTTTTTTCATCGTATACGCTGCGTCACATCTTTAAAGATGTGTAAGACTATTATAATCCTTCAGTAGACAAGACGGAAAAGAAGAGTCATTTTTTCCAAAACAACCTTCGTGATAGCACTATAGTGTGATTCTTTTGTTTTATATTTTTATGTCGATATCAAATGTGCATGACGCTAAAGTACTCTTTGTAAACGTGTTTGTCAATATACTGCAAAGAAAAGCTATAGTGACGTCATAAAAATAAAGCCTTTAGCAACGAATAGCCTAAAATGTATTTCTTGCTGAAACTGACTAAGGAGCGCCACATTGCCAAACTAAGATCAGCTTCCAATATGGTACGTTTTTATTATATATCGTGAATAACTCGACACCAAAGATAATATTATCTGTATTAAAGAACATGACACGCACAGAAATGCCACATTATTATTACTTTCAAAAAAGAAAAATGCTATACAAGTATTTTGTTATTGTAAACGTCTGATTTCCGCGTTAAAATTTTCATTTTGAAGAATTCTGTTATTTGTGATTTGGTTGTCACGTTAATTGCTCATTCAATTTGGACAAAATACATGCGGATTTAAGCAAAGAGGTTAAAGAAAAACGAATCGAAGAAACCTAGTAGTGATATAAAACTAAAACGAACAAAATACTACGTTTATTTGCTGCATTACATGTCGAAATAAGCAATGGTAAAACTACAACGAACAAAATGAGCATATGTGAATACTGGTAATCGTATAATTCACAGTGTATACTGCGTTATTTTAGAATTCAAGAGTTCATTCATGGTCTATTAAGCGGACAAAGAGATTACGTTTATATACAATGGGTCTATTTATTTCTTGTAACATTTTAATACTGATCACTGCTACAAAATGGTAAGTTGTTACTTTCATACCTGGATGAATTAAACAAAGGATCCATGGGGCCGTTTATATAAGAGTTATACTTATAGCTGGGTCACTCAGATGTCTTCCTAAACGAATGTTACAGCCAGACTAAAGCTGTTTCCCGCTTGTTGCTCTACCCAATAGGAAACAAGTCACGACCCTCATAACAACAGGAAAAGATAAGGTCACCTGTAATGTTTCGGAAGTTATTTATCTGTACATAACGTGCTGCAAGTGTTCTGTAGTTTTTGTTTCTGTCAATTACTTTCGTAGCCACATTTTTTTTGTTTTTTTTATCAATGTAGAGGTCCTGCTGCAAACCCGTTATATAGTTTTAGATCTAAATTCTTTTTTATATTTAATTTCTTTTCAATACAGTGGGCTATTTGCGGGAAGTATACACGTAAATGTATTATATCCCTTGTTTTGCAGAGGGCAGCAGTGGTTCCAGCTGATCGTGCTCTAATGGCACACGAAAAAGCGTCTGCAAAGGATGAAGTTATTGCTCACCCAAGGATCAGAGGAGTGGATCTGTTGAGAGACCCACTTCTTAACAAGGTAGCTATTTTTTTAAGTAGTGCGTTTTTTTAAGATTTCATAGCACAAAGCAATGCACAAAACAATTATAAATTCGTTCTAAAATTTGGCTCGAAAAATTTCTTAATATAATGAATGAAAAGGTGATGTCTGATGAACCAAAACGATAAATATTTACTGTTAAACAAATTTTACCTGTAAATTTTCCAATCACCTGTATACGAAATGTCAATTAGTAAAACAGAATGATTTAAATAGTACTGTCAGTTTTTAATAGTCTGAGAACCCTCTTTCATCGAAGCAAATTGGAATTCGGACTATGTTTTTCATTTTGATTGAGTTTTATTTACATATAAGGTTCCCAATAAAAGATAAAAGTTTAATTAACCAAATTCACGTGAATAATTCTTACATTTCCTCAAGATTTGTATCAAGTTAGTTACATTAATAATATGAACATTGGTTATGCTATTATTTTGACACAATATAAACTCAAATTTTCTAACCTGAAAACAAATCTTCCCCAAAGCTAAAAGTGAAAGTTTTAAAATTAAACCCCATTTATACAACTTGTGTACAAGTAAATTTGAAATGCAATGTTGTTAAATCTTCACATCGACAATATAAAAAAAAGGGGTGCGGGGGGGGGGGGGGAAGTAAAAGATTTCATTTTAATTGGATTGATTGGAAAAATCATTGTAAAAAATTACTCAAAATTTGATGCTTTAGACAGAATTACCTCCCTTGCATACTATTTCATTTTCAATATTTTGCCGTGGAAAAAGTGATGAATGGAATGGTGACATGAAGCATAGCAACTACCCTTCTTTGTATTTAAAACTTTATTGTCCCTACAAAAAAGCTGGCAAAATTTTCACCAAATTTCACAAAATTGGGCTCGTGAACAAATGTATCAGAGCGGTTTAAATTAATAGATAAAATGTTTAAGATAATATATCAAATACATTTAACTTTGTGGATATTACACATCAGCTTCTTTCAATTCTATGATACATGCATGTACATATTAGATCTTTCAAGTTTATATGCAAAATGTTTTGGGTTAGGACTTGATTCTTAAACAATAGTTGTTTTATTATTTCCTGACCTGCAGTTTGATTAAAATTTGTCTTTTAAATCTTAGGGCCTCCATGAGTGGTCTAGGTAGTTGGACATCTACTACATGTATTACTAAACCAGCATTTCAACACTTAGTTAATGCAAGGTTTGCCCAATTCCAACCTTAAAAAAATTGATAGTTTTCCTGCTAATTGTCAGGTATTTTCACCTGTTGTTCCAGTTTCAAAATTTTCTAAAAAAATAAATGGGAATACCTTGTATCATATTTTCATGGTTCCTTGTTATTGAATATTTTCTAAATGTAGATAATTAATATTTAATTGTTTTTTATGTGAAACAGGGCATGGCATTCAGCCTGAGGGAGAGACAATTATTGGGTATTCATGGATTACTCCCACCTAGAGTAATGGACCAGGAAGAACAATGCTTCACCATAATGGAGAACTTTAACAGATGTGAGAATGATCTGGATCGTTATATATACCTGATGGGACTGCAGGACAGAAACGAAAAATTATTTTACAGAGTGGTTGGAGACAATACAGAACTGATGATGCCAATTATTTATACACCAACTGTAGGCTTGGCTTGCCTGAAGTATGGTTTAATATACAGAAAGCCCAGGTAGCTTATCAGATGTTGAGTCAGGATTGCCATGCAAAATCATTTGAATTTTATGGCATAAATCTAAATGAATTGAAACTAGTAAATTAGTTAAATTAATAATTCTTTAGGTTATAATTATTAGTTCATATAATTATACCCCAGATACAAAGTATATCTTGGAGTCATATTCATCAATCAGTCTGTTGGTTGATCAGTCTATATAGACAAGATATGTCTGCACTATATCTTGCCTATTGTTTGGTCAGACTTGGATTAATACCAAGCTTAGTTAAGCATATCATTGGCATGTCATGTTATACTTATTGTATATATATATTTTTATGGGTTATTTCATGGCTTCCATTGATCAGATTTTAATTTGGCATTTGGAACTTCCAAGTCTATAGTTGGGTATTTCCTTAGATTGATTTTTAATAAGTTATGGCCCTTTATGTGGAAGCAGTTTCTTGGGGTTTTCATGTTCTTTAAAATATTTCTTGTTTTGTACTATTTTCTTTTTTATGTTAGTGAGGGACTGACCCATCCAAAGAAAATACAATGAATTTTGAGGTCAAGAAAAAATATATTCTGTACAAATTTGTGATTTGCGATAATGTTATGATAAGGTTGGTATAGTTATCAAAATGCTTGGTGATACATGTACTATTTTTTCTCTTTATTTTCAGAGGCCTTTACATATCTATTCATGACAGAGGACATATTTATGATGTCATGTGTAACTGGCCTATAGATAATGTCAAGGTTTGTAACAAAATTGTAAAATGTTCTCACATCTAAAACATACTGTAGTTTAATATTGAATTGTAGATGCAAACGTAGACATTTTTGTAATTTTACATTCAAAATTAAAAATATTATTTGTAGTTGCTAAAATTATTTTTACAGAATTGCTGTTTATAGTCTGTTTATTTTTAAGGACCACATAAAACTATATACTAGTGCTTGTATCTATAATACTTTTATTGAATAAGGGAAATAAGTCTGGAATTATGACAAATTTTAAGTAACTGTATTAATAAAAGTGAGAATGTTTTACTGTAAGATTTCATTGGTAAAGTAATAGATAAACTTCTTAAATCTGGGCATTTTGTGTGTGTGTGTGTTAATATAAGAGGGCTTTGCACATTGGCTTTTCAACGACAATATTTAAGTTACATGAAAAGTGATCAAACAATATATTTTAGCTACTCGGGCTAAAATGTGCCACTTTCATGTAGCACAAGCCAAGAAAGGAAACAGAGTACATGAAGGTATTTTTTTCTAGAAAATTTGATTACCTGCCGTTATTTCTCCTTACAGGCCATTGTGGTGACAGATGGAGAGAGAATTTTAGGACTAGGAGATCTAGGGTGTTATGGTATGGGTATACCTGTAGGTAAACTGTCTCTGTACACAGCACTCGCTGGGATACAGCCTCATCAATGTCTACCGATCCTTCTCGATGTAGGAACTAACAATGAGGTTAGTAAAAGCTGAGCCTGAGATAAATTTGTAGGAAAGTGATATTTGATTGCCAATTAGATTAAGATAAAAAAAAAATATTTGAGAATTAATCTTCCATACAAAAATGTAGAGAGCAAAAAAACAAAAATACAACATCTTTCTGGACTTGTATCATTACATGTATATGGAAGCACACAGAAGTATACACATATATCTTGCTTTGCTTATCTGCAAAATATGGCATTCAAAGAGCAGTGACTGGAATTAGCATGCTCTCTGCACCATAGCCCTATGTCCAATCTGAAAAGTGATCGCCCTATAGTGATCAGTCTGTCCATCCAGAATTGTGTCTGACCCATAACTTTTTGGTATTTTGATGTAGGATTTGATATTTGGTATGTCTGTAGATAATATCAAGGTGATGTGTCGCATATTGTGGTTGATGACCTTTGACCTCAAGGTCAGTGGGGCCTACAGAGACGGATACTATCTCACTGATATCTAGTTATCTGCTATGATTGTATTCTAACATATAACATGTCATGTACAAACTATAGATCATATAAGCTATGGGGAATTTTTCTGTTGCATTGTAAAGTGAGGTTTGTGACTTTGTCATGTTGAGTTAATGATTGGAGTGAAAACTGGATGAAAACCTGCTTCTATCAAATTATGAAAGTTTGTTAAATCTGGTTTAAGATCTTATTAACCAATGTGCATGTTCATATATTTAATTGAGCAGGAACTTTAGATAAAACAAAGCAAATGAACATTGATTTATTTCATATTTTCAACAAAACTGAACATAAGAAAGTTTATTTGAAGATATTTTAAGAAACATTTCACTGCTTTGAGTGTCAAGAGATACAGCTGCCGACACAAAAGTCATTAATGTTGGGAACTTAAAATGCCAGGATTATTATGTCAGTGTACCCAAAATAAATATTAATAATCTGCACAAAAAATAATTAGTTGGTAGATGTGACAGTGTGCATACATATTTGTATCCAGATTTTGATTGTGAGACATATTTGTCTTAATTTAAATTGCCATCGAACAATTTTTTCCTGACAAATCTGTAAACTAACTAGTTAAAAATTTGTGAACAATGTGGAATGTTATCCTAATTAAGACATTGGTGCTTTCCTCTTGGCATGGAATGAGAAAGAATAACTTTATGACTCAGTGTATATATAGCATCTGAGTATTTAATGATTATTATTACACTAAGAATCCTATAAACATGCAATAATAATTGAGTTGATTTTTTGTTTATTTTAGATGCTCATCAAAGACCCTCTGTATACTGGTTTGAGAATAAAGAGACAAAATGGACCAGAATATGACAGTTTTATTGATGAATTTATGTTATCTGTTGTGAAAAGGTTAAGTTCAGATGTTTATCATTCTAATAAATTTATGTATTGTTGATTTTGATTGGATAATGCTGAAAACTTGAGGAGCTATTAATGATTTTATGTCTGGAAATTATACACTGGCAAAAAAATTACCTTTGAAATGAAAGATGTCTTATTGTTTTACAAACAGTATTTATAAGGACCAAATTTAAGTATTATTTGCTTGCAGTTTTCTGACCGATTCTATAAAATCCACCAGACTGACAAAATTTTGTTGCTTTCAATTTTGAAATATTTTTTTTAAATAGTTCAATCGTTATCCGAAACATCTTTGTTGGAACATTCCTGACTTAAGTGTAACTCAAGATCCATTAGCTTAATCTTCCGAGCTTTTTTTATCTGAAACATCATGATTGTTCTCATGTGACTATTTAATTTTATAACACATGGGAGATTGTTGATACGTTTTCATATAAAAGATATCTCTCCGGGTACTCCGGCTTCCTCCCCCAATAAAAACTGGACGCCATGAAATAGCTGAAAAATTGCTGAAAGTGGCATTAAAACACCATTCAAACAAACAAACAATATAAAAGATATCACTTTTACAAAAAAGTAGTGTCACCTTACCAAGAATTTGAAGATTTTTTTAGCCAAATGTATCATTTAAAATTCAATATGCAGACAACAGCTGGGCAAATAAAAATATAAAACTCATCAAACATAGTTCAGAAAGTACCCGAAGTGCCCATCATTTTTCCATAACAATTTCTAACATCTGGGAGGGGCTCCACACACTCCCCCAACCTTCATTGCCAGAACTGCAGACAGCCATGTTGAAGTCACACCAAACAGATTTAAAAATTCTACATTTTTTTTCAGTTTTTATATGGCATTTCAGTGTTTATTTCTGTTGCATCAAAATTTTTCTTTATTAAGGTGAAAAAAAGTTTATTTTTTCTGCTCCTTCAACAATTATCAAAATTGATAAAATATTTTTCCTACCTACTGACCCCTAGCTCTAAAGGTACTGTTGGAAAATTGCAAAGAAACATTGTTAAGGTTGGCCCAATGCATTGAAGATAACTCTATTGAATTTGACAGTTTGCCAAGATTAATCTTAGATTTTACTGTCATAAATAATAGTTAAATCATTGATTGAGCTTTGCAACCCAGTTTTTATTAAAATATCAGAGGGCATAAAGGACCTTAATTAATTCTGATTTAACACATACAAGAAGTATTTAAACTTCAAGCACTTTTTTCTGTTTAGGAAGTCTGTTTAAATTTTTTCCAAAAATTGTTGATGTTTTTCGTGATCACTTATTCAAAATTTTTGCATATATAAAAGAAATAATGAACAAATTCTTTTTATAGCTATTTAATTGTATACTTTTAATGTTCTTCATAAGACCCAAGAAAATTTCCTATAACTGAAGAGATGTTTTTATTTTTTATTTTAAAAAAAACTTAAAGAATTTGGTACTATTTTTGTTGCAGATTTGGCAGAGATGTGTTAGTTCAATTTGAAGATTTTGGAAATCACAATGCATTCAGATTCCTGGAAAAATACAGACATGATTTCTGTACATTTAATGATGATATTCAAGGTATTCTTAATTATTGCTATCAGTAGTACACCATGAACAAGTATATATGTATGCTGTTGATCTTATATAATTCATAAATACATACGATTCTACTAATATGATCATTGGGATGAGTTATTTTTTAGAAATGACAATTTTCTTGCGTCCATAAAAAAGGTGTGACTTTGTAAACTTAACCTAAAAACATCGAAACTTTTTCAGCAACATTATTAAACAAGGATATATTTTGTAGAATCAATTCCTCCTACAGGTGTCACTTTCTACATGTATCAAAACATCACTTGTTTGAAAATTGTGACCAATATGGCGACCCACTTGAATTTCGTCCATTTTTCTTCATACAGCAATGTCAAAATTTAATCTAAGGCTAAGTGTACTGTTAAAATATCTTGCATTTATAGTGTATTTTTTCTAAACAAATGAGTCCTCAGTAGTGATTTACAGGTGTTTCATTGCTGAAATTATTGTACAATTACGACCATACATGTTTTTGTTTCACTGTCAAATAAGCTTTACAACTACATGTACATGTATAATTGAAAAGCTCTGTTCAACTAAGTCTTTTTTTTATCATGAACAAAATTTGGTGTAGGTTCTTTGCTTTTTTTTAATGAAATTTTTTTGTTTGCCCTGTAAAAACTTGGCAACTGGAGGGGTTGAGGGGGCTGGAATGGTGGTTTTGGGCTATTAGAATGAAGACTTTTAATGTATACAGTGACACTGTAAACAGCAAAATTGCTTTATATATAATTACTACTTACTTACTTACTGCCCTTAATGCCTGGTGGCATGTAGGGCAGCAACAAAGGTCCTCCATGGCATTGGTGGCCATATATATAATAAAGCAATGTTTTATCTGATGGGCATGTCTTGTGAAGTTTTATATGGTTCATTGCTTTTATTAATTTGTTTGCTTCAGGAACGGCAGCAGTTGCAGTGGCTGGTATACTGGCATCAATTAAAATTACTAAGATACCTCTTCAAGACAATGTGTTTGTATTTCAGGGTGCAGGGGAGGTAAGAAATCATAGGAATAACATCAATCATTCATGTGTTTTGTTTTTTGTGTTTTTTACATCACGTTAAGCAGTTTTTCAGCTATATCATGGTAGGAGCCAGATTACCCAATGAGAACCCCCAACCATTGGTAGAAAAGTATTAATGTTGGAGTATTGCAACCATGAAATGAGCCTAAAACTCTTAGCCTTAGTCTGGTCCTATGTGGTCGAGTGGTTTCAGTAGCTTATCTACTATTGAACATGTGGCCTGTCAATACTGAGATTGCAGGTTCGAGTCTCAACGCAGACAGGGTGTAGTCCACTCTAATCTTAAATGACAAGGATGGTCAGTTTTCCTACCACAGGTTGGGTTTTCTCCAGGTACTCCAGCTTCCTCCTGGAATAAAAACGGGAGGCTATGATATAGCTTAAAAATTGCTGAAATTGAAGTTAAACACCTTTCAGACATCCATCAACCTTAGTGTTGATTCCACAATGATCATGCTTACATAGACCACTTGGTCGTCAATGCCACTTTGTTTTCTGTGACATGGTTTAAATTTAAAAAGCTTCTTTTGGAAAAGTAGATTTATAGAACATTGATAAAAGCAATTCATAAGTTGTAGAAATATAGGATCTTACATTGGTAGCAGTGGATTATCATTATCGGATTTCTCCAATCGACATAGTTAAATTAAGGTCTTTTAATTCCAAGCCTTGTCGATTTCCATCATTTAACTATCGAGATTGGAGAAATCCAATAATCCAGGAGTACTAATGTAAGATTCTGTTTCTCTAATTTAAAAAAGCAGTAAATTTGTGAATGTACTAAAATTTCTCCCAATCCCATTTTTACGTTTATGACTGGAATGTGCGATAACTAGAAGGTGTTTTGTTTATGAGATCATTAGCTCTTATTATTATGTTATTATTTTAAACCAATCAACTGCTGAGACCTGCATTTTCACTAATGAAAAGAACCAGTAAAGCGGTTTGAATATAACAAAAGAATAAGAGAAAGGAAAGTTTTAACATTGTGATCTTTTTTTTTGAAGGCATCATTAGGTATAGCGACATTATTATTGATGGCCATGAAAGAAAAAGATATACCTGTTGAAGATGGAAGAAAGAAAATATGGATGGTGGATTCCAAAGGGTTAATTGTTAAAGTGGGTGCATTAGATTTGTTATAAACTATGTATTGGGAATTGATAGTTTCTGCTGTCACAATTATAAATATATATTTATATAGCTGATTTTTGTACAGTGTTTAATACCACCATCAGATATATCAAGATGACATAGTTTATTTATGGGGAAATACTGGAGTATATTGATGGAATTACAAAGTCTTGGGAAAATAACAGTTAACTTGTTGCTTGCTTGGGGAGTTTTTTACGTCCTACACCGACAACTTAATGCCCTTGGTCGGACTGGGAACAGTTAACTTGTCATCTTAGGTTGATACTTATGTGGACTTTATTGTCTAAATGTATCAAGCAGGGAATGAACTTGAAAAGTGATATGAGAGAATGGTTAGAAATGTCAGTAAATTACATCAGTAAAATGAACAAGTTGAGCATTAGAGCTTACTATTAGATTATTTAGATTCTCTTAAAACAATGCCCTTACCTACTCAAAACACTTTTTTACAGAATCGCCCAACAGGTGGCATAACAGGGCATAAGGTACACTTTGCACAAGATCATAAACCAATAAACTCATTAACAGAAGTAATCAAAACAGTCAAGCCAACTGCCATTATAGGTATGTATAATTTTGCTATAGAGGCTTATCTTAATGACTGACAAAGCCAATTCTAAATCTCATTGTATCCACAAAATTTATGCTTTTAACATTTTATATTTGAAATTCCTTCAGAAAATTATTTGAAATATGTTTATGCAACCATTTTATGATAATTTTCTGTTATCTGACATGGTTTATTAAAACAGTAAAGCTGAGAATTTTCTCATAAAACTAACATGACCGAGATGTAAAACACAATCTGCCAATTTTCTAATGGTAAAATGTTATTTTTTTATTATCAGCTTCTCATTTGCATATAGTTATCAACTAAATATGACAGAATTATGCCTATACTATCAAATCAGCTAATAATAGTTTAAATATAGAGCTAACGCTTAAAGGAGTCTGGTATTGATAAAAATAGTGAACATGAAATTTTTAACAAGGGAGGTAATTCTGATCCCAAAAAAAATCCATTTGACCCATTATTTCTTATAGACAATTTATTGAGATACCCCTGTTTTCCTTTTTATTACTAAATTGTATATACTTAAGGCTTATTATAACAGAAAAGTTTATTGGAAAGTATTTTTTGAATCAATTTTTTGCTTTTTATTCTCCTTTTTAACAATTTATTAGAAAATGTAAAATTCTGGTGCTCAATGTCTCAGAAATAATCTTTGAAACCACTATTTTTTTAATTAAAATTATGATTTCTTCTATTTTCAGTTTTGAATTATGAATACTTGTATTTATAAAAATAATAATTATATGGCTAGTTTGAACAACAAATTATTTTCATTGTAAGTATCCTGAACCCCCTTAAATAACATGTTGTAGTAAAAGAAATATTCTCCAACTGATTTCTTTTTTTGAAGGAATATTTCTTATGGTATTTTTAATAAGTTGAATTTGTTATATTTGTGTATTTTCATATTTTACTTTCATTAAATAATAGAACAAAGATATTCACAGAAAACAATTTTAGGCCTTTTAACAGAGCTAGTGACTAAATGCTATTAAATGGCAATTTATCATCTGTCTTATGATTTTGTCCCTTGCACACATGTATATATCAGCTTTGATATAAAAAAAACTTATTCAGAGGAGATTATATCATCATAAAGTTTTATAACAGTTAAATTTTAGTCTATTTTAAAAATAAAAGTTTAAAAGTAATATTTTGCTGTATTAATTTTTGTTTTTCTGAATTTGTTATTTTGTGGTGTTTGTGTGTATTGAGCAAATTTCGCAAATATATGAATCAAGGTTAATAAAGACTGATACAGAAAGGTAAGTGAAAGAATTCAGATTTCTAGTAGTTTAAAAATATTTCTAGTGCATTTGTGGCTGCTGATCATAGATCATATATAATCAAAATTGACCTGTTGATGGTTTTTTAAATAATTTTAATGTACCGGTAATTATACATGTAGTTTTATTTCAAAAGAAAAAAATATTTGTTTTAAACCTTGTGTCAATATATATATTTAGGAGCTGCAGCTATACCTGGTGCATTTACTGAAGAAATATTAAAATTTATGGGAGAAATAAATGATAAACCAATTATATTTGCTTTGAGTAATCCTACCAGTAAAGCTGAATGTACAGCAGAGCAAGCTTATACTGCCACACAGGTAAAAATAGTACAGCAGAGCAAGCTTATACTGCCACACAGGTAAAAATTGTACAGCAGAGCAAGCTTATACTGCCACACAGGTAACAATTGTACAGCAGAGCAAGCTTATACTGCCACATAGGTAACAATTGTACAGCAGAGCAAGCTTATACTGCCACACAGGTAAAAATTGTACAGCAGAGCAAGCTTATACTGCCACACAGGTAAAAATTGTACAGCAGAGCAAGCTTATACTGCCACACAGGTAAAAATAGTACAGCAGAGCAAGCTTATACTGCCACACAGGTAAAAATTGTACAGCAGAGCAAGCTTATACTACCACACAGGTAACAATTGTACAGCAGAGCAGGTTATACTGCCACACAGGTAACAATTGTACAGCAGAGCAAGCTTATACTGCCACATAGGTAACAATTGTACAGCAGAGCAAGCTTATACTGCCACACAGGTAAAAATTGTACAGCAGAGCAAGCTTATACTGCCACACAGGTAAAAATTGTACAGCAGAGCAAGCTTATACTGCCACACAGGTAAAAATAGTACAGCAGAGCAAGCTTATACTGCCACACAGGTAAAAATTGTACAGCAGAGCAAGCTTATACTACCACACAGGTAACAATTGTACAGCAGAGCAGGTTATACTGCCACACAGGTAACAATTGTACAGCAGAGCAAGCTTATACTGCCACACAGGTAAAAATTGTACAGCAGAGCAAGCTTATACTGCCACACAGGTAAAAATTGTACAGCAGAGCAAGCTTATACTGCCACACAGGTAAAAATTGTACAGCAGAGCAAGCTTATACTGCCACACAGGTAACAATTGTACAGCAGAGCAAGCTTATACTGCCACACAGGTAACAATTGTACAGCAGAGCAAGCTTATACTGCCACACAGGTAAAAATTGTACAGCAGAGCAAGCTTATACTGCCACACAGGTAAAAATAGTACAGCAGAGCAAGCTTATACTGCCACACAGGTAAAAATTGTACAGCAGAGCAAGGTTATACTGCCACACAGGTAACAATTGTACAGCTGAGCAAGTTTATACCGCCACACAGGTAAAAATTGTACAGCAGAGCAAGCTTATACTGCCACGCAGGTAACAATTGTACAGCAGAGCAAGCTTATACTGCCACACAGGTAAAAATTGTACAGCAGAGCAAACTTATACTGCCACACAGGTAACAATTGTACAGCAGAGCAAGCTTATACTGCCACACAGGTAAAAATTGTACAGCAGAGCAAGCTTATACTGCCACACAGGTAAAAATTGTACAGCAGAGCAAGCTTATACTGCCACACAGGTAAAAATAGTACAGCAGAGCAAGCTTATACTGCCACACAGGTAAAAATTGTACAGCAGAGCAAGCTTATACTGCCACACAGGTAACAATTGTACAGCAGAGCAAGCTTATACTGCCACACAGGTAAAAATTGTACAGCAGAGCAAGCTTATACTGCCACACAGGTAACAATTGTACAGCTGAGCAAGCTTATACTGCCACACAGGTAAAAATTGTACAGCAGAGCAAGCTTATACTGCCACACAGGTAACAATTGTACAGCAGAGCAAGCTTATACTGCCACACAGGTAAAAATTGTACAGCAGAGCAAGCTTATACTGCCACACAGGTAAAAATTGTACAGCAGAGCAAGCTTATACTGCCACCCAGGTAAAAATTGTACTGTTGAGCAAGCTTATACTGCCACACAGGTAAAAATTCTACAGCACGGCAAGCTTATACTGCAACACAGGTAAAAATTTTACAGCAGGGCAAGCTTATACTGCCACACAGGTAACAATTGTACAGCAGGGCAAGCTTTTACTGCCACACAGGTAACAAATGTACAGCAGAGCAAGCTTATACTGCCACACAAATAACAATTGTACAGCTGAGCAAGCTTATACTGCCACACAGGTATAAATTGCACAGCAGAGCAAGCTTATACTGCCACACAGGTAAAAAGTTTACTATAGAGCAAGCTTATACTGCCACACAAATAACAATTGTACAGCTGAGCAAGTTTATACTGCCAAACAGGTAAAAATTGTACAGCAGAGCTTAAACTGCCACACAGGTAAAAATTGTACTGTAGAGCAAGTTTATACTGCCACACAGGTAACAATTGTACAGCAGAGCAAGCTTATACTGCCACACAGGTAACAATTGTAGAGCTGAGCAAGCTTATACTGCCACACAAGTAAAAATTGAAATTATGTTACGACAACACAGGTTATTTGACTAAATATAAATCAGGACTTGTTATCATTGTACTGATCCAATATTGCAACACATGTAATTATTGTAATTAATAAGTCATAGCAGACTTAATCATTGTATCCATTAAAAAACAAACTTGTACCAGAGACAGTATTTCAGTCTCATATTGCTTCAGTTTCATCCCAATATCACCTTTATTTTAGAAAAGATCAATTGATTGAATTGTGGAATGCTGATTGCTTAATGTCTGCAAATTTGGAAATGTGGTGATTCTAAAATACAAAGATTGCAGTAAATCATAAACAAAATATCCCAAAATCTGCTAATTACATTACTAAGTCAATTACAAGAAAAACACAGGTATTCCTTATGTAGATCATTTGACATGTGAGCATACAAAGAAACACAAGTTTTGTCATTTTTATGGCTTGCAAATGTCACATTTTTTTTATAGGTTAACCTCTACTAAATAGCCAATCAGTTGATGCCATAGTCAAAAGTAGTGCTTAAAAGAACCAAAGTAGTTCTACTTTCACTTTGCATACAAATTTTAATTCTGAATAAACCTGTTTTAAATTAAGTTTATATGATGCACAAATATTTTGGAAGTGAAATGAATCCAAATTTAATAATTTCAAGCAAGTATTAGATTTTGTTTCTATCCATCTGACAAATGAAACTAGCTTTATTTATTTGTGACTTCATTTTGTAAACTTTACAAAACATTCTTATTAGACTATACTCTTGTTGTGCCTGTCAGATATTTTTTAGCGAAGACAAGGTATTTTTGAGAAAATAAGGTTGTCACTAATAGTGAACTTAAGGTAAATTGAGTATTCTATAAAATGTTTTAATGGTCACCTATGTAAATCTATTTAGTAGAGGTTAACCTGAAATCATGGATTATGACCTATAACATATGATTATGTCAGCTAACCATATGATAGCTAATGGTATAATGCTTACAATTCCTGAACATGAACTAAAAAGAAATAAATCATAGTGAGATGATCATTGTAAAGAACGTTTGAGTTGCTTCTACAGTATACATTTCATCCTTTGCTATTTAACATAGATCTGTTTCTGCAACAGGGCTGTTATTATGGTTCATTACCAGTACATGTATATCGATTATTCAAATTTATGAATATGGATTATGCAGATGCATGTAATAAGGTCCACAACTGAAATTTGAATTCCTGTTTATAAATGGTCCCTGTTATATCCTTAAAAGCATTCTTACTTTACCACGAAATCTGACAAACTCTAAAGAACTTACATTGGTGTAAATTCAGTGTTTATAAATTATTTACAGGGACGATGCGTCTTTGCTAGTGGTAGTCCATTCAAACCGGTGACAATCAATGGTAAAACTCTGAATCCAGGACAAGGGAACAATGCTTATATCTTCCCTGGGTTGGCTTTAGCCATTATAGTTGGCGACATTAGGAGAGTTACTGAGGAAATATTCTTAGAATCTGCAAAGGTCAGTGTGGAAAATTTGTACTGTAAAAAGCCCTGTATAGTCTTGGACCAGAAAATTGCAGAATATTTTCTTATATGCATGTACAATCAGCACGTACAAATTTTCACATAACGTCTCAAGATGAAGAAATCAGAGTCCAACTTGGCTGCACTTTTTAAATTTTTGTACTGTAATATGTAATTTATTCTCTCTTGAAATATCATTTATGTTTTTAGTTTTATTATACCCCCCGCAAACTTGTTTGGGGGGGGTATATAGGAATCACCCTGTCTGTCTGTCCGTCTGTCCACATCCCTTGTAAGCGCTTCTCCTCCTAAACCACTTCACAGATTTTTATGAAACTTTACAGGAAGTACATCATATGTAGATGTGCATGAAGAATTTTCGTCGCTGTCGGATATTATTCAGGGGAGATAATTGGACTTAGACTTTTTAAATATAGTATTTATTGGGAGACCTTGTAAGGGCAACTTCTCCTAAACCGCTTCACAGATTTTTTATGAAACTGTACATGGAGGAAGTACATTATATTTATATTTTGTTTGCTTTACAATATTATTCAGGGGAGATAATTGGACTTAGACTTTTTAAATATAGTATCAGTGGGAGACCTCGTAATCGAAACTCCTCCTTAACCGCTTGATGAAATTTAAAGAAACTTAGCATAAAGGAAGTATATTGTACGTAGATGTGCATGAAGGATATTTATTGATCTCGGATATCATTAAGGGGAGATAATTGGACTTGAAGCCGGGGGTATCGCTTTGTGAGCGTGCTAACAGTCCACACTAGTTTATTTCTTGTGATTGTAATGAATAAAATGAAAAATAGTGAATTGTCAAATCCATCGTTTATTTTGATAGTTGTTAAAACGAATACTCACACATTTCGAAACCAAATCAATTTTTCAACTTTCATTTATCAATGTAAGCAAGAAAACAAAAAAAGATCACACATTTTATTTTAATTCCCTTAAAGAATGCAATCGAAACATTGATCTTCAACACATTAGGTTACATAACAATGCCATTAGAATTTTATGCAAAATGGGTTAAACATGCGCTATTTTTGTGTGCGTTTCAATTGTTATTTTTCCTATATAATTTATATCATATTAGTAAAAACAAGTGTGGATTGTGAGCACGCTCACAAAGGGATTACCCCCCCTCCCCCCCCAGTTCGCTTCAAGTCCAATTATCTCCCCTGAATAATATAATAATATCCGACAGCGACGAAAATTCTTCTTGCACATCTACATATGATGTACTTCCTTCATGTAAAGTTTCATCAAAATCTGTCAAACGATTTAGGAGGAGTTGCACTTTACGAGGTCTCGTACTGAATACTATATTTAAAAAGTCTAAGTCCAATTATCTCCCCTGAATAATATCCGACAGCAACCAAAATTCTTCATGCACATCTACATATGATGTACTTCCTTCATGTAAAGTTACATCAAAATCTGTCAAGGGGTTTAGAAGGAGAAGCGCTTACAAGGGATGTGGACAGACGGACAGACAGACAGGCGGTCAGACAGACAGGGTGATTTCTATATACCCCCCCCCCCCCCCCCAAACAAGTTTGCGGGGGTATAATTAATATCCATACAAAGTTAAAATATGGAGTTTATAAAAGAATTGCGTTATAATTGTACGAAAATCACCCTATCAAAATGAGAAAATCACCCTATCAAAATGAAAAATCCGCTACATTTCAAAACACAGATTAACTGTGGAAAATAATTTTCATTTGTCAGGCACAGACACAGTGAATATTAGTATTGGTATTTTTACAATTTGACATCAGTAGGTATACTAAAACTTCAATCCAAATATGATATAATTAGTTTGGGCCTCGGTGGTCGAGTGGTTAAGGTAGTTTGTCTACTATTGATCATGTGTTCTGTCAACACTGAGATAGCAGGGTTGAGTCTCACTGGGGGCAGGGTGTACTCGACTCAAATCTTAATTGACAAGAATTGCCAGTTTTCCTGCTCCAGGTCGGGGGTTTTCTCCTGGTACTCCTGTCCAGCTTCCTCCCCCAATAAAAACTTTACGCCATGAAATAGCTGAAAAATTGCTGAATGTGGCATTAAACATAAAAAAATGTAATTAGTTATGTACATTGTCACACTCATTACAACATACATTACCTGTTTCAGAACTGATCAATGGATAGTTGTTTTTATACATGAACATCTGAGTGCAATTCCATATGGATGTTAGAGCAAGCTTACCAGAAATATAATTAAGATAAATGGTGAATTTCCCCCACCTTTTTCTTTTTAATTTAATTGAAACCTGTCCTTTTATGACTCCTGATGGAAGTTATTGCCCTTTAATGACAATTTTAGACAAAATTACCAGTTTTTGCCTTTGTAATTAAAAATTGTAATTCTCAGCATAAAACTGTACAATAATCAGAAGGACAAGGCCTACAAATCATTTAATTGTCTGACCATTGTTTGATGACATTGTCCTTTAATAACAATTTTTGGTGAAATTTGTAGTTTTTGCCCTGTAAAGTAAATGCCATAACAGCTAAAGTGAAACTGTAAATTGCACAAATGATCAGCTATGCAAGGCCTTCAAATCATTTTGTAGTCCAAAATTGTCAGATGACTCTATAGAACTCTTGAGTGAACATCAGTGTCGCTGAGACACATTTTTTTTCTATGAATACTTCTGTTAAATGTATTTAAAAGTGAAATTTCTGTAATTAACAGACATTAGCTGAAATGGTAACACAAGAAGAGTTAGACCAGGGCAGAGTTTACCCACCCTTACCTAATATCAGAGAAGTATCTACCAAGTTGGCCATAAGACTTACAGAGTATGCTTACAAAAACAACCTTGCATTGAAGTTCCCAGAGCCTGAGGATAAAGACAAAACTATCAGGGCTCATCAGTATAGTACAGACTATGAAAGTTTTGTTCCAACAATGTATGACTGGCCATCTCAAACAAGCAGTAACCTATAAGTACCAGAATGATACAAACATGAATGTAAAGCCTACTTTATTTATTTTTTTTACATTTACTTTAAAAATAAAATATTTTTTCATGTTTACTTTAAAAATAAAATTATTTTTTCATATTTCATTTAAAATACAAAAATATACAATATTTCAGTTTTGATTTTGCAACAAGCCATGCTCATATGGGATGGATGTAAATCTATAAATAGTTTATCAAAATCTCAATGTTAAGGGGAGATCACTTTCTTGTTTCTATGGTTTATTGTATTACATAATATTGTAAAAAAAAATTGTAAAAGTAAATTAAAATTTAAGTTGTTCAAAGATTAACATGTTGCATTATACCAATAGAGGAATATCATGCAAGTTCAATCTAAAGAAGTTGCTTATTTTGTAAACATTGATTAAAAACTTCAAAACAAAGAGTAATTATTTGTTAGTCTAAAAACAGCATTCTGAAAGAATACATTTTTATCCATTTCTACTACCTAATAGTTAAGCAATTTTCATTGTATAAGGTATTTAGTAGTTTTAACATTTACAACACCTAAATATTGTTTTGCCCTCTGTTTTATGGCCTGCTAACCATTTACCTTTTTTCTGATTGGACAAATGAAGGTCATATCTAATCCAAGTACTTTTGTATGACCATTCTGGATAGGAAGTTGAAAAAATAAATAAATCTCTTTTCACTATTTGAGCCTTCTATAACATGTATCACACCAATATAATTTTTATTTTTACCTAAGATACAATAAATATTCGTTTTCTATTAAGTATTATTTATTTTCAACTATTTTATTCATAAACATTTCTCTCGGTCAATAGAACAATGATCTATTGCCGGTTGACATTTTGACCTCACTTTTGATTGGACAAATATCTTCTCAAGAGCATTTACTAATGAAAGCACGTTCCGCAGTTACAAACAGTAATAATGGTGATGATACCACAGTCAAAACAGTGGCTTCCCTGTTACAGTCTTAAAAACGTGTAAACATTCCGAATAACACGGTCTTTCACAATGTTAACATTCTTCATATTCATTACCATTAATCGTCATTTCAAAATGTTTTATGTTGAATTTCGTTTTTGTTTTGATAAATCTATAATGTTTTCACTTTACAATTAACTTTTAATTTCTTCACCAGGTTCACTGTTGATTACAAACAAACTGTTAATTTGTTATATTGTGGTAATATTTATCATTCGTTGCATTTATAAAAACAGTTGAATTGAATTGTTTCTTTTTAGTATATATTGTTGATGTGAACGGGTATTAGGTAATAAAACAGTTATTGAATGTGTAACCAGGCAATAGATCACGACAGAATATTTTCCCTAAGGTATCCAGTATCAGCTTAATGTTCAATTGCCTGAAGCAAACCCATTAAATAACTGTATATTGATAAACAAGATTATGTAACAACAAATTAAATCTAGGAAACCCTACTTAAGCTCCAGAGATAAGAATTACATAATATATTGCAGCATGGCATAATTGAACTAACTAGTATCCTCTTTTTTCAGTACTTTGATATGCATATGGATTAGTTCATAAAACAGTTATTTAATTGATAATCAGGCAATAGACCAGAAGGAGTTTCTTAGAACAGCTTAGTGATCTATTGCCCTCAGCTGTTAGCTTAGGACAATAGAAAACTAAGCTGCTAAAAAAAACCTGTAGCAGTTGTTTTCACAAAAGTCGTTAAGTGTAAAATCCCTCAAAAAGTGTTGGAAGATCAAAGGAAAATCCATTGTGACGTCAGCAATAACAATGTCTTTTACACTTTAAGACTTTTTGTGAAAAGCACAGCTGTACCTCCAACATTTATGAGCTATATAACTATATAAGTATTTTGACAATTATTAACCACTAAATTTATGACCTTACCACTTCTTTGTTTGTTACTAACATTATTTTTTGGCATTTCTTTACATTTAGAAAACATATCTAAGTTTGTACCTGTTATTTTTTTGTGTATTTTATTTCTTTACATATTCAAATAAAACCCTATTTAGATATTTTCAATGCTCTAGTATGTAATATTCATTGATACAAAGAAGTGTCAATTTATTATTATATTGATATTAATATTTTTATTTCTACATCTATGTTTAGTGATATACCAGATCTCTTGTGTTTTTTTTATATCTGTGTCTACTCTAGTTAAAGAGATTGTTTGCTATAAGTATATTAATAAATATTTTGTATAAAATTACATGAGTTGAATTCATCGAGTGAAAAAACAGATGTATCTCCACGTGTGTATCTCTGATCACGTACATTTTACCAATTAGATTTTACCTGCAGTGGGATCTTCCTCACAACCACATACCATAAGCATAGAGAGATGTAGTTAACTTCAGATCAGGTTACATTTGAATTTTTAATTTTTCTCTGGGCCTTGGTGGCCTAGTGGTTAAGGTAGTGATCACCTGGTCTGTCAACACTGAGATTGCAGGTTTGAGTCTCACTGTGGGCATGGTGCACTCGACTTGACAAGGATTGTAAGTTTTCCTACTGAAGGTAAGGGGTTTCTCTGGGTACTCCGGCTTCCTCCCCCAATAAAAACTGGACTCAATTATAAAACTGAAAAATTGCTGAAAGTGCATTCAACACCATTCAAACAAACAAACAATATATTTTTCTGTACCCACTTTTTGCCTCAAAGCCCCAGTCATACATTTTTAATGCATTTAAAAAAACCAATTTTTGTATTTTTAAATTTGGTTACAGTGCATAATTTAAACATCTTCATGTATTTTAAAAAATATATAAAAGAATTATAACCTTATATAAAAGAGTATTAATAATTGGATGCAAACATAACTATTTATGCATAGACCATTTAGCATATATATGTAATGAAAACTTTAAATCTATGGTTGATAAAATATAAAAGAAAGGTTCAAGTCTCCTTATAATAATTTCCAACTTTACACAATTCATAATTTATAATTTATGGTGGCTTATAATTGTTTACTACTTGTATTCACTAATGAGTTTTATCTTCTGCAACGTTTTGAACATTCTGTAAATTATACAATTCAGATTTAACAATGAATATTGTGGCTAATTCTTTTTTGGAAATCCATGTCATTTTTATACCACAGGAACCTTTACAATTATCACTTCTTCTTCATCATCATCATCATCATCATCATCATCATCATAGTGTTTTAGGATTATTTTCTTAACAGGTACCTGAAGTATGCCATATCCAAATTTAAGAATAATTAATTATGATTATGTTACCATCGCAAAATGTAATCCATATTCTATTGCTGTCATCAGTTGCTACTGTTAAAGGGTGTATGTATTGTTGTGAATCGGTTTTCAATAATCGTTCCAAATTTCCTTCCGGATTTAATATATGTATAGCACTGTTTGTAAGGTCTGCAATAATTATATTTCCATGGCTATTGCAACATACATCGCGTGGATCAAAGTCTTTGTCTACTGTAGTACCTATATATCCACCCTTGGGATTGCTGTGTTTGTCAAAAAAATACACCTGGCCCTTAGATTCTGCTATGCGATCTATAACACATAAATCTTCATTTGAATTTTCAGCGCACCTGTACGGAAAAGCAAAGAATTGCTTACCATTTTGAGATTCAATCTTGCACACTGTTTCCCCTAGAGCTGTCATTTTTACCACCACAGTCTTACCTTTCATCTTAGGCAAAAATGCTGATTTATCTGCCAGACAAATCCACACAAATTGTCCACATTTTGTCGGACATATCCCAAAAGGATGAAACGGAGAAACGCTGAATCTGTGTTGAAGTTTACCATCTTCGTGCAACACTTTAACACTTTGATTTTCTAAATCGGTCACCCAAGCGTTGTGTCTTTTAGTTGCAGAAATTTTTTCAATTTTTCTATGTTTCTCATTTGGATATGATACCAATTTATAACCGTTTTCAGAAACCATATAAATCGGTCCGCCTTTCTCAATCTGGTATATCCAACCAGATTCTGTATCTATAGGGGCAATTCCAACATTTTTATTTTCCCATTTGAAGCGTTTGACTATATCAATCCTTTCAGACGCATCAGTGGTCCAATAGTCTGAATCCATTTCAGCGCCATCGTTTATAGTACCGATAATTTTTCTTAACAGATCTTTACCTGGCATGTGATGCGGCCATACAAATTCAGGAATTTCAGGAAGTTGACACGGAACGGCCGTATCAATGGCTTCTATACGTTTTGTCACTTTCGCTCCAGCCCTTATTATTTCTGGAAATGAGTTGTATGAATTTAATCTTTCGCATTTAAGATGTAACTCTTCAAGTTTGTGTAAAATATTTTTCTGGTAGTCACTTATTTCATTTAAAACTTTATTGACATGATCGCGCCTTTTTTCACAATCCTTTATTATTGCCCTTTCTGCCTTTTCTAGATGACGAATTACTTCCTTTATCCGTTTGTGTATATTTTCCTGATTTTTCTGTAATGCTTCCTCATTTTTTTGCAATAAAGATTCCGTATGTTTCAATTTTGGTTCAATTTCAGTCTGCATTCTGTCCAAAGTTTGCACCAAATTTGGAATTTGTTGTTTAATTTCTTGACTTTTTTGTTCAAGAGAAACCAAAGTGTGATTCAAATGCTCTGTTTTACACATTTCGCAGATTAATTTATCACAACAGAAGTATTTTGGTCTCTCGCCCAAATGTTCGCGACATCTTATGTGTACACGTCTAGCACTCAAAGCTTCATCCATTATCTCACGTTAACCAGATACCTTTGACAATATTTAAGTAGATTAATAAAGACTTCGATGTACGTGTGTACATATATTGATCAACAATTGAGAGAAACTTTAAACCTTAATATCTACCTTCAGCATGTGCAAACTTGTTTTGATATTTAACTCGTTAACTGATAAAATATACTGAATGATAAATGGAACGTTGCACAAAATACACATTCACAGACGTTTATTTTAAAATAATATCAAAATTTAATAAACTCAATTTGCAGAATTTGAAATAAATGAACTACTCAAATGTCTGAATTACAGATGCCTCTTTAGTTTAAACATATTTTATTTGTCAAAATATACAAATTGGATTGTACACAAGTAAAACATACTTATGAAGTTCTCTACATGCCATAGTTTAACAATACAATGAGTATACATTTTGAGCATGCATGCAAGTTAAAATTATAAATAACAATACAAATGAGAAACAATATTGCTGAATAAGAATGAGAAAAGGTTTTTAAAGTATAAAGAAAATAAGGGAAAGCGAAAGCCTGGAAAACGAATGCTTGGTGTCTGTGTTGGAATGGATGAGTGGGGCCTCTACACTATTAAAAATCTTTTAGTCTAATGCCTCTTTTCTGGCGAAGGGCAGTAAGAATCGTGATCTACTACTCCGTAGCAGGAGATTTGTACTACTTGTGTATTGATCCGCAGGATTTCCCAGCATGCAGTCTACCAATGGCTTGTTCTCTCTGTTGTGGAATCGATTGTGCCATAGCTTCTGTTTTTAGCGCCGTTTCTACCAATACCTTAGCACGAAAGTCATATTCTGTTACCGCCAAGTGTGTCCCACGAAAGGCTAAAGATACAGACGTTGTTTAATATTAGTAAAAACCATTCAACTAACAAATATTTTACTTTTGGTATAATTTAAGAAATATAAAAAAATATGACTTTCCTTTTGCGCTTCAGTATACACTGAATGCATTACTCAAATCCCCATCTATCTATACCTCGTTTCTCGTTTACAATTTTCTAAAATTATTTAAATTAATTAACATTCTATGTATTGTGTACATTGACTGATCAATAAAAGAGAAAATCTTTGAAACGTATTTTATGTCGACTAGTTTTGTTATACTAGTATAACGTGTAACGAAGACTAGTTATCATGTTCAAGTATATGAAATATTAAAAATGCATGTTTTTAATGCATATTTATAATTTGAAACAAACTTCCAAGGGAACACATGAAACAAACTTCCAAGGGAACACATATTGATTGTTTTAAACAACGCTTACAATTACCTAATTTTTATTTGAGGTAAATTTTCTAAATGCTAAATGTAAAGGTGATGATCGAATTGAGAGTTGCACATTTCACTGATTGTGGTAACAGGTTGCATGAAAAATGATAATTATGCAAACGTGTGATCATCCATTTATGTAAATTAAATATGTTAGCATGCATATTTAGTCCATAAATGTGTAGAGATGGTTAATCCTGAGTCCTTCATTTTAAACATGTAGCCGGATACAGAATGTTTGTATTCATTTTACCTCGTTAGACAATGGCTGGTCTTTGGTTTACTTTTAGTGTCAAATAAATTTTATACTGTTCACAGCAAATGGGTAAGGTGTCAATTCGAAATATGTATGATGCAAAACATTCTTTTAAATTCTTAGTGTATTTTCAATTTATAAGAAAGGCGAAAATTTAAATGCATTCTATAACAAATTGAACAACGTTTATTAAACTTATTTATGACACTATAGATTTTTGTGTACAAAGTTGATGAAATTCCTGAACACCTTTGAAAGTGTTGTGCTCTGTTTGATGGTTGTTTTAATAAGATCAACAAGAACATGTATAGTTGAATGGAAAAGGGTCATTTATTAAAAATGACGAAAGTTTAAAACATATATACAAAACATGAATAATCCAAAAAATATATGCTTATAAAATTTGCCATATAAAACAACATACAAATATTTTACAATATAGCATAATGTCCAATTAATTATGCAACCATCAAAGGTAGGGGTAAAGAACTGAGTACTTGGTAAAAAAAGTGACGTAATATCAATCCCCCCTTCAACTTTTTTATAGATGCGCTCTACAGAAATTATAAACTTTTTCCTTGTCGGTAAGGTTATTTTTACTTACCAGTTGTTATATATTCTCCTAGAAAACATGTCATATGTGAAAAAAATTTATCACATCGTTCTCGTAAGCATTCATATGACGACACTTCAGGCAATATCAGGCGTGTCCACACAGCCTTTAACATAGCATTGGCCGGCCTTGCGGAAGTCTCTCTTATATGTGTGCAATTTTTGCCTAGTACCACGCACGTGTCGATTGAAATCATCCCACATATGTACTATTGGGTTAAATTCTAATGATTTGAACCGCTAGTGGTGCACTTTATCGTTAGTGTGGCTGAACGTAGTTGTGCTGAAACCCTTTTACGAGGATAGATATTGAAAGCATATGCGGCGCCAAACCACATCTCTGTATTGAGCGGCGTCATGGTTGATTAGCGCGGATGAACACCAGAACTATTGGCGTTTCAATTTTATTTTCCTTAACGGGATACCCCAATTCGATTGTTATTTCGTTGAAAGAAAAAGTTAATTTAATTTTAAATTAAGAGAGAATACATCTGTTGAATAATAGGTGGTTTGTTTGTTTTTCAAAAATATTAGTTCGCGTTGCTTTTCTGACAAAAAAATGATGGTAAAAAAGGGGATTATTATTTGTTCAAATTTCCCCGAGGTGCGCCTACGTTTTTAATACCCGATTTCTTCTTCTAAAATGCATTAAAACGCTTTTATTGTGTATTTTTGTACCAAAGATTGCAATTCTTTACAAAACATATTTATTACAACAATCATTATTGACTAATCACGTTTAACCTGGTCGTTTTTCACGCTATACATTATGCTCATAAAATGGCCGCCCCCATAGCGTTTCGTATTAGTACATTGATACCACCACTTGAGTTAGTAGGGCGTAGAATATGGCACTTCACACGATGCTTTCGCTGCCAACTTTCTCGACCTCAAGACCTTGTCATTCCGGTGTCTGTAGAAACGAAAAAATATTGATATTTCTATGCTAGTCTTGGCAAGATCTTTCGTTTTCTTTTTTGAGATACCTTTTATACTGATTTCTATCTTTAAAAAACACTAATTTATATCGTCAAGTTTATTGTCAAACAAACAAACTTAATCTTTGCTACAGGGAATGTACGACGGATTTACAATGAACTGTTTAATTAGATTGTTTTCATAAAATGACATGTTTATTAATTATGTTTACGGATACTAATTAAATTCTTTTCAATCTTGATTACTTTATGTTCCTTTAAAAATAAAACGGTCAAAATGTCGCCGCTTTCCACTAGAGTACCGTTAATGTCTATGAAATCCCGTGATCAGAATTACAATTGTCACCTCCCGAGAGCGATTATGAAAATGACGTATTAGAAAATGTACAGACTAACACTGTGAATACCGACATTTTGTAAGCAATTCCCCTATCTTTCATTTTTTTATTATTTCGATTCCGCGAACCACGAATTTAAGAATCCAACGAAATGTCTTTTTTCCTCCAACCACGAAAATTGATACCCACGAAAATAAATGAAACCACAGTATAACCGTAACATATTAACAGAAATTGGCATCATTTTTCTAATCAGCGTAGAGCTCAATCAGAAAAAGAATGTTTCTAGTATGCAAATTATAGTTTTATAGAGATGAAATACAAGTAAATAGTGTATTATTAGACACTAGTGGACCAATCGAAATCTGGAACCATACCAGGATGGATTTTCAGGGGCAAAGCTCTTTGCGTGTTTCCACGTGATAAGAAATGTCCTCTTATTGGAGGGTTGTCAGGTTAAATCTACGTTCAATACTTTTTCGGTAGCATTCTAACCTTTATGACTTTTGGTGCATCCTATTTTCTCTCTTTTGTTCAATAGTTTTCGTCCTAAATATAGCTGAAAATACTGATCATCTGACGCATTCAATCATGCAAACCATTTATAACTAAACACCCTTATGTTATAATATTTTTAAATTTAGTTTGATGTTTTCACTTATCGTAATATGAATTATACTGATTGGCGACCTTTTATGATGTACCTTATAAAAGATGGCAAAACAAGAGAATAAAATGAAAAAACGTCTCACGACAGGTCATGGATAATGAAGCAGTGAACGTGTTAAAAACATTGTCCGTGTGATACAGCGGTATCTAAACTGTGTTCTCTGATCACGATTCAGAGATAACTCAGTTATCAATCTGATCCAATCAATTATAAGCTAGATTAATATGGCAAATTTTAACTGATGTTTCAACCATCTTTACTCGTAAACTGAGTTGACGTTTATACTTGTTTCTACAGCTTTGAAAACCGTTGGAATAAACTGGAAAAACAAAAACTCGGGAAACACTGCAGTTACAAAGCATTTCAATCAGAGGCTCTTCAGAGCCTGTATCGCTCGCATGATTTTATAGGAAATGAAGATGGCATTTCCATGAGTTTAAACTAAGTCCTGAAATTTTCAATAAACTTGAAAGAGGACCATCCAAACAATATTGCTAGAAAGTTTTGTTTCCATTGGTTAACTGGTTTTATAGAGAAGAAGATTCTTTTTCAATTTACCCATTATGTTAAACTAAGTCCTGCGGTGGTGGCCATTTTGAATTTCCAATTGGCAAAAAAACCCATAAACTTTAAAGAAGACCATCCAAACAATATTGTCAGTAAGTTTTGTTTCCATTGGTGAATCAGTTTCAGAGATGAAACATTTTAAAACTTTTTCCTATAGGGTCCACTATTAATCTATGTAATGCTGTGGTGGCCATTTTGATTTTCCGATTGGCATAACAACACAAACTTTATAAAGGACCATATAAAATAATATAGTAGTAAGTTTTGTTCCAATTGGTTTATCGGTTTCAGAGGAGAAGCCTTTTAAAACTTTTTTCCCATAGGATCCAATGCTTAACTAAGTCCTGCTGTGGCGCCCATTTTGAATTTGCGATAGGATAAAAACATGAACTTTATAGAGGACCATCCAAACAATATTTTGTTTCGATTGGTTAGCCGGTTTCAGAGAAGAAGCCATTTAAAACTTTTTTCCATAGGGTCCAATGTTAAACAAAGTCCTGGGGTGGTGGCCATTTGAATTTCAGATTGGGATAAAAAAAACACAAACCTTATAGATGACATCCAAACAATAATGCTAGTAAGTTTTGTTTCCATTTGTTAACCGGTTTCAGAGAAGAAGCCTTTTAAACGTTTTCCCATAGGGTCCTATGTTAAACTAAGTCTTGTGGTGGTGGCTATATTGGTTTTCCAATCCAAATAAAAACACAAACTTTGTAAAGGTCCATCCAATGAACATTATGGCTGAGTTTGGTTTCAATTGACCAAGTGGTTTCAGAGAAGAAGATTAAAATGTATAAAGTTTACTGACGCCGACGACAACGACGACGACGATGACGACGGACGCAAAGTGATAACAATAGCTCACCTGACCCTTTAGGTGAGCTAAAAAGGGAGTTATATTGAATTTTATTCCCTTCAGTCGTTATACTTCTGCTTTGTTAAATATTTGATTCATTTATCTATAACACGAGACGCGATTTGCACGATAGTTGGCGGTGATAAACATAGTTGATTTGTTGAACTTCAATAATAGTAAATCGATCTCAAGGGTAGAGATTGGAATAAAAAAAACATGGAAGAAAATTTGTCGAGTTTCTAAACGAACAGAAGAAAACATTTTTAAAGTAAGTACAAAATGCTCTTCGAAGGTATTCAAAGGGTTAGTTGCAGGTGTGTGTTGAATGATAGAATGTCACTTCAATATGCATCTTAACTGCTATTTAAAGAGAAGCGAAATGGTGAGTCGCCAGGTCTACTTTTTAGATTCTATTTCATTATGCTTATACTCTCACCCCCGGGACCCCCCCCCCCCCAAAAAAAAAAATAAAACACCATAAAATAAAATAAATTAAAAAATTATATGTCGATGTATCACGAAAACTGCTTGCTATAACATTTATCGAGTTATTAAATATAAATGTACCTCTGCAATAAAGGTTAATATGTGGTAAATTTGGCACTGTTACAGTAAATGACAAGCAATTTAAAATAATAAATAATAATTTTTTAAATTCATTACTCACATTTTTCTGTCTTGTCTGCCGATTACGTATGAACATAATATGACAGCACTTCTTACAACCGAATTTTATTCTAGGTAAAGAAATGAAAGCCTTCACAAACGTGAACGGTGGAATCCATTGTGCCTCCATAATTTTACCCATTTTTCTTTTCAGCGTACTGATGCAACTACAATTAATCACGAAATTCCATTGTTTGAAATGCTGACATGTCGTTTTTTAACTGAGCGAAATCCAAGGGTATTTTTGTTACTTTTAGACTAATCTTATAATTGCGTAAAACAATTAGACATTATAGTGTCTATGTGGCCGTTGTGCATAACATCAAGCAATTAAAATAATCTTTGCGATTTAAGTCCTGATGTTCCTTGACAGGACCATCAAACAAAGTACAAAAGAAGCTTATTTTTAAGGAAATACTAATGTTCTTAAGATAAATCCCAAGTTATGCCAACATCATATATCATTCTGTTAGGTATATGTAGGAAGCTAATTTAGATTATATTTTTGAAATGCATCTACACGTTCTAATTAACAACAATCCAATAAATGGTAAGTTCATTAAAGCTTTCGGGCCAATACTTCACACATCACGTAATCTACCACAAAACGAAGCAAACCAAATTTAGTATAAAAAATTGGATTAACTTATGTAATAAATCTGTTTGGAAAACTAAAAATTTCAAAGACGTAACGTTAGGTGTTCGTAATGGTGGCAAAAAAACGTGTTACGTCTGGTTTACGGCTAACTAATCTGAAGACATCGAATAAAAATATTGCCATGTAGGAGTTCCAATGGCATTTAATTGTCCTACGTAATTAGATGTTAGGAAACTAAGACTTCATTGGCAGTTTTGCTTGCGGAAGGCCAGGTAGTCTGTTTGTCCCATGCACCAATTTTTAACATCAATGAACCAATTCAATACCTTAATACTGGCTGAAAATGGCGCAGCTGGTAAGGAAATATTATGCCACGTAAATTTGACACATACCTAGCAAATATTAACAAAGGAACATTAATTTGTCAAAAAAATTCGAATTATTCACAAATGTTTACTGTTTCTGTTTCATTTACTTTCAAGTAAACTGGTATTCTGACGTCATATCGTCGTAATCTGAACCTTCTTAATTATAAAATTAGTTATTCTGAAGATATACAATGAGGAATTATCTCTAAACAATAAGTCGTTATTACTGCATATGAGGTAGTATATATACATTACCTAATTGATTAGGTCACATACAACAATTCTTCGACCCTGCCAGCACTATTTACTTGTCAACATTGGCTTATAAAATTTCCCAAGTAATTTAATGGTTGTTTTCATCCTGAATAAACTTAAAATACTGCTCGATCACTTCTGACATTCTATGAATGATGTGATAAATGGAGAATGAAACATGGCTTAACTTTCACAAAGTAAACTCTTTCAGAAACGCATAGCTATGCTTTAACTTATAAAAATATATTTTATAATAATTGTAATTTGAAATGACAATTGAATCTTTGAAATGTAAAACTAATTTGAAATCTTTTCTTTAGATTGGCATATTACCACATTATAAAAATTACACTTTAAGCATGCTTAGACTGTGAATTGCCACGAAGTTTGGAAAGTGCTTCCAACGGAAAGTTCGTGGCCTACTCATCCGTCTATCGTATAGTATAAAAGGAACAGGTTTGATGGTACAACTCGTCAAAACGTTGAAGTTATGCTACTCCGTTGTTAGATGTGGTACCAGAAACATCATCACCAAAAGACTACAGACTGGAGTGTCCCAAAGTGAGGTTGCACGGACCGAGAATGTGAACAGTATCATTTCCAGACTATGGGCAAGATTCCAAAAGACTGGTACGACTAATGACCGCCCAAGAAGTGGTAGACCACGCATAACCACAGCACGTCAAGATCGCTACATCCGTGTATTCCATCTACGGAATCGAACAGTCAGAGCGACAACAACTGCAGTCGGGATACCTTGATTGCGAAGAATTTGCTCATAAACTGTCAGAAACCGACTCTGACAACATTGAACAAGGCCCAAGAGACCAATTTCCACGCTAAGGATTCTGAGTATCCTACGTCAACCACAATCACCTCTGCCATACCATTGCTTGACATTGTGAGAGATATGTCTCAAGGAGGATAAGCTTCTCGTTCAAACGCAGTAATTTCAAAATAAAACTGTACCAAAAGTGTATAAATAGACTAGATAAAAATAAATAAGATATCGTGTATTATTTTTACATACATCGAGTTTTGTTTACAAAATTCACGTCAGACGACAAATGTAGCCCAGCAGTAAATTGGGGGATGACGTGTGGCAGAGGTTATATCTGGATGTTCTCTGTGAAGAATAGTGCCAAGAGACCGTAGTTCAGAGCAGCATTGACGGCGTTACGTCGACTGGAAAAAGTCATATGGTGCAACAGGTTGAGGGTCTGGATATTCTAGAACTGGCTCAGAATCTAGTTTAGTGACGAGTCGCGATTCCTGCAACATAAGCGTGATGGTAAAACACGTGTTTACCGCCGACGATATTAACGATTCGCGCAGTCTTCCAATTATTGGCCACCAGAGGGAGATATTCCAGCAGGACAATACACAATGCTATTGTGTACCTCATATTCTACAATTTCATCGGACTGATATTTCGTGGTCTATAGAAAAACATGAATTTTGCACATGTTTTGACACTGTGCCCGTCCTTTGGACATTGGTTTCCCAACTATTCCTACACCACTGCTGGAGGTAAACTTTTTCAAAATCTCTGTAAAAAGTGTTATTGTAGGACGGAGTCTACATTTTGATCGGAATGATATTTGGAGATATTGCAAAACACGAACTCTCTGACTGCGTAACCTAGGAAAATCAATTATTAAGCATTGCTAAGTTTTTGTAGTTATATTTGTAGTATTTGTAGCATGCGTGTGTGATATATCTTATGTCACGTATGGAAGGATTGTGCCCAGTGTTATCCACGCTATTCAGTTAGAAACATTTACGCTTGTTGCCCGTGTGTTTTATGTGATTTATTCCTTGTTGTTTGTTATTTTCTTCTTTTAATATTCAAAGGTTTTTTTTCCTAATCAATTAATTTGATTACATATGTTTTCTATTATTATTATACCTCTCGCTTGAAAAGAAGGTGCGGGATATTGCGATGAAGGTGTCTGTCCGACCTTTACACTTCTTCGAGTACACATCTTTATCGGCAACTCCCCATATACCACTGAATGGAATTGAATTTGACGAAAGATTTACAGAATATTACACTATACTGTATAGTAACTGCCTCATAACACTAATAACAAAACTTCGCCGCCCTGAGCATGATTGGAACAATATATTCGTCTGCCATGAAAGAAGGACAGCAAAAATACTTTGAAACTGTTTATTTGTGAAGTAATATTAATCATATGTACATTCTAAAAAGTTTAAAAGAACTTTTAGAAAATTTAAAAACAAGATCGATATATAAAGTTTCATCGTTTAGAACTTTTGATTTTTCAAGTCTTTATCCCACCTTGCCGCACGAAAAACTAAAATCCCGTCTTAAGGTAATCATACATAAAGCCTTCGCTTCCACATACGCCTACAAATATGTAGTTTTAGGTTATGACAATAAGTGTTTCTTCTACTAAAGAACTAAAAGGCAAATTATGCTACAGATTTAAATCGACAACATATATGTAACTTTTGGAGCATGTGTTTTTGAGCATGCCGTCGGAATTGAAATAGGTTGAAATTGTGCCCCAACTCTTGCCGAATTGTTCATGTATTCATATGAAACTGAATTTATTTGACATCTAAGTAAAGACAAAACTATAGGTCGTTTAATTTTACATATAAATATATTGATATTGTTCTTTCAATTAACAACACTCAATTTGCTGAAAGGCTTACGTTACATATCCTTCAGAACTGGAAATTGGAGAAACCACAGAAACAGCTTCATCTACGTCATTTTTGGTTCAGGTCCTGAATATAGCTGAAATATTGCTTGCTAGACGTTAAAAATCAATCAATCAATCAATCAATCAATCAATCAATCAAAGACTAACACCTCGAATATGAAAATATCTTAGAACAAGATTGTAGACGATTTTAATTTCAAAATTAAACGTTCTCATTACTTATCCAGCAATTTAATCGTCCACGATTTAATAAGTTTTATTAAAGATACCACTTCCTTGTCGTTTGAAAAAACAGTTTTCCATTTTTTTTTAATTCAATGTGTAATGATTATGCTACGATGATTATTGGTTACACCTATTACAGACTAGTGGTATATGATACCATCCATTTTAATCAACAAACCAAGTCGCACACTACAGTATTGGAAGCGGGAGGTTAGGCATGCCATAAAACCTGGTTTAACCCACCATTTCTTTGCAAATGCCTGTACAAAGTCAGGACAATTGCTGTAGTTACTATATTTTTGGTTATTGTTTCTGGAGTTTGCCGGTTTCTGGGCTTTGATTTATGGATTGTCTTTTTTGACATTTTCCTCTGTTTTCGGTATTTTGTTATAACCTTCATGTAATTTAGACCAACGTTTTCTTCTTTTTTGTATTTAAATGCGTAGATAACGCCTTGGTCTATGTTGATTTTTTTATTACTGGCAACTCTAGGTCTATGTATTCTTGCAAAACTTTTATCACAATTTAACGTAAAGAACTGTCTTTAACACAATATAAAATTATTTGAATAAATAAACGAATTATAATTTGTGCTGAAAAATTATTGTTCGTACTTATACTTAAATTACACAAAAATCGTTCCTTTTGTCTCGAAAGTGCTTAAAAAATCATATGTACTGCCTTTGACAAACACAAAAAGTGTAATTTGTATGTGAATGTAAATAACAAACAGTGACGGGGGTGACGAAATAATTCAGTTGTCCATAGCAGAGTCGTAGAAAATATGAATGACAATTCTGGAAATGTAAGACAGGACATTCATATTTCAATTTCCGATACAAGAATTCCTTATTGCTACTTTTGAAAGAAACTGATGTTTTTTTGGATACAACATTGCTGATGTCACAAAATTGATGTTTCAGCATTAACGGTAAAAAATAGGAACAACTCAAATCGCTTCATGATAAATCTATCTATTCGGATCTGCGAATAGATACGAATATTTTCTTAAATAATTTTATTACAAAACGATTTATTCAGCATCTGATTCATTTATGCAATGCTTTCAAACAATACCTTTATATAACATACAGGTCAGATGTCAATAATTAGAGTTTTAAAGTTTAGAAACCGGTTTCAAAAACTTGTCCCGCTTCTAATTAACAGACTGACTTTGAATGAAATAGCCTTGTCCGATTGCACGTGGATATTGTGGTTAGTTATTATCTTTTAACGACTTTTCAACATGGTAAAACGAAAATTAAGTATCGCCGAACGCTGGCAAGCATGATTGGAATTAAAAATGCTGGAATGAGTAACCGCCAAATAGCAGACAATTTTGGGGTGAACAACTCTGTTATTAGCAGACTTGTTGCGAGGCATAGACAGACAGGGTCAATCGAGGACCGCCCAAGATATGGGAGACCCCGTAAAAATAACCCCTAGAGAAGACCGCTTCCTTGCTCGTCAAGCCAGATTGCACCCCTTTTCAACAGCAGGCCAGTTACGAGGAATGTGGCCTACTGGTGGTCAAATCAGTGACTGAACATTATTCGGAGGCTTCACAGATCTCGATAACGTGCCCGCGGGCCTTTGAAACGACCATAACTGACAAGAAGGCACCGCCAAGCACGAATGGAGTGGGCAAGACATCATCGTAACTGGAATGTAAAAAGCTGGAGACGTATTCATTGGTCAGATTAAAGCCGCTTTCTGTTGAAGCCTTTTGACGGTCGGATACGTGTTTGGCGGCAAAGGAATACAGCTTTGGATAGAAACCATATTGTAGGAACAACTGCATTCGGTGGTGTCGGCGTTACCGTATGGGGATGCTTTTCATATGACTGCAAGCTCCCTTTACAGATTCTCAACGATACATTGAATGGTCTGAAGTACCGCGATGACATCTTGGATGGTCACGTTAGGCCACATTTTGACAACCATGCTCTTGCAGACAGACCAATGTTTCAAGACGACAACGCTCGACCCCATCGAGCCCGTATTGTGAGGGACTTTATTGAAACAGAAGCCATTGACACACTTCCATGGCCAGCCATGTCACCGGACATGAATCCGATTGAGCATGTGTGGGACTTTATCGGGCGAAAAGTCAATCAACGGAACCCAAGACGCCAAAATGTTCGAGAATTTGAAGTCGCATTTGTGGAAGAATGGCAGAGATTTCCACAGTACAGACTTAGGCGTTTGGTCCTGGAATGAGGCGGCGTGTTGAACATTTACACCGGAAGCGTGGAGGTTATACCCGATATTGATGGAAAATACGCCAAACGACAGTCCATTTGTTACTCTTTCACCTCAGGATTGTTGAATGACTGTAATATTGTAAACAATGAAAAATTTTGTGTCAAACTAAAACTTAAAATCACCTATTGTTTTGTTGTTTTTTGGCCTATTTTTTGTAATCATTATTAGACCACTAGAATTTAATTTTACAATTTGAGGATTTAAATAAAAAATTTTGCAGGTTCAAATTTCCTAATGATATATACATTTTCATACAAATTAAACAGTTTCTCATTTGTTTATGTTATTGAAAAAACATTAGTTTGTTTTTGTTTGTATGGTGTTTTAACGCCACTTTCAGCAATTTTTCAGCTATTTCATGGCGTCCAGTTTTTATTGGGGGAGGAAGCCGGAGTACCAGGAGAGAACCCCCGAGAAAAAACATTAGATCCGGAAAAGTAGGTGATGCTTAACTTATGGCGGACTGTATATATTTGACTTTTTAATTTTCACTAGGAAATGCAAAAGATAGAGCGGGTTTCAAAAATAACTGATATATAGTTCATGTAACAGTAAATAATACATAAGCTAACAAAAGGACTATTAATAGGAACCAGTTCAACACTATGTATTAAAATTTAGTTTTAAGCGAATACATAACTCTGAATGATCTCCACTATAGGTCAATAATTACCTGCATACCTGTTTGGACACATGACTACTTAGCCCAGTACTGTGTATGCATACACAAATATATGTTCCTAACATACAGTAAGACAGGACTTCTGACTTTAACGGGTTCACCTGTAAACATTATTAAAATTTAATTGCATGTTAATTAAATTGATTTATTGCATTGAAACATAATAACTAAATTATACACAATACTCTTTACAATTTTATATAACATAAAACATTTAAAAGATTTTATTTAAAGCGCCTCGTGGACTTGAGACGTATTTAAGTCGAAACTCCCGCTCAAATCATTCTCGTGCAGTTTTAAAAATCGAACAAGAAGGTTAACACTGGAGGTGCCAATCAAATACGATTGAAGAGACGCAAGATAAGTAGACTCCTTTTATTTGACGTGTTTAAATTATAAAAGAAATACAAGATAAGTAGACTTTTCCTTTTATTTGACGTGTTTAAATTATAAAGAAATATTTGACTATAATCATGTTGCGGTTAAGGCCTACAAACAGACGGAGTTACCTGCCTTAGTGGTTATAAATTATTAATATGAACTTTATTTCAATTATTATAAACATTTATGTGTAATTAGGCTTTAAAATGGACGTTAGGGGCCTCGGTGGCCGAGTGGTCAAGGTAGTTCGTCTACTATTGATCACGTGGTCTGTCAACACTGAGATTGCGGGTTCGATTCTCACCGCAGGCAGGGTGTAATGACTCCAAATTGACAAGGATTGCCAGTTTTCCTACCGCAGGTCGGGGGTTTTCTCCGGGTACTCCGCTTCCTCCCCAAATAAAAACTGGACGCCATGATATAGCTGAAAAATTGCTGAAAGTGGCGTTAAAACACCATTCAAACAAACAAACAATAAAATGGAAGTTACAATTGTATACTGATATTAAATAATATTTTGACTGATTGATTATAAGTAATTGTTGACAATTTTGCAATTTTATGCATGGCGATACCTTGTCAAAGTTCAAATGGATTTTGATTATGTTTAAAATCATACCTGTAACATTGCTGATGCTCAACCAACTACATACACACTATACGATAGGACTGAAAGTCCGTGCGAGATCGTTGTACGGTAGTCAAGGATGTTAAAATAAGTAAGTAATTTACATTGCTCATTCTAAGTCCGTGCAAGACCGTTTTACGTTATAAACCCCATAAGTAAGTTACACTGCTTTTGTTGAAAGCCAAGTCAATTCTGGCTAATATTTAAAAGGCACTATTCTTCTCAGACTATGGTCATGTTTAGACGTTGCCTTACGTACACTATATTTTAATTGAACCGCTAGTTCTTTTAGCCTTACTTTACATTTTAATAAATGTTGCAACTTTTACTTTGTCTAAATTTGCCCTGTCCAACGATGAGAATTCGATCAATTTTTGTTGTTTTAATTTGCGACGAATGTTAACATTCAATTTTTTTTTAACCATTAATTCAATTAATACTAATGCATTATGCATAACGAATTATATTTATTTACAGTTCAGCTAGGTTAAAGTTGTCATTTGTTGGTAACATAATTAAATAAGGGTACGATTCCTCACATTTTGTAGATAATGTCGTTAATATTATATCAAGCTGAACACGATGTCAAATTCTTCACGAAACACGTGTAATTGCATTGTTTGTTACATTGCAAATAAATTTTGTTGACAAGGTACATTTATGTACACGAATTTTTCAAAATTTATACCAAAACATAAGTGTGGGATTACATGTTGTAACGGCTATTTTTATGGCATTGTTTTGGAGATATTTAGATGATATTTAATAATGTTAATTTATATTTTAAATGCCAAGTGATAATAACGGGAATAAAAGATGGAACCTGCGGCCGAGACGGAACAACGGCAGACAAAATGGAGTGCCGCGACGACGGAATAATGCAAGACAAAATGATGCGCCGCCGCAACAGGAACCTATTGTTCCAGAACAGAATGTCCGGGACCAAGCAGAGGGAGAACGAGAGCAGAATCCGCCTCGAGGTCGTAGGGTAGCAAGACGGAGGACACCGGAACCTGAACAGAAAATAGAACATGCACCACCTCCCTCTAAGCAGCTCAGAACTACCTCCACCCAAGCTGAGGCTACAAATGGTAATATAATTACACAGGATGATCCATTATGCCAAACTCAAATGAAGTTAACATTATTGGATATCAGCAAGTAAGAGAAAAAATATGGAATTTTGATTATGTGGATTTTGCAAATTTAATTGGCCAAAATAATAATTTTTACAATAATGATAAAAAACAAACTTTGGTTGTTGAAAATGGTATGCTTGTTGTATCCAAGTCCTTAAAAGTTAGGGCAATTGATAATATTGAAATTTGGACGGAAGCGTTTCCTAATTATTCTAAAGTTTTGTTTCAAAAGCATCCTTATTTAGCTTCAGACCTTTTTACCTATATGTCAGTTGTTAGGGGAGCTGTTTCAGATGCAACATTTGAAAGAGTATATCACTATGATATGCAGTTTAGGCTTCGTGTTTCTATTAATCATACCAAGTCATGGGCTGACATTGATGGTTTTTTTTATGGTTGCGGTATATTGCAAAAGGGGCTCAAGGCATATTTAATCCAGCAGTTATTAATACTTCAAAACCTTGTTATAATTATAATTTTAAGGGATTTTGCCAGAGAAATTTTTGTTTTTATAAACATAACTGTATGAAATGTATTTTTGCAACACCCTGCTATTTCATGTATATAATTTGATAAAATGCCAGGTTATCAAGGGATGGCTACTAACGTTCAACCAAATGTGAGAACACAGCCTTTATACCAAATAAGTCCAAATTTCACGAATCAGAATGAGCCTCGTTTGGGTAGAATGCACCAAAATCGTTATCCACATTTTCAACAAATAAGACCGCAATTTCGCCCAAGGGCTAATCTAAATAGGTTTAATGGAGTATATTGAATTATGAAATATTTTCCTTTCAGATCTTTCTTAAGATAGATTTGATGTTTGAAAAATTGGGCTTTCTTCAATAAATTTGGATGTACTGATTACTTTTCTTGAGGATTATCCTAATATTGAGGATAAAATCATTTTATATAATGGGTTCAAATATGGGTTTCGGCTTAACTATGCTGGTCCAAAAATTTCATTTGAAACAAAAAATTTAAAATCAGTTATCTAATCCTGATGGCGCCAGAACTAAAATTGAAAATGAAATATTTTCTGGCAGAATAGCTGGTCCTTTTAGTCACAGATCAATATCTAATCTTAGGTGTTCTCCTATTGGTTTGGTACCAAAGAAAACAGGAGGAATAAGACTAATAACACATTTATTATATCCACCATCTTTTAGTGTTATTATATTGAAGAGAAATATACTTCTGTCAAGTATTCTTCTTTTGATAACGCTATCAAAATGCTTAAAAAATTGGGATGAGGTGCAAAGTTGGCAAAAAATGGATATTAAGTCTGCATTCAGACTCCTTCCGGTTTACCCAAGAGATTTTGATTTATTAGGTTTTAAGATTGAAGATGAATACTACATTGATAAATGCATGCCCATGGGTTGTTCGATATCGTGTTCAACTTTTGAAAATTTTCATCCTTTTTGCAGTGGGTCCTAGAAACTAAAACTGGGTCCGAAAATATTGACCATTATTTAGACGATTTTTTATTTGGGGGAGAATCCCACAATGATGAATGTGAAAAGCTTATGCAGGACTATGAAATTATATGCAAAAGTCTTAGGGTTCCTCTTGCTAGTGTAAAAACTGAAGGTCCTACAACCTTTATTGAATATTAAGGCCTTACTATTGATACCATTCACATGTTAATTAAAATCCCTCATGATAAAGTTAAAGAACTTTTAGATAAGATAAAGAGATTACTAAATATGAGAAAGGTAACGCTTAAGAAATTACAATCAGTTTGTGGATCTTTAGCTTTTTGCACAAAAGTTTTACCTGCTTGGGGGGGGGGGGGGCTTTTTGTTGCCGCCTTTATGGGGCAATGTCAATGGTTTCAAAGCCATTTCATTTTATTATGATTACATCAGCTATGAAAAATGATTTATGGATGTGGAAAATTTTTTTAAAAAATTTAATGGAGTGTCATATATATATGATATTGCATGGGTTTCAAACTTTGATTTGGAACTTTATACGGATAGTGCTAGTGTAGGGAAAGGATGCTCTGCTTATCTAAATGGTCACTGGACATTTCTTACATGGCCTATTGAATGGCAAGGCACAGAAATAATGAGAGATATGACTCATCTTGAAATTATTCCAATTTCGTTTGCGATATTTTTGTGGTTTGACAAATTCTAAGACTAAAACTAAGACTAGTTTATTGGAATATCATATAACAAAAATGATGTCTTCCACAAAACGATGAACAGATATTACATGTATAAAACAATAAAGTTTAGTAAAGATAGATACAATATCTAAACATAGTTATCAGTTTGTTTAATGTTCAAAGGCGGACCGAATAAATTCACATATATATTTAACCTCAGCTTTATTTTGGTAGCCATTATATAGTTGAAAGTGGATAAGGTACACTTTGGTTATTTATATAATTGGAATTTAAATTCAGTTTAGAAAATAATGTTTCTCTTTGCGTTTTAAATTTTTTGCAGAATAGTAAAAAGTGATTTTCATCTTCAGCTTTTTTGCTGAAGGAGCATAATCCTAAATTTCTCTGAATTTTTGGTCTGCTATATCTACCTTTCTCTATCTGTAATTTGTGTGAACTAATTCTAAGTTTGGTTAGATGTTTGACTACAGGTTTAGGTAGGTTTAAGTTTAAATATGGTTGTAATTTAAATTCTGAGATACAGTTTACATAAGTATAAAGTTTCGAGTCAGACTCTGGTCTTCTCAAGACATTCAGTTGTTCTTTAATGGATTTATTGTAGTAATCAGTTATAAGTTTAGCTATATCTCTGTCTGAAATCTTATTGATGACAAATTTCATCTTTTTAGCTGAATTTGACAAAAATGAATACCACGATTTAGTAACATTACTGAAGAGACCTTTATCCACTTCAAATGCTTCCCTCGCTAGTCTATTAGGTGGAAGTTGATTTAATCTAAAATAATATTTAAAAGTAATAAGTGTAATAAAATTTAAGATTGGAAGCCTTTCTAGTTCACACCTGGATGCGAAATTTTATGATTTTTTGTGAACTCCTAGTATGTATTTACAAAAGCGATTATGGATTTTTTCGAAGGGCATGGAAGGTTCTTTTGGGTGAAATTTGAGATCCAAATTTCAGATCCATATGTAATGATTGGTCTGATGAGCATATCAAATAGTTTTAACTTTAACTTTGTATCAGCAAGATCAAAATCAAGAATTTTGGATTTTAAACTAAATATTGCTTTTAATCCTTTGTTTGACATTTGGTCTGCAGCATGTTTGAGATTTCCGTTGTATGATAATAAGACACCAAGATATTTGTATTGTTCTACGATGTCCAATTTTTGTTCATTTAGTGTGAAATTATAATTTGAAGGCTTCTTTTTGCCTTTACTAAATAGGATAATTTTAGTTTTGTTTGTATTAATTTTCAACTTCCATGTAGAACAATATAATGATAGTTTATTCATGCAGGATTGTAGACCTTTTTCTGATTGTGAAAAAAGAATCAAGTTGTCTGCATAAAGTAGGCAATTTAATTTTGTTGTTTAAAGAGTAACTGGATCTGTCTCTGAAAAATCGAAAATATCGGGAAGGTCATTTGTGTATATATTAAATAATAAGGGGCTTAGTCCGTCTCCTTGCCTTACTCCTCTTTCATGCCAAACTGAGTGAAATGCTTTTGAACAATCAACAAAGCAAGCAAAAGGGGGGGGGATTTTAATGTGTGAAGATATTTATTAATTATGGTCTTGATTGTAAAAATATGATCAGTGGTTTTATAGTTTGGTCTAAATCCTGCTTGAAATTTATTCTATAACTCTTTATTCTCCATGTTTTTATGGATTCTGTTCTGTACAAGTGATGTAAATAGTTAAACTTAAACATCTCTAATTGTCTCAATCATAGATATTACCACTTTTTAAAAAAAAGATATACATGGAATATTCCAGGTATCTGGAAAAACACCACTTGACAAGATTCTGTTAAACAGATTAACAATAGGTAGTAACAAAATATTTTTACCAAACAAAATAAACTCATTGTGTATCAAATCTAACCCTGGTTGTTTGTTTTTCTTAAGTTTTTTAATGCCTTCTTTAAGTTCTTTACAAGTAAAAGTCTAAGTCTATATTTTTTAGATTTTCATTTTCTAATTCTGAGATTTCTATATCTGGAGTTTTTTTCTCCATAAAGTTCTTTAAAATAAGAGGTCCACTCAGAGAGATGGATAGGATTATCGTTATTGGAGACCCCTTTGTAAAGTTTATTTATAGTTTTCCAAAAAGCTTTGGGGTCATTATCGTGTAGTAGTGAGACTAGTTGATTAACAATGGACTTATAATACTTGTGTTCAGTTTCTTTTAATAACTTTTTATATTCTTTCCTAAATCTATGGAATGATGATCGCAGATGGAAATTGTTTGGATTTAATTGTAATTTTTTCCCAAGATTATTAAGTTCTCTTTTCATTAAGTGGCAATTACCATTATACCATTTTTGTTTAAATTTCATCTTCTTATTTTTCTTCTTGTAGAATTGTTTAAAATTAAATGGACTGTTTGCTGCATTTAAAATAATATTGGTTGAGTTGTTTGTTAAAATGTTAATGTCTGCTGAGTGGACATTATCTTTCAGGGAAAATTCATCAATCAGATTGATGGAACCTTCTAATGATGAAATAAAGACAGGTTTCGAACCAGTTTTAATATTAAATTTACCTGGTAAAATATTATTTTCATCTTCCAAATTTTCATTAGGAATATGAGAGAAGTTGACATAATTACAATTCAATCCTGCCCATATAATACTATGATCTGACAACTCATTTGGTGGAGAGACATGCATAAAAGAAAAATTGACAAATAACTCTTCAGAAACGATAAAATAATCTACAGTACTACTTCCTTTACAACTGTAATAAGTGTTGAACCCCAGTAAATCACCATCTATTCTTCCATTTAAAATTCTTAATCTGGATTCTATGCATAATTCAATTAAACTTTTTCCTTGATCGTTTATTTCTGTATCAAGGTTATTTCTCCATGGGATACAAGTATCAAAAGTATACGAGTCTGGTAAAAGATCTATAGATCTACCATCTAACTCTATAAAGTCATGAAGGGATGCAACTCTACTATTAAAATCACCCATTAAGATAATTTTACCATTTTGTGAAAATTTATTAATAGAAGATGATAGATTTTCGAAAATGCTATCATTTTCGGCATAGTTCAGAGTGTTTCGTGGTTTAATGTAGGCACAACATATGTAGGTATCAAATAATGTGTCAAAAAATCTTTTATCCAGTTTAATCCAAATGAAGTTTTTTGACCTACAAACAGTAGTGATGGCTTTTGATAATTGTCTACGAAAGTATATAATAATTCCACCTGATGGTCTACCTCGTTTACCATTTTTCTTTATTGCTATTTCATGAATATGATCATAATCAGGAATAGAAATGGTGGATTCACTGTTGGTCCAACTTTCAACAATCCCAAAAATATCAATTTTTTTTTACATCTAACATTTTCTGACTAGAATAACCATTTATGTTCCAACATCCTAGTTGTAACATTGTAATACTTTCAATAGTCTTATAAAATAAAACGCAAACAAAATGCAATAAAGCATGATAAGTGAAAAGTGACTATAATACATACATATCAATTACAAGTTGAATTTTCTATTTTCAAGAAACAATGAGTTTTAATAAAAATCAAAATCAAAATCAAATCAAAAATAAAATAAAATAAAAAATAAATTCAAAGATATGTTTGAGTATTTATGTATTTGAGTATTATAATATGAGCCAGAGAGTTGACTCGTTTTGTTTTAAAACATGATAATATGTTATATGGATTAAATGTTAGCAACAATATAATGATATAAAGTGAAACCATAAGTCTGCTTTTCAGAGACCTAACATTCGCATTATAATGTTTCTTTCTATGGGGCCTAACTGGCATGATGGTTGTGGTGGTACTGGCATGTCTGGGCCTTGGTATTCCTGATATTGATTGTAATTGTGGTGTTCGTATTCTGAATATGGTTTGAGGCCTAATTGTTCATTCAAGTTTTCTTTGATCATCTTAGCCAATTCAATTGTCCCTTCTGTTGAAAAGTGGGTTCCGTCGTAGAACAGGTTGTAGTTTCGGTCATTGATTCGGTTGTTTTTCATAATCCGGACGTTTGGTAGGGAGTTTGTTCGTAATTTTTTTTTGACTTCATTTAGTTTGTTGTTAAAATGATATTGATCAACTCTGTAAAATAGTGGTGATACGTACACCGTGCTGTCTTTGAATTTGGTGATAATCATTTCAGCTAAGCCTGATAAATCTTGGTGTGTTGCTGATACAGTTTTTCCTGAGGAGATGTTGTTGCTGCCTACCATCACTATGAAGTTTTTACGTGTGGTGTTGAGATTTTCAAAATATTTTATAGCTCCATGAATATTTTTGTCACCTTGCCCAAGTACATGGACTTTAATTCTCTTGTTCTTATATAGTTTTTTTTGCAGAAAGTGTGTTCAGATGAGAATCTCCTACAATTATTAGATCTAAATCATTTTTATCCTACTTTGATTGTTTGTTGTCAGGTTTTTTGGAAAGGCTGTCGCGTGTACTATTCTGGTTTAACTGTCTTATTGTATTATCTTTTTGGTTGTTAGCTTTGTTATTTGTGTCATCTTGTAATACAGAATATCTGTTTAATGTTGGAATATTAGCCACAATATTTATTGATGATTCTTCCTTGATGTCATTACACTTTTGTTTTCTATCGTTGAGTTCTCTTCTCAACATTTCAATTGTTTTGTTCTTCGAGTTTGTTAGGTTGTTTATTTCCGATCTGAAATGATCTTGCTGTTGTTTTAATTCATTTGAACTTGACGTTAGTGCGCATTTCAAGTCTATGTTTTCTTTTCTCAGTGTCTCGATTTCACTCCATTTTTTGGTTAACTCTTCGTTTAGTTTATCAATCATCTTATCTTTTTCTGAGTTTTCACTTCTTTGTTGGTTTGTCTTCAATTCTAGTTTACTTTGAGCTAACTCTACTGCTTCCACTCGGTTTCTTAGGATTTCTATAGAATTCACTGAGATTTCTAGTTTTTCAATTCTTGAATTGTTAGTTATGTTTTCGCAAAACTGAGTTTGTAGTTTTTGTACAGTAACTGTTAAGTTTGTTATTGATTGGGACCATGAATTGATTTTGTCTTCAAAGTTTTTCTCTATATTGACGCTCGAGTTTTCCTACATCTCTGTCTTGGTGTTGATCTTTTGCTTGAATCCAGTTCATCCAGTTTAATAATGGTTTGTTCGATTTCGCTTATGGAGCTGGTGCTTGAGTAGTTATCTGTCTATTTCTTTTAGATTGGTCTGCGAGGTAAAATTTGTTTCAGAAACTGGTTCTTGGTTTTCTCGAATTGTTGGCGAATTATTTTCAGGGACATCTTTAGTTTGTTTTTGGATTTCATTGTTGTTACTACATGTATCCACAAAGGATTTTAGCGTCTGAAATTCATGTTGCCCTGAGAGCGTGTAAGAGTTACCCTGTATGGAGATGGTACCGGTAGTGAGGTATACTGTTATTGTAAATATCTGGACAGTTTTGGGTTTGACTTTCATTTCAATTGTAATTATGATCTCAGGATCTTTTTTCTTTGATTTGTTTGTTTGTTTGATGGTGTTTAAGGCCACTTTCAGCAATTTTTCAGCTATATCGTGGCGTCCAGTTTTTATTGGGGGAGGAATCCGGAGTACCGGGAGAAAACCCCCGACCTGCGGTAGGAAAACTGGCAATCCTTGTCAATTAAGATTGGAGTCGAGTACACCTTGCCTGCAGTGAGAATTGAACCAGCAATCTCAGTGTTGACAGACCACGTGATCAATAGTAGACGAACTACCTTGACCACTCGGCCACCGAGGCTCCCTGTTTTCTTTGAGATAATACGCTTATCGTCCAAACGGACACGAAAGTTTTGGTTTTTCCCAATGCCTTCCCAGTATCTTAACGTTAGGGCTTTCAACCATAATGGTAGTCTTTCTTTGCTTGTTTTAAAGCTGTTCATTCTTGCGCCTTCTTTGTATTGGCCTGGGCTGATTTTTTCAAATGGAATATGCTCGTTCGTTTCTGGTTCTTCGAAGGGAGGTAATTTCAATTGTTCCATGTATGCAACACAGTCAAACTTGGTGTCTTCAATCGTAAAATTTATATTGGGCAGCTCCATAGCTAGATTGTTTATATTTTAGTTCAAGTTTTAACAGGTATCGTCACTTTTCTTTATCAGTTAATGGCATTTGTGCGCTGGACAAAATTTTACTGGCAGTCGCCATTTTAAATTCTATTTAAAAAACATATTGTTTCGTACAGATAACTTGGCAGTTGAAAATATCTTAAATAACAAATCTAGCAAATCTGAAAGAGTTATGTCAATCTTAATATTGATTGTTTATTGTTCTTTAATTGGACATTTTCAGTTTAAAGCTTTGCATATTTTTTCTAAAGAGAATGCTATAGCTGATGCTTTATCTCGTGCTAATTTTCAGAAGTTTCAACGATTAGCGCCAAATGCCGACGAGCATCCGACCCCAGTCCCACTGGAATTTTGGAACCTTTTAAGTGAATAAATTGTTATAGAATTATGTTTTTCGAAACACAAATAATGTTTATGAAAATGCAATTGCATTATTTGACAAATTTAGATTTCAGTATAAAATAGATCAAATTTGGCCTCCACCATTTGAACAACTAGTTAATTTTATTGCCTATCTTTGAAAATTGGGATATTCGGCTACCACTGCGAGGACCTATCTTTCTGGATTAAATTTCAAGTTAAAACTGAATGATTGGAATGAATTTTTTATTTTGGATAAGATGTTGAATGGGATGCAACATTTGGGAAAAAAAATGATTCCAGAAAACCAATTACTATCGATTTATTGAAACAGATTATGTTGATCCTTAAAAATGTTTGTAATTCAGTTTATGAGACGAAATTGTTTATTTCTGCATTTTCTTTGGCGTTTCTTGGATTTTTGCAAATAGGTGAAATAACATATGTTGGAAAGAGCACTGAGCATTATATAGTCAAATATTCTGATATAAAATTTGATGAAAATAAATTAGAAGTCTCTGTTAAAATTCCATCTTCAAAAACAGACCAAAAAGGTGTGTCAACTACTATAATATTGTCCAAATTTAATGATGATCCCATTTGTGCTTATAGGCATTTAAAGGAGTATTTAAGGTTACGACCTAAAATAGATGGTCTGTTATATTGTCATTTAAATGATAAAAATGTCACTAGATTTAAGTTTTTATCAGTTTTAAGATAGGCATTAAAATTTCTAGGCTTCAATCCAAATGAATATAATACACATTCGTTTGGAATAGGTGCGGCAACTTCAGCTTATTTGGAAGGTAAACATGAGGAAGACATAAAATTTATGGGTAGAAAGTCTTTTAATTCTTTTAAATCTTACATCAGGATTGGACGTTTGGTAAACTTAATAAAACCAATTGTTTCAGGCACCCAAAATGTTATTTGGATTCTGGGATCTTCCATTATTGTAAAAGCATTGTCCCACAGTCAGAAAAGACCAATTGGCATTTATTTAAATTTACATTAATTGGGATACAAGTTACAATGGGCCGGTCAATCTGGTATGTCAATACATGATGTGGTACCTATAGTTAGGACAATGATTTTCTTTTATGGGTTACCTGATGCCGTAGTGGTCCATTGTGGAGGTAATGACATTGGTCGTGTCAACTGTGCAAAACTTTTATTTGACATTAAATTTATGTTGTATGTTGTTAGTAAAATGATAAATTGTAAACCTCTCATATATTCCAGCATTTTACCAAGACTAAACTGGAGATATTCAAAGTACATTACAAAAATGAATATTACTAGAAAAAGAATAAATAGGGGAGTAAAATCCTATCAGAATAAAACAGCAAGTTACACAATTGTTCATACTGATTTTGAAGATGTTCAAAAATCTTTATATGATAGAGATGGAGTTCACTTATCCTATATTGGCAATGACATTTTTCTGAACTCCTTGCAAAGTGCTTTAGAACAGTTTCATTTCACTCCATTTAAATTTGTTTATCCTCTACAGTATTACGATTGGTAAACCCCAGTTCTTTTCAATATTGAATTTGTTGTTGGTGCTAAAATAATGTTGCACATATAATTTTTAATTGCATACTTATGTTATTCCTTTGTTTTTTCTTTGTTTGAACTTTGACATAGTTAATGTCTGATAATATAAAAATGTAAGCACTGTTAAATTAAAAAATTAATTTTTTGAATGTTGTTGAAATGTTGTTGAAATGTTTTTTCGCGTTGCCTTTTTAACGATTATTTGTCATGGCGGATTAGCATTTGCTTCATGCTTACACAAATGCTAATTTTGGCAGTGATTTATTTGATTATGCTGTTATGGATAAGCCCAGTAGCAAAGGAAAAATATTTTTCACCGTTGGTTTTCCCTTCAGTGACCATTTTATCAACATCTGTTGGCCAGTTTGTTGATTATGTTGGTGTATATGTTGAATAAATGCCATGACAAATTTTTTAGCCAAACTACATTGTCGTTTTTATTTAATCATTACACAATTAAATAAATCAGTACACGGTTAAATCATTAGTTTATTTCATACACATATCTCAATACATCTGTTTTGCATATTATGTTGTTGCAACAGTGGAAATATGCAATAAAAGAACTAAAAGCGTTCAAATACAACGTTTGCTAAACTTGAAATTTATTATCATTAGTATAACGTTAATTATTATTGTTTTAAATGGTAAAAGTAATTTCTGGTAAGTACTGAACAAGGTCTTCTGGGTAGTACAAAAACCTGCAGAAATTTTAACTTAGCATAAATCGTTTGCAACTTTGCTTCTAAATGTATACTAATACTCAAAACGTGTAAATCTTTTATTCTGAAAAACACGTAAAGATCAGTAAATTTATCATTTGCACACCAACTTTTTGATATAACGAGTTATTTATTACCTTATTTAAATATACATGTAAATATATGCACCAATGAAACTTTTCGTTTACTATGCTTGCAACATTTATCTAATCTGGCACGTTTGTTTACTGTTCTTTTTAAACCTGTTTCAGGACGGTTAAACGATTTTCTTTGATGCATAAGATGTTTAGAAAACAAAATTTAGCAAGTTATATTATTAAAACCTTGTTAAATGTCACGCAAACTAGTAAGATAAAGTTTTTTCCGCGATGTTGAAACCATTGCTTATGATTCTGTCAACACAATCTTCGGACGTTCCATTGTGTTGCAAGAGCACATCGGCTGTTTTTGGTCGTCCTCAATTTCGTTGAATTTTCCTTGGTATTGCAGATATAGATGTTCGTTTTGTATTCTAGAAATCTAAATAAATACGCAGCCCAATACAACGACGGGTTAAATTCTTATTAGTATTAATTGATATACATGTATTTACTAGATTCCTGATAGTGAGTCCTGTAACAAATATAACAGTGAAACGGTCTCGAATGCTCTCAAATACATATTCTATACAAATAACGCCTGAACAAAAAGTAACTATTCTGAAATAAAAAAGTTTGAAGAATAAGATTTATGCTTTCTTTACAGAACAGCAAACATACAGATACATCAATTTTTTGCAGGATTTGGTTAATAGCAATACCTTAATTAGCGTTTTTTCTTTACCTAATCAGTAACTTTCAATGCAATTTACGAAGTAGTAATTTTGAAATAACATAAACTGAATTTATAACTCTTTTCTACGCATGAAATTTTAATCAAATTTTCACAGAATTATAACTCCGACTGATTGCTGTCTAGTTTGAATATATATTATAAGTATTTAAATGTTACGACTTACTAGTAAACTAGTAAAAAGAGTCCACATTCTGCAATGTCATATATATCTATGAAATCTTTGTCTTTAAGCCAATATTTAAGGATTATTCTCTTTTTGTTATGGTTTTATATTTCGAGTATTTTACTGGGTAGTAATACCTGATAGATTTAGGTGACAAAACATTTGTGTCACTGTTGTTATATAACTTAGTGCTAATTTTTTGCTCGGAAATGTTATTCGTCGTTGATTTTAATGCTAGAATTTCTTATGTCGTGCTTAAGGAAGTTATACAAATCCAATTGTTGTAATCAAGTACAAGGTAACCACATTTTATAATGAGAAAAATTAAACTCAACACAGTTCATAGTTGAAATGAATTATCAATGTTTCCCTCAGGGGCCTCTTAAAATTCTATTCTTACTCTTCCCATGTCTGAAAGAATAAGAACAACAAATACGTTCAGCTAATAAATGTACCCTTTTATTTTAATTTGCGAAATTCAAAAATAGAAAACGTGATATTAAATATCGTGTCAGCAACTAAAGGAATAAAGGTTAAGTGGTATTTTTCCGGCTATTGACCAATATGGAATATGAGTCTGTTGAAAAGTCGGATGTACATGTGTTGGTTTTCATCTGGCACATCAATTTAAATGATAAACTATCGCTTTCGTTCGAGATCCGAATAGAGAGATGCAAAATATATCGTATTTTAGGGATATAGAAACAAAAAAAAACTCTACCTGATGCTTAATAGCCTTAGAAAGTTAGACACACAAGAATTTGGAAACCGGTACTAACAATTATTATACCCCCCGCAAACTAGTTTGGGGGGTATATAGGAATCACCCTGTCTGTCTGTCCGTCTGTCTGTCTGCCTGTCTGTCTGTCTGTCTGTCTGTCGTCTGTCCGTCTGTCCACATCCCTTGTAAGCGTTTCTCCTCTTAAACCGCTTGACAGATATTCATGAAACTTTACATGAAAGAAGTACATCATATGTAGATGTGCATGAAGAATTTTTGTTGCTGTCGGATATTATTCAGGGGAGATAATTGGACTTGAAGCGAAGCGGGGGGTATCCCTTTGTGAGCTTGTTCACAGTCCACACTTGTTATTACTTATACGAGATGGATTATAAAGCCATACATCACCCACCTGTTTTAAACTTCAGACAATTTGTTTTTCTGTAATACAAACATTTCATCTGGTTACGTGACAGGGATGTGTTATCCGTCGGAAAATCAAGAACTTTCTTAATTTTCTGGCAGAAGTCAATATAGTTAGTTTTATTTATACGGGTATTAAATTTTTATTCTAATTTGCCATAATTTCCAGAAAGTATACGACAACTCCTTTTTAATCAAAGTGAATTGCAGAATGGCTAATGTCTTGTTACAAGGAAAAGTTTGATATTTCATGAAAAAGCATGTGTTTTCCATCTTCAAATTAGAAGTTAGCGATATCTTTTTGATGGAAAATGAAAACATTGGTGTGAAAACCTGCATTCATATGAATAGGCAGTTCCTCAATGCACACTTTGCTCGCAGAGAGGCAACGTTATATGTCTTAAAATGAGCATTGCATTGACCGCAGTATAAGACGTGCGGAGAAACCGGTGGAAAAGGAGCTAAAAACTGAAGATTTAGCTGCTACTAAATTTTAAACTCGACAGCAACTGTCATTGAAGAAAAAACAATCCTTTTCTTCAGAGTGAGTCGGGGAGAATCATTAACTAACGCCACTTGTTAGGAATTTTGTCTTGTTTTACATAGAAAACCAGAGATTTTAAAGAAGGAGAAACCTCGATTGTAAAGACAGTCTTTTTGCCATTCGTTCATACAACTCGAGCTGAGAAAACATTATTAGTAATCTATTGTTCACAACAGAACAAATAGACAGAAACGTTTATCTCAATTTGGAGTATGCCAGTGGTTACAAACCGAGCATATACCTAGAACTATATTTTTCTAATGTACTTGACGTTAATAGAATTTACATCTAGAAACCATTCCATTCGTTGCGTTTGGAATCAATTTACTCTCATCTTGTACCCATATACGAAGTAATGATTTCTATGTCTCAACTCTTACAAATTTAGATAAAAGAAATGAACATGAGTCCGTGGCCAGGTAAATAAGGACCAAGGAACCAGTTCGAATAATGTCCTCTTATTACCGCTTAGGTCGACCATAAATCTGTTTTAAAGAAGGATACAATTTTTATCAATTTTTTCAGCTATTTCGTTGTGTGCCATTTTTATTGCTCTTGATAAATTATCGCATTCAAGGCCACTGTGAAAGATTGTTGAGATATATATAATTATACCGACGTAAAATACTCCCCAGTTTCTGGCAAGAACTGGTTCGTTTAGCTGGAAACCTTTATATCAACATTATTTTACACAATAAATCCAACCCTTGAACATGTTGTGATGTGTTTTTCGATAAATATGTTTTTGGACACACAGACAGTTATCTATATAACTTAAAATGCAAACAAAATTAAATGTACTAACACAGAAAAGGTCAAGCAAATTTCCTGTAAATATTTGTGCAATCAACCCATGACATTTTATCAAAGGCAACTATATTTAGGAATTTAGACACTCTATAAATAAAATATCCGCTTTAGTTTAAACATATTTTATTTGATATGAATAGAAATCAAATATCTTTAAAATAAATAAAACATCCTCAAGAAATTTTCAAGACCTTTTTACTCAGGACGCAAACAGAACAAAATGTGAAAATTGAGTGTTTTCTTCAAGATAATGTATTTTATAATTTGTTCATTCAAATCAAAGTTATTTTTATTTAATTGTTTTGCCAAAACAACAGTAAATTGAGAAAGCATAAGGAGATTCACTGAAATACCATAAAACGATACCTAAAACGATATCTTATACTCTCAACAAAAAATACATTTTGATAAGGATGCCTGTAACTTGATCCTTTGTAATGTTCATCCTTTACCCTTATACGCAGTAATACAACCTTTATGTCATAGACAGCAACATAGATGTATTTCATTGTGTGTTAACTATATAGGCAAACAATTGTTTATGATGTAATTTGCAATAAAAAAGCTGCAGAGTCAAGCGTTACCCGCAGTAAGACTCGAACTTGCAACTTCAGTGTTGTATGTTTTTGTGTTAACGAATGTAATTTCTTAAATTAAAAAAAAAGTACGAAAAGTATTCAAAACATTATTTTTTGTGGCTTTTTCTATTTCTTTACTGCACAGTTTGGATGTTCTTTAGGTTTATCAGAAAATCTGAAACGCAAATTCTATGCATTTATTTTCAATTGACTTCTTTTGATTCTTTAACTATGAAAAACAATCTTCTATTAAATAGAACTTCCTTATAATCCTACTCGTGTTTTCCTTTTTTTTGGATTTTCTAAACTCCGCGTGCAGTTTAAACATGACCTTTAAATGTAAATTAATTACACCGACCTTCTCGTGTAACGCCAAATCTGATCCATCACTCTTCTCATCGGACTTTCTTAAGTATAAATTATTGTATTTACAGTCACTTGATTCGATATCTAAACACACTAATAATTTTCTTTGTTATCAAAATCAGTTGTAATGAATTTAATAAGAGCTAATACGCAATATTTGCGTGTTAAATTTTAATTTAATCCTAAAGTCGTAAAGATAATTTTCTGGATACAAATTATTTGCGACATCAGAAGACAACACAGTTCTCAAATTAATCGATGCATTCATTATTATATCTGTTTTAGCAAATTAATTGGTAACCACAAATTAAATTTTCCTGTCCATCCCACCCATTTTACAAATACTTCTGGTTGCTTTCCTTGAAGATGTTTATCGTCATCTTCTGATATCAATATTTTCTGTGAATTATATGTGTAAAATGTCACCTTATTACTTGTTCATCAAGAAGATCCTCATCCTCCCAAGTCAGGGGTTCTGAGTCCGCGTTCGCATGATCTTAAAATATTCCATAGTCCCGTTCTCTTGATATCTTTTTTAGGAAAGACCTTTTTCATATGTTAAATTCTTACAAAATGTTCAACCTTAAATTTAAGTACAAATTTGGGTTTCTGATCATCTTCTATTTCTTTCTTCAGTTCTGTGTGGTGACTAAAGCCAGTGCGATATTGCCTAATTATTGATGTGGCGTGTGTTTATGTTTAATATTTTTGTCTGTATTGAATAATTTAAGGTAGAGTAGTGTTCAACATTTGTATGAAAGATATTTCTGGAAAAATTGTAGTTCAAATATATTCTTATCATATATGTTTCTTTGTATGGTGTTCAAAGCCACTTTCAGCAATTATTTTGCTATATCATTTTTATTGGAGGATGAAGCCGGAATACCCGGAGAAAATTCCTGACCTGCGACAGGAAAACTGACAATACTTGTCAATGAAAATTGGAGTCGAGTACATACTACCCGCAGTGAGACTCTTACCCGCAACCTTAGTGGTGACAGACCACGTGATCAATAGTAGATGACTTACAACCTTAACCATTCGACTAACGGGGCCCGCTGTTCATCTAAGGTCTCTATATAGCTTTGAACTTAATTAATTTTGATATTAAAATAGATTATGTACGAAAATGTTTATTGTTTGAAATTGTAATATTTATTGATTTACGTAATGAGTGTTTACTTATACATAAGAAGCGAATACCTTCTTTTGAAGTTTCATTGATGAAAAAAGCGTTGATCGCAGCACATTTTCAGTAAAACTAGGTAGTGCTTCATGATGAGAATGTGTGCAAGATCATACGTCAATGAAACTTAAAAAGAATGCATTCCATTCTAATAATACACTCAACATCAATAAATGGTGGAAATTCATAACACAATTCAAGTAAAAGTCTGTTTTTGTTTCCGTGTATTACTATGCCACAATGTTATGTTATTGACGTTGCTGTGGTTCACTGGTTTTGACGTTTCATTGAGAATTCGACCAAAGAAAATGAAGTATTCATTTAAATGCATACATCATTTTATTATTATTATTATATGAATGAAGTATTCATTTAAATGCATACATAATTTTATTAATATTATTATATGAATGAATCTTTCAAGTTCAAATAATGAGAGTCAGTTTGCATAATTTTGGCAGATTTTTAGAGAGGTTACAAAGGAAAGAGCATGATGGTTTTCAGTAGGTTCGAGTTACTCACTTTCTTAGTTTTTGTGTTTTTTGTTTTGTTTCGTGTTTGATATGTTTGTTAAAATCCTGATTTGTAATCGTTCCTTGAGTTTAAGCTCTTGTTGTTCGGACGGTCTCCTCAATATCTTTCTTCCCAACTCGTTTTCGTCTTTAAAAATTCCCTTTTGATTAAAAATGTATTTAAACAGGCACTATTTTGCTGTATTATGTAGAGAACACTAAAAAAATTTAACTTGGGTTATATATACAGGGAAGATAAAATATACTAATAACAATTATGATGTTTTTAGTGTATACTTTACATATTTATCTGCTACAAAATGTTGATGTAGGTATCTAAGATTACACAATTATCTATATAGAACACGCAATAGATAAATAGAATTGTTTTGGAATATATTTCACAGAATATTCCATAATAAAGCGAGATTGCAATCCTTGAGACTGTTATTAACAAACAGACTATCATTTCAATTTCAGCTGTATGATGTGGTGCACAGTTAGTCAGTCGCTGTCTCCATAAATCACGACAAGATGAATGAGGAATTGATACTTTAGCAACAAACATCTATACTACTAAAATTATAGACCCGTTTTTTAAGCGCGCATCACAAAACACAGAGAAATAGCGCAGTACTAACCCATATTAGGTTACATGCAGTTAATGTTGCATATGCAAAATATTTAATATTTATTTTGATTATTGCTTTAAATAATTAGCACTTAACGATTAATTATGTCCGCAAATTTGTACATTAAAAAATTTATTTGCGGGACAACCCGTGAGGGGTAATAAAAAATTCGCATACCCAATGGGCAACTGTTGAATTAGATGGCATTAAATACGAGGTAAATTTGTAATCAGTGAAAGCGTAACTGTAGTTCTTTAATAATGTCATATTAGTCCTGATCACAGTGAAAACTAAATTCGTAGGACCTACCAGACATATCTGGTGAAAATCCCATCGATTCCAATCGTTTTCTTGAAGTGAGCCGGCTGAATTTAAACAAGAACGAACTGTTCGCTTGCTTCACTTGTCGGAAGTCTATAGCTCAGTGATAGCTGTAGTTCGTTCTTCAATATGTATAAGGTTACATGCAGTTGATTTTGCACATTGAAAATATTTAATGTTAAAATCGATTATTAAATTATTTCTATGTGTTTTGTGATGCGCTTAAAAAGGGGGTCTTTAATTTCAGTAGTATAAATGATAAACATTTGGGTAAATTTCTGAGAGACAACGACCCCAAATTTATGCAAAGCAACCCATCCCTGTCATAGTAACCTACAGTTGTGTTCCTTATATTGTAATCATAAAAGTAACCACCAGAATCAATACTACGGGTTAAAAAAAAATCCGTCTTTCTAGTGTCTATGAAAGAAGATTGCGTATTCTTTGAAAAAATTAAAGTATCAACACCTAAACACAGAGTGGAGGAATCATATGTCTGTCTTGTTAGGTTTCTAGTATGTCAAAATGACAGCTAAATCCGTAGAGCCGTCTTAGCATTGTTTTGAAAGTAATAAAGAAAGAAGCAAGATTAATTCAACTTTTGAAACCCGATATTTCAACGACTTTTACTATATTACTATAGACCCCACACCAAAATATGGAGAGATCCTACCTTATCTGCCACCAGGGACCACGCTTAGCAGCTCTGTAGGTCGAGCCCTTCCCTGCCTAGTATGTTTTAAAATCGTTGTAGGTTGCAGTAGATTTCAACAATCTACTACAAAACATCAGGTCGTAGTCTGAGGCAAAGTAAAATCTGTTGCAACAGTTTTGCCGATTAAAAAAAGATAGACTTTTTTATACAGAAATAAGAAAAAATGTTTTTCTTTCACTTGGTTTTAATGTATTTTTTTTAATTGTGTATTTTTTCTTCCGTCTGCTATCAACTTTAATCAATACTATAGTATAGAAATATCAAAAAGCAACATTTATTTTTGTAATGAAATTATTTATTCCTATTGTTGTTAATCTGATCTTGTTTATGCAATATACGAAAATAAGTAGCTTGTGGTAACGCGTCTATGTCGTTATCACCAAATTTTGTAGCAATCTTACTCGTAAATAGTATTTTGCTAAATCATTTTACCGTCTGGACAGCACTACTATCAATTGGATTGAGTGTTCGCTTTGTGGACTGCTTGTCTGTTAGCGAAACACGACAGACGTTGCGGAACAGAATGAACGAACATCGATACATGATACTAACGATCTTCAAATATAGGATACTGTTTAATCAGTCAGATCATGATTGGTGTTTGTCCATGAAAGTGTGCATCATAGAAAAAATTTACCGTCATATTAATAGTCCTTTATTCAGCATATTACAGAGGGTATTGTGGATCAGGAAACTAGGTACTACATTGCCTTACGGCTGCAATAACATCAAAGATGTTGGTAATTTATTCAGTCCAGCATGCGATGAAGTGAATGTAACGAGTCTTTTTAACACCAATATAGATACAAAAGAAAACATGGTCATAAGAAATGCAAACGTCCAACCACCAAAGAAAATTCGGAGTGTAAATCTTCCTCCGATCAGTATAATGACTTTATTTCTCATCTTGAACAACTCTTGGGTATGTTACGCTTGTACCACTTTTATCTAAGTATTTCAAATGTTTGCATCGTTTTAGGAATTATGCACTTGAGTTTTGATGAATAGATCCATTGACATCTAAATTAAGGTTAACAAGCTCATTTGCGACAGAACCACTTCTTGTTGAGAATAGACACTTCCAAAACGTGAAATTAGGAAAAAAGGAATTGATGCAGTTTACATCAGCAATATTCTTAATAGAGAAGAAGTGAAAGATCAGATCATTTAAAAATTCAAAAATCAATCTAATCCTATATACCAACACCATTACCCGTAAAATATTCACTTACAAACAAGCGTTCAGGACCTAGACATTGAAACATACCTCAAGCAACCTACTGAATGCAATTGTTCTCATTGTTCTCTTATATACAACCCCTCTTGTCATGTCATTAATGGTAATCTGAACAACATTGACGAGAATATCAGAAACATTATTTCTCGTTGTCCAAAATTGAAAGAATCTCAACAGGTATATTGGAATTTAAATTTCAAAAACTATTATAGAAGGCTATGTCGGAGAATGGATTAAGAGAGAAAGGGAACACGACCCAGATGCACTGTCTAAGAACAATAAGGTCTTTGGTACAACGCCGAAATTCGGATCTGTATTGATGATCGAATAAATCCGGATTCAAGGACGAGGATGCTTTGGGGTGCCTCACTTCCCTCCATGAAAAATATGTTGTCGTCTCCGCAGACAAGTGTTTGTATGTAATGATAAGTAAGGTAATTTCACATACCAACGTATGCCATTTGACAAAGATGAAATCCTGGCTAACCATAAATCCAAATTATAAACATATATATAAAGGTTATAAGAAAAAATTCCGCTTTCCTGATAAATTTCACCATAGATACCACTTCCTTGCCGAAATGTTTTCTCGTTGTTTGGACACAGGCACTTGGGGTCAGGATAATTTTTTTTTATGGAATAAAAAGCCAATAAATGAGTTTAAAGTGTGTATTCACTCGTTTGGTAACTAGTCTGACATGTCTCATTGTGAAATATTGACCTTTTAATCGGGACGGAAGTCACTTCAAACATTTGAGGGGAGATAATTTCCCGTACTTAGAGGGTTCCCGATACGACTGCTTTACATGTAAAGTCTTAGTGAGTACCGTATGCGATTAATTTGGCGCGAAATTTAAAACAAAAGAGAAATAAGTCTTTATTATAAAACCAATATAACGTATGGATAATCGATGCCATAATGTAAACAGGATTTCACATATTGAAACAAAAGTATATTTGCATGGTAAGATGCTCAAATTTTAACAGTGAATGTAAGTTTACTCTGCAAAATTATCTGCTCCTTAATGTTTGAAGTGACTTCCGTTCCGATAAAAATTGTTGTTCGCTTGAATAGAAGAAAACACAAAATTTTAATGAAATACGATGTAACATAGTGAAGTTAAGTGGTAGTTATCAAGAGAATATTAAACGGACATAGCTCATTCATGACTGGACACTTGGAACAGTGTTTTTTTTAAATAAAACGTGGGGATTCCAGTAAATAAAACTTGAGCTATTTTTAGAACTTGGATAAGATTCATGCCTTGTTCTTATATAATAAAGAAAAATTTATAATTTTTCTGAGGTCAATATTTCACAATGAGACATGTCAGACTAGTTACCAAACGAGTGAATACACACTGTAAACTCATTTATTGGCTTTTTATTCCATAAAAAAATTATCCTGACCCCAAGTGCCTGTGGTTTGGAAACATGGTTGCAGACAGTGTTCACAATTTTTGCGAACAAAAGAATTAATGAACATCACAATGTTCGATCACACTATAATATTCAGTGCAAACAAATTTCATGTTATTATCTTCAGTTATGAAATGAGTAGTTATTGGTAAAGTCGTCTATGTCGTTATAAAAGTACAGTCTATGTTGTTATAAAATAAGCACTGTGTATGTCGTTATAAAATAAGTAGTTTGTGGTAAAGCATTCATGTTATGTTTTGCTCCCTGTACTAAATTCATTAGCCCGGGGGGCTTATCTTTTTCATGGTATTCAGAATTTCCAAATCGCATATTTCTTTTTCCTGTAATAAAGGTTCAAACAAGAATATCCTTATTTCAACTGTTAATATTGTAATAGAGTAAAACAAATTTGATGCGTGTAGAGTTGTTGTATGATAATGACATGATTTAGTGACATGAAATTCATCATGATGATTCTTTCATGAGTTTTTTAGCAGAAATGACCAATCTGTCAACCGTAAACGCGCTAGGCAGTCTGTTGGTTGAGGAGAGATAGCCGTCATAGTTTCCAGCCATAATGTTTTCGTGTACACATATAATTCAACAAATGGTCAGAATCAACCTCCCTTTCGCACTTCTATGACTAATCTAAGATGAACAAAAAGGAGAAATGGTACAAAAGATTGAGAGACTAAGCAAATTAAATGTTCAGAACATGAAGCATAATATATACATATATCAACAGGCGATGACGCGGAATATCGGAAAAGTCGGTATTTTAATCAAGACACAATTTTGACTCCCACTGGAGGGAAAGTGCGGACTATTGAACAGATCTGGATAATGACAGAAAAACTAACCATGTGTAGCGACCACAATGTAATTTCTCTTTTTGAAATCTACAAAAGTGTCTTTATCGTGCAAGGAACAACTTGACACTCTCCTAAACGTGTTCCCAAGTACTGCCTACGTCAGGCTAACCACACTTTAACATGACAAACACAAAACCAGAGGCTGGGCAGCTCTAAGGGTTAAGTTTGTGAACCGTCCCAGTAAGGTGTTTTTATTTAATACTGCCTTCCGATGTTATTCACTAGAGCAATACAATGGAAACTAGACGTATTTTTATATCCGGGTTTTTATTAAATACTGTGACACAGATGGAAAACAAAGTAGCATTATTTTGACAACGTACAACGGTAAAAATCTGCCGCGTTAAGTGTGTTGTGATAAATTATCGCAATGAATTCTAGTTATAAATAACGACAGTTATCCCATTGTAAGTACATCTAGAAATTCAAAAATGGCGTTTGGGAACCACAATGTACGACGGAAATGAATATATTATTTTTTCTGCTGTGAAATTTCCCTTTTTGTGTGGCAAAATTTCAGCACTACCTGTATATTTAAAGTTTCATCTTCCAATAAAAGAGGTATTCAAAGTCTGTATTTCCTATCCTATTCCTTGATAGGGGATGTCTACCTGCAGAACAGCGAATTAACTAGAGGTTCACAACAGTAACAACGTCATCACTTAGAAAAGTTTACGGTCACCATAATGACTTGGTTGAATATCTGTATCACAAATAACCATTGATTTCTTCCGCTTGTCGTAACTTTTTCATTACTGGATTATTGTATGACTACCCCAAAGATGACTAGTTACAGGATTTTCTCCTGAATGATACGGATGCCATGCGTAGGGCAAGAATTGCTTACCCTTCCGGAGACCTAGACTCTCCCCTGGCTTTTAGTGGGGTTTGTGTTACTCAAGTATGGGTTTTGTCTTCTATGTCTGTTTGTTTTGTCGTTGTCCCCTCTTTGTGTAACCATTGTTTTGACTGTCCTCGACTTATTGTTTTAGAAATACTCCCAATCAAAAACACAAAACAAAAAACCAAAAAAAAACATAAAATGAGTAACCCATACCCAACATAAATCATGGGTGCACTCAGATGCTCTTGACGAGTAAGCTTTTAAACTGTTATTAGACACCCGTGGAGTAACTTATTGTCATGTATAAGAAAAAGTCAAAACCCTATCTATGACTCAGCAAAAATATCGGATCGTTTTTAGAGATGTATTTCCTATAACGATCAATTAAGTCATGGTGACGACGATATGACCATAAATTAAACATCAACCGAGTTACACATATTAATTTGTAATTAAAACATATATTTATAAATTGATCTTCAAAACAATTTCAATTTAAAATAAAAAATTAAACCAATAATCATTGCTTGCCACTTGTTTTACATTCTAATTAATTTTAAAATGCCGATGATAGTGACTGTTTTTCCGATTCTAGTTTGGGCAGTGATGAAATGCATTCTCGGTTCTATAATTCGTGAACTCATATTACCTATTTTTTACAGATAAAACATTTTTTGCACATGTCCATTTATCATTTTACAAACGTTTACTCTGTTCGCTAACTTGGCAACAACTTTAGAATTGAAAATTATATAAAAAATCGTTTTCTGTGTTTTGTTGCTAACATCAATATGGATAAAGTAACACAATAATCTTCTTTGTGCAAACATTTAGATGGAACCAGAGTTTACTCTTCACTTGACTAACATCCTGTAAAAACGAGTCAAATCAATAAATATCAACACGCCAGAATTATTACCTTCACACTAATTGTTCCTGTTAAACTGGCATTTTCTTGAATTGTGTTGTGTTCATTAATATTTGGAAAACGTGTGGCAATGTAATCTATTTTTGAAAGGTAAATTGAAAAATAAATAAGTAAGACGGAGGATTAGTACATATACATGTATTTCTGTAGCTGACCCCTGTTTGTAAAAAGATAAAAACATTTCATATTCCATGATCTATGACTATAAACGCGAATGAATATTGATATTGTTATATTGATAATTATTTAAGAGAATAAAATAAATCACTCTTTTATGCTAGTAAATATTTTAACAGGGATCAAATTACTGCACGTTTGTGACTAATGTACAAGCATAAATACAAACACATTTTATTTTTTAAACATCGGATATTAACCCTGTTCTTTCGATGCTTCAAAAATCTTATGATGGTTGTTACAAACCTTAGATACTTTGATAATTCCCTTAATTATTTAACTTCCATTTAACAAACACATAATATGTTGTACTTGCTAAATACAATATTTCGTAAAATTGTGTTAAGTTGTTTTAGACTAGTTGAGCGGAAACCATGATATTTGAGGAATTTTTGGGAAATTCTAAGTTCGAAGGGCCATTATTCCCACACAATTTTGACGATCAGAATTTCCTGGTAATAGGTACAAATACATATGGTGTACTTGCTTCATACCAAGTTTAGTAAAATTTGGTTCAGTAGTTTCAGAGAAGTTGAGCGGAATAACTTTGTGACGGACTGACGGAAGTGGGTGGAAAAATAATGATTTAAAGAGTATTAACACTGGAGAAATTTTGATCGATACAACTTTTGATAGCTTTGTTGATAAACTCGATATTGAAGTAATATAATGACAAAACGACTATTATTTAATACATGTATAATATTTCTTTGTTCATCGAACACAATTTTAATGTAATTACTACAAAGAGGTGAAACTAAGGTGTATATAATGAAATAAAAGGTAGGTTAATTTAAAATTTTAACATATTCATGGCATTTTCTTTTATTCTTGTGTATTACATTTATAATAGCACACATTGTCTATTATCCAAGTAAAAATTCAGTGTCTCTGTCACTCTGTTTTTAACCACTATTCTCCGACAGGAATTAATCGGAACTTTCAAACATTTATTGTAAATTACATCTTTACACTAGCTATGATTCCTTATGAAAATACTTTGACACTATGACCACGCAAATACATAAGACGACTAATAGTGATACCAATGAGTCATCTACTCTATGCAGTTTATAAGAATTTATTGTTTTGTAATGGATCAGTATAATTTATTTTATTTTGCTCTCAACATATTTCCTTAACGCATTTTGCATCTTAATAAGCATATGACTGTTTATTTACACATCATCCCTAACAATTCTAACGAAATTCTGTCTATATTTACTTTGTTTGACAAAGTATCTATTTTTCTACACCGTTGTTTCACAGTAAAGCGTATCAACTAGGTAACAAAACTGAGTGAAAATAAAGTGGTTATTTTTAAGTCTTCATCTGTTAATCTACTTTCTAAGCTTTGTTAGGTATATTGGTCATAATTGTTTTAGAAATATACTTCAGATGAAAATACCTATTATTTGGGATCGAAAACAGCAAAAACAGTTGGGAGAGATTAAAATAATTTTCATATTGATATATATAACTGTATACTGGTGCTATAAAGCCTCTCTATAATTTTGACAATTATCGGTTTTTTGTCCGACTTCAATTTTTGGTAAATTTTTCAAGCCAAATGCTTAACACAAGACTTAAAAAAACAGTCTAGGTATAATATCAAAGGATAAAGCCGGATTCAGACTCGGTTTCTCTGTTCAAGATAATCTCTTGGTAATGCACCCTCTGGTTTCTTTATATTTAGCAGCTGAAAGATGTTCAACATAATATTAAACTCGCATTCCGATATAAAGTCTTGAAGTTAACATAGCACTAAATAGACAGTTTTTCATGAAAAATTGGATTTTGCACATGGCAAAAGCTGTCCCCTTTTCCTTTTGCATTGTACTTAAATGATTTGGAAAGTCATTTATCTCAAAATTTAATTAATGAATGGCTTAAATTTGTTGCATGAATAATGTCATGAATATTTAGATTGGCATGCAGAACTTTTTATATTACTTTATGCTGATGACACTGTTATTCTTGCAGAATTAGCTGGAGAATTGCAAAGCACACTATGGTTTTGAGAAATATTGTACTTACTAGATACTTAATGTCAATGTATCAAATACAAAAATTGATATTTTTATCCAAAAGGAAAACCAGAAAAATCTTAAACTTTAAATTATATTCTGACGAAATAGAAATCAAAGATTCGTATACTTATCTATGCTCGTTGTTGAATTAAAATGGTACTTTCACCCAAGCAAGAATAAATTGTGAAAATTTGGCCGGAAGATAGCCACTTTAACTGCAGATAACAATGAAAATGATAAGATTCTGGAGTAAACCTCCTAAAAACAAACATAAATTGAATAGTAAGTTGTACAAGCTGTTGAAAATTCTACATGAAAATGTTGTATACAAGTTTTAATGGGTCGGTTATATTCATACTGGTATGTCCGAATACTGGAATTAATAGATAGATATTGTAGAAACATGACTTAATAAAGTAAAGACGCATAATACAGGCATGTCTTGTGAAAAGTAAAATCTCAGGGTTAGCATTTTGTTAGTTTTAGTAAGGTACACTAATGCACAGTTGATTATTACACTAATTTAGCGTCATATTTAGTTTTTTGCAAATAATATGGAAATAAATATAAAATACACGTAACGTTACGTAGTTATCTTACATGACTTACGTCTATCATTCAATAGACAATGTGTAGACAACTTTAAACACACATTTGGTGCACTCAGGTTCTCCGGACGAGTAAGCAGTGCCTGCTTCTAATTAGACACCCATCGAGTTACTCATTGTCTTGTCTAGGAAAAAGTCAAATTCAGGAATAGGAAACACTGCTTATGACTCAGCGAAAATGTCAGATCTTATTTGAGACACTGATGTCCCATAACGATCAATTACGTCGTGGTGCCGACCAGAGAACTTCTGGATATATACAAAAATTTCGGTAAGATGCTTATACTTGTAGTTCATACAGAACCAAAAACATTTTTATACAAACTGCCCAGCCCCTCCCCGCCTTGTTGAAAAATGCACATCGTTTTGCTAAGTTATCCCTCCTTGGTCAGCGTTGCTATCCTAATCCCCATTATCCCTATTTAGAACCCCTTTTCCAACGACCAATGAAATTAAGGGACATGACCGAAAATAGTGACGTTGACATACAGTTTGCATTGGCGGGAAATATAAAAATGTGTTATATTCGGATGTTTTAGAATTTTATCAGTCACGAAATTCAAAATTTTGTGTCTGATTAGAATGTGTTCTATGGAGAAATAACATAATTTAGAAAAGATTCGTGTGTTTTTATGGATTAGTTCCAGTCACAGTGGGATGTTTTATGTTGGCGGGCAAATTGTGCCATTTGGTAATATTTGTAAGTTTTACAGTTTTAGTTTACTTGTACTCGTTTGTTTGTTGTATTGTGTTTTTAAATTACGCATATATTTGTCTATATTTCATTTTATTGAACACGGGACCTGTCGCTGTGTAGTATTACTTCTGTGTATAATATATGCGGAACCGTAGTGTTATTCTACTCTAATTTTTAAAACAATTCAGAAGTCAACAGCTTGCAAGTAAATTTCTGTTACCACAATATTATTTATTGCAAATTGAACGTTAAATTATGTACTTATAATGTGTACATCATATTGAATACTTGGAGTTACTTTAACGGTTCCTCTTAATTCCAGTGGTAATGACGTCAGTTGAGTGTCAGTCTTAAATAGAATGATTTTGTTCCTATTTTTAAATAAAACATTTATTTTTCACCGATGTCAAATTAATATTTTTAAGTCTACCTTTAAGATTAATTTTGTGCTTTTCTTCATTCACTTTGTGACAGTTTTTTTGACGATATCAACTTCCGGACGAAAAAAATCATTAACAGCATTAAGCAGATTTTGATCAAGTGATTTTGATTTTTATCAAGTGACACATAATTGCAGTAGAGATCACCGCTCTTCGCTCGCTGTGCTCGCTATTAGCTTTTCTTAGGAGTGTAGCAGTCCCGATACTTCATCTAAAGTAGACCGCATTCGGGATAAATAAATAATACAGGATATACATATTTTAACATGACCCCACCACTTGCTCCGCCAATGCGAGTGGATGACTCCAGACTTATTAGGTATCTGCATGTGTCAAACTATGATAACCATAAAATATTCCAACAATCATATCTGAACAAACACTGAATATCTATGAAAAAATAATTCATTCGACATTATTGAAGACTTTTCATATCAACTTATAACAGCCGAAATTTTAGTTGAAACACGGGAGTCGCCAGTTTTTACCCTTTTTGCAGTGCATCATTGCAAGATTTTTGTAAACTAGCATCTTAAATTTGAACGACATACACGAACAGCATTTTGTAATAAATAGTGTTGTATTTTATCAAAGGTAATTGAAAATGGTACTATAGACATATGTTGGTTAAAATAGCACATTAATAGCTGAAAACTGTAAAATGTGAACATATGGTCAATGTTTTCAGTGGACTCCAAATACACCCCAACGGTCGGTGAATGTACATATAATATGGGAGTAGGCATTGCCAAAATGGGAGAACATACAATATAGTAACCATTATTATTTTTTTAAATTTTTGTACACAATTCCTTGTTTTACTCTGTTCATTAATTTTGCGAGTACCTTAATATACCGTTTCACTATCATGTATATATGCATGTAGTTTTAGCGTTCAGAAGAAGCAAGTCAAATAGATGGCAACAATTATTCATCATTCTATTAGGCTATACAAGAATTTTAGTAAGATGCATATGTCTGTAGGCCATACAGAACATAAAACATTTCTGGAAGATCGTCACCGCCCTCCCTTAACTGTGAAGAGATGCACCCCGTTTTGAGTTATCCCCCTTTGGTCAGTGTTGTTATGCTCTCCATTAACTTTATTTGGAACCCTTTTTTTCAAACGACTAATGAAAATTAAGGGCCACGATCTAAAATATTGACGTTGACATACAGTTTGCATTGGAGAACAATTTTAAAATGTGTTATATTCGGATGTTTTAAATTTTTGTCAGTCAACAAGATCATAAATAATTATTTGATTACAATGTGTTTAAATTTTGTTATTACCTGCATTTATAACATTTAAGTTAGAATTTGTTTAATTTATGGACCAGTTACAGTTGAAGTTTTTATGTTATAGGAAATATTGTGCTATTTGGTGATATTTGTAAGTGTTACAGTTTTAGTTGTTCTAGTTTGTTTGCTGTATTGTTGTTTTAAATAACGCATATATTGGTCTGTATTTCATTTTATTTAATTTAAAGATTGACACGAGACCTTGGATGTATTGTTGGAATCGTAGCCCTTTATGTTCTTTGGCTATTTTTGATTTGGCCCAATAGTCTATGGTCCGGCAAATTACAAGCACTTGTCAAAGGACCTACATTATTATAGTAAGATTCCGTAGCTTGTTTTTTAGTGATGTTCGTGATTATGTACATTTTAGAGTTATTAGACAAACTAAATTAGTAGAAATATGGAATAACAAACATAACCAAAAATGCAATTCGAAATGATTTTTTTTTTACAAAATTATGGATTATACAATAATGTCATCTTTATGCTACTTAGTTGGCTAACGTTTTAAAATTGTGTGACACAGTATTTGTTTTAAGTACCTACCAAAGGACTTAAAATTGTTTCATCAACGAGCATGATTTAACAAGATTGACATTTCCTTATCATAAAATATATAGATTTTACAGATATTTCTTCCTTAAAGAGACTTTAAATAATTAAACTGTTAACGCTTATTTACATAATATGGAATGGGCCAACTCTAATTCAGACGAATCTAATAAAAATCTCTAAGTTTAAATCTAAATTAAAAAACATCTATTATAGTACTATTTGTGGCGACAATGCTAGTGGTTAAAGATAAAAAAGATAAGATAGTTTCTTTTAAAGTGACATAAATATCACTCTCTATTTAGCTTAAATTTACAAGCCTTCTTAATATTATCTTCGATGATTTGAAAATAAATGAATAAAAGGCAAAAACAAAATACGTGCTTTGAATAAATTTTAAAAACAAATTACTTTAAATAGTTGACTGTCGCCTTACACAATATTAATATATCAATTACCATTGTAATATTGATTGTATTGATAATTATTTCGAAGAAAGAACAAATAATAAACATTAAAAAAATTATTATTTTTCATTTTAGATGTCAAAATATCGAAATGGGATTTCAGATAAATTATAGTATTCGTTTTAACTATGATAACACATTATTTCTGCTAAAATTTATTATACAAAATATTATAAAATTAGTAATTATAACAAATGTAAGATATAAGTTATTACAGCCATGTTTACTTATTAATAGTAATTTATAATTTTTCATCTTAAATTACTTCATCAAATATTCGAATAGACGCTTTGCAGACGCTCTGTTACAGCCTTTAAACTATAGTTAGTAAGCTAACAAAACATAAAGTGAATTTAAATTGCAGCGTTTAAGTTTCATATCGTATTGTTTAATTACGTATTTGCTTCAGACCAAAAATAAAGAAACTTTTTCGATACACATTATATGCAAATTAAAAGTTATGAACGCTATTTGACGTCCTTTTAAAAACCTATCCATGAGTAAAATCTAGATGTTTTGTCAACTTATAGTTATTCAGTTACAAGGAATATTAAATTTATGTAATATGATTTAGCTTTATCTATATAGCTTTATATAAAACACAGATTTCAAGAGTGTTAGCATAAATATAGCTTAAAAAAGAACACATAAAAGGATCACTACTACAAGGAAGTAATAGAAGGACAAAGCGACTATTATATATTGATGTATATATCATTCATTGTTCAGGACTAATTCAGTGAACAAACAACAAGGAAGTGAACTGTTTGTGGAAATAATGGAAAATAAGGTAGGTTGTACTACATGGACAAATATTCATAGCAAAGGTATAAATATTTGTGTATTGCAGTAATATATATAAATTGCATCTTTTGTCTATAAACAAAAGAAAACATTTTGTGCAGCATTCATAACCGAGTGAGTTTTACTTCTGTCTTGAATCTGCGTCTTCGACAGCTTCTACGTACACTTTCTGACATCAATCAACCCTAACTGTCAGAACATTACATCTGTGCACGACTAGTCGTTTTTAATTTGTAAATAAAAATGTCATCAATAATAGGTTAATAGAATTTACTTCGCCAGACGCGCGTTTCGTCTAACCAAGGAAAGGAAAAGGAAAGATGTCATCTCATTTACTATCAAAGGGTTTTGATCCATTCTTTAGTAATAAATTGTTGATATAAGAAGAGTAAAACTGTTATGTCATCTTTGTAATGTATATTTTTTTTATCGAAAGATAATATTTAAAAACCTGGTTTTCCTAAATGAATCCTAAATATAATGTTACACTTTGGTCAAATGGGTTAGCTGGTTTGAAGACAGTATAAATTATATATTCTTTATTTATTATTTTTTATACTTAAAATAACAATTTTTTGACAAGGGTTATTAAACTGACAACGATGAGTATATATCGTATATATTAAATCCGAAGCTATTGATAAACTATTAAAAATTATATTGTTTACAAATAAATTGTGTTCTAATGACTGGAAAGAGATGGTTACTCCTAATGGAAAGTTTTCCAATAAACTATTAATTTTATGATAACATGTAAAACGTAATAGCCCTTTTATTGTGTTTCATTGTTGTTGTAGTTGGTATTCTATTCGTAGGCAACACTTGTCTTCAATGGAAGTAGATATTAGATACCACTTTTTTTAAAGAAATTGTCTATCGAACCAATGGTCATATACCATGCCTCTAGTCCTTAGTCGTCGTTATACAGTCTTCTTAAATATCTTAAGGTAGCCAACAATGACAGTATATGTTGGCACCGTGGTATTGACATGAACAAACATATATACATAGTCACATAGTACAGGGATTTTCCTACCTTTTTTCAAATGGGGCCTGGGCCCCTGTTAATTGGGAAAATTACGACGTAAATTCCACAATTGGGAAAAGTCTTAGATATGAATAAAGTAAAACATTGCTTTTAAACATAAATGTTTTTAATGTAAATGTTTCTTGTATGTAATTAGTCATGAATGACATAATGGAATCTATAAGCGTGACCTGAAAACTGACAAATTCAAATCAGTTTTCATAAATATTTTGGAAAAAGTTCTCAAAATTTACATATGTAGCCAACTGTGCTGACATCATACTCAAAGAGAACAAATTTCCATGAATCTTGGTGGAATTAAATAGAAACTGAGTTGCAAACATCAGGGCCCAGCGCCATAAACATTTTCTTTGCTGAGAACTTTTTTATTCTCAATTTCATCCAATCAAATCTATCCTTTTCCCTTGTTGTCATGGTAGTTGAGTAAATTCTTATGCTGAGCAAATTTTTTTTACTCAATTATGTTTTATGGCGCTGGGCCCAGATTTTACTTTCACTCTCGTGTGTTCTGGGGTCTTAATAAGTGACTGGATAAGAACTAAATCAGATTATACAAAACTCTAAAAATGTGCATTGCGTTGGCATTTTAGTTTACCCTGATTCGTATGCTAATCGGCATTCAACAAAACCTTCGCTACCGAAATGACAAGGGTCGGTAGCGAAGGTTCAGCTGAATGTCGATAATGGATGGGTCAAGAGGTGCAAGGAAACTTATGATTTTCTATTCACAAAGGCTCTGGTCAATATTTAATTTCGTAAAAAAAATTCCTAGTTTTGATACAATACGTCATCGTTCCACTTCGGTAGTATTTCGCGCTGTGTAATGCCATTTTTGAACGTTAATGCAGGGTCACGCTTCATTCCAAATGTATTCCTCCGACTTATTCTTTTCTAGACAAAGCTATTTGAACCAAAAAACAGCCCATATTACTGAACATTGTAAAAAAAAGTAATTTGTCATACAATTATCTTACATATTATTGAACAAAGTTCCGCGACTTACCAAATATCAGGTTTTTTTATATCATACCTGAATCTGCGTTTGGTATAAAACAAGCAAGCTCTAATATAAAACTGGTTGGCGTTATGACTAAAGATACCAGGAACAGTAATTATAAACCAATGTTCGGGAAGTAATCAGATTTTGATTTTGTTTGTAATATTTCGGCTTAGCCTGATTGAATTTATTTTTAGAAACCGGATTACAAAACCTCCTGAATTGGGAATTTTCACTCTCATAATTGGGAAAAAATATGGGTTTTTGGCGTTGGGAATGGGGCCGAATATCGGCCCCAAAATAAAGGCAGGAAAATCCCTGCATAGTGTTTATAAAGGATTGCACAGTAGTTAATGGATATTTGAATAATTTTCCGAAAACTGCTGTACGATTTCCGAAAATAATATTGTGTACATTTACGTTTCGTTGATAATCTATCGAAGAATAAATAAAGTCACAAATCAGGTCAAAAATTATGTCCCTGATAAATGTGTTCACCTACGACTTTCTTTCAACATTCACCTGCAAAGTTGTAAACATAGTAAAGATTATGCGCGATTTGAAAATTCTTAAAGAGAACATCATTTGACTGAGTTATTGAATGGATAGTTTAATGTGGATGTAAATCTGATGAAAATCTTATTATGGAAACATCGGTAAGCATTCTTGAATTACAATTAAAAACTCCTTTAGATCTTTTATGTTACTTTTGATAATATAGGAAGTAGAATGTTTCAACGCTGTTGTAGTCTATATAGACAATAAAATAAATTAATTATAATTTATATAATATGCTTAAGTTTTCCTTTATTTCTCTGAAAAATAATCATTTATGTTGACCGTTCCTACGAAGAAAGGAAGTATATCCGTGATTTCTTTTAATGTTTCTAAAAGTATTCGTGATTTCGTTTTTCGCTATTTTTGTCACGGTTTATCTGTCTTTTAAGTGAAGCATTGTGATATTTATCCTTTGTTTTTCACCTGTTTTGTTCCACACTCACACTGTCAACACTTGAGTGTGGGCTCGAGTTAGATCTTTTTTCTGGCTTTAAACTTACTTTTTGGATGTTGGGTTGATCCCCCCTAGCCAGCGTCATAAAAACTGGACGGAGAGATATAGATCAAAATGTGTAGTGGCAAAGTAATTTGGGGAGTTTTTAAGTAATATCCTTAGAAAATATACTTTTAAAATTTGCTGCCTATTTCTTTTGCTTAAAATGAAATGAAACTTAATTAAAAATTAATTGAACATTATGTTACTATAAATTTCTAAAATACAAACTACTTAACAATTAAATAATATATTGATACATTCGACTTAACATTAACACACAAAAGGTAAAAGAACCATCATAATTAAAAGAAGCAAGTACAATTCAATCTCAATACAGATAAAGAAGTTATGTGTCACATTTGAATCCTCTGCTTGTAATGACACTCGCTTGTATTTTGGACGCCTAGGCAAAATTTATTTATAACAACAATTTTGCTTGTTTTGTAGATTTCAACATTATTTACATGTGTCTTTAAAAATGTAGATTTACAGATGGAACTTTGTATTTTGTGTCGTACCAGATTTTTATTCGACTTGATATATGTTATTTTGACTGATGTGTCCAATTTCTCATCAGTAAATATATTTATGATCCCGTCACAAAATGGATCAGTGATTTCAATAGATATTGTAGAAACGAGACAGTATAACGTAAAGGTGTATTGTCTAAAGACGCATAATACTGATAAAGGACAGTATGAACATGTCGTGTGTAATGGAGAATCTCTAGGTAAGAATTTTTATTTTACTGACGTATACTTATGTGCTTAGGGTTTTTAGAATAATTTCATACATTTGCAAAACATCCTTGTATACAACAATATCTTTTAAATTGCTATCTAGCACAATAACCACACATTCTCAATAAATTGCTGAAGATGTTTGCAAATCTGAACATTTATGTACTAAATAGAAGGACATGCAAACTGCAAAATCTACAAGAATGCGTCATTTTTCCCTGACATGAACCATATGGTCAGTGTGAGCTATTATCATAACTTGGCGTCCGTCGTCATCGTCATCGGCCGTAAACTTTTCACATTTCTATGATCTTCTTTAAAATAATTTGGTTAATTTAAACCAAAACTCGGCAGGAATGTGTTGGATGAGAAAAGGAAATACATTGTGACGTCAGCACTTATATTTTATATTACATGACTTTTTGCGAAAAGCTCTGCAGGACCATTAATGCGTTTCGGTTGGCTGAATTTGTTATATTACGGAAAGGCACCTTCAAAAATGGCCGCCATTGCAGGACCTAGTTTAACATGAGCAATATGAGGAAAAACATAGAAACTGTTCCACACAATGAAACCAAATTATGCAGAAATAAAGCTTAGATAATTTTAAGTTTTTCGAGCCAATCTGAAATTCAACGTTGCTGCCAGGCTATTCATGCGTAATAATTGACTGAATTTTAACATTTTTTTCACAAAACGATTGGCAGATTAATTTATAATATTGCAGAAATGTACCTTAGATGATCATCTCTACAGTTTGAGTTTTTTGTGCCAATCCAAAATCCAATATGGCCGTCATCGCAAACTTAGTTAGACATTGGACCCTATCAGAAAACCAAACAAACAGTTTTTTTTCCGAAACTGTTCAATACATTGACCTAACTTATGCAGAATTAAACAAGGATAGTTCTTTTATCATTTTGACATTTTTAAGCTGATTGGAAAATTCAACATAGCTCCCAGTGCTTATTATCTGTACTGATTGGCTGAAATTTAAAAATTTGTTTCCTGCCAAACCACTTGCCAAGAGAATTGTGCTATTGTAAAAATGTATATCAGACAGTCTTCTACAAAGTTTTTGTTTTTTGTGCAGATCTGAAATCCGCGAGTGGCACGTATCCTAAAATACGACCTTTCACTGGCTTTTAAAAACCTCCAATTATTCAATTTTTGGCGGATTTGAAAGAAATCTTCATTGACTTTTTAAATAAAAAAACACATGTATTTGTCAGCTATGAGGACTGTGGTTAGCTAAATTTTAAATTCGAGTCTAAGTTAATGACTATTACTTCTTTATCCATATGTATATTTGACATTCAACACATTGCTGTAAAAACGGTTTTTACAATTCATTTAATTTATTGATGTTCTTATAGTCCAGAATATTAAAGCAAATATCCCGATTGAAATCGTCGTTGAGGCATATGATGACAGGCAAATTCCTATTGAGGTTGAAAATGTAGAGAATAAGGTAAGAATAAATTTTAGCACTACATTTTGTATATGACATAAGTTTGTGAATGAAGTATCAGAAGTAAAGCTACAACACAATTTTTAAAAGCAAAGTGTTTTTTGTTGTAATAATAATGATTGACCGGGTACCAGACTCATCAAAAAAATATATATAAATAAATCAAATATAAATGTGTTATTCGCCTACAAATTGCACTACGGAATGGTATTGGTTTTCAATGAAGCCTCTCGGGAAAAACTGAGGTAATTGTACATTTAACACATTATTACTAATCACTTTTATTCTGCATGGTAAAAACCAATAAATATGAGGCATTAGTTTTTATCGTGTGTCACAATTAGTAAAGTTTTTTAAATGTTGGTTACATTTTATAATCAGATATAGTCAGCTTTAAAAAATTTATGGAGCACATAAAAGCGAATTCTTAGATTATAAAATTAACAAACGCTGCAGATCAAAAACCGTTCTCTGCCATTATAGTGAAATAGTGACATCTTCTTAACTAGAACAAACATATTCTGTGTTGTTATAAAAGTATATATATTTACACTGGGTTTTTTATATTCAGTTTATTATGTAAGTACATGACTTAACTATGATATATACTATTAATTAGGGAACACTACCTGTTACAATTCATCGTTACCTTCCACCTTATTATATAGTAGAGGCAAATCACCAGTTTTCAACAGCTCTTGAATTCCTGATATTTATTCAACATAATACTCAGTTAAAGCTTTTCAACTTGAGGGGCGATTATCTGCGACAATGTATTCCTTTTGAGCTACCATCAGCGAGTCGTGTACGCTGCAAAGTGTTTGGTACATGTCTAGTAGTTAATCATTTTGGAAAGTATTTGATATCAAAAACAATCTCTCGTAGTGCAGTTGCTGAATTTAAAACATGTAAGTGTCTGGTAGCAGTCAGTCAACACTAATTATACATTATTAAATAATTAAAAGTTCTGCAAAGCATGCAATTTAATTTAGGCTTTTAAAAATTTAAACACATTCAGGATATATTTTGAAAAAAATATTTGTGTATACTGCTATATTCCACTCAAATAGCTTCCAAAGGCGACTGTACTAACTCGGGACAAAATCATGAAATAAAAATTAGAACAACATATTTTTTCAATGTTTCTAGCAGGAACATTCACAAACAACTACGGTATAATAAAAAGATAGTTAATCGTTTCAATAAATGTCTGTAGCATTCTGACAGAAAACGACACATGGCGTGTTCCAATACATGCTTTTTGGAAAATAGTATACATTTGTCAGAAGTAAAATTTTGTTTGTTAATGTTTCATTGAGGTTTTAGGCCACTTTCAGCATTTTGTCAGCAATACCATGGCATCCAGTTTTAATGGGGGGAGGGGAAAATAAAGAATAGAATTTGGTATAAAATTAACATTAACCATGTGTGGAAAGCACACAAACTAAAAACACTACACATAACAAACAATGTGAAGTGTTCTTTCATTTTCACAACATTTAATGTTAATATTATTGAAAGCGAATTAAGTGTATTCGTTCTGTATTTCAACTAAATGTTTCTATTGTAGATCTGTCTTTAGCTGACAACTATAGGCTGTTTAACCTGGCCGTAACATATAGTTTTAGAACTGGAATACGTGGCTTGCAACCAATATCTTTCTTCTATAGAAATAAATCAGAAGAGTATTTTGACATTATAAGGTATGAAATGGATGGTAAAATGTTTCCATACTTAAAGAGCAATGGTGGCGAACAAGGCTCAGTCTTAAACGAAAGAATACGTGGATTATTCTTTAGTACATTTACAGATCCGAACACAAGTCAACCTCATTCTTACTCATACTATGGACCAATACGACTTTACGTGGAGGCTAAATATCTCTTCCATCCTCAATGCAATTTGTATTTTGCTGATTTTTATTGTCACAATATAAAGCATCACGTAACAATTGTTTTGACACCAAAATCGTCGAATGTTGATGCGTGGTGTTCTCAATATTTATTAAAGCTGGATACGTTCTACAATCCATACCTTTGTCTTCGACAGTTTGAAAATGGCGCTTTTGTAGTGCTAGCTAATATGGATGTGATTGTTGAGGTTTTCTACACGGAAGTTGTTGACATTTCATTTATTTTGTTAACTAATCGTGGATTTATGAAAAAAGTGCAAACGATGGGTCGTGGATACGCTTTACAGTCAGGTGTTCCCAAGAACGTGTGTTGTAGTATTTGCAATTTATAACAATACCAATTTGCTTAAATAAATTTGAATATATTATTTGATTGCATGAGTATATTCCAAACACGTATTATCTTGGGATTTTTTAGAATTTGTGCAAGAATAATTTGTCATAGGAAAAGGATTTAGTCTTGTAGTAACGACAGGACAAATTAATCGTATTAGCGATGTCGATGAATATGCTTAGCTTATATGTTATTGACTGATATATCAGGTTTTGCTCGATTTCAAACTAAGCTGACAAGGATTTTACGTTTTCAACATCTAATCTGGCCTCTGCTCCCAATCATGACAGCCGGTGCAATAGCTGAACAAACGATGAAAGTTGAAAAAAAGCTCACTCCGACAATTAAAAAAATCTTAATTGATCACTTTTGATTATAAAATACATAAATAAATTGACTGAAAGGTTGTTACAAAGAACAAATCAAACTGGGGAAATGATATGCAGCACTGAGCAGAAAATTTTGAATGCCACGTAAAAGTATAGAAGCTGGGTTGTGACAAAAATATGTTCAACTCTTTTTAAACATCTTCACCCTGCTCTGTGTTTAGCAGTCTCGATTCTTAATCTGCAATAGACAGCATACCATTTTACATGCTATAAGTATTTTTACCTTACACCATCACTTACTCGCCTATTGACGATGGCATGCCTCCAGATGACGCGGTTATTGCCTGTATAGACCAAACCAAGGAAACTATTAAACAAATGCTGACAATCATCTCTAAACAACACTGAATGTTTAGAATATCTGTGAATGATTGAATAATGCGACATTATTAAAAAAATTCATATCAACTTGAAACGTCCGAAATTTCAGTTGAGAAACGGGAGTTTGTACCATTTTCGCAGTACATTAATCGAAAAATTAGACCATTATAAGCTAGCATCTTAGATATGAACGACATGCATGACCAGCATTTTGCAAATTTTCAAAGGCCAATAAGAGTTGGGATAATACACATCTGTTAGGTAAAATAGGGCAAGAATAGCTGAAAACTGAATGGGTACTTGCTTATTATTATTTTTATTCCACTATTTTTAAATGCAAAACAAACATTTCTCGTCTCTTCTTTTTTTGTTTTGTTTTGTTTTTGTTCTTAGGCTAGTCTTTCGCTAAATATTAATAGTTCAACATACACATAGGTTGGTAAATTATAAATTTACTAAAGGCATTTTTACAATTACATAGAGGTAAACACATTTGATCATTTTAGTTTATTGTTCGGTAACTTTAATTTCAATGCACTTAACATTGTTTCTTTGTCATTTACTGCTGTGTTTTAATAGCAATTATTATATTTGTGTTGTCTATACAAACAGTATTTAACACGCTAAACATTTCCTTAAAAATATTTATTAATTTTAGGATTGTATCAACGTTTCTTCCGTACAAAGATTTTGAAAAAATCAAAATATCCCTGCTTACATATATTTTGATATTATAGAATAGCCGACTATATCATACCCATAAAAAGTATAATTCAATTGATTAGAATGTATAACTTAGCTCAAATCTTAATTGTTAAAATTGGCCTTAAATTTGTATTATATAATTTTCGGCCTTGTTTGTATTTTATTTGTTTATAACAATTTTTTTATAAAATAATAACATAGTAATCTTTTACATTGATTGTTACTTGTCTACTTGAGAAAATATTCTGGAACTACGACACAATAATAAACAAAGCCATTATAGAACATTCATTTAGGAGATATATAAAGAACTTGGATACATGTGACACGACTAGATTCTGATTGGACTTTCATTGTTGAATAGTTCATTACAAATGATTACGGAACATTAGATTTAACAAGTCATTCCAGTGGACTACGGTTATTGGTTGAACATTTCATTTTTGACATACAGTTAGTGAACATTAATCTTTATTATTGTAATTCATTAATTAAGTGTAATTAATAAACAAATTAAATTCTCCTTTATAATTGTGTTATTGGTAATGGTTAATGATAATTTAAAGGGACATAAAAATTGCACTCCTACAAGCCTTCGTAATGTTATCCTCGTGATTTGTTAATTAATGCATGTATAAAACGGTGCACATGAGAATAGGATGATGAATAATTTAAAAGCAAAATACTTTGTTGACTGTCGCATAACACATTATTAAGAATTTTCATCTTCTTTAAATGAAACTTTAAAGGTTAAAAAGAGCTGTATGATTTAAGCAAAACCTATGTGTTCTTCCTCGCAAGATTTGCTGAATAGAAAACCTTAGAAAGTTTACAATCAAACAACTCGTTTCAAAATCTGAAAAATGGTCTTTATCGCGCAATGAGAGCAGCATATTCCAAACTCGTCACCCATTATAGTCTGCGGCCAGGACTTTTGTCTTATACCTGACAACATCATAACAAGGGGTCTCCATTATGCGTCCGGTAGACCTGCATGGCAGCTCTCAATGGCGGGTCAAGGATTTATCTTAAGGTGTCTGCTCTTCATGGGTCTGAGGGGTTTGTGTCAAAATCTGGACACATTTTTAGAGCACGGATTTCTGTATACTTGTTTGTAAGGGGGCCCGGAATACCCTGTGGGTTCGTCACTGGCTGTCAATCGATCACTGGGAACCATCCCAGTAAGGTCTCAGTACTTTACAAATTTTCTTATTTAATTAAATACTCCATTCGTAAATCTAGAATTTATTAAATATGTTGAAGGGAAGGTAAAGCATTGTAATAATTTAATATATAAGTTAGACCTGTACTGAATCGAAAAAAATATTGCAATAACCATGTTTGAGAACTTCGCTTTTCATAATCGATTTTTCAATGTCTTATAAAACCAAGTATATGGCGAAAATATATAAAGACCTTAAAGAACATGACATGTTGAAAGTGTTTAATACAAACTGTCCTTATACTGATATCTTTACTATCAATTAACATAATAACTTCTTATATGCCATTATCATAAATCAGAAAAACTAATACTAAAGTAAATACCCACTTACACTTGTGCCTTTATATTTTAAAGAAGAATACATTTAAAGCAAACAAATGATTGCCTGGAAATTACACCTTACGGGATAACTGGTCTGAAGCTATTCTTATGACTTAATAGTTTTACTAATAATACACTGTTGGATCCCATTTAAGGGTAGTAGGAAAATAGCAAAGAAAACCGACCGAACAACAAGAGCCAACGGCCAAGGGACAGTTACAAATTCGGATATAGACAAACACAACACAAAACCCAAAAACCTAAAACAGAGCGAGAGAGAGAAAGAGAGAGAGAGAGAGAGAGAGAGAGAGAGAGAGAGAGAGAGAGAGAGAGAGAGAGTAACCCGAACCCAATAAAAACCATGGGTGCACTAAGGTGCTCCGGACGAGTAAGCAGTGCCTGCCTCTAATTAGACACCAGTCGAGTAACTCATTTTTTTGTCTAGGGAAAAGTCAAATCCAGGAATAGGAAACACTGCCTATGACTCAGTGAAAATGTCAAATCGTATTTAAGACACTGATTTCCCATAACGATCAATTAGGTCCTAGGATCCTGTCCAAGTATTTTGCTTTGTTTTATTAAACAGCGAATGCTTTATCTCTTAGGGACCCTTCGCCTTATCAAGACATGCAAATAGAGATGATACTTATTGTTGTATTTATAAAATCTGCAAAAATAAGATCAATGAACTCAATATTGTACAATGAATTTCCTGAAAGTCCAGGTATGACCTACTTAGAAAAATCGTTAACAGAAATTCGATAATGCGTTTCATTTTTCATCACTTCCCTACAACAGAATAGACATTTGGTAAGTACAGCTGTTTAATTTCCGTCTTAAAGACATGGACCCACTTGACATGACATAATTTTGTTCACTGGTATCATCAAGGTAACATTTATTGCAAATTTTATTAGCAAGTAAATAAAAACAATAGAATCAATTTTAAACATACGTAATTAATAATATATTCTATATTTATTATAAAACGCACATCATCTTAATTTATTCAAGTACGGCGCTTATTCTTCTCTTTTATAATAATACAAGTGGATAACTTCGAAATTAGATGTTTATAGTTTACTTTTCTTTTTTGGAAAAAACCAATAGCATACAAAGCGATAAAATGTGAATATAATATTCATTGTGTATCATTAGCACTTGGACAAAAACACTCTTTAGATTAGATAAGATAAATATTTTTTTCTTAATATACAACTTACAAAACCAAATAGGTGGGCCTCTGAAGATTGTTACTCTACTATTTCTCACGTGGTCTCTCAAGGCTGAGGTTGCAGGTTCGACTTTAACTGCGGGCAGGGTACACTTGGTTCCAATCTTAAATCAGTTTTCATACAGAGGTTGAGGGGTTTTCTCTGGGTACTCCGACTTCCGAATTTAAACTGGACGCCACAAGATTACTGAATGTGGTGTTAAGCACTATTCAAGCAAATAAAAAAACTTCCAAATGGTCCTCTTCTTTACTGACTGGTTTTACGTAGATAATCTTATCTAACGAATGAATCGCAGGCTTTTTCGATTAGGTGTGCTCGACATAAATGCACACACTTTACCAGTTATCCCTTCCAAAGGTCATGTTTTACATAGTCTGTTTTCTCCTTTAGAAAGACAACAAACAATCAAAACAAAAACGAAACAACAAAATATAACTCACCTGCTTTAACCACACACATATTTGTTGTTGTGGCAAGCTGTAAAACAGTAAATGTTTTATTAAATAAAGTTCTAATATGAAATCATAGAAAGATATACCACATATCAACAGGAAAATTTTAACGACCAATCGTCATTATTTCGATATCATATCTCATCACTTATCAACTTGTTGAGAAACGACAAGATAAAACTGCAACTAAGGACACCCGCTGCCTTTCCACGACACATGGCCGAACTGTAGCTGTGTAACATAAAATATTTGTTGAAGTGGCTTTACAATAAAATTATCACAATATTATGTTACAAGTAATGACATAATTTAGAAACAGGAAGTGTTAATGTTCTTTGAAATATTATATTTAAAAAGTCAACTTTCACTTTCCTTTTATCCATAATTCCCTCAAAACCATATTCAACCAAATTTGCAAAGAGGATTAATGTTCGCCAGCTATTTATTTGCTTAAAATATTTGCATTCTTAAAACTAAAAAATCCACAAACTTGCCTATCCCATTCACGGTATGTCAACCAACTTGTACAGTGTTTAAGAGAATAATTAAGGAGTAGGTAAGTAGATGGCAAGACCTCACCAAGAAGTGTACTTCCTAACTAACTTAGCAGCACAAATACTGTGAAATATTACACCTTGTAAAAAACGTTACTCACTTATCCATAATGACTTTAAAGTTCATATTGTCAGTAGTTATCGTAAAACCATTCCATCAATCAATTTCTATATTTGTATATTTTCTATCTTGTTTTAATCTTCAGTTATATACTTGTATATATGTAATAAATTTTCGTATTTTATAACTATTTTATATTTGTATGGCACAAAGTAAATGAATCTATAATGTACAAGAAAACGTGTGTCGCAATTGATAGCTTTTATTCTTTTGTTGTGTTGACATGCTGTTTTTTACATCTGATGCAAGTTAATTTGTGTTAGATTATGTCTTTAGTTTATATCATTTATTGCGTGTACATAGTTATTATAACCATGTCACATCTGTTTACTTGTTTTTTCATAAAGGCCATATAAATTAAATAAAAACTAGATTAAACGTATTGGCGTATTTGGCCGCAGCTGTATTATTAATTATATAACTGCATTGCATATTTATGAACAAAATAAGTTCACAGTTTTGTTGCCACAGATCATGACAACTAAACGAATTAAATGTTCAAATTTATAATTTGGTTACCTCAGATTATGGCAATCACATGTTGAATGGAAAAAATAACTAAATCACTGGGTATCACAGGTGTAACACGTTTATAAATGCTTAACTGTGGGTTACACAAGTCATGTACTTTTATGAAAAAGTAAAAATTGACACTTAAGCAGAGAAAATCGCCAAATTGGCTGGGCAAAGCACAGAAAACCACCATTATTCTTTCAAAGATGCTCAACTCTAACATTTAAAACATTTCTACATAGGTGAAATTATGCTATTTCAACTATGAGCTTGCCACACGTAATACAATTTTTTTTAAATAATTGGAATTCTCTGTTAATATTTGGCCAACTTTGACAAAGGTCAATTTCAGTACAACAAACAATTTAATTAACATTTCTTTATATAAAAGCAGTTGTTTAGAAGAATATCAGACAGAAAATTTGCGCTGGACATTTCTAAGTCGCATAAAATATGTGCTGCGAGAACGGAAGGATTTTCTATTAACTTTAGGGACATTTTCCATATTACTAAAGTAAAGCCCTTAAATGGCTTGCGGTTAACATCCAAACGGCTCCTAAGTGCAATGCCAAACAGAATCATCAAAGGGTGATAACTTCGACGTGGTGCTAATTGAATGGTAGAATCAGTATGTGTCCAATTAAAGTTATTTCCAGCTCCAATCACAAATCTTTATTGAAGATTAGAATGAGAGACTGTATATATGCCTTATTTACGTTCAGTATAAAGTTTTTCTCGTGCGATTTAATGCTATTTTTTTACAATTTTAGCTAGCTTGAATTAATCTTCTCCAGAAGAATATACATATAGTTCATATTTCTGTATATGTAAATCAACCATCGACAAGGAAGTTTCAGGATAATCTTGAAAATGAGATATAATACAAAACTTATTATATAATACCTATTACATGCACATAGTCAGATTCTAGAGCCAAAGTTAGAGTTTTATTACTTAACATTCCAGGCGTGACCTAACGACGTAATTCGATTGGTAAAAAGCGTCTCTTGTCAAATAACTGTTACTCAGATCATTCCATAAATACGATTTTTTTTCTTTTCTTAATGGGCAATTTATTTATGCTTTCATCAGATGTGCATGTCTTGTAAGCAGTCAATTTCTACTAAAATTCGCGAATTTTAGTGAACTAAAACTTGCTTTTTAGAAATCCAGCTTTTTATGTTTAAAGGTGGGGGCTAAATTGACGAGTGGTTAAGGTTATCTGTCATCTATTGATACTTCTGATGAACGGCTTGTCAACCCTGAGTTGCTGGAAGGTGGGATCGTGTCCATCCTAGTTGAAGCTTACTCCGCCGATAAAAAATGAACGATATGACATAGATCATAAAAAATACCTGTAAGTGGTGACAAACAATCTACAATATCTAGTTTATTATATTATAGATTATCATGTGCGTGTAGTTTGCAACGCAGTTGACAACAACTGTACATGCAAACTCTCTTAAATATCCAGGTAACAGGTGGGTAATTTAATATTTGTATCTTGCACAGTGGTGTCTTGAAGGTTTAAAAATAGAAACAACAATACTTTACAATTAAACAAAGCAAATTTAGTCTTAACATACATTGTTTGTAAAGCAATAAGTTATACTTGTACGTTAAATTTATTTTGCACAGACGTTGACAGCAACTGTACACTCAAATTCTCTTTAATATCCAGGGTACTGGTGGGAAATCTAACATTTTAATCTTGAAAGTTTAAACTATACTTTACAGTTAAACAAAGCAAATTTATTCTGAACATGCATTGTTTATAAAGCAATAATAATTTAAAATTTAAATGCAAATTCGTGTTTGTTATAATCAAAGGAAGGGTAGTGTTCAATGAACTATGTAGTAATAATAGTATCTATTATATTCTGATATTCTGACAATTTGCACTCACAGCCAATGATCGTTAAAAGTCCTCGTTTTAAAATAGTTTCAAAGCAAAAGCACATCCTTTTATTTTGTTTTAATAAATTGGACGTATATATGTAAACAGTTGTTCATTATCTGAACTTGGGACTATTCCCGATCAAATCCATGTGTTACATTACATTAAGTAAGTAACAAATATTTTATTCCTTATTAATTTTTTTAAAACGTTTACTTTATTGTTTCAAATGGTGGTCAAAAAATGTATCTTTTTTGCTTGTTTATTACAATTTGTCCCAACGTTAGTTTAATGGTCGCCTTTATCAATTGGTCAGTAATTATGTAAAATCTATGACAAATATTTCGACGGATAGTCTTTGGTAAGTTTTCAATCTGGCTAGTTGTTCGAGACGACACACTGACACTTGCTGAGGAGGTTCCCAGTGCTTAAACCACAGAGCAGCCTAGTGGGTCCCGTTTAGCGGATAATTGAAATCCTTTCTTTAGGAGGTTGTCAGGTCAAAATACAGTCATTATCCTCCACCTGGGCACGAGCTGAACAGCTCTGTTGGTCTAGCCATGGATAGCTGTATCTTCCCCACTTTTTGATAATATACTTCAGATTCTGAAAATTTTATATAAATAGTATAATATATGCTGTGAATTTTTGAGGTTGTTTTTCATTCATATGGTACGCTGTTATATCACAAATGCAGAAATATGATATGGGACTGTTCAATCATTATAGGCATCAGATATCCCATTAGGATCTTATTGCGAAATTCAGTATGTGATCCATTGTAAGACCCTGTCTATTTAATCGTTCAATTGCCAAGGCAATCTGCTTATTGACTCAATTACTCAAGCATCGGTTTACATATCATATATCAGTTGATATATCCATATTGTGTTTGTTAATTTGTTCACGTCATAAATGAAAGAAAAAAATCGAAAAAAGTATTCGGGAAACGGTAGGTCAATGATGGATAAAACCACAATAGCAGTGATAACAACAAAACAGATAAAAAAATGAGTAATACCACTAAAACCCGGGGCGAGTGTGCAATACTGCTTGCACGGTAAAAGGACAAAAAAACACGATAAAGCTACGTTATAACACCTGACTGAAAATTTACTGTTTTCAAATCTCTGTTTATAGGACATGTCGCATTCACTTGAAGTAAGCATCGATGATGACAAAAAGAGACAATTGACAATTCGGTGGTCAAATCTTTACAATATCGACACGATTGTTGTTATAACTGTTGCTCAGAACAGCCTTTTGAGTACTTTGGAGTTTATTGATATCACACGAAAAGGTTTTAAGTGTCACCCACAAGTAACTACAGAAAATTATGTATTACATGTTTATGGTGCTAAAACTACACAAGGCGACAGATGTCAATATCAAACTGTCTTGAACTATGCTAAAATCAAAGTCACAGGTATAATTTTTATTTATAGTTTTCAAATCGTGTATTATAAATTTCAAAATAATATTTGCTCTCTCAGGTTTCAAGTTGACATAGTATATATATCTTCATCAATTTTGTCGTATGCTTAAGCTTGAGTTTTTTTCAGAAATAAGCAAGGATTTAGAGTCGGATTTAGACTTGTCACAAAGGGATTCACTATGCACTATTGAACTCAAAAAGGGGATGGGACGGACTAAAATATTAACAAGAAAAAAAATAAATATCACGGAAAAGGGAGGCAGTCGCTGGAACCTCCCTTCACAGATTTAAAGCGTTTCTTTACAATTTGTTATGGCTGAGGCTAATTCGTTGTCAGATATATATTCGGACTACCAGAAACTCAGTAATGTTATTCGTAAACTTGTTATATAATGTGCAATCAAACCTGCCGTGTGTGACCTGTCAAGAAAGACTGAACTTGTTGTCACTAAAAAAGATTCCTTTAAATAAAAGTTCATTGTAAAGAATGAACTGCGAATGAGTATAAATTCAGATTTAATACACAGCTCTCCTTAGACATTGTTGCCAAGGCAGGTTTCATTGTTAACTGATTGCCAACATTGTATCCAATTGTAACATTTTATTATGAATTTTGTAGCTGGCATTACCCATAAAATATTGTGCATGGATTTGCAAAAATGCAGAAACCATTGCGTGCCAATCAAAGAGAAATCAGAGGTATAATCTGAGACTAATGATGTAGAGCGTTCCTGTTTGACAAATGATTGTCAATTGACTTCATTATATTTGGTAAATTTAACGAGCAGGTTCAACGGAATTTGTACTTGAGCTTTTGAACCAATACATAGATAAACAAGATAGCCGACACAATTGATTAATTTTATTGTCGATGCGACGAAGCTATTATAACATTTCATTGTAAACAATAAGACTTTGTTATTTGTAATCAGTCATTGATTCAAAATGATATAATGCGACTTAGACATATAATGTAAATAGTAAATTAACATGACACCGTAACCTAAGCAAATCTTAAAAGGGTGCAATAAAAACTGGGGTAAACTTTACAATCAAGTGATTCCAAATAAAAGAACCATTATTAAACATTATAAACATTTTTGTTTGGAAACACGTTGACTTCCTGAATTTTATTGATCATTGCAAGTCTTAAATTGTGATTTTAGGGTTCATTCATATTATCTATAAAACGGAAGCCACCGTATGACTATAAGCTCGTCGTGAACCAGGCTGCTGGGAAAACAGTAGAATACATCATATTTATTTTTTACGATGAACTCCTGACGATTTGGCGGGTATTCGGCTCTTCTTTCGCGTTAGATGCGCCATTTCATCTACCTCCTGCTACGTGGGTCACCTGTCAAGTACTAAGAAAATGTGAACAAGGCTTTGATCACAGCAACACTGTTGTCTTTGAAACCTGTAAGTTTTGACGGGCTGATATATTCAGTGTTTTAGCAACACTTGTAACATCATGCGTTACTTGATATGAGTACAGATAGGGTTTTATGAAATGGAATAACGCCCGTGAAATAATGAATAGAACATAATGGCAAAACATATTCATTTGAGAATAATACAGTACGACACCATAAGGAACACATAAATAAAAGGTGAATGAGTTGTGTGAAAATAAAAGAAAACAAAAAGCACAGAATAGGTAATCTTATACTGAAATACACCCAACACAACAGTACTCGGCCAACCTCACTGGATACTCTAGGAATATGAAATGCTATGTCTCGTTGAGGGAAGAGTACAAATTACGCTATCTGCACGTAATATTCCAAACAGAGAAAACAGAATTAGTCTGGAATTAGTGTAAACACTTCAACATAATATTTATAATAATAATTATTATTATTTTTATTATTGCTATAAAAGAAGTCGAAACAAGAAACATTTTAATAAATGATGTTTATAATTTCAGTTTTAACGACCACTGAAAACCAAAGACTGTATGATCTGAGTTTAAAATTTAAGAAGCCTATCGGACAAAGACCAATAAAATACTTCTACAGAACTAAGAGTCCTGAGTACTTTGAAGATATTATTCATGATAAAAACGGAATCATGGCGCCAATGCTAAAAAACAATGGCGGCGAGCAAGGCTCTGTAATCAACGGAAATTTTCATGGTTTGTTCTTTAGTACATTTTTGGATATCCGTACTAACTGCCCTCAACCATATTCATATTTCGGACCAATGCGATTCAACATATTGGCAGATGTTCTTTTCACTCCGGACTGTAATTTGTACTTTGTAGACTTTTATTGTCATTACAGAAAACATCATATGGCATTAATTTTGACACCAGTATCGTCTTCTCGCAACTCATTCTGCCAGAAATATCTATGTAAACTTAACATATTTGACAACCCATTCTTGTGCCTACGTCGAGGTAAACATGACGGAACATGGACCGTTATGGCAAATATGGATATAATTATAGAGGTTTATTACACCGAGACGGTAAACATTACACATACTTTGAAGGAGAAATTGGGTTACATGGAAGAAGTAGACATTGTTGGGCGTGGCTTTGTTCTACCATGTGGGATTCCAAAAAATCCCACATGTAAAAAGTGTAATTTATGAAGTATCAATGTCATGTAAAATAGATTACATAAAAAAGTCTTTTGTTGAGTTTAGTATAGATTTAACTACATATTATAACTTGTACAAAAACAAAAAAAAATCATTAATTACACACACAACTATTTATATTTAGGTTGATGAAATTAAGTTCACAGTGTAGAATGGTAACGGACTTATCGCGTTTTTTTTCTGTTTAACGGACTAATCGGGTTAAGCAAATGATTATTGTTCAATTTTAATTGCTAGAGCTTTCTTGAATTTATTTTTAACTCAAAACATGACATCTCTAAACATAAAAAGTTATTGTTTATATCAATTTGACGATGAATGATAGAATTTCTCTATTTTTCTATTTGTTTTTTACTTTGTGAAATAACCACCAGGAACATGTATATCAACGTAACATTTTTTAGAAGTTATCATACATCAATTACGTATTCCGTGAGTATGGTTTTTAATAAAACTTACCCCTTCTTGTTATCATTTTAACTCATTTTACTGAGTTACTTCATGTTTATAGGCACGAACAGTCATTTGCTTAACCCGATTAGTCCGTTAAAAAGAAAAAAACGCGAAAAGTCCGTTACCAATCTATACCGTGAAGTTGAAAATGGTAAAATGTGCAATGCCGGCTTTCCCGAGCATACAAATAGACCTCTATATTGGAATATTGGAAAAATCAAGGAAATACGGAAAATACAACATGTGACAATACAAAACCAACCTTAAATTGAGTTAAAATCAGGTGATTCGGTTTTTACATACAGATATATTCCAGGAACATTTCGATAAATGTCTTGCAACAGCATAAACAAGTGAAAAAGATATAATCTGACAAATTTAACTTAAATATTTACAATCACAGTAAATCTTTAATCTCAGTTTTTATCCATACATTTTTAGCAAAAAGAACTAGCCTAAAACTTGAGTATATCCCAAGTTGCGTATCTTGCTTTCTGAATTGCGTGTTCTAAATATTGAAACCGTTCTGAATAACGTTTTCTGGATATTGAAACTGATAGATATTATATTATTACTGTAAGTCACAGAAATAGCAAATTGTGCAAAAAGCAAGTTGAAGACGATAGTATCATTTTTTTAGAATGTGACAAATATCACGAGTTGAGATAATTATATTTAAAGCCACGTTATCGTAAAAGACCTTCGTGTTTTAAATTTGTTCAGTTATTGTTTTTACCTTTATCTGCTTTCGGAAAACGGAAAAGTCAACTATGTACCGATCGGTGATAAAATCTATATCCGTAAGGTTTACGTAATTGTATTGATAAGACAACAATACACGCAAAACATATTCAACATTTCGCTTATTGGTGTATTGGCTACATTGAGCAGATGAACTCGGATTCTGTGCAAAATGTATGTAAAATAATGTCAGTATAAAAATAAGCTTATATCTACAGCAGATTCCTAACAAATGATTATTGTACCTTTTAATAAAACAGGTCGGGAAGTTATTTGAGTTGTCATATTTTGTTTCTGTGGAGATATTTGAGTATTTACGTCCCTGTTCGTGTGTACATCAATAACATGCACAGCTGGCTACTAATAGATATAAAATATGCGTTTAAAATATTTCAAATAAATCATGTATACAAATATGTATTGTTACAATTTTAAATGGATAGACGGACATCAATAGATTCGGGATATTTGTTATGATGAGCTAATCATCACTTTGCGCTCGTGGTCACAGGCACATGGGGTCAGGATATTTTTTTTATGGAATAAAAAGCCAATAAATGAGTTTACAGTGTGTGTTCGCTCGTTTGGGAAATAGTCTGACATGTCTCATTGTGAAATATTGACCTCAGAAAAATAATAACTTTTTCTTTATTTATTATTTTATAATTTATCATAAACATAGTGTGTGGTCTTCATGTACTTCCCGGAAACTGGATAACCTTATTTAGTAGAATGTACCGTGCAGGTGATAGAATTTAAATCCGGAAGACTGACGTAATCGTACCGACGATGTAGTTATCAATAAAGGTATCATTAGCAATAAATTATTTGGCTTCAATGGACTGAGCAGATGGACATTGACTCTCAGCAAAATGTAAGTAAAATCATGTTAAAAAATCATCTGATTATCTGGATCAGATTTGTGATAAATTATCATTGTCGTTCCTTTTGTAGGAATCGTCTGCCAACCACTGGAAGTTATTTTAAGTATAATATTTGTGACTGTTCCGGTAAAAATATTTATACATCCTTGTTCTTACGAGCTGGCGACAAATGGATTTTATGCGTTTAATTACTGTCAAATAAATTATGTGTACGCATGTCAAATTGTATATTGTGTCACTCACCCTGACTTCATATCTACCAGAGTGCAAATTTATATGATACTCACCTAACAGCCTAACTCAGTGGCCGAGTGGTTAAGGTAGTTAGTCTACTATTAATCACGTGATCTGTCAACACTGAGGTGGCGGGTTCGAGTCTCACTGCGGGTAAGGTTCGCTCGACTTCAATCTTTATTGACAAGGATCGCTAGTTTTCCTACAAAAGGTCGGGGTTTTCTCCGTGTACTCCGGCTTCCTCCGCAGTCAAAACTGGCCATAATATAGCTGACATAATGCTGAAAATGGCGTTAAACACCATTCACAACAAAAAATATAAAAAGTACATTATATTATATATGTATCATATACTTATTATCAAATATTTGTTTGTTTAACACAACTTTCGGCAGTTGTTTAGCTACATCATGGCGTCCAGTTTTTATTGGTAGACAGGACATGGGAGTAGCTAGACTAGTTACAACTGTTGATTCACAAAATAACTAGGCTGTCCGGGGTATGCAACCTCCTGGAAAATTTTGAAAACAAAATGCAATTTGGTGCATTTTGGAGAGTTCTAATGTGCTTTATTTAGTACTGTTTATTAATTGCAGGGATAGATTGCAATGTTTTGTTGTTTTTAAAATCATGTGGATTCAGCCGCGTACTCATAGACAGATATCACTCCATCCCTCTTCAGATAGCTGGAGTACCCGGAGAAAACCCCTGACCTTCGGTAGGCAATCTTGTGAATTAACATTGGAGTCGAGTGCACTCTACTTGCAGTGAGGATCGAACCCGCAACGGCAGTGTTGACATACCACGTGATCATATAATTGTCTGAACTGGCCTCGCCCTCTGTTCAAATAATTGACACAATTTGAAACTTCATGCTGTATGACTGGACTATTATATTTTACCGCCTCAATTTCTTCTAAACCTTTATTAACAGTATATTAATATGTGGTGTTGTAAAGCAATTTTATATCTTGAAATGCTTATATATTTCTGTTGTTTTCTTGACCAATTTAGTGTCATATCGAATTATGCTCACGACTAAAGTTATTTTAGCAATGGAAGTGAAAGTGAAAGGAAAAACGAAAGTGAAAATTTGTCAATAACACGGAAGTTAAACTGGAACAGAAAAGTAGAAGCTATTCAGTTGAACCAATCAAAACCTGAGAAAGTCAAGATAGTAGCATTTTTCTGTAAACAGGCATTAAAATTCGGGAAGATAGTCAAATGTTTAGATTTTTTGGTAATAATGTTTATGTATGTATACGTAATATGTTCTACATCATCCTCACAAGTCAGGGTTTCTGTGTCCACATGTGTACACGAACCCCTGACAAACTTAGCTAGGAAATTCCCGGGCTAGAAGTCACTATTTTGATTGGCTACATCATACCTTAATGTAGCCAATCAAAAGCTCGCTTTCATTCACGACTTGGTTAGGGGATATCCCGATGTCGATTGTAAATAAACCAAACGGATGTGTTGCGTAGACCATGTGAAAATCAGTGTATTTTGTACAGTAGTGTTAATAGTTTGTTATTAACGCGTTATTATTTAGTTGCGTTACGTTTTCTTCACACTCCAGAATGAGTAAGAATGACACTGCCAAACGCTTGCTTCTTTCAAGCAATTTCATTAGTTGATATTTTAAAGGATTGACGTCATATGAAAATCTTCTAGCCCGGGAATTTCCTAGCTAAGTTTGTCAGGGGTTCGTGTACACATGTGGACACAGAAACCCTGACTTGTGAGGATGGTTCTACATTAAAATTATATTTGTATTTTAGGATAATTTCAAACAGTTTCGTAAAGGTTATACAATATAACCTGGTATGGGTCTGTTTACGCCTAGTTTCATCGCTGATCTATGGGCCTCGGTGGTCGAGTGGTTAGAGTAGTTCGTTTACTATTGATAACGTGGTTTGTAAACACTAACGTTGCGGGTTCGAGTCTCACTGCAGGCAGAGAGCACTCGACTCAATCTTAGTTGGCAAGGATTGCCAGTTTTCCTACTGGAGGTCGGGGTTTTTCTCTGGGTACTCCGGCTTCCTCTCCCAATAAAAACTGGACGCCATAATATTTAGTTGAAACAGGGACAGTCTATACTAACTGTTAGTATAGTCTGTCCCTGGTTGAAAAATAGCTAAAAATGGCGTTAGCCACCATTAAAACAAACATCGCAGGTCTAATCGAAGTAGGTAGAATTTAGTAGTTATTTTGTCCATGCATACACTACAAAAAATTAATCTTCATACTAATAATACATGGGTATGAATTCGATTCCAATTGTCTCTTTAATATAACTTTTCATTTCATTTTAGTTGAGAAGTTTCATTGTACATGCTCGTTTGAATGGGAACGGAACATTACAGTTTGTTCTAAGGTGGGATAAAACTATTAAAATAGACCTTCTGTATATGTTGTTTGTCGATAAATCATCTGGAGCTAGTGTTAGCGTTTGTCTGAATCCAGAGGTCAAAGAATTTCGATCGTCTTTAGATTTTCACACGGGAACCTCTATCAACGTCATTCACATGTATGGTCTGGTAACCCGAGAGACGGAAAGTGGTCGATTTTATCAGCTGTCGGGATACTCAAAGCGTAAGCTGAAAGGTACATGTTCAAACGTCTGTAGATTTGTTTAGGTTATCTGCCGATGGTTTTTTTTTATAAATATTAAACAAGTGTCTGTCCTTTTGAATACGTTCAGCATACTCAACAATTAACAAGCAGGAAGAAAACTACCTGGAGAAGTTGTTTCGAAGTCGTATATGATAAAAAATAAACACTGTAGAGAGTACACAAAAACACAAAGGAAAAAACTAGAATTAATAAAACTGCAAACTGAAAAAAAGAGCAGGCTTGCATTGAATTATGCAAAATTCCTTTAATAAATATTCAGTTGTTTTATAATTGGTCTTTTTTTTCATGCAATGTGTTGTCCTTTTCAGTTGTGGAAACGAACACTGAAGATCTGACAGTCATCTTTAATATAAAAGAACCATTGGTCATAAAACTACCACTAAAACACAAAGTGGAGGTTTGTTAAATTAGTTAATGCTGTATTTTGATGGCATACCTGAACGATCCAGTTAAATAAACTGATAATTGTTAATGCTTTGAGAGTGAGTTAAGCAAATACTTAATTATAATAGTCCTAGTAGAGTTAATCAAGTAGTGTTTATTTCTTTGTACTTCTACAGAACTATTTATATTTACCAGTGTAGTGGTACTATTTATTTTCACCTCTGTAGCAAGTTTACTGTATATCTGTAGAAGAACTAATTTCATTACATCTGCTGAGGAACTAATTTTGTTGGTGTCTGGGAATGGTTTATGTTAACATATGTTGAACTCAATTCTATTTCAAGTAGCTGATGCTACACTGGCATAAAATAATTGGATTCCCAGTGAAAACAGTGAATTATGTAACTTTGTTTCAGAATAATTTAGAAATAACCATGGTACGTTGTCCACCAGCTAGTTACACTGTTATGACCGATACCACGTTTAACAATGAAGTGACTTTTGTGATTTTTCTAAAACAGCTCCATCAGACTTTTGTATTTATTGTAAATACCACCCGACTTGAGCTTTTGTTACCTGTGGCATTAGAGACCGGAACTTGGGGTGATATTCAGGTTTTGTGTATTTCTTCACAAGACAGCAGTACAAACAAGCACATGATCGCTTCAACAAAGTGTCATAGTGAAAAGATTCCATTCAAAACATGCAAGTTTTATATTAGATTTATTTTAATTTAAAATAGTTAACTTTTTTCATTATCATCTTTGCTACCTTTGACTAAGCACCTTTTATCAGCATTAAAAAGTGTATTTATAATTTGTAAAACATTGTGTGTGTTTATATGAATAGGATTCTTTTTGTTATAACTCAAATACTTTGTTTCTTTATAATGGGATGCTTGGAGTTCAGACTTTGTGAAAATTATCATTAATTTGAATGATTTGTACTCTCCTTGTATTCTTAAACTGTTATTTGAAACCTTCATTCTGTATTGGGGTTCTATGTGTTAATAGAGTGCTAAATGCACTGCTTGTGTCTGCTCAAATAATGGTCAATACTCCGCACCTGACTGACACACGCTGAAGCACTGCATTTATATTGCTTGTCCCAACTTAAGTTTAAGATAAAGTGAGTTTTATATTCGTGGGGCAAGACAGCCAAAGAATCATGAATTTGTAAATTCTGAAAAAAAGAGTTAAAAATCAATTTATTCCTTTCTGTTTCAGATTTATCCACTGATGATCATAGGAAGTTGTACACTTTGGCATTATCATATATAAACAGTAAGAAGAAATCTAAAATTCAAGTTGTTGAACATTTCTACAGAAACAAAAGTAAAAAATATTTTCATGATATAATTGCATCACCTTCAGGAGAAATGCAGCCATATTTGAAAGATCGCAATGGAGACCAGGGATCAATAATTAATGGAGCTATCAAGGGACTCTTTTTCAGCACATTTCTAAGTTCTAAATCCAAACCACCACCAGTTTCCTTTTATGGCCCTTGCAGAATTCATCTACAGGCCAACACACTTTTCACTGAACATTGTAATGTGTATTTTTCTGATTTCTATTGTCACTATGAACAACATTATGTAACTATAGTGATGACAAATTCAGGGTCACCAGAAGACACCTTTTGCCACCAATACCTGCTACAGTTGGATAAATATGACAATCCTTTTATAAAACTATCACCAGCAAATAATATTTCACATTGTGTCGTGGTTTCCATGGCAGTTGTTGTGGAGATCTTCTACACAGAGAGCATCAACATCAGATCATTACTACAAAATGGCCATGGTTTTATGAGCACAAGCAGCGTGATGGGACGTGGAGAGACCAAGCCGGATGGTATACCCAAAAATGATGATTGCAGTAAATGTAACCTAGCATCTTGGAAATCAAAAACATGAAAACAAGGTCTAATGTAAATTCAAAATCCATTTCATTGTAGAAAGTTTAGTTCAAGAATGAAAGTTTTATGTACCTGTATAGTACAGTGAGGATGTTTAGCAACAAAATCTTTGGGACTGGACATTTGTTCAGAGTTGACAAATACTAGATATTGAAATGTAATTATTCAGACAAAAATTAAGACTATATGTTAACACCCAAGTATCAAATGTGAAATTGACTGTAATTTAGGAAGTAACGTGACCAGTTTATAAACCTGGGGAGAACTTACGTTTAGTCGACAGATATTCAGTTTGATGTGTTTTCAATACCCGATCTGAATATAAAAGGTTTTAAAAATTACTAGAATTTGTATTACATAGAGAAAGCTTTTCATGCAGACCTCTAAGTTTCAATAAAAGCTCCTGTGACAAATTTTAATATGGTAGAATAAGGAGGTAGCATTAATGGTAATTGAGCAGCATGGATGTTAATTATATGCAGTCAATTTCAAGTATTATTTTAAATTTGTTCCCAACTGCGAATTTTTACTGCAAGATAACATATTTTTAAGTTCAAAAATCTTTAAATAACCACAATAGCTTATCTATGGTAAAAAAATATATATTGTATTATATTTTCTGGCTCAGCAAAAATTAAAAAAAAATCTGTTACACTGTTCACTGCCAATGTACATATTGTATTTGCAAGCTAAATCAATTTATTTTTTAAAATGTTAAAAGATAGATGGATAGGACACAATACATGTATAACCATGCCTGAACATTCACCCTAATCTCTCTGATGTTGTTGATATTAATCTTTGACATATATTTCATTACATGTACTTAAAATAATTCTCCATATATTTTACATTTTCAAGAGGTATTACCCTGTAAAAGTGATCCATTTGTGCAGATTTTCTAACTTGTCCAATGTTCTCGTGCTGAATATTGCCAAAATACTGCTAACTTAACTTTGAAACAACTGTTCAATAAATCAATCTTTGGCATAACATTTGTATGAATAGAGTTTAATGCTACTTTCAGCAATTTTTAGCTATAACATGGCAATCCTGTTTTAATGGTCATAAATAGGTTTGAGAAAAAAAGTCTGCAGTAGAGATAACCTGTTCATCAATTGTGAATAAAAGAAGAAAATATCCAAATTCGTTTATTTTTTAATTACAATGACATTATATTGTAATAAACCTTTTACTTATGAAATAACTGCAAAAAGAAATTGTTCATTTGTTATATTAATTTTTCTGATGTTGCCACAGAATTCTAGTTAGTTGACATTTTAACTGAAAGATATGGAGTAGAATTTTTCAGCATTAACTAAAAGTAAATTAAAACTCTATGAAATCTAATTTCAACAAAATTATTTTCCAATAAACATCTTGCTACTTAATCTTTATATATATACATTTGAAAACACAGAATTTATCCTACTAAGTGGGTGATTCAACAAATTTACGTATCAAAGTCATATCTTGAAGTGGTTTACATAACTGTACAACATCAATATAATCTCTGGTACAGCTTTACCTAAATATAAGTTTTACAAATAAATATGATTGTGTAAATAAATATTTTGATGCGTGTCCATTTCGGTATTAAGTGCAAATTAGTATATATAGCTGACATTAAGTAAACACATTAAAGAAGAAAATATTCTTTCTTGTATATGACCTCAGGATTACATCTATTTAGCTGCTGCTGTTTTCGATCCTGCTTTTTGTGACAGATTGATCTTGTCTCCCATGCTTAAAGCCATACCCTGAAATGGAAATGTTAGGATGTCCAATTAAAAAAGTAAGTGAGAATATATGGAAATTCTTTCGGCTGTTAAACATAACAAGTGTGGACTGTGAGCACGCTCACAAAGGGATACCCCCCGCTTCGCTTCAAGTCCAATTATATCCCCTGAATAATATCCGCCAGCGACAAAAATTCTTCATGCACATCTACATATGATGCACTTCTTTCATGTAAAGTTCAAAATCTGTCAAGCGGTTTAGGAGGAGAAGTGCTTACAAGGGACGTGGACAGACAGACAGGTGTGATTCCTATATACCCCCCCCCCCCCCCCCCCCCCCCCCCCCCCCCCCCGGGTATAATAACAAAAAAGTTATAATATATTTTTTGTAATTTACGTTTTCAGATCATTTTCTGCCTTTGTACATTTCTAATCAATATATACAAATATAAAAATTAATGAAATATTTAATTATATCATTGTAACAGGGGTATATAATCAGGTCAAAGGTACAATGCTCATGTCACAAAATTTATTAAAATTAAAAATTTTTATGATCACTGTCAAGAAACAACTGATTTATTCACTTTACTGTGATGCAATAAAATGTAAAGGCAGTAACCAAAATATTTTTATCAAACCTGATCATTTTCATTAGCATTTGTCACTTGTAATACCTCTGCTCTATACACAGGGTATTAACAGATCTGTTTGACAGATTAATTAGTGATGTGTAATAGTGTGTAAGTTTATGTAAGCACCTGCAGACCAATACCAGTATATTTAATCATTAGTGACAATATTTAAGAACTATTAACCTACCTGACTTTTTGCTCTGATCCTTATGTGCCCCTGTACAGGTGATGTGGCTGGTAGATGAACTGGTTTCTCTATACTCAAATTAGCTAAAACATCCTCACCAAAGATAGACTTGGCATACAGGTTGGCAGCCATGAATCCACATTCCCCTTTTAAAGCCTAATGTATAAAGAAGTTGCTAATAAAAGCTGTGTAAATGATTCCTTGAACATAATCACAAAATGTCAAAGGACTGGTAAGAGGCAATAAAGTTGAAGCATCTAAGATATGAAGAGTGTTGTAATCTGCAAATGATTATTTACTTGTGATTCATACAAAATTTTGTGGTTTAACTATTGCCTCCTATTAGAACAACAGAGATATTGTTGTTCATCCAGTACTGAAATTTGTGTTTTGCCTGTCTCCATGAAATCCATGAAATTTAGTATTCCAAGAAACTTCGTTAATCCATAAAAAGAAAAATAACCTACTTAAAATTAATGCAACAAGTGTTGACTGTGCGCACTCTCACAAAGCGATACCCCCGCTTTGCTTTCAAGTCCAATTATCTCCCTTAATGATATCTGAGGCCAATACAAATCCTTCATGCACATCTACATATAATGTACTTCCTTCATGCTAAGTTTCAATAAATTTCATCAAGCGGTTTAGGAGGAGTTGCACTTACAAGGGATGTGGACACACAGACAGACAGGGGGATTCCTATTTACCCCCCCCTAAACAAGTTTGTGGGGGTATAATAAACATACAAAAATTTATCTAACTTTCTGAAGAGTTTTAAATTGAGTTTATTCTACAAACCTTTTCTGGAGTCAGACATTTCATGTTTGTACACTTGATAACATGTTGGAGAAATTCAGGAATGTCCGAAATGTTGGTGTTGACAGCCACTTTGTTCTCCCATTCAAACTCGGCCCACATCTGTCGGAACTCTCCGTCGTTACAGCTGGCAGGGACAATGTAGTCCATTATGTCAATGTGGATGTCATTTAGGACAACACAGTTACGGTCACTGGCAGCTCCGCTAACATCATAAACTGGTTGAAAAAAAATTATTTTATGAAAATCAATGGGAGGTAATTGAATATTTAAATAGACTCAAGGTATATTTTTAAAATGACATATCTGGCATTCTTATTAATTTGAAAATTCACTACAATACAAATGATGAAAATATTAAAAAACAGAAATAAAATGAATCTGAAGATTATGAACTATGATACATCTTGAAAGTTACAAGAAATTAGCTGAATTTTAGATGCAGTCTTATTAATATACATACCTATATTACCGAATATAATTCCATTTTCTGTTGACGCTACTTTCACATTGGCTTTGATGTTACAGAAATCATGTGGGGCCAACATCAAAGGGGATGGCTTTTCTACTAACTTTAAATCACCTGTCATAGAGGAATAGTTTATTATGTAATTTGTGCAGTAAATTACAGATATACTTAAAGATCTCAAATTGTTTTCCATTTATATTAAAGAGCATGCAAGTTCAAGAAAACCATATGAAACAATTTAATTTATCTCTAACTGAAATGCATTAAAGTCTGTTCATGTATCTTGACATTCAAGACACCCAAAGACTGTTTTACAAGATGAGCAAGGCCTTGCAAGTAACTACTGAACAATTTAGATTAATCTCAATTATTGAATATGAAGCTGGTATTGCTTTAGTGACAGTAAAATCTTCAATACTTACTCAACTTATTGTTTATTAATTACTTTTTAAACTTGTTAACTAATTTAAAGCCCACATGGCCCACAGATACACGATTTTTTCACAGTTCATTTATAAACACTTCATTACATGAGATCTTTTAGCATAAAAAAGGGAAATAAATAAGACAAGCAATAAACAGGCCCATTACATCTTCAACCTGACTCTAGAATGTCTGATCCTTACTTTCCATGAACCGATGATCACACAATATTTAAGAGATATACACAATGAAGTGAGTTACAAATATGGTGCTACTGTCTAGGGATTATGCTACATAAACAGATCGAAGATTCAACCTCATGTTTCAACAATCTGATGCAAGTCAAGTTGTTTCTATTTATGCAAAGTAAAATAAAATGTCAATATTTCAGCCTAATTTTACTTTAGGGGACCAACCACCTAACAATAACCCTACCTCAAACCTACTGTAACCATACCCTAGCAACCATAATCCATATGATGATTTTGGTCCTCTAAATGATATGGGTCACCTAAGTAAAATTAGGCCAATATTTCTTATTTCAAACAATTTCATAACTTACCCAAAGTAGCCAGTTCAAGGGTAAGGTTTTGCAGAGTATCAGATGTCTGGTTCACAATAAGCACATCAAGTACTATATCAAACTGGTTGACATTAACATAAGCTTCAGAATACACTGGGTCTGAGAATCCTGTCAGTTGTGTCACTTTGTTCAATTTTGAGGCTCCAATGGGGTCAGCATCTTTCTTACTTGACATACCCAAGGCTTGAGAAAGTGTCAACTCAAACATATTCTAAAAAGAAAATGCAAAAGTAAATTGTAATGAAGAGCTTAACTTACAACTAAATGAGAATTAAAATTAGGGCAAGTATCAAACTAATTAAACAAGATATATATTAATCACACAAAATCATTCAGTTTTTTTTTAACTTGTATCATAACAATACTGATCTGTAACATCTTTTTCCTTGACCAATAAAGGACACATTTTTCTAATGCCAGCACAATGGAGATTTTATGCAGTTTTACAAGCTAACTCAACTGGAGACATCAATCAATGCCTCTAATACATCTTTAAAACCTGAACTGAGAATAATGATATAAGAACACAAACCTCAGTAGCTCCAAATTCACTTTTGTTGATGAGTTGGTTAAATGCTATAGGATCATCAGCCTGTATCTTCACAGCTTTTCTTTCAGAAGCCTACCAAGAAAGTTAACATGTTAAATTTTTAAAACTTGGTATACCTTTTCTAACAAACATTTTAGAAACTTCAATGAGCAAGTAGCTGAAAATTATAGCTGTGTATGAGACTGTTACAAATCTATTAAATATCTAGTTGGAAACAAGTGTAGACTGTGAGCACGCTCACAAAGATATACCCCTCTTCGCTTTCAAGTCCAATTATCTCCCTTTAATGATATCTGAGGTCAATAAAAATTCTTCATGCACATCTACATATAATGTACTTCCTTTATGTTAAGTTGCATTAAATTTCATCAAGCAGTTTAGGAGTAGTTGTGCTTACAAGATATGTGGACAGACGGACAGACAGACAGGGTGATTCCTATATACCCCCCAAAACAAGTTTGTGGGGGTTATAAAAATGTGTTTCTTTTCTGAAAAATCTGTTAGAAAAACCTTAAAATTCTTTTAACATTATAATCATCGGTGTTCTGACCCACACAGGTATTTTTTCTTAAAACTACTTAATTTGTATTGTAATTCTCACCTTTTGTTGTTCCTTGTCCTCTTCTACTTTTGCAGCCAACATTAGAGACAGGGAGTCCCTACAGCTATTGTTGAAGATTTCATTCATAAGAGGGCTTCGCTCTGCTAATACTCTCAGACATGTGGCAATTCGATCTACATCATCATCTGTCATTGGCTGAATAAAAGATTTAAAACTTACATACATATTTAGCTCATTGTTAAATTTAGAAATCTATCTGAATGGTTAAGTCAATACTACACATTACTATGTACTGTTTTCAGGCGACTTATTTTGCAATAGCCTTATTTTTGTTTTATGTCACTTAAACTCATCAATAAAAATTGCTAGGCATAATATATATTTATATATGGTGGGTTGGTTGAATGGGGTCTAATGACACTTTCAGCTGTTTTTCAGCTAAATTGTGGTGTTCAGTTATTATTGGGGAGTACATATTTATGTGTTGTATGCTCCCATTAAAATGTTCTTTCAACAACAAGTTATAATATTTCAATATTAACCTAATTGACTTCAAGTGTGTAATATTCACTCTAGACCATCTTTTAAGAAAAAAAAATTAATTAGTGTTATACACAGGTGGTTACTTCATATTTAAATTGGACTTAAATACAATGTATAAAATCTGTCAGGAAAATATTGAATATATTTCTTTAAGCTTAAGAAATGGCAAGCAAGGTCCTGTCAAGCTTTATCTCCTGTTTAATAGCGATGGAGTACATATATTTTTATCCTGCAAAGTCAGAGGATGCTAAATTTTACTATTTAAATAAGAAATTGAAAGAAATCTACATACTTCAGTTGTTAACCATGTAAAGAACACAAGAACAAGAACTGATGTATGCATGTCAATGGCATTGAACTTATAACAGGATTGGATTTAGATGCAAGAAGAACTTTTCATATATTAACAGTTATCTTAGAAAAAAGAAATAGTAAAGTACAAATAATGGTTTTCTCATTCAAACTGCATGGTTAATTTATACAAATGCTATTTACCTTTGTTGGTAGTCCAGATTTACCAAAATGTATGACTGATGCCATTATTAGCATTGCCTCTGCAACAAATGCCTGAAATGTGTAAAAACATTTAATTATTTTACAGTTTTAATATACACATTTTTTACAATCCAAGAACTACATTATTACACAGAAATATGTATTATAAATATTAATAGATATCAGAAGGAAGTCCAGAGATTTACCTTATTTGTTTGTGAACATTGAGAAACAAGAAAGTCCCTTTTATTATTGATCCACCATCGATAATAAAGACATAAATTCGAGTCAAAATTTCTAGTATTCTAAGGAATCTATCTGCAATATTATATATTTTCTTACATTCTGTCTTTTTACATTATCAGTTGACTGGATAAATCTAAGGGCCAGTTTGGTCAGGGTAGTAGCCATAGCAGCTCCCACAAAAAATTCTCCATCCATCAGGTACTGTCTCATTGGAGGCCTGTACAAGAAAAAAATGTCAAAATTACACTGTAACCAACAATATATACTTCACTTTATATTTGAGTAAAAACAATGAATTATCTAAGATGTAGCTAATACACAATTAATTTTTAAAACGGAAATTTAGTAAAACATTACTCAATGCAAGATTAATAGGTTCTTTCATACGTTTTTAGAAAAGACCTGTTGATCTTGCATGAGTGATAGAAATTTTATGACAAAAGACATAAAAATTTCTATCACGAGTGAAAGTTCACACTGGCTTTCCCAAAAATAAATGAAATTACCTATTTCTTCCGTAAACCAACACCTTTCACATTTCTATATCCTATAGACTCTCCATGGTCTCTGACATCCAATCAGAACCCCGGAAACAAGAACATCAAACAAGAACGTTGTTATGCTTCCATAACAATGTTCTTGTTTCTGGCATTTTGATTGGATGACGCAGCAAGTACAGATGGGTGCGTGTGAGTTCATCTGTACCAGAAATCGGCCATTTACAGAATAATCTTGCATCAACTGAATAACTTCTATTTCTTTTCAATGATGAAAGAGGTTTAAACACCAATATAAGCCTAAAAGACGATTCAAGCACAGATGATTACCTTTCTTCCTTTTTAGTAGTTACAGTGGTGCTAAAAGCACTCTGACTAGCATATGTCCCATCAGCTGTAACCAACTTCTGTACAGAACTAGAGGTCTGCATCTCATCCTCCTTCACCTCTCCTGCTGCCTTCTTTATCTCATCATCAACTATAGGAATCTGTTCAAAAAAAAATTTTTAAGACTTAACTTAATCCTAATTAATGTGTAGATATGACAATAGCTCAGAGTAAAAGTCCAGATCTAACAATTAAAAAAGATTCCCACTAGATTTCTCTGCTAATACAACTAGTTGAAAGCTGCTCAAAATGGAGAAAAACCATGTTACATCCAGCCATTTAATCCAGGAAGTAGTATTTTATCTATATTTAGGAAAAAAGAAGTAAAGAACAATAAATCAACTAGGTCATTTGAGTGACCAATAGACAGGGAATACAGACTAGAAAAGTGCTGACAGGGACAGAGAATTCTGTAGCAGCTCCAATGCACCTACTCTTTTCTCTACATAGGGGTCTTTATTATGCAAAGATTGAGGCACTGACATCCCCCTAATGAGATGGCATACTGTATCCACCACTAAAGATGAATTGACCAGGGAACTGTCCCAGTAACCAGCTTATCCATTAAGTATACATACCTCACCAAGTGACTGCCTGATCAAGGTCATAACACTCTGTATGTCTTCAGACGTGGTACAGTATTCTCCAAGAATCCATAATGCTGCTCTGTGAATTCTGAAAAAAATATATCAATTTAAATTACTACATGGAATCATAAATTATTGCATATTTTCACCTCTTAATAAAACCTTCTGAATTAAAAGGAATCACATTATTTGACATGTCTTTTTCCAACAATAAAACACATAATTGACACCGATTTTCAACCTGTCTCATTAACTGCTGATGTAAAACTTTTTTTTTAAGTTTCATATACAGCAACCAAGAAATTTATAAGTTACATATTTACAAGACTTCATTCTTCAACAAAAATATTAATCTAACAATATGTACTTACTTCAAACCTTTGATAGATGGAAAAACCTCCAAAAGTTTACTGTTGATAATGGGACGAAGATTTTCAAATCTCTGTATGGCTTCCCGTACGAATACCAGGACATCAAGGGCAGCTAACTCATTCTGATCACACAGGAACTCAATCAACTAAAATGAAAACCAAAGATAATACATCTATTGAAATTAAATCCCTGTTAATTGTTTGTATTTAATTACGAAATACTTCATATTTAATTTTTATTTCGACATGGTAGTCACGTTAATGTATGCTAGTTTCTAGCTGTTACAAGTACCTCCCACATGTCATAATCTTGAGTGGTGCAATTAATAACTTAAATCAGTATGTATATTCATGCAAACCACAAAATTTGGACTATATTGCAATAAACATCTTCAGTAAATGTTGCAGCTGTAATATTCCAATATAGTAAAAAAGTAATCCTGCAAAGTTGGTACTTTTCTGTTCTGTTTCTAATGACCTTCATTTAACAACCGAACATGATTTTTAATCCCACATTTTCATTGGTTTGACAAAAAATAGTATCCAATTGCTGTTACATCATTAGGGACCTCGGTGGCCGAGTGTTTAAGATAGTTAGTCTACTATTTATCATGTTCTTTGTTCTGTCAACACTGAGACTGCCGGTTCAAGTCTAACTGCAGGCAGGGCGTACTTCAATCCTAATTGACCAGGCTTGCCAGTTTTCATGGCAGGGTCGCCAGCTGGACGTTCCAGGTTTTCTGCAGGTACTACAGCTTCCTCCCCAATAAAACATGGCAACCATGATGTGGAAGAAAAATTAGTGGTGTTAAACATCCAAACAAAGAAAAAAAAATGTAACATCACGATTACAAAAAAAAAAGGATATTTATTAAGAAACACAGGTTTTTATTTTAGATTTTCTAGAAATTGTAAGACTGAATATTGAGCAAAACAATTATTTAATTGGAAAAACTATCATAACCAATGACCAGAACTAAAAGAATGTCTGTCAGTCATGTTGACAGCATATTTTAAAGACAACGGTCATTCTGCAGAACATGCTATTTTCTGGTTATTTCTAACTAGATATCAATGAGATGGTACCCATCTCTGTGGGCCCCGCAGACCTTACGGTCAAGGTCAAAGGTCATCAACCACAGTATGCAACACATCCCATTGATATTATCTACCCACATTCCAAATATCAAAAGCCTACCTCGAAAGATAAAAAAGTTGCAGCCTGGACATGAATTTGTCATTCAGAAAGCAATAATGTGACCTTAGGTCAAAGTTCAAGGTCAAAGGTGATCAACCATGGTATGCAACATATCACCTTGATATTATCTACCCACATTTCAAATATCAAAAGCCTACTCAAAGGATAAAAAAAGTTACACCCCGGACATGATGATCACCATAGGGCATCCTAATGGGGCCCTAATAATTATCTGTCTATGGCCAATTGCAGATGCCAAACAGAAACCCTGTACAGTGTATACATATAAAGAATACCACAATAATATACTGTATAATACTTACCACAGGAATTATTGTAATGGCAATGTCAGGGAACTTAATACTACACTGATGTAGTGTTCTGACCAGAATCTGTCGGTACTTTCCTGTATCCTCATGCTCGACATTGTTGGTCTTTACAACCTCCTTCTTCAGAACTAGTACCATCTAATTAAAATAAACAATACTATTGTTTCCATGTATATCATTAGAATTTGCTATTTAAGTGAAAAATAAAATTCCAATTAGTAATTTTTCATTTAAATTCCTGTTCTAGAATAGACAAAATCTTCTATAAAAATACAACAATTGTGTGGATTGTGGCATCAGGCAACAACTTTTCAACTAGTTTTCTCAAGAAGTAGCTGGTTGTTAAAGGGTCATCCTCTGTGAATAATGCAGCATTATTTTGTTTTACTTAAAAGAAAAAAGGAATGCCTGAAAACACAATTCTGAAGGAACAATGTTTACAGTATTTTATTAAAATGTGATTAAAAATAGTTAGACTCTTTGTGTTTAAAAATTACAAACAAAACTACACAACTGATTTGTTATTATATCACTTTTTGTAATGCAAATTTGGATAAAAAAATAGAATTATCTCCCTTTAATTCTACCACACCATAATTATCCCCCCTTTTAAGTACTTTTACTTACCTCCTCAATATTCCTAGATGTAACCAAATCTAAAGCCAAACTTAATGTCTTCTTTCTAACTTCCAGATCTGGAGCACTCAACACCCTCAAAATATCCATTACTAATTCCTTTAGATGAGAAAAACAATATTTTTAAAATCACCAATTCCTTTAGACCAGAAAAACAATATTTTTAAAATTAATATAGCTTGTTTAAAATCAGTCAATAAATAAAAATGCAAAAAAAACATACCGATGTGATATTTACCAATATAAAGTTTAGTTAAACTTATTCCTTAGTGGCCGTCCTGAATATAGCTATAATACTGCTCGCTGGACGTAAAACAACCATCCATTCAATCAATACTCCTTAGTGGAAATTTGTATCATTTTTTCAAATATGATTAATTTTTTTGCATTATACTAGCAATACATTTTAGTTTCAAGTAGGAAAGAGTCAACAGCAGAAAGTCTTCGCTATTAAACCATCTATGTAAACTATACCTGTAAGACTTTTTCGTGGGCTGGAACATCCTTTAGAGCAATCAGTCTATCTAGTACTATTAGCTTTACATTGTTGTCACTTTCCTTCACAATCAGCTCTATATAACAACTAGCAGCAGCCTATCATGAAGACATACATTAAAATTGAACTCTAAATTGTGTGCTACTTTGAATTGCAATATTTGAAAAAAAATTATTTAAACACACTTATGAGATCATTTTATTAATTATACATAAATACATAAAGCAAAGTGTTATATGTTAAGTAAAAGTATGATATATAAATGGAGTTTATGTTTTTATGCATAATTTTGAAATTCATTTGTTTTATGATATCTGACACTGAATTGTCACACTATCTATATTATTTTACTGGTTAACATTATTTACACAAGATCTAGAGATTCTCATTGAAAAAAGTGTTTTTTAATACTGTTGTACTTTCAGACTATATATGTTAAAAACTAAATATACAATTAGGATATTAGGATATGCTATATATAATAAAATATCAGTCCAATTCATACACAAACTTAAAACATTAAACAAGATAACAAAACACAACTTTATCAAACATTTTAGTTTTTAAAAAGGGAGACGATCATAGTATAAAAAATAATTACCTTAACTGCTGTAGGAGCACTTGACAATGTGACAAGGGTTCCAGCAGCTTCATATTTAACAGCTGGGCTGGAGGAGTTCAAAAGATTGTAGATACATCGAATAAACCTAGCCCTCTCAGATGGGTTGGCATGACACACCTGGAAGAAAAAAAATTAGATCATTTGTACTTGAAACTTGACAAATCTTTGAAAGAATTCCCTTATGCCAATCATACTGATACCAATAAAGTTTTGAAACCTTTACAGAAAATTAACAAAAATATGCTAATGTTTTGAGAAACTATCATTTAAAGATTCAAAGAATTTAAGACTCATCAAGAGTTTGTAGTCAGTCCTATGATAAACTTCATTAAAAAAAAATTTTCAGGTATAAGTTTTACATGTATACTGCTTGGCTAGGATGAATTCAAATTTAAAAGCAACAAACTTGAGGTGAATATATTAAAAATATATATGTATTGTACAAATAAAAGTTCCAACATCTTTCAACTATCAAAAACTTACTCCAGTATATAGCCACTAATAGTAACTACAACATTTGTCAATAAACCATTTTAACAATAAGCATAAAGTAGCAACAAATAAAAGATGATAATAGTGTCAACACTGTTTACTACATGTATATTTCCTTATTAATGAGACCACTTGAGGCAATATTGAAAGTCCACAGCCAATCAGACACCTGTTATCGGAGTGAGTACATGTCAGCAGGTGTATTATACCCAGTCATTTACCACAGAACCACAGCACTGACAACATGTTTAGTCACAGAATACCAAAGCACTTTGATTTTAGCAGCAGTGATTTTACCAGTAATGATTTTAGTGATTTACAGATTACATTTCAGAATTTTAGGGTAAGAGAATGTAATTTTTAATGAGCTATAACAGTCAGTCATCATTAATGTTTTTATCCTACAGTAGTACTGATACCTGCAATACTGTGCATACATACTTATATCTATGTTTCATGTCCGAGTATAAGAATAAACCTTTGGGATTGCAACTGTGATTGTAGGAGTTTTTTAAATTGTTTATTTTTCAATGCAGCATGTTTTACATATAGGTAGGTGTCTCTGAATTCAGTAATTTTTTAATTTGGTTGGTTGAATGGGGTTTTATGCCACTTTCAGCAATTTTTCAGATATACTGTGGCCTCCAGTATTTAGGGGAGGAAGCTGGAGTAATCGGTGAAAACTCCAATCTTTGGTAGGAAAACTAGCAATCCTGGTCAATTAAGAATAGATTAAAGCACACACTGCCTGCAGAAAAATATCTTTTGCCCTTTTTCTTCATACAGTAAAACTAAACTATATTGTAAATGTCCCTTTATGCAGAATATTTAACATAAGGATCAATTAAGGAATTATGTATCATTTTCTAAAAATACCCATTTTACCGTGTTCTTTATAATTATAAAACAAATATACACTGTAGTTTAAACTTCTCTAAAAGGAACTGTATATATTATATATATATATTTTAATAACAGATCACTTTTCACTAATTAAATAAGATATGTTGTTTTAAAATGTATAAAGAAGGCACCTGTGCATAAAATACACTTTCTTGGTTCCCATGGACCTGTCCTTTATACACAGGTTTGATGTATATACTCTGTTAGACTCAATCAGTGTATTTCTGCACTTCCTGGGGGTCTCTTATTTAATCAAATAAAACATTACCATAAATACACATCCCCATCTCATAAATACATGAAGCAGTGTACAGATTAGTAGGGGATCATTTATTACATAAGTGGCTAGGCATGGCACTACTACTGGCCAATAAAATAGGGAAATTTTAATAAAGGGGGATAATGAGGATAAATTTACCACAAAACAATATTTATGTCAACTTTCACCATCTGAGAACATAGTTTTTCTTACCTTTGACTTGTGACAGCATTAAATAGGTATTTGTAGTAATCTAATTTATTAAAGCATGTTCTAAAAGGAATGAGGCAACATTTCTGTGTAATTAAGGATCTTTTTTATTCACATTTAATCTACATACACTGTAGGAGATGAGTTGGATGCAAAAAATGAACTATCCATCCCCATTTAAACCTTCTTTAGAAAGTTCAGCTAACATTACTACAGAGTATAAGAATGATTAATTATGATTTTTTTTTCTAACAAACCGTTCAATTGTTTTCATAAAAAAACATTGAATTTAACTAATAAGGATTTCTGATAATTTCAATTTGCTCAATACGCCTATCAAAGTCAAGAAATATTAACTTACATGTATAGTTTAAAATGAAATATTTTAGGTTTTATTTTCTGCTCAAAAAGGAGGATAGAATATACAAATCTAATTTTAGCACATCGACCTATGTTCTACACAGGAAACTGACTTCTTTCCCACAATAATGAAGAAATACTACAACTAAAATACATCTTTTTATTAAATATTCATGGTTATCAATAAAATCAGATCCAAAGTTTCAGTTAAGTAACATAGTTAAAAAAAAAGTCAAAATATTAGGTCACAGTGCTATATGTACCTAAACTATAAATAGAACTGAAAGTAAAAACCAAGTAGTCCATGTGATACTAATCTGTGATTATGATGAACAAATTTACACTGAACATAAAAATAGTGTCAAATGGCTTTACATATTTTGTGTTTGAAACTTCAATGCATCAAGGTAAATTTATTCTATAATTTTTTTTTTTGATACTCAGTTATGAAAACAATCACTTCTGCATAGACTGAATATTCAATGCATTAAAGTAAATTTATATCTTATGTAATTTTTTTTTTGTGAGACTCCAAATTATACCCCATTATCTGAGTTTTAAAAAAACTTGACTCTATTTAATGAAACAAGAAGTTGTACTTTGTCTAATAAAAACACAACAAATGGACAGGATTATGCATAATTTATATTTTTGAGTAAATTGACAGTGATTTTATTGCTGCATAACAACAGAAAATAGTTTATTTCTAAATGTGTTAAGTATCAAAATAAATTAATGATACAATATATATATGATTATATCTGGATTGATTGATTGATTGATTGATTGGATGTTTGCTTTACGTCCAGTAAGCAGTATTTCAGCTATATTCAGGACGGAACAAGTTAACAAACAATACATCAATTGAAAAAGGGGTATGGGATGGGACACGGGGAACATTATTTTGGCTGCCACTGGAAAAGTACCAAGTATTGGGTAGGGTCATAGAATTTAGCCTTTTGTAGCGGCTACAATGAGTCTACACTTTTTGGAAATCTACAACAAAAGGGATCTTTATTGTGCAAGGAGCGTGGCACTCTCCAAACACGTTAGCAACTATGGTCGCATCCAGGCTTTCCATATTATGACCTGACAACCCCCCAACGAGAGGGTCTCCCATATCTGCCTCCCGGAGACGTGCTGGGCTGCTCTGTGGGTCGAGCACTAGGAACAGTCCCAGTATCAGAGTATGGTCCTAAGGTTATATTTGGAAACAATACAATAATATCATAATACATATCACCATATCGCTCTCTTGTAATCATTCTTTAAATGCCAAAAAGTTCCATAGACTAGATTTATATGCTGCTAAAGCTCTGACAAAAGACTTCCAGAAAAGTAAAAATTTGTTTCTGCCAGGAATCATCCCAGCATATTCAACATTTCATAGAGTGTCTCTTGTCCTTTTTGTCAGACATTTGGTCACAACCTGAAATTGTTGCCTGTCAGGTCTTGTGGTCAAGCACATGACTGAACAATTTACCCAGTCGAACACCTCCAATGCAACAATAATGCTTAAGTGAAAATATGGATCAAATCGTATGCACAGAAAAATATAAGCCAATTCCACAATTCTGTACTGAGGATATGATCAGCTAATCATCCTTGACAGTGATCAATACTATGTATGAACTGATCAATTGTTATACCTCACTTATAATTACTGCAATGTTTAATCAAGTAAAATTCATTCTGAAAATCAGAGAAACTTGAAATTTTGTTTGATTTTAGTACCGATCTGTCCAAAAACATTATCTCGTCTACATGTTCTCACCTTATAAATCAGCTCCACAATGACCAGCTGAAGGATGTCTCCAAACGAGGTCACTTGGTCAATACAGCTACTGAGATAGTTTAGTGCTCTGTCTTGGTCAGCATGTATCAACATCATAAAGGCATTTCTCTTACATGACATATCCTGTTCACCTTCCAGGAACTTGGCAATCAATTCTGGTCCATCAGGAATCAAGAAGTCAAAATTCCTGTAATAAATTGAAGTGGTTGTAAATTAACTGACAAAAGTATTTAATGTCAATTCACATATTATCCAATTAGGCAATATAAACATTGTTTTTTAAAGCAATTAACAGTGCTCTGTGTCTAACTTACTAGTATTTGCAAGGGTTTACCACAAGCAAAAACTAGAAGGGACAAGGAAGTAATGGTATTTCATGATACTAACTTAACAATTCTTATGCCAAGGCATCTGAAAGAATGGCACATGCATTTACCAGTATATATGTACAAATGATATTAGTATGCTGTAATAAAATGATATAATGTGAAATACGCCGTTTTCAAGATAGGTAGATGTATCTTATCATGTGATTTATGGGATCACGTGATTTTATTTAGGGCACTTTCCTTACGCAACGTCTTTTAACATCATGTGAATGGCATAAACGGAATAAAGCTTGACTACATTTCCATAAATTTATTTTTAGTGTTGGCTTTGCACCCCGGCACAACACAGCACATGTTTCGTTTTGCATCGTCTTTCTTACGCCGTCCCATTTCGTAACAAATGTTGCTTTTTTAAACTAAAAGTGACCTAAATTTTTTATGACGTCACGTGATCAGCATTACAATTTCCACCTCCTTTAACGAGAGCGATTATATCTTGAAAACGACGTATTTTAATAGACTTGTATTTTGTCAGGAAGAAGCAGAAGACATTGAGGACCATTCAACATGGGAATTACTGTGTCCTGACACTATAGATTGTGTATTCATCATGGCCAAGTCTCAGAACATCACTTGCTTAAAACTACTCCAACTAAATCCCCATGACAGGCGCCTGTTCCTTGAGATTGACAGTGAACCTGAGGTCATACCAATCACCTTGATGCTGATTGGTCTACAGACTGTAATGGCAGGAGGTCAGAGTTATTATATAGTCAGGGCAGAAGGGCACACTGAAATAACTACAGGTAATCATTAATCTTTTACTTAATAGCATACACATGCATTTCTTTCTATATACATGTAAGTAATGAACCATGAATTAATATTTTATCCTAATGCAGATACTTAACTTAGATTAATCAAAGTAATTCTCTTTTTTTAAATGATTATTCCATTATATGCTTGTAAGAATAACTTCCACTTTACTAAGTATTGTTTACAATATAACTTATTGAAGCAATAATGTAGAAATCATTTTGTGGTACCAAATTGAAATTTTTAAAGAAAAAAAGCAAAAAAGGTTCAAATGAAACCTTATACAGGAAACACTAACTTGTGTTATACCTGTCCACTACAATGCCTATTTATAACTTTAGTCATTACTACCAAAATTTCTAAGTCAGCTTTTACAACAAATGTAGTTTTCATATAAGTTCTACATGTACCTCAAAACACTGTCAACTCACACATATATATACTCGCATGGGGGCTTCACACGTTTTTTTTAACGCTAAAATGCTGGATTTATTAATTACCAATATACTGACATCGAAAGTGACAAGATCAAATTTTATCTACGTTTTAGAACTATCCTCTTCATTGGAACTAAATTTAAGTGAAAGTACAGGAGATATCTGTAGTTCTAAGCTGTTTGATTTAGCTGACAAAGTAAGTAGCCTATAATGTCATGATGAATTACAGTTTAATGCCTACTACTGGCAATATTTCTGCCATGTTGTCATGGCTACTAATTATCCTGGTTTCATTTACAGCTGCTGTTAAGAACACATTTATTTACATGGCTTCATCCTTTAAATCTTTCAAATTAACTAGAAAGTTGTAAACACTTCCAAACAGTCATCAAAATATTGGTCCAATTTTACTTTAAGGGACCACCACAATTAGAGGACCCAAATCATCAGAGGTTACTGTTAGGTTTATTGCAAGTAGCACATGTATTTATAGGTGGTAGGTCCCCTAAATTGAAATTAGGCCAAAATATTTGTATTATTATTTCAATACCAACCCTTCTAATGACTTAATAATATGCAAGACTAAAAAAGGTAGAGAAAAAAATAATTTAAAAAATGTTACTATGTTTGGTGAAATCTCTAGTATGCTTCATTTCACATGCATCAATTAAACACAATGACATAGTAAAGTGTTAACTTCATATTTTTTAATTTTTTGATACTTCATAGATTTGCTTTAATTTTTGTCGAACTGTAAGGATTAGATATTTAAATGAAGTCCTGAATTACATTATAAAAAGATAAATTAGAGAACTAAAAATGTCCGCTTGTACAGTACATGTATACAGTAATGGGAAGTGTTGGGCAGATGAATGATAAAATTGAAAAGTTTATCAATTACAATTCTGATCATAAAGAGATAAAACAAAAACAAATAATTTTCTATTTACCTTTAGCCTTGCACCTGTTTAAGTGAGATTTCAAATTACCATTGCATATATAAATACCATAATTACTCTTCTAATTATTGGGCATCTTTTTATTAAACAATGGTCCCAATTTCCAGAAAATCCCCAAAATACATGTATTATGGTTTAAAATGGCAAAAAATGCATGAACAGATACAAATATGTATCTAATAATTAGAGAAATTAAGGTATATTATTATTTTGTAAACTATACACTTATTAAAAAATAATAATCAGCTAGGACTTTTTACAGATTTACCAAACATTACTAATTCTGTTCAAATAATTAATTTCCTCAGAACGGTGCAGATATAGCAGTGAAGCATCGAATGGGTTCCAAATATTGGATCAAGACAGAACCAAGTGGAAAAAAACAAACATCAAAGATCATAATATTCCAACGCAAAGACACACAAGAAACTTACTTCTTCTTCACGGAAAATACCTGGAAGTATAAGAGTATTCCATTCAAACTGCAGCCATGTTCTGAATACAGATGTATGACATATTATGGCACAACTTTTCATGCGGAAAATATGTCACTTAACTTTAGATGCAAGGCCTCAGTAAAAGCTGATTTCTCCAAAAACTACCACCTGTTTAGAACATCTAAGATCCATACATTCACAGCATGTAAGTAGTAAATTATAAACAATACTGCTAAACTCACAGAGAAATCATTGTGTCCAATGTATATCTGTTAGTTAGGCTATTATCAATAATTGTCATTTAGGTTTACAAGTAAAATGTCATAAAAAATAACCAGGGTTATACAATTTACTATGATGGATGCAAGTTTAGAATATAAGTATATGTATACATGTTTATGTACTGTACATTTGCTTAAAATCCTAATAAAAAGTTGAAAAAATTCATAATAAGTGAAACGTTGAAGTATAAATAAAAATTTCTTTAATTAGGACACTGCTACCTAAAGTATTTAACAATTTAAGAACTATTTTCAGACATGACAAAATCAGAACTTCAACAGCTCATGAATATGGGTATAAAGTTTGTAAAAAGAACAGCCAACAAATTTGCACCAATAAAATTCTTCTACAGAAACAAATCAATAGAGTATTTTGAGGAAATTCTTTGGAGAAAAGATGGCATCATGAGGAAATATATGAAAGACAACAATGGAGATAGGTATTCTATCATCAATAAAAATCTTGAAGGTCTGTTCTTCAGTGCTCTGTTAGAGCCAAAAACTCTAAAACCACCTCCAACATCAATATTTGGGCAACGACGGTTGTTTATTTTTGCTCCAACTATGCTTCATGTGCAATCCAATCTGTATTTTGCTGACTTCTATTGCAACTTTTTCATACATTATGTGACACTGGTGATCACTGAACCCAATTCTGAAGCAGACAAATTTTGTTGCAGCCGACTTCTCAAGGTTCATCTTTTTAACAACCCTTTCATCAATCTTGTATTGGAACATGGTGAATTTGGAGTGTTTGTAACAACAAACGTACATGTTGAGCTGTTTTACACAGAATCCATTGATCTCCATGCAATTAGGTTCCAGCAAGGAGGGTTTCTTTTTGAAGATGTACCAGTAAGAGGAAAGGGAACCAGTTGTCCAGAGGGTATTGCTAAGAAAGCAGGATGCAAAATATGCAATCTTTCTGTATAATGTTATTAAACAATAGGGGTGCAATTTAACTAAGCAAATGTGAAAACCTGCTTTTGGTAAAGTAATTCAGTAATTGTCTTAGACAACAAGTGCTTTATTTAAGTATACATTTTATCTAACAGTAGTGCTCACGATTTTTATGTTATATGAGAATTTTAATCATATTTACATAAATACAGTGCTATGCATTTATGTCGCTTTTAGCAAAAATGATTTTTATTGTATTTCATGCTATGCAATTGTTCAGTATTTTAAATTGTTTTGATTTTAATTAAAACTTGTTTGTTTAAAATCAAATTTTAATTCAGATCATTGATATAGCAAATAAATCAATTCAAAGTTTAGTATTAAAACCACTAGTAATAGAACTTCTCTACATTTAAATTGAAATCTTTTTATATTCCATTAACTTTTTTAATATTATATCAATCTTTTATAATGTTTATAATCTTGTGAGATTTTAAACAAATCATATGCTTTACACTAAATTTTATTTACAAAATAAGTTTGATTTCCTATTTAGTGTAAAATATTATCTATTTGTAAGCTGTTGTATTTTTTTATATTGATTTAGTCTCACTGTATAAACATTGTAGTTTTTTATAGCCAGACAACATGTGGTCATGGGCGTTTATATCCTATACATTTAACAACAGATGAATAATGAGGACATAAGGGTTACAAATTCTCAGAGGAACAGTCTATTCAGATCAGAAAACAAACTGTCACAGAATTGTCAAATTTGTTTAAGAAAACATAGGTTTTTATTATACATAAATGGGCCTCATTGGCTGTCACTGGTTAAGGTCTACTATTAAGTCCCTTAATTTGAAAATTGTGCCTTTTGCAATAATTAAAAAAACTGAATCTGTATGTGATCACATGTATGTTAACACTGAGGTTGTGGGTTTGAGTCTCACTGACAGTGTGTACTCAACTCCAATCTTAATTGTCAATGATTGCCATTTTTCGGACAGAAGATTGGGTATTTTCTCCAAGTACTCTGGCCTTCTCACCCAATAAAAACTGGATGCCATGAAATAGCTGAAAAATTGCTATTTTAAAGTATACATGTTTTTCTACCAAAGATCAGGGATTTTTTCCTGGTACACTGGCCTCCTCACCCTGTAAAATCTGGATGCCATTATATAGCCTAAAAATTTCTGAAAGTAACATAAAACCTCATTCACACAAAAAAATATTCCTTTTATCTGCATTTAGAAAATCAAAAATAAGCAAGATTATGATTAACCATAAATTGTATTACTACATTCTTGTCAGTAAATGTGAACTATTTTTGGGGGAATTTTTAGCACTCAGTTTTTTAGGTGCAGCATTCAGGTGTATGTGTCAGAACTGCTCATGTAACTGATTAGCTTTGATCCTGTCAGTGTGCAAATGAGGTATACTTGCAAATTTTAGAAGTACTATTTATTAATTTGAACATTGTATTACATTTACTTCAACACTTTTCCAGTTTGTGTATTTCATTTCCCTTTATTGTTTGAGTGATGCAAGCAAAACTGCTATGACAATAAATATTTATAGATATTTGTGTAATTATTTAAACTAGAGGCTCCCAGGAGCCTGTATCGCTCACCTTAACCTGAAACCAAACAACCCTTTTTTATCCAGCTTTTCTTTGCTATAAGGAATTGCCCAACACTTCTGCAAAAATCATTAATTTTGACCTTTTAAGGGAAATAACTCCTATAAGGAGGATCTTTTGATGGTTAGAGGGAGAAGGGAGGTTCACTTCAAATTTGCTGTACCTGTTATACTTTTTTAACTATCAGTCGAAAACTCTCTCGACCCACCCCCCCCCCCCCCTTTTTCATTTTTTCTATTTTAATCCAACGTAGCTATGTAGGTAGTCAGGTGTCATGATTTGCACAATTTTGGTAGAGGACATCCTAAAGATGATGTGTGCAATGTTTCAAAGCAGTCCTTTCATTGGTTTAAGAGGAGAAGATTTTTTAAAATCAAGTAAAATTGATTAAAAAAATGTTGAAGGAGAATAATTCCTAAACGGTTCATCAGACAATCTTGACCCTAAAGTCATTTTTGTAGCCCTCATAGAGGAGAACAATTAAGCAATGCTAACTTTTTCTCTAGTTCTAATAATTTTCAAGATTTTGAGGCAAAAATGTCAAAAATAATCAATTTCGACAATTAAAGGGCAATAACTCCTATAAGGAGTCATCATACAACTTCAACCCAATGGAGTGTTTCGTAGAGCTTTTGATGCAGATGAAGGCATGTCTCTTCCGTTTTCCTGTATCTGTTACACTTTTTTAAATATAAGCCAAAAACTGTATTTTACCGCCCCCCCCCCCCCTCCTATTTTTAGCCATGGTGGCCATGTTGGTTAATCTGCAGCCATGGTTGGTGCAAACTTGGTTGAGGACATTTGACAGATGATGTGTACAAAGTTTCAAAGCAGTACTTTCAGTTGTTTCAGAGGAGAAGATTTTAAAAAATCAATTAAAACCGATTAAAAAAAACAGTTCAAGGGGAATAACTCTTAAACGGTTAATCAGACAATCTTGACCCTTCAGTCATTTTTGTAGCCCTCATAGAGCAGAACAATTAAGCAATGCTAAGATTTTGAGGCAAAAATGGCAAAAATCATCAATTTTGACAATTAAAGGGCAATAACTCCTACAAGGAGTCATCATACAACTTTGACCCAATGGAGTGTTTTGTAGAGCTTTAGATGCTGAAGAAGAAGGTCTCTTCGGTTTTCCTGTATCTGTTATACTTTTTGAACTATAAGCAAAAAACTGTATTTTGACCCCTCTGTTCTATTTTTAGCCATGGCGGCCATGTTGGTTGGTCTGAGGCCATGATTTGGGCAAACTTGGTAGAGGGCATTTTACTGATGATGTATGCAAAGTTTCAAAGCAATCCCTTCAGTGGTTTTGGAGGAGAAGATTTTTGAAGAAAAGTTAAAGACGACGACGGACGGCAAGTGATGGCAATAGCTCACATGACCCTTCGGGTCAGGTGAGCTAAAAAGGAAGAAAAAAATGCAAAATACTGCTTTAAAATTCAATGACAACACCAGTGTAAACAGTTCCCGATAAAATTATACATGTTGTTTACCTGTAAATAGTGTAAATGGCTAGAACAGCATTTCTCCTGACATAAGAATGTCTGTGTTCCAAGCACTGTCTAATGGCTGGCATCAGTGGTTCTAATAATTCTGCTTCCTTAAGCTTACACAGAAATCTAAGTGTGGATCCACGAATAAACTCATTGGGATGTTGTAAATCCTAAAAATAGTTTGATAATACTGCAATAGCTTATTGTTTACATGTAATGTTTACTATAGGAATTTGTTATTAAATGTCATAACTGTTATTTATTTCTTAGAAAAATAAACGTACAAAAATCAAAAGTTGTTTAGGTTAACATTTAAAATGTATTGATTACAGAAAACAAAAATAGCAAAAAAAAGTTTTCAGAGATTATTCTCAGAAAATATTGTGCTACTAAAAGCAACTTATCCAAAAACATGTTTCCTTCAATTTCATTATCCAATATTTATATATACATTTTCATAATTCATTCTAAGCTACCTAAATGTATATTACTAAAGAGATTACATCATTCAAGGTAAACTTCGCAAAAAATTTAAATTTAATATGTAATTCTTCAATTAATAAAACATAAAATTTATGTTTTATTAAGTTTCTACAATGAATTTACAGTGTAAAAATGTACTTTTAGAGATTTTGCATCTGGTCACTATCTCGTCACTAGATGGCGATACTGGAGATAACTTGACAGCAAAGTCCATAAAAATCGTTGTATGATAATAAGTGACACAGTCAACCATTATCAACAAAAGGTTGTACTATAAGACAAGGTTCTGGCCTGGCAAGCTTACATTTTGTAAGTTTCTCTTAAGAGCTGCCATCAATTCTCTGCAAACAATTTCAAGAAAATCCACAAGTAAGATTTTATAATATATAAAATAACAGGAAACAGAACTCTGTATTGTACAGATAATTACCTTTCTATAAGCATCACAGACCAGGATGAATTCATGTAACATTTTACCATCAGGATTATACTTAGGTACAATCTCCCAGAAGATCAACAACATCTTTTTAATGGTATGGTCTCGTACAGGCATGACAAATCTGATAATTGTCATCAGTAATGACGGCATCTTCTCTCCATTCAGTATAAGCTGTATAGTTTTCTTCAGCGCCTCTATCTTTGTCTTAGTATCACCCTTTTCTGAAAAAAAACCTTATGTTCTATGTATAGATGTACCCTATCAATATATTTTAGTAACATATTGTATACTGGAGAAGACTTCATAAGTTTTATTAACTTGTGTCTTATCCTGTTTGCTTGTTTTAGCAAATAAAATATGTTTAAAGTAAACCTTACATATATCAGAATAGTATTATAGATACCTGAACTCTTCTAACAAAACCACTCAGACTTTCATTATAAACTAAATGGGAAGGGAGAATTTGTTTCTCATCTATTACCAAAAACATGCTTATAATAGTTTAAAACAGTTAATTGTTGGTTACTTATACTTATATTGCTGAATCTGGTGGGTTGGTGATAAAAGAGCAAACAAATTTCTTAATGATTGACTTAAGTTCAAGCTACTTAAACCACATGCAAATCAATAATATACTACATTTTAAATGCCAACAGGTGTAAAGTTTATCAAGACTGAGGACAGTTATTACAGACATCTGGTAAAACTAGCATTATGTTGCATCATACGAAGAGTAGTTAATTTTTTTACAGATCAGTATTTCAGCTATATCATTGAAAGAATAAAGCCCTGGTATTAGTGTACTGTAATATTATCTTTTAAACTAGATCTTTGAGCAGCACGCTGAAATAACAGTGACCTAACATCCAGCTTTGCCACAGAAGTCTACAAAAGTACTTAAATACTGACCAATCAGATTGGTAGAAAATTTTAATTTGAATTAAACCCTCAAGGATCGATGTACTAATAAATCTCAATCACAGAAGTTTATAAAGTTCAAAGTTTATTAATAAAGACAGCCGGAATTTGGACATCAAACATTATAAAGTACAATAGACAATATGGCTGGGACCAGACCATACAGACTCTTAACAAATTATAATTTTTATTTATCAAAACATAGGTTAAATATAATCTTACCCAAATCTTGCTTTAGTGCCATTTCTGTGGGAGGCTCTGCATCTGTCGCTATATTGATTAAAGTATAACATGGCTGTTCTGCCAAGGTTGTCATTTTCTTTTTCTATAAAATTTGCAAATATATATTATAAAATAAATCTTGTTGGATTTTTCCATGTTTGATGGTAATAAGTGTTTCAATATTGGTGAATCTGATCGTGACATACCAAACAAGTCAATATAAGTAAACAAAAGACTTGTACAAATAAGAATTATTTTAAATTTTAAGTTTCTCATATTGACATACATGTAGTCATTTCAAATTTTCATACAAGACAATCATTCGAATCAGCAAATGAGAAAAATAAAATGGGTACTCAAACTACTGTACCAGGTATGTAATGTGTCTGTGTGCCATATGTATGGGTTATAAATACAAAAGTAAAATAGCAAACTAGTACATGTACATGTAATGACTTAACAAAACTGTTGTTCTATCCCAATACCCTGAATACCATGATCTACAAATAAAATTCATTTTAAAAGTTCACTATGCATGAAAAGTAAATTTCCAACTTAATTACCCTTGATTTATTTTACTGATATTAATTTTCAAGGTCAGACTTCATCCTTACATGTAAGGATTTAAATAAAGTATGATTCATTTGACATTTTCTTACTTAATTTGTACTTTGAATTGCATTGGTAGTTTAATTATATGCTACCAAAGAGCGAAAACATTAATTTTTTCCTACATGTTTTAGGGTCTGTATCTGTTATTCCTTGAAATTGGCTCACAACTGAGCATTGGTGTTCGAATTGTGCAGCATTACAGCTCCAGTTTTTGACATCCAAGTCATACTAGTACATGTATGTCCTAAATCATATATTTTTATTCAGGTTATTTGTCCTGAATGACTTATATTTCGAAATGTCCTGGATAGTGAAAATGTTCAAGTGAAAGTTATATCCTATGTAAGGAAACATCATTAACTTTATTGATTTCTATAGGACCGTCATTGAACAATTCTGCATAATTATGAATAGTACATGTTTGTTGGTTTCACAAAAATGGTATCCAAACAAAATTGCCGTTATATAACTCCAAAGTAACAAGATATTTATACATACAGGTTTATAAAAAATGTAAGATTAATATTCAGCTTAACAATTATTCAATCTGAAAAACTGTTTTCCAGATGATTGGAACTAAAAGTCTGTCAGTCATATGTTGACAGAATATTTAAAGATTTTAACTCTACATGTACTTCTGCATTAAGGAGGTATTTGATAATTTTGTTCATTTTTCAGTGTCACAGGTTGTTTGTTGCAATACACTAATCTGACAGAGTTTAAACTTTTGATTTTTCTTTAAGGAGTTTTTAAATATACATGTTTATCTGTATTACAAGTTATATAATTTAAGGCTTTTACATTTGATTTACTTCCTGTGAAAATAGATGCAAATAAAATGTGTAGCACCACCAGGTTTTTATGGATATTAAGGAGTACAAGAAATGTTCTGTCCTTTTGGTTGCAAAACTTTTGCAGACAATATCAGTATTTAATAATTGATTTCCGTGTCATAATTATCTGTTTTTTAGGAGGACTTTTCAGAATTAATCATGGAGTATGGTATACTCCACAGTGTATAGAGATGAAGTTCTATCCTTGGCCCTCATTATCAGTAAATAAATTATGAGCAACAATATTAAATAAATACGGACTGTTCTGTTGTCAAATCAAATTTACAATATAAATACATTGAGACCATATGTACAATATCATTCTTAATTTTTGAGCATAGCAACTTTTAACTTAAATGAAACAAGATCTTACCATCATTTAAAATTGTGCTTGAAAATAAACAGATCATTATGTTAACACAAATTATGAAATATAGATATTCAAAATATACTATACTAAATACCACACCCAGTGATACTTGTAGGATTTTTTTATGGTGAGTCCTGGACTCATCACTTTTGAAAGTGGTGAGTCCCAAAAAATTTTCATGAGTCCCACATATCGCAGATGAGTCCAGCTAAGTGCTTGCATATACAACCGTTTTCTTTAATGACCGACCTATTAAATGTCTTTTCATAAAAAGATATAATATCGCTTGTAGAATCTTTATCCCATGCTATTTTATATCATTAGTAGCTGAGTTTATAAGTCTTTTGGAGTATGATTGAACTGCACTCATTACTTGAAACATGCTGATGTTTGCCCATTAAAGAGAGACTTTTGTCTTACCTCAATATTTCTTCCAAATAACTATTACCCAACCCAACCCCCTTTTTTCAGATCCTAGTCTATAGCAGATCTTATTGATATATACAACAAATAAAAGTTTATTAGATAACTTATTAATGTTCATATTGAAGATATCTTTGTACCGGTCAAGAATTCTTACTTAAAAAAAAAATCGTAAGGATTGACACTGCAAGTGCAAGGTTCCGACAGTGTATTAAAATTTGAAACCAGTGTATTGTCAACGCTTAATTTTAACCATAAAAAGTGTCCATCAACACTGCACATTTATTGTTCAATGAACATCTTGATTAAAGCATATTTGCCGCTCGAGTGATTGCTTCCTGCTGAGAATCGGACAAAACAGGTAAAAATCGATCGCCATTTGTAAGAATATGTAATCACGCATCGGAGACAGAACTGACATGACGAAAATTCATACACGTCTGACAACAACACGGACTCGTACTGGGACGCGTAAGATGTTGAAAAGGTGCGTCCTAAACTGAAAAGACGCGTACAATACGCATCTAGACGCGTTGAGGATCCCTGCACACCCCTTTGCAATAAATTTTTTGCTTGTATTTTTTTATAATTCCATATTTTACCTTTTTATTATAAAAATCCAGTAGAAAAAAATTAGATACGATAACCTGTCAATGTTTTATACTATGCCTCTGTTGTTTTAGCAATGTTGGTGATCAGCTGTCATGATTTGCACAATTTTGCTAGACACATCCTTATGATGGTGTGTGCAAATTTTCGAAGCAGTCTTCATATTTGTTTAAGAGATGATTTTTTTAAAATCAATTTAAATTGATTTTTAAAAAGATGAAGGGGGATAACTCTTGAACGTTTTATCAAATAACCTTGACCTTGAAGTCATTTTTGTAGCTCTCATAGAGCTCAACAATTAGCAATTCTTACTTTTTTGTAGGTCAAGTTCCAATAATTTTCAACACCTTTAGAAAAAATGGAAAAAAATTAATCAATTTAGATGATTAAGTGACAATAACTCCTATAAGCTCAAAAACAAATTATATATGAGGAGGGGGAAGTACATATGGCCGATTTAAAAAAAATCCTAGCATAGGCTATGACCCTTAAGGTTTTCCCTTTGAATTGTGTTGGTTTAATTAGTAATTTATTTTTGACCTTTATCTTTTATACCTTTGAAGCTTGTAAGTTTCAAGAATTTCCTATAAAGTCTTTAAAAGTTTACAATTTCAATTACTATCAATTTCGTTACAAGCGGTCATATGTTTACATTTCTTATATTTAAACTCCAACAGGCTTGATACCTGCAGCATAGCTGCCATGTTGGGATGAAAATAGAATTAAAACACAGATCCATACCGGGCGTAAACCTGGTTCTTTTCCGGTTCGAAGTAACCTCCATTAAAAATACAAAAAAACTTTAGGGTCTGGATTTTGGCTTCAAAACAATAGGTAGGGTCGGTTAACCTGAAACACACTTTTTTTTTGCCTTAGGGGCCGTCTTACTACTTTATCTCAATGAAGACATTTGTAGAGCTTTTGATGCTGAAATGTTGTCTCTTCGATTTTCCTGTATCTGTTATACTTTTTGAACTGTAAGGCAAAAACTGTATTTTGACCCCTTTGTTCTATTTTTTGGCCGAGGGGGCCATTTGTTCAAACTTGGAGGACATTTTACTGATGATATGTGAAAAGTTTCAAAGCAATCCTTTCAGTGGTTTTAGAGGAAGATTTTAAAATAAAAATCAATTACAATGACCACAACGTACACCAAGTGATGGCAACATGACCCTTCAGATCAAATGAGCTAATAAATAACCATATTTGAAAATGAGGAAATAATTGTTTATTTTAAAAAGTAGACTTTTTCATCTAAAAAAAGGAGCATAAGCAGGGGCTGCTCTGGCTTCTAAAAAACTGGCGCCAAAAAAATCGCCAACTGCAATTTTCCGTCGCCAGTTTTGTAAAAGTGTCGCCATCGTAGAAATCACTAGATCACTATACGACATGGCGAAATTGTTTAACATTATGTGTGACATATTCTGTAACGTCGGACGAAATCCAAGTTTGCCGGACTCTTATTTAATTTTTCAAAAGTTTGGTCTCAAGCAGCCCGTACACTTATTGTATTTTAATCATGAAAAGATGTGTGAGTGATTTCTTGTTGGCAGAAAACCAAAATTTTACAGTAATTTATTAGAAACATCTATTCCCGTGAATGAACATAAAACCGGAAATACTGAAAATAGAACTACGCATGTGTACGAGTTTTCTAATTACGAAATGAAGACGGACATCCGGTCCGGAAATCACTCAACAACGACGTCAGTTTTCGTACCTGTATTTTATTAATTACATTATAAAAAAAAATTTATTACAAAAATATGTTTGTTTTGTTATTATTATAAATTAATTAACAGCGGGAGCATCAATTGTTTTATTACACGTCTACTCAAATGTGATGCAGGTAAAGCTGCTTTTCATCTGACAACTTTGTTGATTCATTTATTGCCGATTTCCGTAAATAACACACGTGTCACTGGATACTACACAATACACGTGTATTTACGACCATAGAAGCCGACAAAGGATCTTTAATGATGCAATCGCCGATTACCGATAAATTTAAAACGTGCATGCATCGTTTAACACTATAAAACCTTGGCGCCAAAAAAATCGCCAGACGCAAAATTTTGTCGCCAAATGAAAAAAAAAATCGCAATTGGCGACATTGGCGAAGCCCAGCGCGGCCCCTGCATAAGCTGAACCATATGCGTTAAGCAGTTTTCATTTGTCATGCAAAAAACCTCACCAAAATACATTCAATTGTAATATAGTCTGCGAGTAGTTCTTGGATTTAAATGATACGTCCAATTCTCAGCATTTTGATTATGGAATTAAGGCTTTTTGGATAGATTTTCAAAATTTAGTATGGAAAATCGCTGTTTCAAAATGAAAATTCAGTCGCATTTCAGAACGCCGATTTACTGTAATAATTGTTCATTTCAAAATGTGTAATCCAAGATCTACAAAAGGATCATAAACTCGACCAAACACGGTAGCAGTTTTCCATGTTGTCAGGCAAACACCTATCGGAAAGACACAGTAAAGTAGCGACGGAAATGTATGGAAAAGATCATTCCAGCTAATGCTTATTTCATGATTCCGATTTTGCGTGGTAAAATTGTGTTTGGGTACCCTCTAATTATGGCCTTTCTTTTAACAGATAAAACCCAGTAAAGTTCGAATCATTCTTAATTATTATTTATGAGAAATCAATGAATATGTATATCACTAGTTTAAAGAAAAAGAGACTCCAAAAGGGAAAAAGAAAACTTACTCAACAATTCACTAACCTTGAAATTATACTTAATCTTGTTATACATATTGTGTATTTTTGACACTTAAAATTCAAAATTTTAGAATAAAATAAACTTAATTTAATCAAAGATAATAGCTGTTTTGATTGCAAAATATTTTTTTGAAAATTGATAGGTTTTTCAATATCACGCTTATTTCCCCTTATTACGCTCTTCAACAGATTAAAAATATAGATATTGGATCTGGCACAATCGGAACATCTCTCGGCCATTTCCGTCAAGGGTCAGGAAAGTGACCTCGGAGGTAAGTGATCTCCATTTTGAACTATTTTCAGTCATTTCAAAGAACTTGTTACGTCACAAGTTCGTTTGTGATGTTTCAGTTCATTCATTTGATTGGCTTGTCATTGACGGTTAGTTGATTGTTCCTGATGACGTCAGATTGTAAACAAATACTTATCCATTTTAGAGGGAATTTTTTGGCAGCGTTAGCGAATTGACCCATTTCCAGTTTTACATGATTTATCTCCCTTTTTACTTCCAGTTAAAAAAACTACGGCTATCATCACTAAAAGACTATGATATTGAAATAAAGATTTTGCATTGTTTTTTGTATTGTTTTTCTATGCCAATTAAATTATCTAATTAACCTCATTAGTAGATGTTACTATAGCCATAGGCAACAGGTGAGTTTAAATATTGGAACATGTATGTCACTGGTAAGCTTGTTTAATTAAGCTATAAAACAGCTGGGGTTCTACCTTTAATTAGAATCAGGTAAATGCGGTAATAAACATTATGGATAATTAATTAACAATCATGTTTACACAGCATGGGGTTTTAATAACATCTTCAATTAGATTTTGACACCTGTAATTAACATAAAGCATTAAAATTTATCAAAGGTAATTGTCCATTTCATAATTCCAATTTAATAAACGCCACCAAGTGTCCACTTCCGGTACTAAAAACTGAGACTTTATCGCCGCAGTTTGTCCTGTTGAAAACTTTTGAAATGGACAATTGTCTTTGATAAATTTTAATGCTTCCTGTTAATGACAGGTGTCAAAATCTGAGTGAGGATGTTATTAAAACTCCCTGCTGTTTTAAACATGATTGTTAATTATAATTAACTATGTTTATTACCCCATTTATCTCGTGCTAATCTAAGGTAGAGCCCCAGCTGTTTTATAGCTTCATTAAACAAGCTTACCAGTGACATCCATGTTCAAATAATCAAACTCACCTGTTGGCTATGGCTATAGTAACATCTACTAATGAGGTTAATTAGATGATAATTTAATTGGCATGGACAAACAATACAAAAACAATGCAAAATCTTTATTTCAATATCATAGTCTTTTAGTTTTACTGGAAGTAAAAAGGGAGATAAATCATGTAAAACTGGAAATGGGTCAATTGACCCATTTCCAGTTTTACAGATTTATCTCCCCTTTTACTTCCTGTTAAAAAAAAACTACGGCTATCATCACTAAAAGACTATGATATGAAATAAAGACTTTGCATTGTTTTTGTATTGTTTGTCAATGCCTATTAAATTTTATCTAATTAACCTCATTAGTAGATGTTACTATAGTCCTAGGCAACAGGTGAATTTGAATATTGGAACACTGATGTCACCGGTAAGCTTGTTTAATCAAGCTATAAAACAGCAGGGGTTTCACCTCAGATTAGCATCAGGTAAATGGGGGAATAAACATCAGTTAATTAATTAACGATCACGTTTACACAGCAGGTTTTTTTTTATTATATCCTCACTCAGATATTGACAGCTGTCATTCACCGGAAGCGTGAAAATTGATCAAAGACAATTGTCCATTTCAATAATTTTCAACAGGACAAACTGCGGCTATAGTCTCAGTTTTTAGTACCGGAAGTGGACACTAGGTGGCGTTTTTTAAATTGGAATGTCGTCAATTGGATATTTTGTAAAATGACTCTTTTTTTTTCTTTTAAATTAAAATTTAAACTGTTTCTATCGTCTTTTATTAATGGACTCAACATTGCATAATTTTTTTACACAAAGAGTGGTTTTGAAAAATTCATGTTCCATCCCTATAGTAAACTTTATCGTGTCTGTCCAACTGGATTTTGCCTGACAAAATTGAAAACTGCCAACGCGTTTGGTCAAGTTTATGGTCCTTTTGTAAATCTTATATAACACTTTTTGAAATCAACAATTATTTTCCACAGCTAAACAGCGTTGTGAAATGCGGCTGAATTTTTATTTTAATAGATCGAATTTCCATAGGAAGTCAGCCATTTTTGTCTCTAGTAAAGGGGTCTAATGTTGTTTACAAACGTTCGTCTGCTTTCGTAACATACAATGGTAATCTGACAAACCGCGAGACTTTTCCTGCCTCAACTGCAGACTACATTACCCTAAGGATTTCGAATAGACAACAATGGAATTTTCCTAACGTACACTTCGTTCAAAACAAGGTTACAATTATTTAGTATGGAAAATAAATGTATCAAAATGAAAATTCAGCCACATTACAGAACGCCGATTAACTGTGGAAAATAATTGTTGATTTCAAAACGTGCAATCTGAGATTTTATTTTACAAAAGGATAATAAACTCGACCAAACGCGTAGCAGTTTTCCATTTTGTCATGCAAACACCCATCGGAAAGACACAGTAAAGTTTACTTTAGTCTGAATGAAAGAAAGTCACCTTGAATGACTACTTCATAAAGTTAATATTATGATCTTTTGATTTAATTGAAATGTACAGTTTTGGTGATAAAGGCATACTTAGTCTGTCTTCACGATTATAAAATATTTTTAGGTTGGCTGCCGACAGGAAGTACCAAACGTGGCCGGAAGTCACATAATTCTCAAATTATGTCTCACAGCCCCAGACCCTTTTCGTTTTTTCATATGTTCGATCTCTTCGGCTACGATTGACCATTTTTCGCTTTTCAGGTAAAAAACCATATGCTACAATATAGTTCATGTTGTAAGTAATAAAATGGCTAATTAAATATTAACGAATATAATTATTTTACAGTTCTTCGTATTTGTTAAATCCTTCAAGCTTAAAATATTCTTTTTGTCCTGATCTAATAAGGAGTAGTAAAGATGTACACAATTGTATATTAATGCGCTCTTGACCTCTCATGTCTAAGCTAGATAGGATCAGAAAGAATTGATCACTTCAATTTTATTTCCTGAATTATTTCATGATATAAAGTGTATGCTTCCTATTTTTTTTTAATGCATTCTTATCTTTGCATAATAAAATGTATATATTTGTGTTTATTTTGTTAATTAGTTAGATTATTTTATAATAAAAAGGCATTTTTAGATTTTGTTACGTTCTATTACGTAATGTAGAAAGACTTGTTCGGTTCAATTTTAACATATTTATTTTGTCTTGTTTAGATTATTTCACGATTGATAGAGAAAGCTTCATATCTTTTTTTGCATTCGTATTTTTACATAACATTGTAGATGATTTTAAATTGACTTGATCGATAATTTTCAATTTTATTTCTTGAGTTATGTCAGAATTTATAGGGTACTTAAGCTTTTCTTTATATGCAGTTTCTAGTCTTCACATGATTTAAAGTGAATGTATTTTTTTTTATAGGAATTCATAAGATGATTTGATAATAATAATACATGTTAAAATATTGTAGTATTACGTAATGCCTGACGTTCCCCTCGTGCATCATCATCAGCCCAACGACGAAGAAGTATTTGTAACGCGTTTGTGACCACTCATCCAGAATGCTTTGATCGCTAAATAAGTATTCAGTATTATTTCTGGATTATTTCATAATTAGGGTAGAAAATGAAACCTTTATGTAGAAAATTAATCAATCTTGAACATTAAATTTAATTTCCATGTGTTTTGATAATTGATTTCGAAATCTCAAACTCTCGCGCACGAGATTTGCAGAGAACGAGGAGTGTGTGTGGTTTGGATTTGGGGGGGGGGGGGGGGGGTAAGAGATATGTCTGTGATGTAATTGCATATTAGATGTGCCTTGTTTATTTGCTTATGCTTATTTATGACACTGAACTTAAGGCAATTGAAAGACCATTTAGACTCACATAAATAGCCGCGAAAATGCTAATTTAGATTATGATTTTTAGACGAAAATTACATTTTAAAACAGGCATGTTATTTTTAAAAAAAATGATTTCTGAATCAGTGAAAAATGTCATAGACATTGGTAGGGAAAATACATTTCTTTATAATAAAAAAAGCCCACAAGATATGGTTTTTTATTTCAAGATTAAAAAATTTGGATGTAAAACTATTTTAAAGAAGCAAATTATATTAAGATACTTATAGAATTAGATTGAAAATACCTCTAGGATCGTATATGAAGTTCTTTAAACAAACAGAAATTAAAAAAGCTAAATTAAATTTTGAAAAATGTATATAATATTACAATAGAAAAACAGTTACATTCGAATAAAGGTCATCAACAGTTTAAATAGTTGAAAATAATTGTAAAAGTTAATAATCTCATAAATTGTTGTACAAAAACAGAGACATATAATAACATGTCTCTGGCAAAAATAAGACTCTTCTTCAAATTTTTGTTTTGGTTTATTTTAAAGTCTAAAAATATTATTAAGTTCTATAGCAATGTTTATGCACATGATCGTTAGTTTGACGTTTGAATACATATATTTGCAAATCTTTTGAAACAATTTTAATTACTGTAAAATTAAATCAATAGAAATTGTAACTTGTCTGTATTTTTCCTTGATCTTCCGAGGATGTCCGACAGAAGGACGCGATAACTACCGATCTTATCTCCCCCTTCCCACCCCCCGCAGAACCACGTGACTATTTGATGTCGAAAAGGTCACCTCAATGAGTTGTTTTTGTACGGTATACATTTGTCTTTCCAACACTTTGCTTTTTTTTATTACAGTACTCTTCTCAAAGTTGAGATATTATGACCAAGATGATTATTTCTTGCCTTCCACAATCGTCTAAATATTTGTAACCCTTCACAGCGCATGGTAAAATTTTAAATAAAACAAATTGAAAAACTATTAAACCAAATCGGATACACGTATAACATATAAATCGAACATCTCTGAATATGGGTGTAACCCATATCTTTTCTTGTTTATTGGGAGGGGAGGGGACTTGAGACTTCAAAGTTAGAGAAGAAAGTTGCATTTTTCCTTTTTGTTTCTATGAATGGGGTTTATGTCACTTTCAGCAAATTTTCAGCTATATCGCTTTTAACAAAAGAAAAAAGAAAGGACAATAATATGAATATAGGGTCAGCATAAATGCGAGCATCGCATATTTTATGGTTACTTCAGAGCACCCTTACAGTGCCTGCATTTCATTGGTGACGCGACGTCTTTCTTAAATGTAAGCTAGAGTGCTTATGTAAGATTCTGTTTTTCTTATTTTAAAAATCTGTAAATTTGTTTAAATGAAAGACATATTCTCCAAATGGTAGTTGTTTTTGTTTACATGACGTCATTGTTTATGACGTTTTCATTTTAGGCCAATCAACAGCTGAGAACCACAAATTCATTAGTAGCGAGAACTGTCAAGCGGTTGAAGTTAGGGAATATTATATCTATTTCATTCAAATTTAAGTATTGTTGCACTGTTTTTCTGTGAAGGGAAATGAAATTAATAGTTCAAGGAAGCATAGTGACTTTCACGGTCATTATGTAATTATGAAATTCTGTTATACAACCATCAAATTGAAAAATTAACATTCTCACAAAAACTGTTAAGTACTATCATCTGACTAATTTATTTACCACAACAACAACAAAAATCATTACCGACGTGCATTGGGTCGCAATAGAAGAAACTCGAGCTAACTTGTGTACATGTCGCGATACTTCCAATCTCTATTGGTAACAAGTGATTTCCACACTTGAATATGCAAAACGCATTAATTACATAGCCTGATAATTTTTCAGCTGAATTTCTTATCACAAATTCGTTGTAAAAATGTATTTCTGCTGATAGCCACTCTTGTCAACATTTGTCTTGTAACGTTCTGTTGCAACGTATCCCTGTCTAGAAGATACATTTATATTCCGCCACAATTCACCTATACTATATAAATAGACAATAACTTGTTATTTTTTATAAAAAAATAATTTAATTAAAGTTGATAAATAATAATTTAAATGATAATAAAGAAATCTTATTTTCATGTTCTGGAGGTCAACATTAAACATTTATCACACATAGCTAACAATACGACTTGAGAGGAATTTATCCCAACTATCCATATGCCAAAAATGTGCATGTCGATGGATTAAGTTGCAAGAATACTTATAAATACGCACATCTTAAATTTATTTGTTGTTTGTATAAAACCTAGTATATTGCTACTGGGACTAGTATGACTAACAATTGATTTATAGGTTCCTGATTGCTACAATAACCATGCTTCTGTAATATCCACTGCATTTAAAATAATATCAAGTTAAGCGTTAATTTTAGGTAAGGTGCTTATTCTCTATTTAATCGAAACTGCAGTTAAAATTCTTACGTGTATATTTACAATCTTCCCCATCCCACCTAACTACAGCAATGGTAATCAGAGAATCCTCTGCCGTCCAACGCAAAAGCGTATAGCGTTGGATGGCAGATGATTCTCGGACTAACTTAATCGGAATTGTTGACTACCGTAATACGTTCTCGCACGGACTTAAAAATTGGACGATGTGCGCGTGTACGAGTCATATAGTGTAATCCTGACAAATAAACTAAATACTCTTGAGCTTAGGTCATATGGTCAAATATAAAGAACCCATTCTACATTTTATTAGTATGGGCCGTCAAGATTATATTGTTTTAACTATAACTTCTGAGTGTGTTTTGAAGATTTTTATGACTAAAGACTATCTATTTGTGTAACAATAAATTATACAAAGTTTATATAAATCTAAATTAAATATTTACGATGAACTCACTCGTGTTTGATGATTACTTATCCCACGATGGTGTGAAACTGATTAGAAATCCAGATACTGCTCATTACAAAGCCGAAAAATGTTTGATAATGTTTGTATAAATCTGTATTCTTGAAACAAAACACAAAACTGGTAAAAAAAATCATGGGAAACGGTGCGTCTGTAAATTCTGTACAACCTAGGAATAATTTGGAACATCTAAATAGTATGGTCAAGAGTAATATACTAGAGTACATAACGGAAGAAGAGGTCAGAAAAGCTGACAAACGAGCGCTACAGGCAAGTAACACACGTTACAATAGCTGTAAGAAAAAAAACTAACTTTCACGAATATATACTTGTATTTAGTCTACGTTTACCATTTGTTTAGCTTTTTAAAAAGATATAATAAACAATTCGTATCATCTAGAAAATGAAATCATGGAAATACTTGTTTACACTTTTAAAATCTGTGCTTAACATTGACACACAAAAGAACACGTCTATAACACGCCCCTTACTAATGAAAGAGTTAATGAATAATAAAAGAGAACATTTTAACATTTTTATTCGTGTGCTTATAAACACAATACATGTACAATATGCATTCAATCCCATTATTCGCACTTTTTTAATAGGCAAAGAAAAGAGGACACGAAATATTATTAAGCTATAATTGACACGTACACCGTGAACTTATTTTGATAATTTAAATTGTCAAATTACTCTTTACAGATAACAGATTACCCAATTTCAGTAGAGAATCTGACAGAAATGTTGTCAAAGGATTCGAAAAACAACTTTACACTTATAAGATCCTTTTTCAAATGGATATGCAATAACATCAGGTAATTTTAAAAACGTATAATTATTTATGCTATGGTGTACTGTGACATAAAATAGTTGATAGAGAAATTATAAGCCTTATGAGACAACATAATGATTATGTACATGATTTAGTTTTAGATTATTTTTTATGATAAAACAAAAATATTGTACCAATCAGCAGATTTTCTTCGTAGCACAAGACAACAATCAACCAATCAGATGATTTGTAAACTTTTACTATCACACTTCCTCGTGATCCTTTACAACGAATTCCAGTTGCAACCATAACGGTAAAGGGATATAGAAGTGTCAATTAACAAGTCTGCACTGCAATGAACGATCAGAACCCTACTGTTCAACTAAAAACGTTAAAACTAAAAAAAATCTAATTATATCTTGGCCTCGAAAGTTGTTTTCGATCACTGGTTTAGTTTTAGTTCTGCTTGTCATATACATTACTTCTTTTGTGTTTATAATATAGAACCAAAACCCAAGACATGTCATAGATGACATTGATGACTTATGTGGTAAAAGTTTAAATAATAAATCCTTCAATCTTCCATTTTTCTGACACCCTTACACGTTTGGCTACAGATTTCATCAGTTTTCATGATTAAAAACCTTAATTTTTTGTCTGCACTTCCCGGTAGCCATGTGCAATGTTTTGCGTAACGTCATCAAGTGACATAAATATTTATCAATTGGAATCTGAGTGTCTAGAGGGGCGGTATTTAAAAAAAAGCAGAAGTTTATCACATTCCAAAGGGTCATTTACTCATTTCCATTTTAAGAGGCTCTTTATGCTATTTTTGTGACATTTACCTGGTTTACTGTATATATTTGTAAAGACTTATCTATTTTTTTTTCAATTTTCTTAATCATTTTTTCATGTTTTTCACACTCACTATAAACGTATGAAATATTTACAGACCATTGTGTCCTATTCAGATGGTTATTTACTTCAAGTGTATATTATACTACCCATTATATAAAGGTTACTTAAATAAAGTCAATGAGAATATTACTCTATGGTTCGAATAGAAGATGCATCTCACCATATAGAGCCTCAAACTCCTGTGTATTTCGTCATCATATTAGTTATCGAAAACACCTTACGTTTATTTCTTATGCACTATTTTCACTGTTTAATCAAGTGTACGCAACAATAAAAAGTAGAGGGATCGATACAATCTTGGCGAAAGCATGACCTTGGCTACCTTTATCTAACAATAAACCAAAATCATTGACAAAATTTAAACTATAGGAAACACCCTCAAATAAACAAAGACACGAATGACGGAGATTAAATTATTGGTTCTATCTTGATTCACAATCCTGTTAAAACGTATGTATACATGAATGATTTACCAAACTTTAGTTGTATAAATTAAAGACCATGACACACTGACAAAGCCCAGTTTTATTTCTTTTCTCACAGATACACACCGGGCAGTAAGTGCATAGATATACCTAGTATAATGGATACTAAACAGGCGTCTTCAGAAGGATTTGCCAATTTATTTGAGCAAATGTGCAGGTATGGTGCAACAGCTAGCAAATTTACATACTAGTATATAATGGCCCTGGGTGAAATGAATATTTCAGACACATTTGTTTTTTTTTACTGATATAGGTGAATTCTTTCATACCAAATAAAAATATTAACAATTAAACAAGAAATCGATATCTCAAATTCATCAAACAAAAAATAAATTTGCTGTCTTTATTTATTTTACATCAAAAGCAATGAAGTCCAATGTTTACAACGACAAACCAATTAATTAGACAAAGGCCTTTATCAAAACCAAAAAAAAAAACTTGAATCATTAAAGTTTTCACATTATGTATCAATTGAACTTTCAATACCATAAATGTCGTTGACAGGTAATTAATTTTTTTCCTTAACTGTTGTCAGTAAATGTAGAATATAAACATTAATTGATTTTAAACTAATGTATTTTAGCTTTGTGTTTGATTGTTTTCCCGTATAGATGTTGTTTTAATATAAATTAAAATTAAATTCACTTGCCCCCCTCCCTTTTTATGTGGCAAGGTGTATAGGTGAGAGGACCAAGTAAAATATTTAATTTAAATTAGTTTGTTAAAATAGTTAATGTATATCTGTTTTGTTTGTAGGCTGAGCAATATAACAGTAATAAAACTAAACAGTTTTATAAAGAATTACAGTTTTGTACTTCACTATAGAAATATTGAAGACAAAAATAGTAAACATTTCTGGAATGCGGTTTTGATAAATAACAAATATCATTATGTGGACTGTTCATGGGGAGCAATTCTTGTTGATGAAAAATTGCATGCTGAAGACGCAGAACATTTCCTGTTTTCAAGCCCGGAAATTGTTGGGGATCTGGTTTGAACGTATAATTGACGTTGTATTAATGAATAACAGGAACCAACCCCTAAATCTTGGCTATTACAGATGTTTATTTGCTGTGGTACGAATCGAACATTAATTATATACTGTAACGTGTATTAAATAATCCGAGCGGTATATCTATATACACAGTTTATTTACAAATGCAAATGTAGTTCTCAAGTTACACATTGATAATGATAAAAAAATTAAGAAAAACATAAGTACTCCACATATAAACAAAGTCAAAATATAACACATCTAAACAAGCTCAATCGCTTTTACAAAACAACAAATCAAAATTAATTTCTGACGTCATACTTATGCAGAGACATACTTATTTTAACTGTAAAAACAACAAAAAACGTTTTGTAACAAATTTATAACTTAAACCTAGACATAACTCTATGCTTACACCTGTCAGATCCTATTATTTACAATCAAATTAGTCTCACATCATTGTAACTTTCACAGACCACACAAACCTGTGGGAATTATTTACAAAACATAAAATTATTATAATACGGAAGCAACTGTTGGCTTTATTGTAGCTTCCACGTTTCATATATCAGAGTTATATATTCTATAATTATACTTGCCTATTAACCTTGTATTAAAAGTTTTGTATATGTAATTAATAACTGTCAGGATTTTATTTAAATAATATACCGAGAACCTAACTTGTGTCATAATAACACTTCGGAGCTTACATTAGGTAAAACATAGACTTTTTAAGTGTTTAACAAATAAATATAACTTCTGTATTACTTTTTATAACTGTAACAAATGAATCAAAGATCGCAAGTTTTAAAATTTGTATTCTTTGGAATACCCTCTGGTATACTTTCGCCTCCCGATTATTGGTACTTTACTAAAGAACCATGTCTTATTTCGTGTCAACATGTGGATTAGAATCGGCTCCGTATGAAAATTTTTCAACCCAGAAGTCAGTTCTTTAATATACCTTTACTTCATACAAATTTTTGCTGCTTATATTTAAAAAAATGAACGGATTATTGTTGATATCAAGCTTAAAGAGACGTCCTTCACAAAACCGATCCATAGGTGACCTTTTAGAGGTCAAAAGTACTGTGACATAATGTACATTGTAGTGGCAATAAAAATCATCAAAATATGCATATAAATTCGGGTTAAACAGTGGCTTCAATATGTAATCTAACTGGTCCATAAAATGATTCCAGTTGTGGCTTTAGTGTCTGAAAATCAAGTGCTGTGCTAAAAAACAATCCAGCAATGTACCCATTTATCACAGAAAATGGCTCACCATTGTAGTCCTTCTTGTACGGTTTTGTAACACCATTATAACATGTCTCTCAGACATCCCCAGGGGAATTAAACCATTTTCAAGCTGAAACCTATGCATAGGAAAAATAAAACCTGCTTGACAATAATTGTTTTTTCACCTTTAGGCGCAAATGTTAATAAAGGACCGAGTAAAGATAATGTATGGATCGTTTAGACAAGAACAAAAAAATAGGTTAGAAAACCTTGATTAATACAGCTGACAAAATTTGCCAACTGAAACCATTTGTAAATTTGTTTTTTTCCTAAAAATATGAATGCTTACACCATCACGGGTATTTTCAGATATAACATATGCCATGACAACTTTTGTATGGCAGTATCTACCAGCAGTCAGATCAAACGGTATTTTATATTTCAATGGTTTACTAGTGTGGAAGAAGAAATTAAAATTTCTTTCTGTTTTAAATATAATAATATATTTTTTGCGGTAATCTAATGCGCATGAACCTTTAATGGAGTAGACTGAAACAGGGTAATGGCAAATATTAATGGCCAAGTTCTGAAATAAAATAGTTAACTGATTATATACCGTCTATCTTACCATACTTTAAAATTGACAGAATCTGACCTAAACCAGACATAAATGCTGCAATTGGTCTTGGTATTAATGTTATAAGTTTTTATTTACATTATTCTTCGTATTTATTGTCCTTCGTTTCTGCCCTCTTTTTTGGACCATGTATTGAACTGTTTATCTTAAAAAAGTAAAACATCGATATAAAACGAATTATTTGATAGACGGAAAGAATTGCGGTTAAGTTGTGCACGATTTTATTGATATCAGTAAACTGAAATATTTAAACTAACATATCTGTAATTTGCATACCTTTTTAACACTAATCAGCATTTACCAGGGAATGGAAATTTATAAACTTTCATTCAATATTAAAAAAATATTCGCCATATATATCCGTGACTTTATTTAAAATGTATGTGCAATATTGATAAAACTTAAGTATACAATTTCCTTACTTAACTTTTTCATCTGCACATCGTATCTCGGTTATACTGGGGTTTGTATCGAAGCATATTTCCAAAATTATGATGCCATATTTAGATTTGTAAATGTAAAGTCCTGCGTAAATAAATGCACCATGAAGGAGACAAAAAGTTGACAAAATAGGTCAAACTTATGTACTGATGCATTAAATATTAAAATAATTATTACAATAAATTGAAGCAAACAATACTGATATTCAATCCATTGAAATGCAAATGGTATATAAACACAAGTCAGTATGGCTAATTCGTATTTTTGATTCCAAACGCTTCACAACCCCTTAATTTTTTATATGGTAAGATTGCGTTTATACAATGCACCAAAACTAAAAACAACTACTGGCATAATATTTAAAATCTTTTAAAACAGTTTTCAAAGCGATAAATAGTAACAAATACAGTTAACAGGACCACTTGACTAGAAAACATTTTAAAAATATTTTATTATTTGGTTTCAAAACAAAAGAAAACTATAACCCTCTAATATTTGTGCATTCGTTTATGGTTGGGCTAAATCCTAGATAAAAAAACCTTGCAATGATCAACAAAATAGAGTTTACATACACAGGAACAAAAATGTAACGCATTTAGTGATCATCATGAATATCTTACGTAAAAAACCCGTCACATTACGTTTTATTTGACTGTTCGAAGCCAGAAATTGATGTTCTCTTTTTCTCCTTTCTGTTGTTTGTGTTTCTGTCATTTAGTAACTAATTGAATTTTTAGTGTGTGCATCTAATAATATATATATTGAAATTAAAAGAGGCACATTACTTGAATAACTGGTGCAACGCGTAGGAATTTAAATGACCACAAGTTAAGTTTTCATAATTTCTTAGTTGCTGCCAAGTGACTACACTAATAAACATAGTATAATGAGCAACACAAATAAAAAATACTTTCCTACAAATAACGAAAATAAAAACAATATTTACCTACAAATTACACAAATAAAAAATACTTTCCTACAAGTAACACAAATGAAAAATACTTTCTTAGAAATAACAACAATGCACAAATATTTCCAACAAATAACAAAAATAAAAAAAATATTTTCCAACAAATAACAAAAATAAAAAATATTTTCCAACAAATAACAACAATAAAAAATATTTTTCTACAAAAACAAAAATAAAAATACGTTATTGCAAATAACAAAAACGAAAAGGTTTTCATACAGAATAAGTACAAATTTGTTCATTGATATATAAATCAACTCTGCATTTTATTTTCAAAAAGAAATATTATACAATTATATCTCGAAAACAAATTAGTCAAATGCACCACTTTAATTCGAAACAGGATTAAAGTTTTGATAAAAATAAGTTAAAATAAACTTACTTATGCAATTCCATGCTTCCAACATTTCTTTAATAACGGGTTACATTGATAAAGCATATTATCATATTGTAAATATAAAATTCATATTAATAACGTCAGTAATTTCATATTCTTGTAAAATCAGTTCTTTAGTTCATTGTTATACCAACAGGCACTACTTTCATTCTTTTTATGTTTACTGCCACTTCGTTTTTAAGCTTGTTTGTACTTAACTTTAAAGACATAAAAAGGGTATTTGTTAAATATGCGTTGTTAAATAGTGGACTGTTTTAGAAAGCAATTGCTTTTAATATATTAATTCTGAAAATGCAGATATTTCCTTTTTTTCATCCTACCATTGTTTTTATAAATAATCAACACAAAGCATGTTTGCTTTAGCTGCTACAGTCTGACAAATACATGCATTTTTCAAATATTTTTATACATTTTGATATGTAATATATATATAAATTAACTCGCATACATACATACATACATACATACATACATACATACATACATACATACATACATACATACATAGATTTATATAATTCTCTGCATATAGTAATAGCAAGGACGTTTTAACTTCTATCTTGCCTACTTCAGGTAATCAAATATTGCAAACTGTACAGGTACTGTTCTTTGGAAGACCCTCTGGTCTACTTTCGCCTCTATAAATTATTGGTACTGTTTTAAAGAAACATTTCTTATTCCGCAGCAATAAAGAAATGTTTATCTGCTCTGTATAAAATATTTCAACCCGTAAGCCAGTTTTTAAATATACCTTTACTTCATTCAAATCTTTGCTGCTCTGATTTAAATAAATGAATGGATTGTCGTTGATATCGAGCTTTAAGAGGCGTTTTGTGCAAAACGCATCTCCAGTAGACATTTTTGGTGTTAAAATTATTGTGACATAATGTACATTATAATGACAATAAAAATCTGCAAAATATGCATTTAAATTAGGGGTGAACAGTGTAGTGGCTTCAATATGAAGTCTACGTGGCCCATATAATGATTCTGCCATGGGTTTTAATGTTCTAAAATCCAGTGCTGTGCTAAAAAACAATCCATCCAGGTGTCCGTTTATCACCGAATAAGGGTCGCCATTATTGTCCTTTTTATATGGGGTCATAATACCATTACGATTCATTATTGACGTGAAATACATTTTTGACTTGTTCCTATAGAAATGTTTAATGGTATAGAAATGTCCATGACGTTCATCTATAAATGTAATAGATTTGTCGTAGAGTTTGTGGTACTCTGCTTTCGTGTACACTGCAACATAATATATAAAATTAAAAGAATTATTGTTCAATTACAAAGATAACATATATACAGGAATTAAGAGCAAATAATAATAGTTTAAACTGCCGTGTTAATACAACATAACCCGGAAATTATTTCTACGACGGTGTCAAAAACTTAAAACTCAGACAAATCTACCCAATTTGCCAACTTTTATTTTGTTCACCTGTTGACTTGTTAATTTAGCAAATATTCAGGTGTACATAATAGGTAAATAAATTAACAGCATTTTTGTTCCAGGCCAGGTTATTGATATTTTATGAAAAACAATAAAGCAAACTAAATATAATTTAATTAAATTTTTTAAAATAAATAAATGATAGTTATGAAATAAATGATACTAAAAATAATTGTAAATAGTTCTCACTCATACAAGCCAATTAAGCAAAATAAATATAATTTAATGTATTTTTTATGGCCCTAATATAATTAAACAAATGATAGTTATGAAATAAATGATATTAAAATAATGGATTTGATACAAGCTACAATGAATGAATATAACTTGACATTGAGGTAAAGTTCCCACTCATACAAACCAATTAAGCATATATAAATACCTGACTGACTGAAATTTATCATCGTGAAACAAAAATGGCTAATGCACAAGTAGTAAGAGTTGAATTTATTCTGCAGTAGCAGGTTACAGATATAGTGTGAGAACCAGAAAGCAAGGCAGTGATGCTGAACTAATTTGTTGGAAATGTACAGTCAATAATTGTCCTGACTTTTCACCACTATTAAATGACTGGCTTATGACAACAACACACCACTCAACCCAAACTCCATCTTTTTAGACTTTGAGTCAGCAGCACGCAACGCTGCTCAGACAGAATTCCCAACTGCAAACACAAAGGGCTGCCCCTTTCATTACTGTCAGCGTGTGTGGAAGAAAAGTACAAAAACTTGGTCTGACAGAAGAATACAAACACAACCCATTACTTCATCAGCATGTCAGAAGAGCATTTTACACTTCCTTTGGTACCACTAGACCAAGTAGAAGACGTATGGTTTACATGCTTGGATGACTTCCAGACAAATGATCCTAAGATCACCAGCTTTAATAACTACTTCACCACTAACTAGACACAAAACCAGACTGATGGAACCACCATACAACAGTTTGGCTGCACATCTACTATGTTGGCCTACTTGACATTTATTTTCTGTTTAAGTACATGTTCAAGGGACATTCAATTACAGTGTAATGTGCATATAATGTAGAATTTTTCAGATCTTTTAATTGTCATGTTGTAGTGCTTATGAATGTCATAATGTTACATGAAATAAAATAGTTGATTGTATAAAACTAGTTCCTTTAAAAATGCCTTGGATAAAGAGAGAGTTATCTGGGCCTGTATTGTGTAGCTCAATATCATTTACAACTAAATGCCAAAAAATTATTAAAAAAAACAATATAAAGATGTAGCAAGATATAAATTTTGAGCAATAGGCGAACAGCTATACGAACGTCTAATTATTTACCCTGTAAAAACTTGGTACACGACTCGAACAACAATATCGATGGTCAAAAAACAGAAATTGTATTGCGGAATATCTATGGACACACACAAGGTCAACTGTCGGTTCCGCAAATAAAAATAATAAAATCATATTTTTCTGTTGTGTTTGTTTACTACTAGTATGTTTTTCTTTAATACTAACATGCAACAACACATCTGTGCTTCCACGATCCCAACTATGTCACAATAGCTATACAAGAAACACGTTTTCACACAAATTTACACTGTGGACTACCTTCAGACATTTGTTGACATCTTAATCTACTTAAAAAAATCCTAATCTCGAAAAAACACGAAGTGATGAAGTAGGTTCAAAATAATTTAAAAAGAACTTTTATATCTCGTTAAGACGCCTCGGTGGCCGAGTGATAAAGATATCATCTACTGACGTCCCTGTCAACATTGAGGTTGCGCGTTCGAACTTACTGCAGGCAGTGTGTGTTTGAATCCAGTCCTAATTTACAAGGATTGCCATTTTACTGCCTAATTTCTGGGGTTTCACCGCGTGATACGGCTTTTTTCCACAATAAAAAATTGGGCACCATGATATAGTTGAAAACTTGTTTCTGAAAGCAGCGTTAAACCGCATTAAAACAAACAGTATATCTCGTTCAAAATGTTTTTTTTTCGCCAGTTTAAACAGTAATATAAAGCTGATTGCTTATGGTCCCTATCGATATTTAGTGTAGACAAAGACCTTAACAAACCAGCACAAGAGCAAACATACAAATCTACTTATCACTATTCTACAACTGAGAGCACGGCCCACTTTGCAACAATAAACACCATTCTAAACTTATGTTATTTCTTAATGTACTTACATGCTTTGAACGTGACAACTTTACTGTGTGATTCTATCCTAAGAATGCTTACATCAGCATTTTCAAATATAACAAATCCCACGACAACCTTTACATCATATTTTTTACACGCAGGCAGATCAAACGGTATCCTATATTTCAATTTGTTATCTTTGTGAACAAATAACTTAAATCCACTTTCCGGTTGTTTTAAAATAGTTATAAATGTTTTATTGTTATGAAATGCGCTTGAACCTTTAACTGTGTAGACTGAAACAGGTTGGTGTGAAACATTAATATACAAGTTCTGAAATGAAATAAACAAAGTTTCAACTGATTAGATTTTTAGCCTGAATCAGGTGGAAAGGAAATGTTAATTTCTTAGTTATCATGTTTTACTAGCAGCCACCTTGACTAGGCATCAAGTGTTTATTTAATGGGGTACCATTAATTGATGCTGGAAAAAAAGTGGTAACTAATCTAGATAGTGATTACTAGTTGTTCAAGGTTATGATGCAAACGGCTCTTGATTATTGCTATTAAACGCTATTTGTTAAATAATTACCATCTTGTTCAATTGCCACACGCGCAAGCATCTATTAATAGACCCCCTTAAATAAAAACTTGATGCCGTGTTAACATTTTAAATCAATACAAAAATCACTTTTAGACACATGAATAATTAAAATATTTTCGTAGAAATGTAAACCAAAACAAACTGAGCGGAAACAAAAATTAAACTTAACATATTTTGATACATTACCTGCGCAACACAACTCAGTGGAAAACAGGCGTTTTGATCTTCTAATTTCAAAACAAAGTGAACATCTGACTTTCCGTCGCCTCTATTCACTTAAAAAATATATATCTAACGTCAAATTTTTTATAACTTACTGAGATAATTATGTTGATTGCTTTTTTTAATTTATAGTGATTTTATATACAAAGCCTATTTTTCTGCTTAAGAACCATTCAAGAGGTCAGTTCTTAAAATTACAACAAACAAATATATTGTTTGTGTATTAAATTATATTTATGTACTACTGCACAAAAATAGTGCAGCTTTAAACATTTTGAACTGTGTATTTAAATACCGAAAGAAGAACAATACAGGTAATTAAAGAGCATACAGAAAACTGGTTCTTATTAAATATAAACTGTTGTCACTTATAATTGACAGATTTCAATTTATGGATAAAATCAGAGCAAATATAGAAAAAAGACGTTAGTGGACAGAATGTTCTCATTATAACATGGAGACACTTTTGCCTACCGTTGTTTACTTAGAATACTAAATTATGGAAAAATATCAGAAAAGATGCTGCTGATTAGAATAACTGCAAAGGGTAGTCGAAATTAAGTGTGTTTGGTGCTAGATTTGGTGTTTAAGAGTCAGATATATAATTGAAAGATCTATCAGAGTACGTTTGTAAAGATATAAACATAACATTAGGGCTCCGACACCTTTCATTTTTTATGATTCTAATAAAATTCTCTTTCAACATCAAATGGTAAGATTCAACAATAGATTACAAATGTCTGACAACATACATGTATTGTTTTTCAAGGTGCTTGCAAAAATGTGAAATATTAAGATATACATTGAATACTGTCTTCACATGTCTTAAATAATGAATCTAATCCTTGTATAAAAATCTGAATGAAAATCAGATGTTATTATTTTAAAAAGGTAAAATACAGACAGCAGTCATTGAAACTACGGATAAAGATTAAAAAGCTATAAATTGACACATTTTATACCAACACTAAATTGTTTTAACTGAAAGAAATTTGACATCTACAAATGCGAGTAAAGCAAACATATTGTTGTGCACATTCATAACAGAATATTATATTTCAAATAAAAAAATAGGGCAAACCACATCATTATTAACAACAAGCAGATCTATTACTTCGTATATGAAAAAGCTATTGTTTGAAGGAGTAGATTGTACAAATACTTTTTAGGTACAAAACCTATATCAGAATTTTAAAGTAATTTCCGTCACGTTTCGACGCTCAAGCAAACTGTTTAAATTTAGTTAATATTGAAAATGTTGTCTTCTTATGTCATAACAAACTAAATATATATATATTAATTATAAGTACCTGTCAACCGTCTTCTCGTATATCCTACACAATCGTAATACATTTCTGTTTTACTGCCATTCTTTTTTAATCCATATATTTCAAAGCAATACGAATGTATTGAAGAGAATAAGTTTATAGGTATTTCCACTTCCTCCTTTGAACAAGTTGCTACCAAACATTTCCTATGACCTTTTTTGTTTTTGGCCATTATCAATACTAATAACGAGTCTATTAAAGCGTCTGTAAGTAAAACTTTGAAGCATGCATTTCTTACATCACCATCTATCTTTGCTCGGAAAATTACTGCTTTCATTCTGAAAAAAACCAATTTTGGTGGAGCTTTAAAACTTCCTTGTAGATATCTGGAGATTTGCTTTTGATAAACTAAAACTTTTTAGCTGAACAATATTCGATAACTTCTTAAGATTAAAACCTAATCTTATTAAATTCAAAACAAACATCGATTTTGTCGTGTTTAGTTTACAAGCAATCTTAAAATTTAACCCATTATAAAATCGGAAAAAAGAATATGATAAGGTAATACTATGCCACTATTAGTGAAAGGGTAAGTATTATTAAGAATCCCCTTCATGGCAGTTCACATCACTTTAAAATTCTTTTTCATCTGTTTGGTGTAACTGAGTTTGCGTTACTCACTTTCTGTTTTTTTTTTGTACGTTCGTTACTTACATGATAAATTATAAATAAAATGTCCTACCTGTTAGTAAGGTCTCAGATAGTCTTACACACCACATAAACACTACGAATACATGTGTATCTGTAAAGTTTATCAATAATCGCTCAACTCGATTTCCTTGTTTGATACATAGAATTAAATTATATGCTTGCAACTATTTCCTCCTTCAACCAGTTCATCTGCTCATCGTATTTCGGAAGTAATGTGGTTTTTAACCAATCATATTTTTAAAATCGTGATGTCATGTTTATAATTTTTCAGATGTGAAGTCCTCCAGATGCTTTATAAATGCATCCGGAAGTAAACACTTCAAAATAGGTCTAGTTTATATATATCAGGCATTGGTCTATTAAAATATTAAATATACTTTTAGAACAAACATATTTCATTGCTGACTTTAAGCCTAATTTTGTTAATCCACTAATTGAATAAAAAATTATTCAAACCGTTTAAATGCAAATTGTATGTAAACAGAAGTCAGTCTGGCTGATTCGTATTTTTGATTCCGAAGGCTTACCTACACCGAGCGGGTTTTCACCGAACAGATATTTCTTTCATTCTTTTGAAAGACATAAAAGGGGTATTTGTTAAATATGCGTTGCTAAATAGTGGCCTGTTATAGAAAGCAATTGTTGTTTTTAATATATTCAATCTAATTAAAATTCTGTAACTTGCTCTTCCCATTTTTGATACGGTCTCTGCGTTCTAGCAAAAAGGGGGGAGCAAGTAAAAGATTTAATATTAATTAGATTGTAATATATTAATTCTGAAAATGCAGATATTTCCTATTTCCACCTCCTGCAATTGTCGGTGTTATTTTAACAAATTGCAAACATAACGCAATGCCAAAAACTTAGGCGTTATAGACATTTGTTCGCTTTTAATTTCTGAAGTTTGACAATTACATGTATCTTGCAAATATTTATATACATATTTCTATATAATGTTATTATATATAAATACACACATATAAATTGTCGAAAACATATTTTATGTATAATGTTATGTGGTCTTATTGTAGATCTACTTTTGTCATATGCATGGGTTCACTAAGTCTACGTTAGTACACAAAAACAATCATACATACTGCACATGGTAAAATTCTTATATAAACATTTTGTTTATAGATTTATATTGTACTATGTATATAGTCGCCGATAAAAAGAAGGGCCTCGATGACCGAGTGTTTAAGGTAGTTCGTTTACTATTGATCACGTCGTCTGTCAACACTACAGTTTTCAACCCAGAACTCGGAAACTTCACATAAAGATTGCACATGTATTGAAGTTGTGCACCTGCTATTATGGAAGTGTTCCAGGATTGTTTTCCTAATTTTCCTCCCTTTTGAACTTAGTCATTTTTCAAAACTTTTGCGGGGCCTCGGTGGCCTAGTGGTTAAGGTATTTCATCTACTATTGATCAGGTGGTCTGTCACCACTGAGGTTGCGGGTTCCAGTTTCACTGCGGGCAGGATGCACTCGACTCTAATCTTAATTGACAAGGGTTGCCAGTTTTCCTACTGATGGTTTCGGGTTTTCTCGGGTACTCTGGCTTCTTCTCCCAATAAAAACTGCAGACGCCACGATATAGCTGAAAAATTGCTGAAATTAAACAAACATTCAAACAAACAAACAAACCGACAATAGAAAAAACGTTTTAACAGTTTGACACTTCTGTCTTGCAACCTTCAGGTAATCAAATATTGCAAGCTGTACAGGTACTGTTCTTTGGAAGACCATCTGGTCTACTTTCGACTCTAAAGATTATTGGTACTGTTTTAAAGAAACATTTCTTATTCCGCAACACAATAGCAATGTTTATCTGTTCCGTATGAAATATTTCAACCCTTACACCAGTTTTATTAATATACATTTACTTCATATAAATCTTTGCTGCTCTGATTTAAATAAATAAATGAATTGTCGTTGATATTGAGCTTAATGAAGCGTTTTCTACAAAACCGATCACCAGTGGACCTTTTGGGGATTACAATTATTGTGACATAATGTACATAATAGCTACAATAAAAATCTGCAAAATATTCATTTAAATTTGGAGTAAACAGTGTAGTGGCTTTATGTAAATTCTTCGTGGTCCATACAATGATTCTGCCTTTGGTTTAAGTGTTCGAAAATCCAGTGCTATGCTAAAACATAATCCGTCCAGGTGTCCGTTTAACACTGAATAAGGGTCAACATTATTGTCTTTTTTGTATGGGGTCATAATACCATTATAATTCATTATTGACGTGAAATACATTTCTGACTTGTTCCTATACAAATATTTAACGGTATAGAAATTTCCGCGACGTTCATTTGTAAATGTAGTGGTTTTGTCATAGAGTTTGTAGTACTCTGTTTTCGTGTACACTGCAACAAACTATATAAAATGTATTCTTCAGTTGCATAAAACGTATAGCTTTTATACTAAAGAATTAAGAAACAAATACATATAAACTGCACTGTGATTACAACATAATGCACATAGTATTTCTAAGAATGTGTCGAAAGCGTAAACAAAGACGAATCTATGCCTGTATTGTGTAGCTAAATAACATTTACAGCTAAAAAGAAGTCAATATAAAGATTAATAATATAACAGTTGTAAACAATAGGCGATCAGCTATACGGACGTACAAGAAACCAAAAATTGGTATAAGGGTTAAAAGAACATTTGAGGTAGTAGTATGCTAACAGATTTCCATTACTCATCTAAAAGTCGTCGACTATACTGACGTTTTTAAAAAAAATTGTATTGCGGACAAACGCATGGTCAAATTGTATGGTTCAGCAAATAAAATAACCCAATAAAATGTTCGCTTTTGTTGTGTTTGCTTACTCGGCTTCTTTAAATATTAACAAGCAACAACATATATGCTCCAAGACCCTAATTATGCTACAATATCTGTGCTCATCAAAACAAACACGTTTTCACAAAAATGTTCACTATGGACTACTTTCAGAGAAGATAGATCTGTTTGTTGACATCGTCCTCTACGAAGTTCCTACTCTTGACATAAACAAAACAGCAAATGAGACTCGATAGAGACCAGAACTTTAACTTGGGTGTCAAAGATTTTCTGGTCTTATCATCCATCCGGTTTGTTAGATCCTTTATGTCTTCATTTTGTATGTGTCGAGGACAAGATATTATTATAAACATAATAAAAATAAACATAATAACAATATTTTTCGATAACGGAAAATTGAATTTAACTTATTTAGATACTTAACATCTTTAGCACAATTCAGAGGAAAACAGGAGCTTTGTTCTAGTTTAAAAACAACGTATAAATCATCTTTTTCACCGCCTTTACCTAAATAAAAATATATCTAACGTAAAATGTTATAAAACTTACTAAAATCATCACTTTTGTTACTTTTTACACCATGATTATTTGTTTTGGATAACGGAGATTATGGTCATTTCTATTAGACGTTTTAAGTAATATTCAAACGATTGTGTGTGTGTGTGCAATTACTTTTATATGCGACCGCACAACAATGGTATTGCTTTCAGTCTTATTTCGGATGCTGATAATATCACATGATAAGATTCGGGAAATGTTTAACAAAATGTCTAATGACTTATATTTTTTCTTGATGCTTACTTTAATGTAAAAGTATTATGGTGCTGTTTGAACATTATCCTATCTCCGTGCAAGAATGAATCTAATCCTTGTATCAAAACCTTATATTTACAAATCATGTGTTCTTACTTTTAAAAGGGTGTAAGCCAGAGAGAGAGAGAGAGAGAGAGAGAGAGAGAGAGAGAGAGAGAGAGAGAGAGAGAGAGAGAGAGAGAGAGAGAGAGAGAGAGAGAGACTATCCTATTTTTTACTTGCAAGAATTATCTGCTATTTCTAGGGTGGCACAAGACAAAATTACATAAACAATCTGACTGTTAAAATAATTTTCCAGAGTAAAAGTGATTGACTAATTGTAGCAACTAGTAACAAGAAACAGTTATACTAAATAGATCAAGCAGTCAGTGTGTTGTTCATCGGCAAAAGGACAGAGAATGAAGATTTGCCTTTATATGACAAACATATGCGATTACAAGACTGATATTAGAGATTATTTCTGTGCAGAAGTAATTGTATTATTTGACTATGTGTTTAAAGAAAATTGATAACCAGGTCCGTTAAAAATCGCCAAACGTCAGTAATACTCAATAAAATAACTACAACTACTTATTTGCTTCTAGTTTTGTCAACTAGAAATACTTAATATGTTGCTAGCTTATATCACAAATTAAATTACAAGTACCTGTCAGTGACCTGTCAACTATCTTCTCGAATACCCTACACAATCGTCATGTATTTCTTCTGTATTGTCGTTCTTTTTTAATCCGTAAATTTCAAAGCAATACGAATGTATTGCAGACACGAAATTTATAGGTATTTCCAGTTCTTCATTTAAACAAGTTGCTATCATTCATTTTCTATGACCTTTATTGTTTTGGACATTATCAATATTAAAAACTGGTCTATTTGAATGTCTGTCAATTCAACTTTGAAGCATACATTTTTTACAACACCATCTACCTTTGCTCGCAAAATTACTGCTTTCAGTCTAAAAAAAATAAGACAGGGGTTTGTTCTACTTAAGCTGATGTTTTTACTTCAGAAGTTGTATAGTCGACATCATGACTTTATTGATTGCTAAGTAAACATCATCTCAATGAGATTGACATATTACACATTAATCTGTGCACATAACTTCCTTTTTTAAACTTATTCCAATATTTTGTTATCTTTATCGTTTCCGCGTGTCGGGTTATCATGGTTGTAATTAAATGAATTGTACGTTTGTTAAATGACAATTTTTGCAAAAACATGTTTACTCAATGGTGAGATTATATTAAAAAAAGAAAATTGACGTCGCAAAAACTATTATATAATCAATACAACTACGAAGGTCATATATTTAATGTGCGGGCAAGTTGTAGATGCTTTAAATTCTAATGATTGACAATGCAGTATGAAGAATAACATTCCTGATTTTACAGTTAGTTTTATTAAAGTTTAGTATTTACTTTTTACGTTTACAGCAAAGTTTTGGATGGAACGACCAAGTCACCCGAAGAATCGTTCTTTAAAATGTTAGTCGCAATAATAATCTCCAGAGAATTATAAAACATTGTAGATATGTCTCTGTTGACAAACAAAAAACATAAATTTTAATTTATCTGATCCGATCGACGATCTAACATATATTAACCCGCAATCAGACGAAGGCTGTGCTTATTAGTTGTGGTTTCTATTGCGACTTGAGTTTTAATGTAGTTTTCAGAGGTCTAATGAACGATATATGAAATACTAAACTTTTCTTCCTGTTAAAGAGACAGATATCGCAATAGAAGTTTCTCCCGACAGTTTAAAATGTAGGCAATTTACTGCTACGATAAAAACTATCTTAACAAAAACGCCGATAACCAACACCAATTTAAATCATCAAGTATGCTTAGAATGTTTTTGATTAAATCACCGTGGCCCCTGACCAATCTGCCCTCTCTTTTAGTGCTGATGCGTTTTTCTAACTATGGTGCCTGTTTATAGGTTCATTTTGGGGGGATGGGGAACAACTGAATTTAAGTTTTAAAACTGTTTTAGAACCAATTCAATAATTTTAAAATGTAGCGATTTCCAAGCTATTTTATGCTGGTCACATTTGCATTTTACGGCATTTTTTGACATGAAAAACTCCAATTACTGATTTGATGTCATGTCTCAGAAGAGATGACTAGAAATCTGTACTAATTACTCTTCAGTGTAGTGCATTGGAAGATATACAATATTGTATAATAATATTTTAGCAACAATCAGTTGAAAAGGCTTAATAGGTAACAAAACCTCTACATCACGATTTGCACCAGTCAAGCAACAAGTATAAGGTTTAATACCTTGTGGCAATAATAATCAAGTATCCATTTGCATGCACCGCTCTAAAGCCATTGGTATAAAATTACAGCTTACGTTATTCTTAAATTTTCCTGGACGATGCGATCCAAATAATAAACAGATGGCTTTCAAAAGTCACACTCCGCACACCTTACCTTGCTACTACTAGTTTTTTCCAATTGAAAAGTAATACGAGGGAATACGCAAGTAGCTGCTTCTGGCGCTTATAGGGAATTTGGGGGGGTTCTCGTTGCTCATCTATAAAATTAAAAATTGAACATAAACATAAAAAAGAAAGTATAAATATTGTCATGTAAAACATTGTGTTTTTATAAAGGAGATTTATTAAATCCATTGTAAATACTGGTATTATTTCTTCTTGGGTACAAGGTTGAATTTATTTTGAAACTATAATAATTATGTTCTCTCTCTGGTGGGTTCACTACCAAAGATCCCTAACTCTTCTATTGGCATCACACTCTGACAATGTCCATGGAGCCACTGCCTCCAAGTTGGAATCATAAGATAATAGGTTGCCGCATTTAGAATAGTTTTATCACTGGTATGTGGTTGTTAGTCTAAATACAGCTTCGAGTGAAGTAGAAAGGCTAATAATAAGGTTTCCGGTAAATTTGTAATTTTATCAATATTCTGTGTTATTCTATGTGTTTGGTCGGGGATTGTCTCCAGCTTCCTTAAAAAACTAAAAAATTGCTGAAAGCCAGTTAAAAATTATACAATAGACAGCAACAACGGGTTTAAAACGACTCAAAAACCTCATAAAGAACAGTAGTAATATGATTGAAGCAATATCCGCTGTTCATTCAAAAAAAGTCTTTTATACCATAAATTGCAAATGCATAACTTCGGACTTGTTGTTACTACAGAATCGAAATTGTGTATTTATTCAAATATATGTAATATAATCACATAAATATAGGCTAAGTATAACAGTGATAAAACAAAAGTTTACAGTTTTGTGATAAGATGTTACACTATTTCAGGATGATATGGTGATTAATAATGAACATATTTAGACTCTTCATGTGACTCAATTCCACTTGGTTATATATACATGCAGTGAAATGCACATTGTTTTTTCCCCCATAGTCTCTTGTGATATATAATTTAGACTGTCCACGTGGATCAATTCCTCTTGGTTATATGTTCATGCAGAAAATGCACAGTTAGTTTTTCCCCATTGCCTACAATTCAAGCGGTAGACATGTTTTTCTTGCAAAATCTTTATTTAAAGTGTATTGCTTCGTTTGTAACTTTTCCAAATCCTTTTTTATATTTCATTAAACAATCAAATTATTACACGGAATTCATATTACAAAAATCCTGAAGTTCCATCTTTGTAGATGGAAAAATATTACCTATTAAAGCAAGGTAGTCATATTAATTGTATGATTTATATTTTTAACTTGATTTTTTACTTTTTTGAATATGCCCTGGAATTGCTCTTAAAAGCACATTACATGTCAAAATCACAAGGAATCAAATATTACAAACTTTACACTGCTTATTCTTCGGGATACCTTGAGGTCTACTTTCACCTCTCCCGATTATTGGCACTCTGCTAAAGAATCCTTTCCGATTTCGTAACAGAATAGGAATATTTATCGGTTCGGTATAAAATATTTCAACCCGAAGACCAGTACCTAAATATACTTTTACTTCGTAAAAATCTTCACTGCTTTCAGCTAAATAAATGAAAGGATTTTTGTTAATATCTAGTTTTAAAAGACGTTCTTGACAAAACTTATCGACAGGGGACCATTTAGGGGTTAGGATAATCGTCACATAATGAACCTGATAGTGACAATAAAAATCTGCAAAGTATATATTTAAATTAGGAGTGACTAGTGCTGAAGCTTCAATATGTAGTCTAACTGGCCCATAAAGTGATTCTGGAGGTGGTTTTAATGTATGAAAATCTAGAGCGGTGCTAAAAAACAACCCATCAATGCACCCATTTATCACAGAATATGGGTCACCATTGTAGTCTTTAGTGTATGGCTTCATAATGCCATCGTGGTACTCCATTATTGATGCAAAATACATTTCGGACTTGTTCCTGTAAATAAACTCAACTGTATGAAACTTTCCTTGAAGTGTTTCTTTAAACATTGTTGTTTTATTGTAGAGCGTTTGATATTCGATCTTGGTGAAAACTGAAATAAAAACAAATGTATTTACATTTGCTACCAGACTTCTTATGGAACCTAAGCTACAGAACTTTCTAAGTTAATTGATAAACATTACAAAACGTTCTTACCCGAATGTTATAAATAAGAACAAGTAAATAAAATAACTCGAAACAATAAACTAAAGATGGCAATGCAAGTGAAATGTACCAATGTCTACGAAACTCATTTAACTATTTGTAATATGCAAGTAAGAAAATTAAAGAAATATATATATTAAAAAAAACACAAGACAATAAAATGAAAATAATTTTTATTTCAATATATAAGTTTGTATTCTATTTATATTCTGTGCTTAAATTTTTAAAATGACTTATAAATCTTCAACACCCAAGATGAATGATCAAATTTCTTCTCTTATTAGACCAAAAAAATTAATCAAAAGATTTTTCCTGCGTATGCATGAATTTATTTTTAAGTTCGGTCATTACTGTACTTACATGTTTTAAAAGAAACAACACGACTGCTGACTTCTGTTCCCAGAATGCAAACTCCATCATTTTCAAAGATAGAAAACCCTACTATAACCTTTATATCACAATGTCTACCTGCAGGCAAATCAAACGGTATTTTATATTTGAGTTTTTTACCATTGTGAAAGAAGAAGTTCAACCTGCTTTCTGGTTGTTTTAAAGTAATAATAAATGTTTTTCTGGTGACATAGGAACATGCACCCGATATTGTGTATGTGGAAACAGGTTTGTGTTTCAGGTTAATGTCGAATTTCTCCTGAAATGAGATTAAGCAATTAGTTGTCTTCAGATATATGAGTTGCGTACATTTCGGCAAGTGTTTTTACTCCAAATTTATATAGAAAAATAAATTTTTGATTTGCTTTATTTTGTCAGTCTTGTATAGATTTTGCATGATAAAATCTACATTTAACAGTTACTGTTTCTAGTATCTTGTAAATATAGGATTGTTTAAAACACGTTTAACGATGGAAAAAATTGATTCATGAACAGCTTTTAAACATTTAACAAAGTATGACAGGAATAGATCTTTCAGATTTTTTTGTAGCGTTCTAAATAAGGTGTCCCTTAGCAACATTTGTTTTAAGGAAAGTTTGCTAATTGAAACATTCGACTGTAACTATTAGCAATCGTACTATAACAAAATAAAAATTTTTTAAAGTGGTAAAAAATAATTTACCTCTATGGCAAAACTCAAAGGAAAGTAGGAACTCGGGTCGTCAAATCTTAAAACGAAAATCAAGTCTTCTTTTGCTATGCTTTTACCGACTGTAATTAATAAGTGAATGATAAATACAGAGTTGTACTAGTTTTTTTACTATTTATTCACGATATATAAGAATTAAACACTTAGACCTCCATTTTCATAAGAATTAAACACTTAGACCTCCATTTTCATTCACTAATATGTATTTCAATTGCTTGATACACAAAATAACAGCAGTGTCAGAAAATGTCATTGCTTTTCATTCTATTTCATGTAACACCTCCAAAAAAGCTTTGAGCACATTATTGTTTACTTATAAATTATTATACCAAAAAAAGTGTATGGCAATTTTAAACAAAATTCTTTTTGCTAATCTATTTTAGTATATCTGTAATGTTTCATCTTAATCTATTAAAGTATACGTATATTTTTATCTATGGTTCATTATTACATTTATTGAATTTCTCTGTAAAGACACATTTGAAGATTGTTATTTTTGTATGCTAAGATCGAAGTTCATCCAAGATTTTTTTCAAATGGTGTTTGAGCTTTGCAGAAGGTGATTCCATTAAAGGGATGTGGGTCCATGTTAAAAATTGTTTTTGTCAGAATAAAAACAGGGTGCCTAAAACTGATTCTTTGAAACCTATACATTGTGTAAGTATACGTTAAATTCACAATTGATAATCATCGTGTATTTATTCAGATCATGATTTGCTTAAGCCATTTCTACTTTTCATAAAATGATATACAACGGTTAGCGGATATTTATAGATCCTATTAGTTGCTGTCTAATGTTATATTTTTACTATGTTTCTAGACATTCTAGAAAGTCTATAAAACTATATAGATGTATACATTAAATGAAGAAATTTAGGAGGCATTTCAGCTCCTATTTAAGCTAGCTGACAAAATTGATAATTCAGATGCCTCTGCGTAACATAATGAAAATGCCTCATTACCTGTAAAACGTCTTCTTTTATAGCTTACAAAATCGTAGTATACAGTTTTCCCAGTTTTCATTTGTAGCCCATATATTTCCAAGAGATAGTAGCACGTTCCCGGCACAAAGTTCATAGGCAGAAATTGTTCATCTATAGAACATTTTGCAATTAAGCTTATTCCACGAATCTGTTCCTTTTCTGGCATTAAAAACATTAGTAACAGGTCTATTTTGCTATCTGTCAATACAACTTTAAAGCAAACATTTCTCACACTACCATCCACTTTTCCCCGAAAAATAACCGCTTTCATTCTAAAAAAAAAGACATTTTATCTTCAAGCGAGGTATATACGTGTATGCTGCAAGTAATAGTTAAATTTGGCACTTTACTTAAACAATAATGAAGTTGCTGCATTGAACTAGATCACGATATCTTTAAATCAATGCCGATCACACGTGGCCGATCAAAACTGATTTGTATCTACCACAGCTGCAAAATAAGCACAACTAATATAACGTGATAATGGTCGATCGCAATTCATTGTATGCGTCAAAACAGAAAAAACAAATATTTCTGGGTGAAATATAAAGCTAGACAAAATTCAATTTTAAAACTTCCTTTTAAACACATTAAAAGACGCGCGATAAAAATACGGATAAAAATAGCCGCGTTTTTATCCTAAGTAGATATTACAGTGAATGCTTACCTACTTTTATCCACCGGTATGATTTATACACAAACAATTTTAACCTAAATCTAATACAGTGTTTAACTTTCAAACTGCATATATAGATTTTCAGAAAATTATGTTTACTATGATACTGTATTTAGACAGGGACCCTGATTTAGAAGATATTATGATACCACGTCATCCATATACATCCTGGTAAGTTCGCTACTTCCAATCAGGGAAGACGGATTAGGTGTAGGATCACCAAATACCGGGAACCAGTCCTGAGGTTGTACGTAAAAGTAGTGCTATTTAAAAATAGCTGCTCATTGTTATAATTATAACTTTTGAACCATAATAGATATTGGAACAAACTTTGTAATTTTGGAAAGCTGAAAAATTCAGGAAACAAGAGGCTAAAGTTGAACTGATGAGTACTAAAGATAAAAATTATGTGAGTCATTCAATGACATGCACTATTTTGGGACTGAATTTGAAAGTGAAAGTAGATTTTTTGAGTGAGTTGAATTCCGGTTGGTCGTTCTTTCTTATATGCAATGAAAGTGGTGCTGAAATTTTGAGAGAATACTTAGGGGTTACATGTTGTCATGTGACAGGAATATTTCTTTATTTGAAACAAAGGTAAAATGTTCACAAAAATTCAAAATCAGCTAATTTTATATAGCCGAAGAGGCGATAAACAATGGTGGTCCTACCTAGTCTCGATCACCCAGACGCATATATAATAGCGTCTGGGATCACCTTCTTTTAATTTCGCTACCAATAGGTGGAGACAAACAATGATTTTATTTTTAGAGCCCTATTTTTAAACCAGGAAAACCTGCAAACATATCTATACTTTTAATATGACGACAGTAAGATTCACTCTTGATTATGCATAACAATAATATTTGTTTAATTAATTGATAAAGTAATATTTTATAAAAATATTCAAATGTAAACTTTGGTACAATTTGTTGTACACTTCTTGATATGAACGGAAGTAATTTTTTAGACTATAAAAATATCATCCAATCAAAAATTACGCCCAGTTTTGGGCGTAATGATAACGAGTTTAATATAGAGCTGAATCCAGACGCACAAATGTAATTAAGCGTCTGGATGATCGAGACTAGGTCCTACCCCATTATTACCAGTCAAATGATGAACAGTATACGGAGTAAATGGCTATCTGTTACTTGATTGGGTGGTTCACCAAATCTATAAATATCTTTGTCATATCATTGGTTTACGTCAGGGTCGCACTGGTATGTGTACAAAAATTTCGATATATTCTTGGGTTTAATCGGGATTGTAATCAGTATTTTTGTGTAGTAATGTTACGTTCCACATATTGACTTCTATTTCATTCAGTGCATTGACAGTGAACAATTAAATCGTAAACATTGCATCAAAATCTCCCTACTTTTAAAGCTGTTTGGGAAAAAACGGATATCTTTATTTTCGTTCTGATATTGATGCACATAGAACAACACATATTTTTACCGCTAATTTTGAATATTTGTTCAGGGAGTCAATTTATAAAAAAATTATTAAAAAAAACACGTATGAAGTGACGACACTCAAGCACCACTGGTTAATAGTTTAGCGTAAACAATGTCCTTAAAGGGTACATTTCTTAACTATCCTACATATAAATAACAAAAAAACAGATAGTTTAATAATACCCATAAAATGGGAAATGCAGCTAAGAGACGGTTAGCTTTTTAGAAAAGCTAAACTTGTGCGTACTTCCATCAATCAATAGAAATGTTATCAAGAAAACAAAAGTAGAAGCAAGTCCATTTATGAAATCTTTTCTGAACAATATCATAAATGGCAGAATTACAACGAATGGGATTCAAGCCAATTAAATACCGATTATTTCGTTTACTACCGCATTTAAACTAAATGTAAGACTTTTTGCTGTTGATACCACTTTTGAACCTTGCAATCATATCATTTTTTTTTAAATTTGCAGAATAACGAAAAAGTTAATTTTATCCTAAACATTTAAGGATTCCAAAAAGTACATCTAATGTACATGTTCATACTCTTATCAAAGTAACGTACGTTTGCAAATATTAAGGATGTACCATTACTTGATATTCACAGTTAAATAAACATAAATATTGTAATGAAAATATAGAAAAATATACGAGCCAACGATTCCTTAAGAGAAAATTAAACATTGATCGGACCAACGCTGGTATATGCATGCACACTATAGGATTCATTTCTGCAAAATGGCAAGCATGAGTGATGCATGGTACAACTTGGAGATGGTAGATGTTTGAATATACAGAAATACATCTACAGTCAGCCAGGGACAGTCTATACTAGTCCAGTGCTGTAACTGCAATAGACGATAAAAAGAATTAAAATAGCAAGTTTGTAGTATAATATATATAATTTAAAATTAACTATCAATCCATCAAACTTGTACCGGTTAACAAGAAAAGATATGGGTTACACCCATATCCAGAGATGTTCGATTTATATGTTATAGGTGTATGACGTCGTGTATCCGATTTGGTTTAATTTTTTTTTCAATTTGTTTCATTTAAAATTTCATTATGTGCTGTAAAGGGTTACAAATATAGTCGATTGTGTAAGGCAAGAAATAATCATCTTGATTATAATATCTCAACTTTGAGAAGAGTACTGTAATAAAAAAAGCAAAGTTTTGGAAGGACAAATGTTTACCAATAACAATACATTGACCTTTTCGAAATCACATAGTCACGTGGTTCTGTGGGGGAAACTGAAAGGGGGTAAAATCGGCAGTTATTGCGTCCTTCCGTCGGACATCCTCGGAAGATCGAAGAAAAAATACCGACAAGTTACAATTTCTATTGATTTAATTTTACAGTAATTACAATTGTTTCAAAAGATTTGCAATTAATTGTATTCCAAACGTCAAACTAACATTCATGTGCATAAACGTTGCTAAGAACTTAATAATATTTTCAGAATTTTAGAAAAAAATTTGAAGAAAAGTCTTATTTTTGCCAGAGACATGTAATTATATGTCTCTGTTGTTGCAAAACAATTTATGAGATTATTAACTTCGATAATTATTTTAAACTATATAAACTGTTGATGACCTTTATTCGAATGTAACTGAATTGTTTTTCTATTGTATTATTATATACATTTTTCAAGCTTTTTAAATTTTTGTTAGTTTAAAGGACTTCATATACGATCCTAGACGTATGTTTAATCTAATTCTATAAGTATCTAAATATAACCTGCTTCTTTAAAATAGTTGTACATAAAAATGTTTAAATCTTGAATTAAATAAAAATCCATATGTTTTATGCTTTTTTTATTATAAAGAAATTTTTTTCCCTACCAATGTCTATGACATTCTTTGCTGATTCAAACATCAGCTTAAAGATCAGTTTCAACAAAAATGGTCAGCTGATATAACAGCTCGTCATAAGGAATTTCATATGGGCTATTTAAGGACCGTTTTGTTTTCGAGAAATATTTTAATATTTTACAAAACAAGGATGCCATTACATTATGTCAATTTAGAACTAACAATCATAGGCTACCAATTGAAACAGGGCGATGGTCGGGAATTGAAAGACAAAACAGAACATGTAACCTTTGTAACTCACTAGAGTTGGGGACGAATTTCATTACATACTACAATGCTCTACCCTAGATATTGAAAGAAAGGAATTATTAGGTTCTGTCTATTCATATAGATCAAATATTATCAAGCTTGCTAAATTATTCCAATCACAAAATAAGGTCAAATTACGAAATCTTTGTAAATTTATTAGAATCATAAATGTGAAAATACGTCTTCCCGGTTAGTCTTAGTTTTTAGTTTTATAGTTTTACTATTAATATACTACTTTATGTATAATTATTGTATCTTGTCATTTGCATGGTTTCTATTATTCATCATGTTCAATGTTTGTAAATTTATATCAATCTCCATACCAATGTATTATGCAATGGTTTTTTAAAAATAAAGAATCTTGAATCTTGACATCAATTTTTTTTTTAAATAACATGCCTGTTTTAAAATTTTCTTTTAAAAATCATAATCTAAATTAGCATTTTCGCGGCTTATTATGTGAGTCTAATTGATATTTCATTTTTACCTTCCATCAAAGTTCAGTGTCAGGTTATAAGCAATTAGCAAAAAACACGACACATCTAAATTATATACAATTACATCACAGAAATTTCTCTTACCCCCCCCCCAAAAAAAAAAAACCACAAACACACACACACACACACACACACACACCTCGTTCTCGGCCAATCTCTACCCTATAAATTATGAAATAATCCAGAAATAATACTGAAAAATTATAGATCAAGGCTTTCTGGATGATTGGTCACAAGCGCGTTAAAAATACTGCATGGTTGGGCTGATGATGTTACACGAGGGGAACGTCATGCATTACGTAATACTACACATTTTTAAAATGCATTATTATTATCAAATCATCTTATGAATTCCTATAAAAAACAAAAATATATATACATTATATTATGTGAAGCTTAGAAACTGCATACAAATTCAAAGCTTAAGTCCATATAAATTGTAAAATAACCCATAAAATTATCGATCAAGTCAAATTTATAATCATCTACATTTTTTATGTAAAGATACGAATGCAAAAATAAAACATACGAAGCTTGCCATAAAAAACGTGAAATAATCTAAAAAAAAAATATATATGATAACATTGAACTGAACAAGTATTTCTAACATATACATTACGTAATATAACGTAACAAAATCTGAAAATGGGTTTTTATTATCAGATTATATAACTAATTAATAAAAGAAACACAAATATATACATTTTATTATGTGAAGATAAGAATGCACTAAAAAAAAATACTAAGCATAATCTATAAATCATGAAATAATCCAAGAAATAAGATTGAAGTGATATCAATTCTTTCTGATCCATTCTAGCGAGGTCAAGAGCGCATTAATATACAATTTTTGTACATCTTTAATACTCCTTATTAGATCAGGATAAAAAATGTATTTTAAAGCTTGAAGGATTAAACAGATATGAAAACCTGTAAATGATATATTTTCTTTTATATTTATGAGCCATTATATCACTTACATAATGAACTATATTGTAGAGTATGGTTTTTTACCTGAAAAGCGATAAATGGTCAATCGTAGCCGAAAACAATTATATATGGCAATATATCATTAAGAGATAATAAGAAGTGATCGAACATATGAAAACCCGCAGACAACTATCAATGTTCATTATGGAAAAAGAAATAACAAAGGACTCCTAACCGATATCTGTGAAAGACTTGAATGCCTGTCCCTTCAAGTTATGACCGCCAGACAGTTTTGAAGATTTCAATGCCCTGCTACATTACTAAGCTGTCAAATTTTCCTTTTCCCTTTGTTATTTTGTAAAGCACCATTTTTAATACAGTGGCAAATAATTATATAGCAGTCATTTCTTACTGACAATTCAAGGATACTCCTTATGCCAGAGTGACAGTATATCTGGTTTATTTTTTTTTTTCTCTTTCATTCGTAATGCTGTCATGCTTTTTTGGTATACCGGTGATATTTATATTTCTGGTTAATAACATAGTGCTTTTTATACCCTGTATTTGCTTATACTGTTTTTATTACATGTGCTAAGTCGATGTTTAATGCTCCTGCCTATAGTGCTTGGATTTCTTGCTCAGTAACAATATATTTGATTGTGCTTCTATTTTTGAGCTGTTCTTAATTTTATGCTTTTACCTTGTGCATGGATTTTATGCTTTTGGTCATTGAATGTTTTTATGCATGTCTACTTGCTTATTATATTATTGTTTTATGTGCATGTACATGTATGTATATATTGTTTGCTTATAGTCTGTCAAAGAACTCTACAGAGCTCATGCTTTGTGTATATATCTACCGACTCGAAATAAAAATTACTTTACTTTTTATTGACACAGAAAATGAATAGATTAATAAAATTTATACCTGGCTATGTAATACAAATGCACCATATATGGCCTTGTTTAGTGTTTTTGGGTATGCAGTGAAATAGCAAAAACAGGTGCTGTTGTGACCGGTATATCATGGAGTTTAAAATATTTACATATAGATGAGTAGATCTGGTGTAATGTTCTTGGTTCTTTACAAAATGTTGAGTCTCTGCCATAACATTATTTTAACTAGATATCAGTGAGATGGTACCCATCTCTGTGGGCCCCGCCGACCTTGAGGTCAAGAACCACGGTATGCGACACATTGCCTTGATATTATCTACCCACATTCCAAATATAAAAAGCCTACCTCAAAAGATAAAAAAGTTACAGCCCGGACATGAATTTGTCATTAAGAAAGCAATGTGACCTTAAGGTCAAAGTTCAAGGTCAAAGGTGATCAACCATGGCATGTGACACATCGCCTTGATATTATCTACCCACATTCCAAATATCAAAAGCCTACCTCAAAAGATAAAAAAGTTACAGCCCGGACACGATTAGTTCGTACGGACGGACAGACTGATCACTATAGGACATCTCCCACAAAGTGGCGGGGCCCTAACAATACAAAAGCAGTCTTCAAAGGACAATGCAATGTTTAAAGTGCAAACTTGATGAGAAAATGTTAGAATTACAATCAAATACAGAATTTATTTCTCAGTATACACCCTGCACTATTTGTTCAGTCAAAAATTTGTAGCGTTTCCTACTCAACATATTATAATAGTATCTTCTCTATATTATACAAGAAGGTGAAATAACAATTGTTGCATATATCAAATATACATTACCTGGCAAAATGCAAAGTAATTTTTCAAGAAAGATTGTGTGTAGTAAAAACTGTTTGTTGTGAACAATAACTGATAATATATAATATTCTGTCAAATACTGCAGCATATATGTATAAATTGTTGTTACCAAATATATCAAACCATTCCACCACTTCTTCTATATGTTTGTTTGAATATTGTTTAACGCCACTTTCAGCAATTTTTCAGCTATATCATGGCGTCCAGTTTTTATTGGGGGATGAAGCAGGAGTACCCGGAGAGAACCCCCGACCTGCGGTAGGAAAACTGGCAATCCTTGTCAATTAAGATTGGAGTCGAGTACACCCTGCCTGCAGTGAGAATCGAACCCACAATCTCAGTGTTGACAGACCATGTGATCAATAGTAGACGAACTACCTTAACCACTCGGCCACCGAGGCCCCCTTCTTCTATATGGAATGGTTCACAAACTTAATGATTGCAACATGTGCATAAATCAAAGTAAAAAAATGCAAGATTATTTTCAATTTATTCATTGATCTCAAGATACAGAAGAAACAGTAGCAATTTTTGTGAGAAAATGAGCTTACACAAATTAATAAGTATTTAAAATTCATTGTACATTTCATTAAATTAACAAATAAATAATTGAAATACACAAGGACATGAAAAACTGTGAAACCAAAATATCCTTGCTGAATTTAAAAAGACAAACAAAAGATGTTTCTATGATGTTTTTTTAATGCAAGTGATATTGCCAGAAAACCTTTAATTTGCTCACGTATTTTTAGACCATTTATTAACCAAGTAAATTATCAGTATTTCTGCCCATACTTAATGAAATGCCAAACAGGGCCATTATGACATAATGCCCTGTTTTCTCATAATGGCCCTGTTTATACCCATCGATGTCATTTTATTGACATTTTGTTTGCCTGTATGTCCACCTGTTTTCCCAGAATAATCTGTAATTACTTATATACATTACAAATCTGAAATGAAATTTTATATACTACTTAATTTAGTACAATTGACATGTAGCATTAAAAAAGTTGCTTATCCAAAATACATGTATGTGCAGATTTGTGAAATATAATGGAAAAAAAATACAAAACACAGCAGATGTAAAATTTTGTGAAAATTTATCCAACTTTTAAAATACACACTGGTTGTGACTTGTTATAGGCCCTTCTTAGTCTGAAAATATGGTTTTTGGTGGGTGTACCTGGCTTATTTCAGTTAATGGTCAGTTGGTTAATAAAAGTATTAAAAAAAGGGTGTTTTCATAATGGCCCTGTTATATGTTCCTCGATCTGCAATAATGGCCCTCGGCATTGCCTCGGGCCATTACAAACACCTCAGGGCCATTATTGCAGACCTTGAACATATAAAAGGGCTATTATGAAAACACCCATTTATTAATACTATATTATTGTACTACTATTTAAACTTAACTTTGTTCTGATTCGATTCAACTTGGAAATTATGTTTTCTTTGAGCAACACATTTTATTTTTAATACAGAAAATATCAGCTCACTATAAAAACATGTACAAAACACTAGACAAAGTTGATCTAGCGATCACTGATACCCCCGCTTTTGTAAAAAGTTCTAACATTTTTCGTGGACTGTGACCTTGAAATTTGACAGATTTCCCCCAAAATCGATAGGCTTCTTACCAATATAATATATAATAATATCCAAAAGTTTCATTCAAATCAAATGCAAACTTTTTGTCTGGAAACAACTTTTTTGTAAAAATTTCTAACGTTTTTCATGTACTGCGACCATTGAAATTTGACAGATTTCTCACCAAATTAAAAAGCTTTTTACCAACATGATATATAACAAAATCCCAAAGTTTCATTAAAATCGGATGCAAACTTTTTGAGTTTTTGTCGGAAAACAACGTTTGTGTTAAAATTCCTAACGTTTTTCATGGACTGCGAACCTTGAAATTTGACGGATTTCACAAAAAATCGATAGGCTTCTTACCAACCTGATATATAACAATATCCCAAAGTTTCATTCAAATCTGATGTAAACTTTTTGAATTATCATCCGGAAACCAAGTTTTTGTTAAAATTCCTAACGTTTTTCGTGGACTGCGACCTTGAAATTTGACGGATTTCCCCAAAAATCGATAGGCTTCTTACCAACCTGATATATAACAATATCCCAAAGTTTCATTCAAATCTGATGTAATCTTTTTGAATTATCATCCGGAAACCAAGTTTTTGTTAAAATTCCTAATGTTTTTCGTGGACTGCGACCTTGAAATTTGACGGAATTCCCCCAAAATCGATAGGCTTCTTACCAACCTGATATATAACAATATCCCAAAGTTTCATTCAAATCGGATGTAAACTTTTTGAATTATCATCCGGTAACCAAATGTGGACGGACGAACTGACGGACGGACATGAGGACCACTATATACCCCCGACTCTGTCGAGCGGGGGTATAAAAAATCAATCTATTTATAATAACGTATTTTTGTGTTGTAAGTTGTCAATACAAACTAGGGATAAATCAATATTATGTTGATTAGAAAGAATGTTGCATATTTATGGCAAATTTAATTTTGATAATAGGTCAATTCTTACATAAAGTTCCAAATATTCTTCATAAAGTTTATCCACAAACAAAGATGTTTTATACTTACTGATCTGGTAACAAGTAATAGCCAGTATGTTGACAGTATACAAACTTTTTTCGTAGATGATGCCAAAGGTAATAGTAGGTATCACAGAGACAACAAACTTGCTATTACCTGAATATCCAGTCTATAAGTGTTTTATAATCGCAAACAGCAGAACTCTTCACAAAAATATGACACTAATAATGGGCAACAATAAAGTTTAATAATTACAGTTCTCAACAACAAAAACTTTTCCCAATATTGATAACATTTTTGGAATGTTTTGGCCACTAACATTATAAAAAAAACAAAAAAAAAACACATAGGTTAAAGCAACAAACTTTGTCACCATTTCTTTACAATTGTTGAGTTTTGATCGATTTTTAAAAAATTTTCATGATGATAACGTCTAAGAATATTTCAAACAGACCTGACTTCATGTTTGTTGGGAAATGGTCTAATATAATTTTCCATTTTTGGGCATAAGTAAAGTCAACAAAATGTCATTAATAGACTATAGATGGGCCAGTGAACAGTCTTTAACACTAGAAAAGTACATTTTATATAAGTTAAACACCACAAAATTTGATTAATGATTGATCAATAAATAGTCTTTTAAACTTATAGCCTTACAACCAGAAAATATTTTAAAATAAGACAATTAAAATTAGAAAGTTAAACAGCAATTTTAAGTGTTTGAAATTTCTTTCTATAGAACATACTAAGTGAAGTACTTGTATTATATCAAAATAACTTAAGCTGAATCTGCTAGATAAAATTGCAGCAAATGTTTATCTCACCAAAAATAAGTCAATAAATTATTTACTTCCAAATCGCCTGTCTATTAGCATCAACTTTATTGTTTGAACCCCAGATGTTGGGCAGAAAAACTAGCAATCCTTGTCATTTAAGGTTGGAGTCAAGCACACCTTTTTTTTGAGGCTTGACTGTATAATCCCAATGTTGACATACCAGTGATCAATACCTAGCTACCACTCTGCCACCACTGATTATTGCTCATGTTTGAATAAAACAAACTATCCTTTATGCATTAATGTAATGCATTATAAAAACCACTACATAACTACTGGCACTCAAATCAACAGATTGTCAAGAGGCAGTACTCCTATTAAATCTGATAATACAACTAAATTTGCATTAAAAACTAATATATGTACCTGATATTGAAATATATAACTTAATACTGTTATATATTCAGATCAGTTTCTTTTGTGTTAAAACACATTTTTAAATAAGGCAATCAAATTAAAATAAATGCTAACTACAAAAGAGTAACAAATATTATAATGCAATATTATAAATAAAAATCTTTCTAAAACGGAAGAAAAGCCTAAAAAATGTTATAAAAAAACTAAACGTTTTTACTAAAACGTTTTAACAAAAAAAAAAACTAAAAACAAAAACTAAAAAATTAAATATAAGAACTAGTTTAATACAATGTTGTAAATAAACATTTTGCTTGTACCAGTTCTGCAAAAGAGAACTAATAATATCTAACAAATTACATCTAAATATTCATAAGGTTTCCCTGAACTAGGCATGTACACAAACAATTGCTTTGTGCCAATGACCATATGTAATAACCTTCAGATATTAAATGAAATTAAATAACAAATTACTGAACACTAAGGAAACTGTAAAAAAAATAAATCAATCCATAAACCAAGAATAACACAATCTTAACTTTTGGATAATCTATAACAAATGGCAGATTTATAGAATATAAGTGTAATAATTTCTATTATAAGAAATTTCAGAAAAAAGATCTGAATTTCTAGAGTGTAATGTGCTACATATCATTCAGTGGTATAAAACAAAAGGAAGCGACATGATCTTTATGGTCATTATATTGCATTGAAACAGGTATGTTCATTTGATAAATTGTATTACAATTAAGGCATGGCTATTATTTATATCATTTTTATTGATTTATAAAATTAATATGGTGGATTTTATGTGCAAGTGTACAATATCATTACAAAAAGAAAACTTCAGTCAGAGGCAAATACTGCAAATATATTATTGGATATAATGCTCAACACATCAACCAGTGCTATACAAAAAAAATCTACAAAAATGTTTGGTGTCGATTTCTAAAATGAAATGACTACATTAGTATAAAACATCATACACAGTTCGTTTTGATGTAATCTTATTGTTAGTAATAAGCATCATGCACTTTAGCAGCTTCTTGAACTATGACTCCTTCATTTCCAAAAAGCTTCACATTTTTTGAGACTTCTTTCCATGTAACTCTGCTATTATCCTGTTAATGAAACAATATTGATATTGAAAACATGCATGTTGCAAAAAAAGTAAACCAAAATAATTGGCTATTACAATAATCCTTCACATATTAGACCCTCTCTCACATACATGGAAAACACACAAGATTATACAGTGATTCTTCATTAAAATATTTCCCTCACCAAAGAGGTCTCCTCTTTCATAAGGCCACATAAGTAATTGCACTTCAACATTTCTTGTATGAAATTTGGATGGGTTGAAAGAACAATATAATTGGGACTATTCTTCAGATGATAGCACTTCACATTCTCATTACTCTTCCACTTTTATATTGTTTCACGGTGAAAACTCTATTTTCATCAATGATTCCCCATTTTTAAACATGCTATAATCCTGATCTTGTTTGTGCTTTACATTAACAGATTTTAAATATAATTACAAGTGTCTTTTGGAATATCAAAAAAAGATGAATTGAAAGTGGAACAATTAGACCCGAATTGGGAATGTACAAATCTGAATGGTTTCGTCAAAAACAGAATGGTTGGAGTAAGCGATAAATTAGTCCCAGTAAAATTAGTCCAGACGGACCAATTAAGGAAAATATATCCGTGGTTCCTAATTTTCCTAGTTACAAAAGTCCATGTCTAGTAAATCTAGTCCTGGGATCAATTTTCCTAGTAAATCTAGTCCTGGTATCAATTTTCCTATTGAAATACTCATAATGCAGACTATTATTACTATTTAGGAATAATAGTCCGGTACTGAAAATACTAGTAATAATAAACTGCATATAGAAGAATTTATCAAATATCTTATAAAATTATTTCTTTTCATTGTAAACACTTCTTATGTACTATATATATAGTAAGTAGATGAAAAACATCAATTAACAGACCTGATTTTTTTTATAAAACAAATTCTATTCACTGTAAACACTTCTCACTTATTTAAGTAACATTGCAAAATATCAATTCACAAACATGATTTTTTCATGATGAACACTTTTTATCCCATCAAAGAAATATATAAATTGATGTAATGAAAGAAGATTATCAAAATTGGTCATTGATCTATTTAACTAATAAAATCTGTGGAATGGAAATATTTTACTAGTAAAAATAGTCTGGGGACTTAATTTACAACCGGAATAATTTTACTGTTAAAGCCTAGAAATATTTGAACAGTAAAAATAGTCCTGGGGACTTATTTTACTACTGGATTTATTTTACACTATTATTATTAAAATTGGAATTGATTTGATAGCAGGGCTCGCGTTGGAGGGCAACTCGGGCGAAGAAGTCGCCTTATCGTGGTCCCACTTCGCAGTCGATCATCTTCAAAAGCAAAGTGAAGTCGCCCTTTCATTTTGTAGAATCGCCTAATGTCGCCTTTCAAATTTTATTCACATTTTGGTAAGAAATCTTCATATTTTTGATACCGCGTCATGTTTATTATGTTTACGCGCCAAAGTTGAACTGGTACTTTTTAAATTTTTATTTGGTATATAAAGCGTAGGTTTACAATATAACCGAAAACCAGTTCAGAGCACAAGAATTTGTGAAAATTTCCAGAGCGGATATGAATTTGGTGCCGGAGACTGCAAATATACTACGCTGATAGTGGTGAAATGAGTTTTGCAATGACAGACACGTAGTAAAAATGGTATTTTGGCAGTTACTTAAAACAAATTTAAGTTAAATATGTTTAAATATTTTTAATAGTGAATTTTACAATTTTACATAATATATTATTTGTCACAATGATGTAATTTTCTTCTTCTAGTTCTAATAGTACTTCATTATAAATCAACCAAATTGTGTATCAATGACAAAGAAACATTTATTTTAATGAACAGTTTTGTGAGTCGTGACAGTTGATTCTTTTTTTATTGTTATGTTTAATACATGTATTTTTGAAAATGTGTGAAATAAGTATACTGAATAGTTAATCAAATCTTTGATACTTTATCCTCAATAAATTAAACTGCTAAAAAAACATACTAAAAATGAAAGCCAACACTAATTTAAAAAAAAAACAAAGTAAACAGGACGCTTTCGCGACATATACTGCAACTTCTCCCTGTTCTATCCTCACTTCTCCCTGTCAGCCACCCAAAAGAGAAGTGACTTCTCCCTATAATTTTGACCCAGCGTGAGCCCATTCTTAGAATATGACAAACCTATCTCGAATAATGGTTACAAGTAAGAAGAAAACAATTTAATGCAAGCATTCCTATTTTCTACTATATATTAAATTTATCTCATATTTTCAAATGATAATTACAGTAAAACACATTTCTATTTTCAATATGCTAAATATATTAAATTTACTTCACATACTGCAAAATTATAATCACTTTTATGAAGAATGGTTTTTTGGTTATATCACATTTAAAATCAATAACCAAATTTAAAAAAATCATCAGTTAATATTATTTTATATTATAAACCAAAATCAATAAATCAGTAAATTAACAAGTCAAGTAACCGATTTTCCTAGGAAAAAAAGTACCGGACTTTTTTTACTAAGGTAGGACTATTCTACCTAGGAAAATAAGTCCGAGGACCTATTTTACTAGGAAATTGAGTAACATGGACTTATTTTACTAGTTAAAAAGTCCGGGGGACTTATTTTACTGTTACATTGGCATGTATGCCTACATCCTGTGCTTCTCTTTTCAAGAATTTGATGACCACCTAACAACTATGAAGGACACTCAAGCAGCCACATAATGTGCTACTATTCAAAAGGTTAAACGTATGAGGGTTTACACAGTTGAATAAATATGACACATATATTGCACAACTCCACTAAACGAAAAGATGACAATTAATTGGTTTACAATTCTAATTAATAATGCAAGGAATGTCTTATTGTTGTTCTCTGGAAAACAACTAAGTGAGATGCATTTAAACGAATTATTTCCTGAATATAGGAAAGAGTACCAAAGATGAAATGAAAAAATCTTTGGTCATTTTAACAATGTACACAGGAAACAAGAAGGTGGAAACAAATTCTTAGTAAAAAAAAAAAATGTTTAAATCAAGCTTAATATTAAAAATCATGATATAATATGTATTTATCATAAATTGATTCTTACTTCAGACATTTTGGTATCAAACATATCTCTTGAATCATAGTGAAAATTCCAGACTTCAGCTTCTACCCAGGCGTTGTCTGTGTTCCTAGGATCATCAATGTAACCTTTATATAACATCGTAGCACTGAATCCAGTGGTTTCTGCTTCTGTTTTCAAACTAGTTTTAGAGGTAGTCCGAGAACGCTGGTCAGTGGCACTGTTCAGGGACGGCTGTGATAATGACCTAGTTGGGAAACTAATGGATGGCTTTGCTACATTACCTGTACTTCCTAAATTTGGAGCACTTATTGCAAACTGGGCAAAATACTGAAACAATAAAAAAATATACATATAAACATAACAAAAATATATTATCTATCTCAAACTAATTTTTGCAAATAAAGGCATTGTTACAAATTGGAGTAAATAACTTTGTTTTACATTCATAAAATGTTTTGTCCTATATGTTAATTAATATTGTCAACAAAGGACAAGTTAGGATAACCTACTGTCACTGGCCCCCTATTTTCCCTAAAAATGAAATGACTACAATCTGTAGATCATAATGTTTTTTCAAAGGTACATTATCCCTTCTTACAGAAAATTAATATAACTTTCCTTTCTTATCATGTAAAATTATTATATACACCTTACTATCATAAGGTGTAGTGGCCTGTGAAAATCTGTACGTTTTCGTGATTTCGAACACCATTTTAAATATGAGCGGACGCGCGTACCACGAAGATATTTGACTGTATTATTTGTTGCAAAAACAGTGTTTAATATTTAAAATATATTTGTGGTACACGCGTCCGCTCATATTAAAAAATTAATATTTTGTCCCCAAATTCGCATGATTTTTGTAATGTAAGCCTACAACCGGACCGGACTTTCATTTCCAAATCTGCATATACATCCATTTTGTTAAACATTGTTGACAAACTTCGATTGAAATCAAGGGTCTGGAAACGGTCATATTTGCCGGACATGTCCGACATTTACATTAAAATGTCCGACTAAGGTTTACTCAAATCGGACATCCAAAAAAGTGAAATTTAACTTGGTCAATAATATAAATATCTTTTTGTTGGTTTCAATACCTTTAATTTCCGCTAGATATAAATATTTTATTAAAAAATCAACCCTTAGGCTATTTCCCTTCACTGACACTTCAGGTGTTTATTGAGTAATCATTCACTCCAGTCAAGTGTTAATTACGTAATATGGTTAACACAACAGGTGACAACCTAATTATGAGTACAGATCCGTTTTATCCATTTCGTTGAATATGTTTTTGCAACAGTATTTTGAAACAAAAGGAACGAAGTGGTTGTATGTTATATTGCTTAGAAAATATGACTTATTGATGGAAAAACACGTGTGGTCAAAATTGTACATCACGCATGCGCCAATGTACCTGACGTACATAAATCTTGGGAAAATCAATTCAAATTAAATTCTATTGAAATGATGAAAACAAAAATAAATATTTAATTCAATAAATAATAACTTGTAAAAAACGTGGTCCATCGCAGGGTATCGTATAAAATTCAATTCTGTTCCGAACTTGTTGTAATTTTGAAAGAACTTCCTACTTCCGGTTAATGAAACTGTTTTACGAAATGTTCATAATTTGAAATGTGTAAAAAAATCAATATAGGGATAAATTAAGTAAATATTTTCATATGTAAACAATTTAAACGTTTAACAGTGATGAAACGGCTAAATTTTGATAATAAAATACATCTACCAGGCACTGATAAAATTTCTATTCCAGATTGATTATTTAAGTCTTGAAAGATCGTGTCTTTCAAAGCGTAGCTTTTTAGCTCACCTGGACCACTTGGCGTCTGTCGTCTGTCGTAAACTTTTTCAAAAATCTTTTCCTCTGAAACCACTGGGCCAATTTTTTTCAAACTTGGCCACAATCATCCTTAGGGTTTCTAGTTTCAAGTTTGTACCCAGGGTGTTGATCAACAGACAAATATGGCCGCTGTTACTAAAAATAGAACATGGGGGTCAACACAGGTTTTTGATCATTATCTAAAAAACTAAAATAGCTATAGAGAAAACCGTTACTTCAAATTGATCAGCACATTAAGGTCTACAATAGTTGCTATTAGTGCGAATTTGTGTATTGGCGTCTTGTAGGAGTTATTGCCCTTTTTTGAAGATTTTTGACAAAATTTTTGGTATTTACAATATAACCTGAAAACTATACGAGGTAGTGAAACTGTAAATGGCAAAAATGATCAGCAATAAAAGCCCTACAATTCACTTAATTGGTCTGAAATTGTCAGATGACTCCTTTTATGAGTTATTGCCCTTAAATGGTAATTTTTTATGAAATTTTCCGTTTTTGGCCTGTAACTTTAAAACTATAACAGCTAGAGTAAAACTGTAAATAGCAAAAATGATCAACAATACAAGCCCTACAATTCACTGTATAAAGTCTGAAATTGTCAGATGACTCCTTATAGGAGTTATTGCCCTTAAATGGCAATTTTTTATGAAATTTTCCGTTTTTGTCCTGTAACTTGAAAACTATAGCAGCTAGATTGAAACTGTAAATTGCACAAATGATCAGCAATAAAGACCCTACAATTCACTTGATTGGTCTGAAATTGTCAGACAACTCCTTAAATAAGTTATTGCCCATAAATGACAATTTTTTAAGAAATTTTCCGTTTTTGTCCTGTAACTTAAAAACTGTAACAGCTAGAGTGAAACTGTTAATAGCAAAAATGAGCAGCAATACAAGCCCTACAAATTACTATTTAAGTCTGAAATTGTCAGATGACTCCTTATAGGAGTTATTGCCCTTAAATTGCAATTTTTTATGAAATTTTCCGTTTTTGTCCTGTAACTTAAAAACCATAAAAGCTAGAGTGAAATAATAAATTGCAAAAAAAAGCCCTACAATTCATTTAATTGGTCTGAAATTGTCAGATGACTCCTTAAAGGGGTTATTGCCCTTAAATGACAATTTTGTTAAGAAATTTTCCATTTTTGTCCTGTAACTTGAAAACTATAGTAGCTAGATTAAAACTGTAAATTGCACAAATGATCAGTAATAGAAGCCCTACAAATGATTGCTTAGTCCAAAATTGCAAGATGACTCTTTATAGGAGTTATTGCCCTTTCATTATGAATTTGGACAAATGAACAGTTTTTTAATTATAAATTAGTCTATAACACACCTATTAGTAGAGTAAAACTGTAAATTTCTAAAGTACCCTAAAGGACAATGCCTAAAAACCATTTAATTTTCAGAAATTGTCGATGGCACCTTATAGCAGTTATTGTATTTAACAAATTTTTTGAAGAAATGTTTAGTTTTTGCACAGTAACTTAAAAGCTATAACAACTAGACTGAAACTGTTAATTTCAAAAATTTTAATAAAGTTTAAGTCATTTGGATTCCAGGTGAGCGATTACAGGCTCCTGGGAGCCTCTAGTTTTAATCATATTTAAAGAGGCAAAACTGTGAAAAAATTAAGTTGCAGACTCAATCGTCCGGAAATGGAATATTTAAAGAACGCAATTAGTTCACAGACTGAAATAAAATAAAATTACCACAATAATATTTAGCGAATGTGGAAGATACTATAATATGCGCGGAATCACCGGAATGACAAACATCAGGGAAAGTTAGAAGTAATGTAAAGAGTTTTCGCTTTATTTAACTGGTTTGAATACACACGCGTAAAAACAAAATGAAAAGACTGTTCCAGACATTGTTATTCATGAAAAAATCTTCAGAGATAACACCTTAATATGTCTAAATAGATGTTAAAGTTACACCTTTTTAATTTTTTTTACGTAATAATTATAAATGGTATAAAAACTGGTGTAATCTATAATCAAATATCTCACGTCAGCAATTTGACAAATAAAAAGGTCTTATTTTTGTAATAAAACGTTTGTGCATATATGGCGTAACTGGTTAGCTCGCAGATTATACGCATTATAGATCGCGAAACGCTGGTTCGAGTCCCGACGTTTTTCTTTTTTGTTGTTGTTTTTTTTAGTCTACTTTCATTCATCACATATTTAAGAAAGTTTGTATGATAAATAATAGTGAAGTGTCCAAAAATAGAATATTTTAAAGAACACAATTGGTACGTAAAGGTCGAAAAAATTATGTGTCTAAACTAATACCGAAAGTGGACCAAACGTATGACATGCGCGAAACACATGTTCCGACGAAGTAAACAAAGAATTTAAAAGAATTTAACTTTGTTTCGTTTGTATTCACTCGAACAACAAACTGATAAGACTGTTCTAGAAGTCATTTTTATTGAAGTAAAACATCTTCATCGATCACATCTCGATATGTCTCAATAAATGTTAATTTACACCATTATTTTTTATACGCAATAATTAAAGATGTTATAAAAACTACTAATCTATTTAGGTACACTCATCCGCCATAAGTATTCGTAAAAAAACAAAATGGCCGAACAATTACAAACAGGTAGGTACGTCTTCGACTCTTTGGTATGAGTTAACTAGACAGCAATACACACTGTGTAATTGTATACAAATAAATTAACACGTGCTCGTCACGTGATTAATACTTTTGACGTCATTATCGTCTGCTATTTCCGCTAGTTGTTTATGTAAACACCATGGGTAGAAAAGGGAAAGAGCTGTCAAACGAGCAGAAAAGTGCACTCGCTGCTGATGCAGGCAATTGATATTGTGAGGTTGACCGGGATTAAACAAAGTACCGTGTATAGTTTTTTGAAAAGGTATGAACAGCGGGGAAATATTGAAAACATTCAGAGAAAAGGCAGACCTAAATCTTTCACTGAACGTGACTCTAGACAACTTTCTAACTGTGTACGTAAAAATCGTCGTCAATCTTTAAGTGAGATAACTAACATTTTTAATGACTCCAGACATCGTACTTTCTCCAAGAGAACTATTGAAAGGATGTTACACATTGCAGGCTACCACAAGCGTTCTGTCAAAAAACGGATCCGTATTAGAGAGGTCAACAGGAGAAACCGTGTTGCATGGTGCAGGGGACGAACTACTGGAAGAAAGTCATCTTCAGTGATGAATGTAAAGTAGTTATTGGTCAGGATTTACGGGTGAGTGTGTGGCGAAAAGTTGGAGAAGAATGGTTACGAGATTGCTTATGTCCACCATCGAAACCCAAGTTAAGTTTAATGATCTGGAGTTGTATTTCATATAATGGAGTGGGAACACTAGATGTTGTTAAAGGAAACGTAAATGCAGAAAAATATATAGAAATTATTGATACCAACATCTGGCCCGTTATTGTTCGACATTTTCCAAACAACGATTACATATTTCAGGACGATAATGCACCCGTACATCGTGCCCGTTCTGTTCAGAAATTTCGTAGGGACAATGATTTAAACAGCATGAATTGGCCAGCACAAAGTCCCGATATTAATATAATAGAGAATTGTTGGTGGCGTCTGAAGAAAGAACTGCAAAAACGTACAGAAAACATTCTCAATGTAAAAGACTTGGAGCGAGAAATTCGAGACATCTGGATAAATTTGCCATCTACTTACATTCAGTCTTTGTACAACAGCATTCCAAGGAGAATTTTACGTGTGATTAGGAATAAAGGGAACATTACAAAGTATTGAAGTTTGTTTTTTTGGAATATTATTATTACATTATGCATTTTTGTTGCTTTATTGTATTCTTGCGTTGACCGGCAGACATTTTGTTTTTACGAATACTTATGGCGGATGACTGTATCTCCATTCTAATGCTACGGCAATAAAAAACTAAATTAACTGATTAAAATTGGATTTTTTATTTGCCGGAAATAACGTCTGCGCATGAAATTATTCACGTTATCCAATCAGAATTGACGTTAAATCTAGAACTGCATTGGAATAACAAATATATAACGTCTGCAAAATGACAGTGCCGTAGGCAGAAGAGGATTCTCGGACTAGGAGTACACGTGCAATCAGTGCACCCCTTTTTTTACGGCCTTGTATGACGCATAAAAAAGTTGCTTTTCAATAAAAATGTCTGTGTGTATGTGGCGTTTTTGCTTAACCAGAAGCTTGTGAATATTATACACCGCGAATCGATGGTTCGAATCCCGATGGTCAATGTTTATTTTCTATTTTGCTTGCTTTTATTAACAGGACAAGTTTTAAACATACAATGGTTTAACAACATCGAATGCCAGTGCGAGCATATTTTTAAACCTTGTAAAAGTCATCGCCAGAAACCCACGTCCGGTCGCGTTCTCACTTTGCTACCAAGTGGTAGCAAAGTGAGAACGCGACCGGACGTGGGTTTTCGACGATGTGTAAAAGTAGATAAGGGACCGGTCAATATTAATTGGGGGGTTGGGACCGGTGCATTTCAAATTATCAGGTTTAAAAAGGGCTATGTCCTATCTCCCTAAAATACAAAAAAGTTGCCGTCCTACATCAGATGTTATAAAAATGTGTGTCCTATATAGTGAATAATTTTATGGTTACAAATCAGTATTTATGTTTGTTAAACAAGTTGTGCGATTACAGTATATTGGTTTTGAATTAAAACGTCAGAAAACAATTAGTTTTTTCATTGACGATATTGTTATGAAAACACTATCTGTCCTATCAGTGCTGAAAATAACAAAATTTGGAGTCCCATATATATGCCAGCATAAAAAAGTATGTGTCCTATTGCATTTTGCACCGGTCCTACCACCCCAATAAATATTGACCGGTCCCTAAATATATATCATTACATGTGATAAAATAATAATTAACATGATAACGAGGGATATTTGTGTCATAAATGAAAACAAATTTATTTTTTATTTTCTACTTTATACTGTAAAATTATTTGCCTGTTAAGTTAAACGCTAGCATTTTTTTACTCGTGCTTGTTTTTTTTTTGGCAGTTAACATCAAGGAAACCATGTGAGATAATCTTTTATGGATAGCATAAACTATCGTAATACATATGTGAATATTTAATACTTTTTAATTAAACACTACGCTTTGGATCTATATAATTTTCTCTGCTACTGTGGCGGTCGTATTTCAGGTTAATTATGTTTTGAATGTTGACCGATTTTTCGCAAATTTGGCCACAATGTTACCTTGAACATAGTGCAATCCGATTTAGATTTTCGAGCTTCAGCAGGCCAGTGGTACGTTATCCCGCCAGAGAAATGGGTATCATAGTAAAATAGAAACTGTCACAAATCGAAGTCCAAGAAACCGGCAAACTACAGAGCCAACAACCAAAAATGTAGTAATTACAGCAATGGCCCTGACTTGGTACAGGCATTTCAAAAGAAATGATGGATTAAACCAGGTTTTATGCATGCCCAATCTCCCGCTTCAGGAATAGTAATATACAAATGTAAAGTTTAAATATCAATATCACAGTTAGGGGACTACGTTAAAGTTATTTGAGTTCGGTCAGTTTCTCAGTAACCACACATTGTAACATGACAATATTTGTTATATAGTTTGCTGACAAATAGTACATGCAAGTTTGGTAGGTGTCACCTGACCTTGACTAGAATTCATATCACTACGCTAATGTTTGTGGATAAGGTTACTTCAGTTGTAACTCTGCATGGTAGGATGAATGAGTGGCATGGCATATAGGTTCCTGTTGAATAGTACAAGTTTCGCCTGACCATGACCTTCCATTTCATGGTCCAGTGAATACGTTAAAAATTTTTGTTTTGGTCAGTGAAACTATGCATAGTGTAATGACAATACTTGGAATTTAGGTTCCTGTTGAATAATATATGACAGGTGTCTTCTGACATTGACCACGGTACAGTGACTATGTTAAAGTTTTTGGATTATGTCAGTTCCGCTGTAACTATGCATGGTAGGACATCTAAACAGAATTTAAGCGCACCTTTGAAATGGATCTATATATCTTCCTAAAAGTAATTATGTTTGGGATTTACTTAATACAAATTAGACTTAAATATAGGTTTTTGCAAAAATAGATATTTTGTTCGCTATTATATAATTGTTTAACAGTTTGTCTTACCAATAAGGTCACACAAAAATAATTTGTTTGACTTGATGGAATGCAGGACACCATCCTCCGTTTTTTTCAGGAAATCTCAGAATAGATATTGCACTGATGGTAAAATTAACATTAATATCTTTCATTATAAACTCATAATTTCAATATACTACGACAGACTTATAACCTAAATATCAAATCTCCTTATTAATTGTTTAAACACAAAGTTTTCGATATAACGAGTTCGGTATAGGCAAACATAATGAAAATTCAATCTTTAAAAAGGGAGGTAATTCTGACAAATCTATATTTCTATTACTTGTTTAACAGTTTTTTATCAACAGAAAAAAAAAATTTTTTTAACCCAGACAGCCCTTATTTAAAATTACCTTCTGCCTTTATCTTCTATCAATTTGTATATTGTGATAAAATTTGACGAAGAAATAGTGATTACCAAGTTTTGGTTTAAAAGCTTGAAATTCTCAAAAGCAAAGATTTTTGCATGAGAAAAGCATTCTTTTTTGCGAGATAAAGTTTTTCTATATTTATTTAAACCAGAACCTGCCTGTAACAGGTATATATACATCTTGTGTTAACATTTGGTGAATATTTGATGAGCAGAACAGAAGTTAATTTCCCTAAACCATCTTCAAATTAAAGCTGAATTGAAAATAGCCTATAGATTTGGCAAGCATGGAAGCACGTGAAGTGTATTGCGCATGCGCATGATAGCACCAAAATAAAACCATATTTTTAATGCTATGTCTGTATGCTCAAATTACTGCAAAGATGAGTTATTTTCAAGAGGGGGCCAAAAATGGTCCTTACCCTACCTTGTCCTTTATCTTAAAGAAGATCGATGATCTTCTTGGGTAAGAAGATACACATGTGAATTCCAGTGAAAATGTATATTACAATGCTCTGTTCAGTGTTATTTGTAAAACTGGTAAATTAATTCAAGGTTTTCTTCCTTGCATTATTAATGCTATCTTTTAATTATTACAGGAATGCATTAAGTCAGGAAAGCTGTACCAACAAGAAGTCTTTATGTACAATACATTTAAAGCATTAGTGCTTTAAACCTTTACATAAGTTTTCATTATTTGTTGAATTATTCACCATTTTCTTAAGTTTTATATTATATTCAAGTTTAAGAAAAACTATTCTGTTAAAACCTCACAATGGGTATTAGTGCTCAACTCATTTTAAGAAATAGTATTCTATTCAAATATGACGCCCTGCTTTAGCTATGTAGTCAAAGCAGTGTCAAAATTCCAATAAGTTTAGTTCGCACATCCGTCAGCTGTGTGTTTTGTGTAAATGTAAAAACTGACTTAAAAATGCATTTTGTTATGTGTTATCCATAACATTTTGTTAATAATGCAGTTATTTTTAGTCTGTATTCTGAGATTTATATGATTTAAACTACTCCAGATACATTATTATTTTTACAATTCTACAATTGAATTAATATGACATCACAATTAGAATTCCGACATCATATTACGCTCAACTGAAAATTTCAAACTGGAACAATGCAATCGCGTTAAGATTTCTCAATATTTTTGTTTAAAAGGTACGTATATTCAATAAAAAGGCGAGAAAATATGTTTATGTCAATTTTATTTGCTTTATCATACTTCGAAATTTTAAAACAATTGTTAGACATATTAAAATCGAAATAGATTATTGCAATTGGGTCTTATGCGCTATTGCTCGGTATAAAATATAGACAAATATATGGTCTGAACATGTTGTAATTCGCATAGAGCCTGTTCGCAATAATCTGTTACTTATTTAAAACCTTACAATGGGAATTAGTGCTCAACTTGTAATACATTTGTACCTGAATAAGATCTCCTTGATCCAGGTTTGGCTGTCCATCATATGCCTTCTCATTCAATACATTCTTTGCAAATGCTTCCACCATTGCACTGTAAGGTGATATTAGGCCATGGAGGGCTCCCTTGAATATAATAAATAATACCCCACATATAGAAAAGTATTGTTGATATCTAACTTGCTAAAAAGTAATGGCACTCCTAATAAAATTATTTATTATACCCCCACTTCGAGAAGAGGGTGTATACTGTTTTACCCTGGTCCCCCTGTTTGTTCGTCCATCTATTCATAACAAAAATTTCTGTCACAGTTTTCTAAGCAACTATAGGATGCAAAAGCCTGATATTTTGCATATTGCTTTATATGGTACCATATGGTGTATAGCTTTTATAGATTTTATGCTCTTTGGCCATCTACTTCCTGTTTACTGAATACTTTTTGTGAATGGGGGCGGTATCACTAGTGAGCATTTCTCACGAATACACTTGTTTATCTAGCTTTTCAGACATTTATATAAAATCTTTACCTTTATTTATCTTAACCTTCATTTAATTACATTCCAAAAAGAAAATGGGAGACTAACTCAAACAATCTCTTAATCCACCTTATACATCCTGACATCATAGGAAAATTGACTATAATGTGATTACACAATTAATTTGATTAAAACATCTTTAAACCTTTGTCTTGTAAACTTTATTTACCCCTGGTAAACCAAAGCAGCTGTCTTCTCCTTCTTCATTCTTCTGGACTGCAATAAATTCCAAAACTTTCTTCCCTTCCACATACAGAAAACCAGAAGGTAGACCATCTGTACCAATAGTTTGTCTCCATCTAGTACACACAGCTAAAATTTCATGATTTGGTCCCCAGCGCCACAACATTCCTTTTCCTCTAATACCAGTTCTACCCATTGGATTTCTGCAATATAATATTAAATAATTTTTAGGCCATTGACATTAATATAGATGATGGCAAGTACTTATTTTGCTGAAAGCTTGAAACATTGTTTTCAGAAAAAGAATAAGGATTTTTATTTAAAAAGAAATCATATTCAAGTGCATTACTTATATTTATATCATTTAAATAAATCCATTTAATGAAGTCAGTATCAAGTGTCCCTATAAATCCTAAGTTATATGAATATAATACAAGTAAAAATTGTTAGCACAAATAAAAAAGTTCATTACAATAATGCAGATTTATAGAAAAAAGTCCCAAGTTAGTGCCATCTATCAAGAATTTGTTGGACTAAATGTAATCTCTGACTTTCATTTGCGTAATGGATATATATTTACAAAAATAGGCGGCATTGAAGTTGCCAAACTTACAAAGGAAGTCCCAAAGGGTCAATTTTGTATCTGTATATCTGGTTATCCATCATTACCCATGATCTCCTGTCAAACAACTGTTTTCCTGCATCTATTTTTGTTGTCACAACTTTGTTCCACATGATGTTAATACTGGGTAATGGAGGCAATTCTGACCTTTCCTCCTCTGACATCAGATCTCTGGCAAGTTTTTGTTGCTTGATGCTGCAATTTAAAGGTTTGAATAGACTTGTTTTTGATACCTGTTGACCTTGTTATAATGGTGACTCATGGGAAAAAAATGCACAATGATTTGAAAGCTTTTCTATAATTGCTGATAGATGACAAACCAACTTTGACTTCTGTAAATTTCTGGGTCGTTTGTGGAATCAGTTCTTAGATTCCTGTGTAGTTTCATGAACTATTCTGTTTTAACAGTTTTCAGTTTATTCTATTTCTTTCTATAGACTATGAATGAAAAGAATTCTGAACATACTTAAAACTTAATACAGAACCAATTTCAAACAAGCATACCTAGAATCACCTGCCTATTCTTAAAAATACTAGTGTGGGGCCCCAGTTGCCAAGTGGTTAATTAGCTCGTCTACTACTGACCACATGGTCTGTCAACACTGAGATTGCAGGTTCAAGTCTCACTGCAGGCAGGGTGCGTTTTACTCCAATCTTAATTGACAAGGATTGCCAGTTTTCTGACCAAAGGTCTGGGGTTTTCTCTGGGTACTCTGGCTTCCTCCCCAATAAAAACTGGACCCCATGATACAGCTGAAAATTGCTGAAAGTGGTATTTAACATTATTCAAACAAACAAACAAAAATGCTAGTACTGGACTATATGTCGGCTTTTCCAATAAGATTGCTCCAAAAGGCACATATGTTTTCTCTACAAAAGTATGTGCATATATAACTATACAGACCTGTTTACCACTGTTGACTCATGGGAATATCTTCCAGATTGGTCGAAATGTAGTTTTGAGAGAAGTTTGGAAATTAAAACTGAAACCAAGCTTTTTTTTTGTATTTATGGTAATATAGTACGTAATGCAGCAGATATGGTTTGTTCTTATCATTGAACATACAAAGGAATGAGAGAAATCTTGATAACATGTTGTACATCGGAGATGTGTGTCCCCTTACAAACAATTCCACATTTATCTTCATGGCTTTTTCTTTTAACAGAAGCGGAAGCACCTGTTGCCTATGGTTACAATAAACCATTTATTTATTAACAATAAACAGGGAAATTTTTTTACCCCAAGATAGTATACATAAGCAGGGATAGAGCTTAACTTTTTTCCTGCAGTAGCCAGCTGGACCCCTAGCCTGAAAAAATCCAGGAGCCCAACAATATAGTTAGGGGCCCAACTTTTTTCAGCGCAAGTGTGTTTTAACTATAAATTATATGATCATGTGTACAAATTTGCTTATGTACATGAATTCAGAAGTTATTGTCTTGTTTTGATATTGTTACTACCTACCTTGGATCACTACATACATAATTAGATATTTGAGTCTGTTGGACGCTTGTATTTTGTTTCCAGAAATTAAGATTATCTCTCAGAATGTAGGAACCCCCCCTCCCCCCCCCCCCAAAGTACCGGCTATTTGACTTAAAATCCTACATTTCTGGCATTTTTAGCTACCTTTATTCTTCAATATTAGGAATTTATAAAACAAATTAACTTATTTCCATTTTAAGTATGCAGGAAAATGTCCACCCATAGATTTAAGATTTGTGTGACGGAAAAGACTGCCACAGATGCTAACAATGCACACACAAACATGACAAATGTATGATTGAAATAGCTACAATCTATAGAGTGCTTTTGTATTTGTTTTATGTTTTTTTTCATAAATAGTTGATATTTAAACTATAAACTTGCTATGATAATGAGGATTTAAGTTTATGTGTTGTCTGTCTTGTTTTGCATTAAACAAAACAATGAATGTTTTCTATATTTAAAATGTACAATAAATTTAATCTTTATTTGTGTTGAACAAGAAGTAGAAAATGACATCATTGCAAAAATATGTATATTATCAATTCTTTAAAAAATTGTAAGTGATATGTTATTGTAATTTAAATAATATGCTAAAAGTTACTTCCAAAATACTAATTATTATTATTGTGTTGTAATCTTGACAGTTAATAGGAAACATCGTATTTATAACCTCCGGAATCAAAATCATATTTACTCCCGGTGATTTTCGTAATTTATTTCCTTTGTACTGGTTTCCGCCAGTATTAACTCCATAGTGGTATGGACAAAGATAAGTCAGGCGGGAACCAGCTTAGGCGGTTTTGATTATTCCCCTTTGACAAAAAATGTCACGTAAAATATTTCAAGACGATTCCTGAGGCAAATGTCAATTAAATTGTTCTATCTATTCCCGATCTGGATTATAATTAAGCCACTTCACCAAATATCCTACACGCGCGAAATATTCCCAATAACATTTTTAAGGGACAAAACTTAAAATGTAACTGGGCGATCTAGACAAGGCATTTGGTTGCCCAACAAAAATTCTACTCGCATTGGCGACTGGGCGACTGTTAAGTTTCATCCCTGATAAGAAATACAAACCTGCATCTGATTGCTGCATGACATGTATTTTAACATTTATTAATGTTGAAGTTTAACATTTCAACTTACACAAGCAACATGGGGCTGGGGGTGGGGTGTGTGTTCTAAATTAAAGGGATTCTTAATTTAAAGTACCCCATATGGAAAATGCATGGCAAACAATTGGTTTATAGTAATCCTATTGTTCATACATACATGCCACCATGCTCCTTGTGTTAACTAACTGATCGGCATGTCAGTTCTGTGCATGCAAAGAGAATTGTCTGTCCATGTAATGAACCACAAATACTTATTATATGACTAACATTTATCTTGATTTTGATTGGCTTGGGGTATCATGAAAAGTATTATGCAGAGGGTGTGTTAACCTCCAATATTTAAAAAAAGCCTGACATAAAAGTTTTGACTTTTGAGTAGCGAAAAATAGAAAATTTATCACTTTTCAGTCGTTAAAAATAGAATTCAACAATAGGAAGCAAGCAACAATTTGATTGGTTGAAATAAAAAACATCAGCCAATCAAAATCATTCTTTTAAAACATTCTATTTGTTGACATAGTTTCAAAATGGCTGCCGAGCAGCAGCAGACAAGGTTTGCAACTGTCAATGAAGAGGAACTTCAAAGGATTTTGAGAGAAAAAGATTCGAAAGCAACAATACGATCAACAAATACATCTGTAAAAACATTCTGTGCTTATCTTATGACCAAAAACTTGCCAGATACATTTGAAAATTACACTAAACAGCAGCTGGATGACATTTTAGGAAAGTTCTTATGTGAAGTCAGAACAGAAAATGGAGAAAAGTATCAAGCCTCATTTCATTAAGGTATGGTATAAAACGTCATTTGACAACTGTATGTAAAATTGATATTGTTAAGGACAGGGAATTTCAAATTTCGCAAAAGATATTTATGGCTGTGACAAAAGATTTGAAAAAAGATGGCAAAGGTGGTGTCACACATTATCCTCCCATAGACGAGCAAGACCTACAAAAAATGTATGCTTATTTCGACACAAAAGATAAGGTTAAACTCCAGCAGAAAGTTTTTGTAGACCTTATGCTGTACTTTGGTAGACGGGGCAGGGAGAACCTCCATGATTAGTTATTTTAATTTATTTTAGTTATAAGTTAGTGATTTTGCAGCCACAACAGATGCTGATGGCCAGATGTATATATATATGACCAGAGATGAACAAACAAAGAATCATCAAAATTGACCTAATAGTGCAGAAGGCAGAATGTATGCCAAACCTGGTAATTGATTAATATATTAGTGAAAAAATAGAAAAAGTAACGGGTTGTATTATAAATGTACATATAACTGCAATCAATGAAAAAAAAACAGTTTTGACATTTGCTAAAAAATCTGGGTTCAAAAAGCAGCAGTAATAATTATATTTTGCCTATAATTATTGTACAATGGACTTCGTAAAAATTTGATTTTTACAATAACTATGTATCAGAGCATGAATACATGTAAGGACAATATACCAAAGTTTGCCAATGAATACAGTAACATACATTTTTAATAAGAATTTGTATATTTATCAATTTCTTATTATGTATCTGCTTTTTTTCAGATGATCATCTTTGTCCAGTAAAGTCTTTTGTCAAGTATAAGAGACAGCTAAATCCAAAATGCAGTTGCTTTTTTCAACGTCCGTCTAATGATAATAATTCTGTGACATGGTATATCAACTCACCACTGGGTCATAACTCTATTGGTAACATGATGCCTACAATTAGTCAAAGTGCAGGACTATCGAAACGATATACAAACCATTCTTTAAGGTCTACTTGTGTACACATTCTTGATCAAAATGAATTTGCAGGACGTCATATAACAACGGTAACAGTACATAAATCTGAACAATCCCTTAAAACTTACACTGGATATACAGCTCTCAACATAAAGAGAAGAATGTCAGAAACAATAACTTCCAACTTGAGAAAAAAGTGTAAAAGTGTTGACTCACCAAAGCCTTTGAAAGATAAAGAAAACTTACTTGAAGAAGTTAATAATAGTTCGATAGGACAGGATATATATAATGCCGAATTGGTACCACTGACAAACTCTCAGTTCGACAATCTATTATCAGATCTGAACAATGATGACAACTTTGACGAAATACTTAAAGGAATCGATACCTCAAATTTTCAAAATGTTGCTCATGAAACTGTCAATACTTGTATCTCCAATTCAAAGAACTCATCACAGCGAAATTTTCCTATGCCAATTTTTCATAACTGTTCTAACATTACTATAAATTTTAATTGGAAAATGTGAATTTCTTTAAATTTAAAATGTGATAGTTTACTGTTGTTATTGTTGAAATAAATTGTTATTGTAAATCTTTTTTTATTACCGACTTCCTGTGTAAATATAAAAACAGTCATATAATAAAACATTCATGGACTTTTGTATAGGTTAAAACCTGGTTTTATCAACCCTCAAAAATAATATCCACACTTGCCGTTGGCTCGGTGGATATAATTTTTTCAGGTTGATAAAACCAGGTATTAACCTATATCAAAGTCAATAAATGTATATTATCGCATATCCGTTAAGGGTTCTCTTGCATTTACATTCCTGTTTAGTAACCAGCTGCAAAAAAGGTTCGAGATGCATTCTGTGTTTGAGAATCATCTTAAGCACCACACAAAAGATCTTACCGGTTTTCGTTGATCAGCATAGAAAAAGTTTAAGGAAATGTAGGGCGTATTTTAGGTACAGGTCATAGAAAATATGCAAAAATTTAGGGGTTAAATTATAGAATGAAAACTCTGACTAGAAGAAATTTTGTTTATAACAAACAGAATACTTTTTTTATATTTGTTTTTTTCCAAAGTACAAGTTTACAAATATCAAAATATTCATGTTGACAATAATCTGATTCACCATATAGTATTTATATCTAAACATATAAAATAGTTATCAATTATGGACTTTTAAAGATGTCAATACGCTTTATATGGACATTGTAGAATTACATTGACCTTTGACTTTGACTATGGACCGAATTAAAGTCCTTAATTGTTATATTATATATAAAAACCACATCTGTAATTGCAGTTACTTTATATTTAAGGTCTGTACACTCATCAATATTGTTTATATCAACTGTATAAAGTACTAAAATGGGAACAAATACCGGATCTATATTTAGTAACATGACTCCGTCTGGAACGTCGTTGGTTGTAAAAATACACAGAATATTCTGCTAATCACATGATTAGCCTAGCCAATAAGAATTATAATACAACACACCATATGTAATATTAAGATATAAAATAGGTAGGTATTTTTTAATCTTTAATTGTATAATTATTATTACCAATAGAGATGTATATTCGACAAGAATTTAGACATGCACTGGTGAAGATCAGTCAGTCTTTAACAGAGTGTGTCATATATTCCATTCTCTGTTCAAAATATCTATGTTTTGTGCAAGCAATGCTGCATTTTTTGTTTACTGGTAAAAATTTATAATAGAATTTTGGAGTATTTGGAGCGATAGTGGTTTTTCATGGCATAGGCAGGTGTAAATATACTGTATAATTTTCAGTAAAACTAGGTTATGCACTTTAGAGTTCTTAAAGTTAAGTATTCCAAACATAAATGTTATCTTATTATAGTTTTTATCATTTCAATTAGCATTCCCAGAGAAGGTGGGTTATTGTTTCAGGTGGCTTTCCACAAAAAGTACAAAACAGATTTGTATAAAGTTTAATTTTTGCTAAAAATAAGTTAGTAGTAAGAACTAAAAGATTTATTTTATATTGGAACCATTGTCGTTGAGAATTACCTGTAACAATAAAATACAGATCCTATATGTTTTTAATATCTGATTAAATGAAACATATGTACTATTTTATCTTTATTTGTAGATTATGAACTTGCTAAAGGAACATTCATTAAGACTCTTTTGATCCTTTCTTGTTCTTAGGAAAAATAGAAATATTTTGTGGTGTATATGGATATATTATTTTTTGCCGATCATTTATGTCCTTCTTGCATATTTCTGCTAGATTCTTAAGGTCAATCCATAATGGGTTAGATAATTTGCTTAGATACCAAATCTTTTTTGTAGTTCTTCAGTGATAAAAATTTACCTGTTTCATCCACAAGATCATTTATAATTTTCACCCCCTTTTTTTAATACACATCTACCACTAATTCTTAGATTTTTATTATACTATATTGTGGACATAAAAACATCTTCACAATAAAGGTTGTCTTTTGTATTCAGAAAGTCTATCCACACATTTACCACATCTATCCAAAAGGGATTGATACATTTTTTGTATGGATTTTTATATTTTCAATTCCTGTTTCCAGTAGTACTTCAAAAGGAATACTTGCCTTAAAATATCAAAATCAACAAATAGTTTTTCTTCATCAGGAAATAACTCCTTGGCCTTAGTGTAAGTCTTTGGGTCATACACCTCATACTGTTGCTGTAATTACAGGACCACAATTAATATTATTTATGTGTTATAAATGAAGACAGTCAAAATTTAAATATGCATCAGAAAAATACTTAAAAGTAGGAAGATGGCACGAGATCAATTCATAACTTATAAAGTACCAACTTTTTACAGTAAAATGTGGCTTCCCAACAAACTGACATTGTTTGCTTAAACAAGTTTTTAGTTCATTTAAATATGTTTCATGTGGCCAAGTGGTTATGGAAGTTTGCCATCTACTGTGCTTGTCAATAAGTAGCAAAAAGCAAACTTTGTCGACTTAGACATACGTCAAGCACATCTTTCCTGAAGAAGGGCTATGTCAGTGATCAATAGTAGATGTTATTAACTACCTTCAGTACTAGTCCAACATATCTTTGCCAACAAATTGATGCCTTTCTTTTAAAAATTTTGTTCAAATCTTGCTGTCCTTTGCTTTTCTGTTAAATAAAACAAGACTTACCTCCCATGGGACATATTTATCAAAAACAGGAAACCTTGTTATAGTTGTTTTGGGGTATGGCGATTGTCTGGCAGCCACATGGACGAGCAAACCTTTCACTGTTGACACTCCAAGTACCTCTACAATATTTTCATTATAAATCATATTTAAACAAGAAATACTCTACTAAGATGTAATTTCCTTTGGACTTCCAGCTTATATCTTTGACAGATTGAAAATATTGCACTTATTAATTTACCTTTAAAACCAATCATAACCTAAATGACCTCCTTGTTCATGCATTGAAAAAAAATGCATGAATGGTTTATTAAAATTACTTATTATATGGTAAATGCATAAATATAAACTGGTTTATACAATGCCTAGGATATCTTATGTTTTGTCCAGCATTCATTGGAATACACCACAAAAGAATATTAATGAAAATCTAGCAAAAAAAACCCTGCAACTTTGGAAGTCTTTTAAACTTCAGAGAATAAGGAAATCGTTTATCAAGCTTTCTAAGTTGTTTGCCATGTCTAATAAGGCTAAGAATAACAAAAAATGATTGAGTTAATAACTGAATCACAAAGCATATTAGCTACTTAGCAGGATAATTTAAAGTAAAATCTACTTTATCATTGATAACATGGTACATCAACACTAATGTTGCGGGTTCGAGTAGTATTGCAGGCAGGGTGTACTTTGCTCCTTAACTGATGAGGATTGCCAGTTTTTCTACTGCAAGGTTGGGGTTTAGTCCACCATGATATAGCTAAAAAAACTGAGAAAAAAAAGTGGCATTAAAACACCATTCAAACATACAAACAAAATCATAATGTAGTCCCACTCTTAAAAGGCCCCTCTTTTAAGTCTACAGAGTTTTAACAGCTTTAAAAATTTAAACTGATATATGTCATTTACATTCTGTTGCAATATAATGTGTGGATTTTTTTGTTTGCAAAGGAATCGATTCAAAAATATTAAGACATAACACAATAGAGTGACACACAGTGACAACATTCAACAGGTTGAAAAAAACTAGAGGCTCCCAGGAGCCTGTATCGCTCACCTGAACCTGAAACCAAACAACACTTTTTTATCCAGCTTTTCTTCGCTATAACAAGGAATTGCCCAACACTTCTGCAAAAATCCTTAATTTTGACCTTTTAAGGGAAATAACTCCTATAAGGAGGAGCTTTTGATGCTTAGAGGGAGAAGGGAGGTTCACTTCAAATTTGCTGTACCTGTTATACTTTTTTAACTATCAGCTATTTTAAGCCAACGTAGCTATGTAGGTAGTCAGGTGTCATGATTTGCACAATTTTGGTAGAGGACGTCCTAAAGATGATGTGTGCAATGTTTCAAAGCAGTCCTTTCATTGGTTAAAGAGAAGAAGATTTTTTAAAATCAAGTAAAATTGATTAAAAAAAATTGAAGAATGTGTCCATGGGACACGGATGCCCCCGCTAAATGAAGTCCCAAACAGGAAGTAGTTGTCCCACAGGTCTGAAAGTCGCTTAGGACGTACAACGTGTGATACTGAACCACCCTGCCAAATTTCAAATTGTTCTCATGTCTGGTTTCTGAGAAAAGCTTGATGGAATTTTTCATACCAGTGTCAACACATTTTCATATCGGCTCAGTTGCAAATAGGAAGTAGTTGTCCTACAGTTCTGACAGTCGCTTAGGACGTACAACTTGCGAAACTGAACCACCCTGCCAAATTTCAAATTGTTCTCATGTCTGGTTTCTGAGAAAAGCTTGACAGAAATTTGCATACTCGTGTTAACACATTTTTATATCTGCCCAGTCAAAAACAGGAAGTAGTTGTCCGACTGGTCTAAAAGTCGCTTAGGACGTACAACTTGTGATACTGAACCACCCTGCCAAATTTCAAATAGTTCTCGTGTACGGTTTCTGCTAAAAGCTTGACGGAAATTTTCATACTAGTGTAAACACGTTTTCATATCGGCCCAGTCGCAAACAGGATGTTGTTGTCTGACAGGTCTGAAAGTCGTTTAGGACGTACAACTTGTGATACTGAACCACCCTGCCAAATTTCAAATTGTTCTCGTGTACGGTTTATGATAAAAGCTTGAGGGAAATTTTCATACTAGTGTTAACACGTTTTCATATCGGCCCAGTCGCAAACAGGATGTTGTTGTCTGACAGGTCTGAAAGTTGTTTAGGACGTACAACTTGTGATACTGTACCATCCTTCCAAATTTCAAATTGTTCTCATGAACAGTTTCTGAGAAAAGCTTGACGGAAATTTTCATACTCATGGTAACACATTTTCATATCGGCCCAGTCGAAAACAGGAAGTAGTTGTTCGACAGGTCTGAAAGTCGCTTAGGACATATAACTTGTGATACTGAACCACCCTGCCAAATTTCAAATTGTTCTCATGTACAGTTTCTGAGAAAAGCTTGACGGAAATTTTCATACTAGTGTTAACACATTTTCATATCGGCCCAGTCGCTAACAGGAAGTAGTTGTTCGACAGGTCTGAAAGTCGCTTAGGACATATAACTTGTGATACTGAACCAACCTGCCAAATTTCAAATTGTTCTCATGTACAGTTTCTGAGAAAAGCTTGACGGAAATTTTCATACTAGTGTTAACACATTTTCATATCGGCCCAGTCGCTAACAGGAAGTAGTTGTGGGACAGGTCTGAAAGTCGCTTATGACGTACAACTTGTGATACTGAACCACCCTGCCAAATTTCAAATTGTTCTCATGAACATTTTCTGAGAAAAGCTTGACGGAATTTGTCCGGACGTACAGACGGACGGACGGACATGAGTAAAACTTAATGTCCCCCAACATGTCGTCGCGGGGGCATAAAAATGTTCAAGGAGAATAATTCCTAAACGGTTCATCAGACAATCTTGACCCTAAAGCCATTTTTGTAGCCCTCATAGAGGACTTGGTTGAGGACATTTGATGGATGATGTGTACAAAGTTTCAAAGCAGTACTTTCAGAGGAGAAGATTTTAAAAAATCAATTAAAACCGATTAAAAAAAAACAGTTCAAGGAGAATAACTCTTAAACAGTTAATCAGACAATCTTGACCCTAAAGACATTTTTGTAGCTCTCACTGAGCAGAACAATTAAGCAATGCTAATCTTTTCTCTAGTCGTAATAATTTTCAAGATTTTGAGGCAAAAATGGCAAAAATCATCAATTTTGACAATTAAAGGGCAATAACTCCTACAAGGAGTCATCATACAGCTTTGACCCAATGGAGTGTTTTGTAGAGCTTTGGATGCTGAAGAAGGAAAGTCTCTTCGGTTTTCCTGTATCTGTTATACTTTTTGAACAATAAGCCAAAAACTGTATTTTAACCCCCCCTGTTCTATTTTTAGCCATGGTGGCCATGTTGGTTGGTCTGAGGCCATGATTTGTGCAAACTTGGTAGAGGACATTTTACTGGTGATGTGTGCAAAGTTTCAAAACAATCCCTTCAGTGGTTTTGGAGGAGAAGATTTTTGAAGAAAAGTTAACGACGACGACGACGGATGCCAAGTGATGGCAATATCTCACATGACCCTTCGGGTCAGGTGAGCTAAAAATGTAGTTCTATATCATCCATATCATTTATCCTAAAAAAAAAAGAAAAATAAGACAGACTACAAATAAGTACAGTACTTTAACTACCTGATTTGTCAAGTTTATGGGAGATATTCTCTAGGTACATTCGACTGGATTGTATCATTCTCTCCAAATCAACTATTCTGTCTGTCATTCTCTTGATGGTTTTTTTCTGATATTTCAAGTTATCCTGCATATCCTGCATCCTATAATAAAATAACTTCATTCAGTGTTTGCTTAATGATTGACTGATTGATTTTGACTGACTGACTGATTGATTGATTGATTGATGGATTGATTGATTGATTGATTGATTTATTGATTGACAGCAAGCACTATTTCAGCCATATTCAGGGCTAGTGCAGGTTTACAAACAACAAATCATTTAGAGGAATAGAACTGACCAATGTATAGGAAGTGTTGATTGCAAATTAGTATGCAGAGTTGGGTAAGGACGGAGAATTTCAACTTTTTCTAGTGACTACAATCTGTCTATTCTTTTACAAAATCTAGAAAATCAATATGCACAGGGGTGCAAAAGCCGAGCTGCCATATTTTATTAACCAAAACTTTCCTTTTCTTCATTTTAAGATTTAACATAATTGGTTATTACAGGCATTACATGTAAACTGGAGACAAAGTGAGGAAGGGTTTCAGCAGGAAAAATGTAAGCTTTATCAACAAATTTTCAAAGTTGCATAAAATATGAATAGGTGAATCCTCTAACAGTATTGAACCATTGTGTAAAATTTCAGATATGTACTTGCTGTAGTTTTTGAGTTATGGTCCGGAAACCACTAATTCAAGAAATTTTGTAACGTTTTTCTGTCACTGTGACCTTGAATGGATTTACCCCAAAATCAATAAGGTTCCTCCTCTTACGGTATGTAACAATATACCAAAGTTTCATTAAAATCAGTTGAGAACTTTTTGAGTTATGGTCTGGAAACCACTAATTCAAGAAATTTTCTAACGTTTTTCTGTCACTGTGACCTTGACCTTAAATGGATTTACCCCAAAATCAATAGGGTTCCTCCTCTTATGGTATGTAACAATATACCAAAATTTCATTAAAATCAGTTGAGAACTTTTTGAGTTATGGTTCGGAAACCACTAATTCAAGAAATTTTCTAACGTTTTTCTGTCACTGTGACCTTGACCTTGAATGGATTTACCCCAAAATCAATAAGGTTCCTCCTCTTACGGTATGTAACAATATCCTAAAGTTTCATTAAAATCGGTTCACAACTTTCTGAGTTATGGTCTGGAAATCAATTGTTGACGGTTCAACTTCGTTGCACCTCGGTTAAAACTAATGTCTATAATGATTAGCATGGCACTCTCCAAACCAGTTACTTGTTATAGTCTGTGGCCTGCCATTCTTAATTATCATGACATAACAGTGTTTGCAGACTTTTGAAATCAGCTGCAGCTGGGTTAAGGTAGTCAAATACAATTTTCATGGTCATTTTTATAATTCAGTTTTGATAACAAAAAATGTTTATCCATCAATATTGCAAATGAGACTAAACAATACCATTTCCTTATATTACTGTACATCAAATCAAGAGATTTTAATATTATTTCTTCATGCCCACCTCTGAAATAATGCATGCATATCTCGTGTATGCAAAAAATGTTGTTTTGTTTGTATTAGCATCCTATTACAAATTATTTCAATAATTGTAATAAAAGAAGAGTTTGATATTATTATACATGTGTATATTACTGTGTAAGGTTTTGTAGAGCTATTGAACAGCTGAAAATAACCACAACTGTTGAAACTTTAATAATTATTCAAATGTTAATATGATTAAACTTTTTTGGCAAGTATACTAAGGTCATCCAAGAGTCAATCTCTGAAAAATTTTGGAACAGAAAATTGCAAAAGATGACACTTCGTAGTATTTTGTTAGGCAGGTGTGTTTTACGTTGTAATTTCGATCCTGCATCAAAAACAATTGTTCTTGTAATGCTAATTTTCGAACACTTTTATTCATTTTAACATCACCAATTGACAGTTGATTACAGTTAAGGAACGTTGCCTTAATAAAATAAAATGTAATCAAAGTAAGAAAGCATATCGTTCCACACATCTTTAGGGTTGATGATAAAGTTGGAGGAGTTTCACAAGTAATAAACTGGTTACTGTTGAAAATAATTGTCTACCTTTAGACGTCAACACAAATGATACCAGATTTTACATTTTGTGTACGGTAGACTACATATGCTTGTGGTGGTATGCCTATTAAATAACGTTTTTTCCTGGATCATGTTGACCATCTGGGAAATATTTTTGAGGGTCAAAAATGTTTTTTTATGCGTAAAATACACACACAAACATGCGTTAATGGAAATGCTGCCTAACAAACCCACAACAAGAGGGCATTCTTTAACCACCACCAGGGATGCATTGAGCAGCTCTACAGTTTTGAGCCTTGGGAACTGTCTATACAGTAAAACTTTCAAAAATAGAATCTTTAAACTAAACCTTCTGCTAAATAACATTAAAAATAAAAACAAACAAATAAATATTTTTATCTTGTGTAAAATCAATCACTTTTTATTAAATTTTTGTTTGTTTGATTAATTTTTAATATCTGGAAAGTAAACAAGTTAACAATAATTCAAGCAAATTAGGCATTCTTAATCAAGCAGAAATATAGGATCTTACATTGATACGAGTGGATTATCGGATTTCTCCAATCGAGATAGTTAGTTAAATTTCCATAATTTAACTATCGAGATTGGAGAAATTCGATAATCCAAGAGTACTAATGTAAGATTCTGTTTCTCTAATTTTAAAAAGTAGTAAATTTGCGAAACGAAGTACAAATTCTCCCAACCACAATTTTACGTTCATGACTTGAATACGCGGTAAATGGAATGTGTTTTGTTTATGACGTCATGAGTTCCTATTATGATGTTATTATTTTAAACCAATCAACTGCTGAGAACAACAAATTCACTAGTGACGAGAACTATATATTTCCACACCGGTCAAGCGGTTAAAATATTACGACAAAATTAGAGAAACTGAGGATTCCACACATCCAAGCAGATGTCCCTTAAATGCATCAACGACATGTCTTGGCGCTGGGCAAATTTTGGTGAACACGCCCTATTTTCTATGTTTGCTCAAGTATGAAATATTTGGTTCAGTTCTACAGAATTCAGAGATCTCATCATTTCTTAATATTGTTTCAAGTTTCATGAAGTTGTGATGTCAACTTAATATAAAAAAGAAAACAAGTTAAATCTGTGAGCTAATGTTCATTTGTGATACCCGGTCTTTCAAAAAAAGTAATGGATAAACAGGAAGTAGATGACAAATGAACATAAAATCACTATACACCATATGATACTATAGGATAAACCAATATGCAAATTATCAGGCTTCTGCATCCTATAGTTTCTTCAAGAACTGCTACTGATATTTTTGTTACGGATGGACAAAGGATTGAACAGACAAGAGCGAAACAGTATACCCCCTCTTCTTCTAAGAAGGGGTATAAAAAGCTTCAACACAAAGGTAAACCATGACGTGGAACAGACAAATGCATGGACGAACAATCGAACAAACAGACAGAACAATTTTTGTTGGTGGGACATTAAAAACTACGTATGCACCTCAAATACTTTGTGCTACCTTTTTTGATATAGCCAGTACAGATGTTTCATTGTGCATTTAACAGAAATAACATCCTAAAGATTTCCTACCTCATATCATACTTACATTTGAGCCTGTATTTTAGGAATCATATCGTTCTCAGCCTGTTCCTCTTGGTGACTTATATACTCATGAGCACATTTCTTCCAGTAATTGTAATCTTCAGACCTTTTCATTTTCTGCACTTTATGCACCATTCCTTCATTTTTTGCCTGTTTAGAGGAATTTATTATTCATACTGTTTCAACTCTATTTAAGAAATAATTCATGGCTGCCCCAATTTTATGGATTATTTAAATATGGGTAGGCATTATATTCATGAATATTTTGCCATGAGCGTTAGCGAATGGTAAAATATCATGAATATAATGCTTACCCATATTTAAATAATCCATAAAATTGGGGCAGCCATGAATTATTTCGATTCTGATATGAAAATACAGAAATTTTACAATTCGCGACTACCTAGGTAAAGGTTTATTTTGGCTGTTCCAATTTCCGAGAACCTCCCTTGTTTCGAAATTATTATATTTCTCGTGTAAAACTTAGTAGAAAAAACGAAGAAATATAAATTAAAAACAAACAAACATATTTATTAACATTTAAAATAAAATTTAACAATCAAAACAAAGAACGACAAAATTAAATGCTTCATTACATGAGTCGCCGTGTGGCGTGTCTGGGACTGTTCATGTGTTGCTGTGTTTGCGTGAGAAATCAAAACCGCTTACCGCATTTGGTCGATCTTATGCTCCTGTTTTAGATCCACAATGGTGCAAATTTAAATCGACAGTTATTTTCCACAATTAATCAACAGTTTGAAATTCTGTTGCGTTTTCATTTTGATACGTAACGGTAAATTCGTTTGTGGTGGGGGCGGGAAAAGTCGCGCGGTTTGCATTGAACGTCATTGTAAACAACGCAACGTAGCTAAAGTCAAGGAAGACTTGTAACATGTAAACAATAAAGTCATAGAATAGAAAAGGACTTGATATCGTGAAAACGTGTTATCTATTGGATTTTCTTACAAAGGTACAAAATAAAATAAATTTTAAAGCAAAAACATCAACACACGGGGGTTTTTGAAATGGCTGGAACAGCCGTATTTTGTTGAATATTTAAATAGAGGTGTGTTTCCAAAGCGTTTGAAGGACGTCATATTAGAATTAGAGACTTTTTACAATTATGAGAACAGTTCCCATACATAAAATGCCAATTAGACTAAAAGTCCAGAAAATATAATAAACAACCCTTAATATGTAAACCACAAATTCAGAAGTACAGTCTAGGAACGGGTTATCGCACGTCCGGTGATTCCATGCATGTTACGCATCTTCCAATTTCGGTATTATTTAAAAAATATATCTTTAATTTAACTTTCCCTGGACTAATTGTGGTCTTCATATTACATTTCCGACAGTTTAATTATGCAGTGTATTTTTTGTAAACGTTTATTTCTTAAATATCATTAAAAGCTAACCAGAAAGACACGATCTTCAAAACTTCAATCAATGTATATCAGTGACTGGTAGATTTCTTTTTATTGTTAAAATTGAACTTTTTCATCACTTTTTTACTTAAAAATTCATACATATAAAAATCTTTTCATATTTTAATCCCATATTGCTTTTTATGCACATGTGTGATATCACCAGACATACCATTGTTTAAATTAAATAAGGTCATGCAGAACAAAATGACAAAAATAAATACTTTGACAACAAACTTTACCAAATTTGGTTGTATGTTTTAAAAGCAATATATTCAAAGATGAAAACATATATTTTTCACAACTAAATATTTATTTCTAAAACTGAAAAAAGTTAGAAAAAGGCCATAGGTGCGCGACAACACCGGACTACTTTGTAACCCATCACATTTTTATATTTAATCATGTTTTTACTATTCTTTTTGGAATTTTAGATAACAAAAATACATTAAGCTTAATTGAGCTTTATTAACCACCTGGTTAGTAGATGTCCACAAACAAAAAGTGTTCATGCTGGCAATTTTAAAATTTCAATTGGCAAATGAAATTTTTTATAGTCACTTTAGCATGCATTACTTCTGCAAAATGACACCTTTTTTATTTGGCCCTATATTTTCAGATAATTGTTTTTAAATTTCAAACAGTAAAAAATTAGGATTACTCATTGTAAGCTTTGTAAAGAACCTAATATATTTTAATACTGCAAAGTTATTTTCAAATTGGATTTGTAGTTTCAGAGAAACAAATGAAACAAATTTGAAAATTTTAGACAACCAGAAATAAAGATTTCTAATGAAGCTTTTTTTTAAGTCAGTTCACACAAAAATGAGGAATATTTGTATAGGACCTATCAAAATGCATCCTGCAAATTATCATTTTATTAGGGCTTGTAGATATATACGAGAAGTCTTAGTAAATTTCAGTGAATCAGTAATAGAGAAATAAATATTTAGTTTATAAATATAAATAAAACTAAATAAAAACATGTTTATTCAATATTGTAATACCTTTACAATGTCACAAAATCACAACCAAGCATTTGAAAGTTAATTGTAATACCGGCGGAAATGTGTAATTTCGGGGTGCATTTCCGTGATGCGTATTTTTAGGGGCCAAATTCAGAATAATTCCGGAAAATCCTGAATGGTAAACACCTCTGCAGTAACAAGGATTGCTCATGGTGACCATATTATTTCTTTTTCAGGACAAAATGAGTAAAGTTAGTAAAAAACTTAGTAGAAGCCCTCACATTTCATCATTTGTACAAGGTTACAAGACATTTAAAACTGAGCTTTCAGGAGATGATTTTTAAATTTTAAGACAATGAGAAAGAAGGATTGCCCATGGTGGCAATCTTTTCTCACCCAATTATGACAAAATGAGGAATTTTGGTAATGAACCTACATAATTTGTACCAAGTTACAAAACATTTGTATGTTCACTGTATAGTTTCCATTTCACTTAATCTATTCTTGAAAAGAAGACCTAAATGTAATTTTTTAAAGGTCTTCTTTGTAAACTGACCTCTACTTACAACCATTTTGAATTTGGATTCAGCTATAAAGTAACAACACTTGTTAAGGACTGACTCCTATGACTGCAATTCATTTAGTGGTTTCTTGGAAGTTTTTCAGTTTAACCAACCAGAAACAAGAATCAGCTATGGTGGTCATGTTTGTTAAGGAATCACTAGAGGAACAACACTAAAAAAGGGGCGATCTATTCTATATATACTTAAGTGTTACCCAGCCTGTTTGTCAAATGTAAATAGATTGTATAAAAAAAATATTTTCTTTACCATACTCCAATTCTCTAAGATTAAATAGATTTACTATCTGACAAAAACATTTTGACATACTTCATTAACAGTGTGGGCAGGCTTATTTCTAAGCAACATTTAATAATGCACACATTAATTACCTCTCTTGATTTACCACAACAACAAAAATGTACACATTTTTTTCTACATCCTTTCAACTTCCTGTGTATGAATGTAATAAAAATAAAGATATAGTTGATAACAGTAAATGGAGGAGGGAAACAAAGTCTTTCTTCAAAGTCCATAATCAACATGTATCTCTGAAACTTCCAAATCTCTGCTGCTTCAGAATCCACTTTGGTTATAGTTAAGCTGAAAAAAATGGTGTATTAAAAAGTAATGAAAGTAAGTCTACGATATCTGCATATACCCCATCTTTTACCCCAACTAAATCTTTTACAGGGGCCCTGCTGTCAAAAATCTTAACATTTCATAAATTATCAAATGTGGCCATTTGACTGAACAAACTGTTGATTACAATAAAGTATTTGGGAATTGAAAATTTGCATTAAAGAATCTTGTCCTGCGACTTTTTGATGAAAAACAAGATTTTATGGGTCTGGAAATTGTTTTTGACCCCTTGACCATAAAAATCTGATTTTGCACTTTAATTTATAAGAATCTTTTTTTCTCATGCATTTTGTCTCTAGCACCAAGTAGTTTTTTTACTGAAACATAAACATCTCATACAGAAGAAAGAATTTCTCTGTAAGAAACACATTTCTCTTTATTCCTTATAATGTGGCTAAAATTCATTACGAACTTAGCTAAAACAGTATTAGCTGTCAGTAGTTCAAACCATTAAATATAACAATGGTTTCAGTATTTGTAAAAAATTTATAATAATTTTTATGTGAACAAATCAACCTTAAGCAAGGAGACAATGCTTTGCAAACATAAAATAGCCTTAGTTTAACTATTCTTATACAGTCAACTTACGCAAACATGGCAAACAGTAAGGTTACTAGCACCAATTTACAAATCAACAGATACTGTATTGTGATCAGATAGCCTCCTAAACTGGATAGAGGACACTTCTGAACTGGAGATATAATAGGCTCTACAATTAAAAAAATTGATGTTATCATTGAAGGTTTCAGTGTTTGGTACAATTATTGTTGCTGAACTGTTATTGTGTATTGTTGCCCTATGAACTTTGTTTACATGTTTATTGATCAATAAACTTTTTTTTTTTTTCAATTTTGTTGATGTGGTATTTTTTGTACATGTACATTTTTTGCTGTATTTTTGCAACACCTACAATATGAATTCTGATTGGTCAACATTGGTAACAACATGATGTGGCAATCAATTAAAAATAGTCTTGGAAAATTGAACAATCAGAAAATTTTGATTGTGACTTGTAGACTTGGGTTGGGGAACCTTTGAGGTTCAAATATTTGAAAACCACAACTTTATTATTAAAAAATAGGCCATTTCATGGGACATTAAATGATACCCCGCCATGTTGCATTGTTTTTAATATTCACGAACACATTTTACTGAATTACATATCAGCCTACAGGAACAGCTGAGCATGATAACAGTCCATCTCAGAAGACAATATTTACCTTGACCCTGGACCTATAAAAATTACTTCAAATTGGCACAACTCAAAAACTACATATGGGATTGTGCTGAAAATTCAACCTGATCTTCATTTTATAGTACTTAACAGCTGTGAAAAGTTTTTAAAAAATCTGTTGACGTGTTCTCAAGTTATCTGGAAACCGCCAATTGTTGACAAAAAACCCTTTGAATTGGTCAAATTCGAAAACTTCAAATTGGAATGTGCTGAAAATTGAACTTGATCTTTATTTAATAGTATTTAATAGCTGTGCATAGTTTAAATAAAATCTGTTGACGCGTTTTCAAGTTATCATGTGGAAACCAAACTGTTGATAAAAAAAAAATCTTGAATTGGCCTAAGTCTAAAACTGCAAATTGGATTGTGCTGAAAATCAAACTTGATCTTCCTTTTATTGTAATTAATAGCTGTGCAAAGTTTAAATAAAATCTGTTGACATGTTTTCAAGTTATCATCTGGAAACCACAGAGGCACGGACAGAGGAACAGACGAACGGGCACTCATATCCATACAGAGGGCATCACATAATACCCCACCACTTTGAGTGGCGGGGTATAAAAACTATCTTAAATTATTTTTAAATTGCAGAATAATAAGTAAGTTGTCACAGAATATAGCTCTTGTGTATTGTTTTCAGTGAAGGACAGGGGGATTGCAAGTCTCAGCTTCAAATTTTCCCAGTCAATAGCCTCTTACAAATACAAATTATATTTTTGAAGACACAATAATATTGTTTATATACTGAATTATTAATACACTACTTTTATACTTGAAAATTTCAATCAACATATATAATCTACTTTGGATAACCCACACTGATGCAGAATGTGGTTTCATTCTATTTGATAAAAATCACAAAAAGTCTGAAATGGCAGGGTTGCGAAGCAAGTGCCGTAATAAATAGGGAATGGTTACAATTTGTTGGAAGTAAGTTTTGGGTTTGTGTAAAAAAAATGTACGAGAGTTGATTAACAAAATAGGCACCATCTTCTGCAAATGTTCTCAAAAATGACTAAGTTGCAAAGTCTGGAAAATTAGGAAAAATATCCTCAAACTATTCCAGAATAGCAAGTGCCCAACTGCAATACATGTGCAATCTTTCTGTGAAGTTTCAGAGATCTTTGGTTGAAAATAGTAGGATGAGTTCATTGCACAAAATAGGTACCATCTTCTGCAAATGTTCTTAAAAATGACTAAATTCCGATGTCTGGAAATTTAGGAAAGAAATCCTTGAACACCTCCAGACAGAATAGCAGGTACACAACTTCAATACATGTACAATCTTTCTGTGAAGTTTAACAGACCTGGGTTGAAAACTGTAGGAAGAGTTGATTACACAATATAGGTACTGTCTTCTGCAAATGTTCTGAAAAATGACTAAGTTCCCAAGTATGGAAAATTACGAAAAAAATCATGGAACACTTCCATAATAGCAAGAGCACAATTTCAATACATGTGCAATCTTTCTGTGAGGTTTCAGAGATCTGGGTGGAAAACTGTAGGAGGAGTTGATTATACAAAATTGATACCCTATTTCCCATCCCCCCCTCCACAAACCGCCACAGTTTGCACTTTGTGCAACCTGGCCAAAAATGTACTGTAATAAAGACCTGTAAACCTTTATTAGAAAAAAATATAAGTGCATGTTGCAGATAACTGACTCAAGCAATTTAAATATGAAACATCTATCAACCTGAATTATGTATTTAAAAAATAGCATATCATAAATGCAATTAGAATATGTCAAAGGCATATATAGGTCAGTAAAAAATAGCAAAATTTATCAGGAAAATCTACTTACCAGGGAGGTACATGTGTGAACCAGCAAGTTTAAAGGCATCTGAAACAAAAAAACAAATCTGGGAACAAAAAGATACAACAATATAAGTTAAATCATTCTAAGAAACCAGTAACAGGCTTTACTGAGGTTGGCTGGTTGTATTAGATTTATCAATTGTTCACTGTTTTTTACATAAATTATGACAAAAATGTACTCAAATTTAGGACTAGCTGACAAGGTTAAACAATAACAATATAAGACATTATTGGTAATGTATTCTTCTAAATACTGTTGTAATGTACTGTCAACAAAAAGTATAGTGAGGGTAAGAAAAAAACATCTACAATGATATAAATTTTTTCATATTTTGCTTCATTATTTGACCATTAATGACTCACAAGATGTCCAAATAGTACAATAAATTTCTTCCTACTTAAAAAAAAAAAGACTTTTAATAATTATATTTTTTGTGTTTTAATAATTATATTGCTTATTTTTTTCATGCATTTGAATGCTTTTGATGGTTTAACAATAATTCTGGCCAATGAAAACCATTTCATCAGGTGATGAAAGTCAAGGGCACATGCTTTTAAGATGACGCCGACAGTAGACAAGCAACGAGGATAAATTTAAATCAACAAAAAATGCATCATACATTATTTTCATTAAATTATCTTTAATTTATAGTAATTATTTGCTAATGTAACGAAATAAAATGAAAAACATGTAATTACAAGAACTGAATGTATTCTTTTGAAGTTTCATTGATGTATGAAGATGTTGGTAGTGGGCACATTTTCATCATGAAGCTCTACCTAGCTTCATTAAAAAATACCGTATTTTCTGCACGTTTAGTCAATGTGGACGATAAGTCAAATAGACGATTTTTGGTAAAATTCGGGTAAAAAAACATAGATAAGTCGAATTCGGTCCATAAGTCGAGGTATCCGTAACCATGAACTTTGGTAAGTATTCCAGCTCTAAAAAGATTCTATGTCTCCAAACATATATTGGCAAGTTGTTTATATTTAAAATAAAATTGTTTAATACATTTTTTTAAGGGGTAGATCGTTATAAAATTTGTACGAAACTTTGCTTTAAAATGGAACAATGGTAACCATCTTACCTGTGGCACAGTAACTATGTGTTAAGTTGGAGTAATAATGGCTGCATTTTTCATCACCTGAAAATATTCAATAAATAAAAAATCTGTTATAAACTAATAATTTTCTGTATAAAAAGTAAACATCTATAGATGATATATAATTACTGTATCGCATACTGAAGATCTGTATTGAGAAAATTATTTTAAAAATAATAGTCTTTCCAAAAAAATTGCTGATAATTTCTTGTTAATGTGCTAATTAAACAGCTTATGAGAGCATGATACAACCATCACTTAAACTGTTTTGAAGGAAACATCAAGCTAATCAAAGAGTTATGTTGAGTTTATAAGCAAAAAGGTTAAACATTGCCTAAAATTTGCAGACTTGAGTACAACAACTATGGAAGAAAAAAAAGGGGAAAATCTCAAATTAAAGAGCTTTCTTTTACTGATCCTGACATCACTATAAAATAAATAAAAGCATTTTTGAGTTAATTTGTGACATTTAAAATTACTAAAATTTAAAAATAAAAGTTCCAAAACTCTTAAAACGCAAATATTAAAATAAAGTTTGTTTTAATTCATCTCAATATACAGTAGATTTTGAAGCACATGAATAGTTATACTTCAGTTATTGCAAGTTATTTATTAGTTTTCATAAGTTGATTCACTGCCTAACTAAGCAAATTCAGACAATCTGAAAAGCTGCAAAAAATTCAATACTACTTTTATCATTTTTAAAGTGTTCTATAAAACAATAAACAATGCTTGTTTACTCTTAAAACTTGAACAAATGTTGAAGAAAAAAGTCTTGATTTGTGAGGACAATAAATAATGATACAGTAAATATGTCAAAACTAAATTCAACCATACATACCACTTAGATCATCAATCTGTGTAAGAAACATAGCAAATAATGGTCTGGTTAGCACACGTTTGATCAAGTCTACTCCAAGAGGAAAGTTAGGGTACAGAATGGCTTGTATTGTTACTCCACCAGACACCATGAAGATCAAAAACATCCGAATAAATGACACAAAGTCAAACTTTATCTGCAAGAATACATATTTACATTAGATCATAAACATATATAAGGTAAGACCAACTTAAAACAATATAAACATGAAAAATCATTGAAAATGTAAAACATAATCAAGGCACAAAACTTCCTCCCTTGAATTAAGGACATCAAAAACAACTAATCATAATTCTCCTTTAGATGCTGACAAGATACTTTTACATGATACATATTTGTTTTTGTTCTACAAAAAAGAAAATTACAAATTCTTGATGATGTTGTATTATTGTGTGGCTATATGCATGAAACAAGACCTTGATTAATAAAAATACATTTCATTAAAAATATAAATGAATATTAATTTACAGTTTGTGGACATTTTATAAACTTTAGTGTATAAAGTATAATTACCATTCTGGTCATCCTAACCAGCATGGGTCCAAGTGTTGGACTGATTGGTAGATAAATGCTCGGTAATCTGTAGAAAAAGAAGATCAGGCCAACACTCAGAACTGTTTTTGTCACATAGATATCTGAGTAGTTGATCCAATGTGGCATAATACGTAGAAACAGATACAAAAGAAGGAAGATAAAAATTACTCCAATTTCTAAGATATAACGAACCATTGATACTCCTTTATGCCGCTGAAAAAAAAATTGTTTACACATTACAAATACAATAAGAATAAGACCACTCTATTAAATTCTGATACTATGATATTTAAAAATATATATAAAAATTAACTAAGAGAGATAACTAAGGAATACACATAGGTAGAGTAATGGTTATTATTTAGTGCTCTTCTACTCATCACTAGGTACCTATATACCATGTCTAAAGTGGTGAATCCATCCAACAGGATTTAGATTTTTTTCCAGACAAGGGAATAAACTTAGGAGACAAGTCAACAATTAATGTAGGAAAAGTTATGGTATCTTGCGCACTTCAGTCCTACAGATCATGATCTATATAACCTCTAAGTGTGAAAATGTCAAACAGTTTTGAAGGTATTCTCTGGACAAAACTGGAACCACAAAGCTGTAAATATAAGCTGCCTCCTTTAAGTAGCATTAAAAGATTTTGACAGGAGGGGGAGTATGTTTCCAAAGGTATTTTTGCCTAATGAACCCAATTACTTTTAAACACTAAAAATGCATTACTGACAGAAAATTTATATCTAAAAATTCAATATGCACAGGGGTGCAAAAGCCGAGTTGGCGTATTTTATTAACCAAAACTTTCCTTGTCTTCATTTTAAGATTTAACATAATTGGTTATTACAGGCATTACATGTAAACTGGAGACAAAGTGAGGAAGGGTTTCAGCAGAAAAATTGTAAGCTTTATCAACAAATTTTCAAAGTTGCATAAAATATGAATATGTAAATCCTCTAACAGTATTGAAACATTGTGTAAAATTTCAGTTATGTACTTGATGTAGTTTTTGAGTTATGGTCCGGAAACCACTAATTCAAGAAATTTTCTAACGTTTTTCTGTCACTGTGACCTTGACCTTGAACAGATTTACCCCAAAATCAATAAGGTTTCTCCTCTTATGGTATGTAACAATATACCAAAGTTTCATTAAAACGGTTGAGAACTTTTTGAGTAATGGTCCGGAAACCACTAATTCAAGAAATTTTCTCTAAAGTTTTTCTGTCGCTGTGACCTTGACCTTGAACGGATTTACCCCAAAATCAATATGATGGTATGTAACAATATCCTTAAGTTTCATTAAAATCGGTTCACAACTTTCTGAGTTATGGTCCGGAAACCAATTGTTGACGCCCGCCCGCCATCATCATAACAATAGCCGAGTTCAACTTCGTTGCAACTCGGCTAATTATGTCTCCCTCTGTTTCATATGTGGATTTTCATAAAAAATCTAAGATTAAAGTACCATAACTCCCACAAAAAGTTTGAGGATAAAAATTTTTTGTTAATATGCACAACCAAATATGGTGTACTTGCTACATAACAAGTTTTGTAAAATTTGGTGCAGTAGTTTCCGAGGAGTTGAGCAGAAACCATGATTTGTGAGGAATTTCTGGAAAAATTCCATGGTTTGTGAGGAATTTCTGGAAAAATTCTAAGTTCAAAGAGCCATAACTCCCACAAAATTTTGAGGATAAAATTTTTCTGGTAATACGCACTATATATGGTGTACTTGCTATGAACCAAGTTTCATAAAATTTGGTTTAGTAGTTGCAGAGGAATTGAGCAAAAACCATGATTTATGAGGAATTTAAGAAAAAAGGGCCATAACTCCCACAAAATTTTGAGGATCAGAATTTCCAAGTCATATGCATAACTACATATGGTGTACTTGTTACATACCAAGTTTTGTAAAATTTGATTGAGTAGTTTTAGAGGAGTTGTGCCGATTAACTTTGTGTCAGACAGGACAAAAACAATATGTCTCCTCACAAAGTGGGGGGCTCCATAAATATGTAGATGAATGAAAAACAATTCATAGCTAGCATGAATACCAACAAGAACTATCACTGAATGTGATGATGAATACCCCTAGACAATGCATTGCAAGTAACTGTTATGTAAATATTTTAAATAAATATAAAAAGAGCCATAACTCATTTAAAGTCAAGTGGGTCACGACATGCCAACTAGGCTACGCTTGTTATTTCACCACTGTCAAGTTTAATCTGACCAATGTAGCAGAGACATAATGTGAACAAATATTGACTACAGATGGATATGACCATAATATACTTCGTCATATACTTTGTATCTCATCTGTAGTTATTTTATTACTTAACCCTATACTTGTTTGGTAGTCACAGTCTACACCGTACAATCAATTCTTATTGATGGTCACAACTCATAGTTGTATATCCTCACCTGGTGTTTGATATAAGTACGTCTAACTAATTCTGTTAGAATTACACAAGTCCACATCCACACTACCATATCTAAATATAGATTTCCACATGTTGGCCACAAAACTGCTAGACAGAAAAATCCCAAATAAATGAAGTAAAACATCTGAAATATAAACAGATTCGATTCAAAAGTTACATTTACATATATTGTAAAATTGTAATTTTCCATTTAATTTGCATATCTTTAAGAAATATAGGCATAAGAACCCGACAGATAGACACCACAAAACAACACATAAAAACATAGATCAAAGACAGAAATGGCCGGATTTCATTAAACGGGAAGTAGTTGAGCGACAGACCTGAAATCTAATTCCATGTTATGGTGCATAGAAATTTCGAGAGGCTGTGATTAGTAGTTGGAAAGAAAATTGTTATGAAAATATTTTCCCCGCCCGCCTGACATTCTCCATTTTAATACCCGGATTTTCACTCTGTGAAATCCTGATAAAAATCTAACACAAGCACAGCATAGAAGCTTTCCACTTTGTAAGCTATTACATAGCTGGAATGTTGACCCAGTTATGCCTTTAATGTGACACAACCTAAACTAAACCCCAATCTGAAGCCATTTCAAATTATTATCTGGTTCTTAGACAATTTTTTTTTTAATGTTTTGGTAAATAGGAAATCTTTTTTTAGTTTATAGCCCAATCAATTGCCGTCGTGAATTTCCAGATTTACTTTTGGTTCCACTTCAAGTCTGTTATTGCGTTTAAAATTAGTGTATTAATCAACAATCGTGGCGAATGATAACAACAGTATGGTTGTTTTTGCAAATAAAAAGATAGTATTGTCCACATATCTATCTCTTTAGGTTGTAAAACAATCACTACCAAACTAATGAGAATGTTATCTGGTTTTACTTTTGCATTTGTTTAATCAATGTAACAAGATGCTCAAATCGGGGTTAGAAGACATTTAACAATTTCATTATAGTGCCCAACTCAATGTTAATTTTTTTTAAACAAATACTGAGATAACTGGAATTTTTTTCCAGAAAGTAAATATATTCTGTAAGAAATTTGTTATTAACCAGGTATTAAATTTCATTTGGCCAAATTTAAAAACTTTGGAATCCCTTTCCAGTGAAGTGAAATAAAAGAACATAACATTTTTTCAGAACATGAAAACATGAAAAACTATAACGGTTAATCAATATTAATGACCAACATCGTCAAATTTTTTATAAAGAAACCCAAATCTACCTACCATTAAAAGCTAATTGACACTACCATTATTAAACATACAATGGAAGGCTTAAATTTTCTAAAAACCATAATGTTTGCAAGATCTAAATTGATTTAAATAAATATAATTTAATTTGCTTTTCAGCTGAAATCTGATTGGCCAATTCAAATTTAGCAACCCAGGTTATTAACCTGGTCTCCTGATGCAATATTGACGCAAGCTTCACTTCAAATATAACACCAGGTCAGGACCTCCGATATAAGCATTTTAATTGGTTGATAATATGACGCCATTTAATATCATATGCACATGTCAATCATTTTTTAAAGCTGGGAATACCTTTTCTTGATAAAATTTAAATATAAATTACATTTAACTTTACGTTAAAACTATTAAATCTTAATGCAAACTCAGCTGAGAAATGTAAACATTGAACGTCATAGAGAATGACGTCATAATACGTTCGGTCTACTTGAACTTATCTATGATATAAAATGGTTAGTCTAGAGAATACCCGAACGTCAAATTTCAACGCTGTATCCGTTGAAATCCAATGCTCCTGACCTAACATTATATCCGAAGGCCGCTTAGGCTAATGAGGATATCATTGTCAGGGTACCAGAATACCCAGGTTATATAAATACTTGCATTGGTCACATGACTTATTTGTAAGCCATTAAATTTCAAATATAACCTTCATTGTTAATGCAATTTAGTTTCTTAGTATAAGTTACACAAGTTTCTGTTTCTACATTTCTGCTACAGTTCCTACCTGTATCATCCAAAACTTTGTTATAGGAGCAGTCCATAGAAGATGAACTTGTTTCCAAACTGGCAACTTTCTATGTTTCTTAATTTTCCAAGCACTGGAAAACCGTTGCTTCACCGATCTCTTTTTTTTCAGCTGAAACACACAGAACAAGATAATATATTACAGCTACACTGATAGGACTTATAAACACATTGAGCTGTAAATATTAGAAAGAAGTTGTTTTGACAGATTGTGAATGACTCAGCACATATGAGTAAACTACCTGATATTCTTAGTTCACTCAAGCATGAAATATTTGGCACAGCCCTACAGAATTTTGCCAGACAAGAGATCTTATCATATTGTAACTGTGTACCAAGTTCATGAAGATGTTGTCAAGTCATCTTCATGTAAAATAGGATTCAAAGCTAAGTGGGACAGAAAAATGAATAAACAGACAAAATCTATCTGTCCCTCAACCTAAACACACATTTTGAACTGCAAATATCACATAGAAATTGTTTTGACAGATTGAGAATAACTCAGCATGTCATGGAAAGCAACTGTAATGAACTATGTATCTTTGTGTAATACAAAGTAGGCAAGTTCAAAATAAGTAAATAAGATATTTAAATATGTAATAAATCGGGGATTGGGAGGGTAAATTAACATATGGGGGTGGGGAGGGATATTACCTAATTCAACACTATCAAATAAATTTGTATGTGATTAAATTGTTGATGAATGCCTTTGAAAAATTTTCCCATGATGCATGAAGCTGTCTTTCATTATACCCGCTAACCCCCCTTGAAATATAGGGGTTTATAGTGATATGGGTGTTAGTTGGTGGGTACTTCTATTAGTTTGTTACATTGAGGTGATCTATCTTTTAACTACCATTCCACCTAAATGAAATTTAACGACACTTTCAAAACAAAATTGTCACAAAGTGCCATTGTACGCCTGATACTTTGCATTTAATTTTACTGATATTTGAGGTTTCCCATAGCAAAACCTGTATTTTACGATTGACATATGGGGTCCAGCATTCCTACCAATTTATGGAATTTGATGAAACATTCACAAAATTCTTTGTCACATGAATCATTGTGTATATGATAATTTACATTTTGATCAGAATGAGATTTGGGGTTTCCCATATCAAAACATGGCAATTATTTGGCGTAGGGGGTATCTAACTCATAGCTGCCACTCTACATAAAACACTGAATGGAATTCAATGAAACTTTCACAGATTCTAACATTTTACATTTTTATGACATTTGGGTTTCCCAAAGAAAAACATGGACTTTGTTGAATACATCAATGCATTTTTAAGCTTATGCCATGTCATAGCTGTATGAATACTGACATGGCTTAGAAATATTATTCCTCTTAAAATATTATGTTTGAAATAAAACGAGTAACTGCTTCCTGATATTTGAAAATATATTCTTGCAATTAACATGGAGATAAGAATGTATACTAACACTTCTAAGTTCATTCTCTAACTTTGACACTGAAGCAGGTAAAACATCTTCTTCATCTGATGACTGTTCTGATGTTTCATCCTCAATCAAGAAAGATGCTGTAAGATACAATATATATAGTTATTACACAATTGTTAATACCAGTTTAATTATTTAGTGACAGAAGAAAGGTGAAAACATTTTTCCTTCTCTTCCCAAGCTTGCAATATAAAGTCTGGTATAAATCCAGAAGGAATTGGAAAAAAAAGTTTATAATATACATGTGGAGATGCAGAGGGAGTGGGGGTTTTTTTTGCAGTTATGTTTGGTAAAATCCTCAACCTTTTTTGATAAATTGGCAAACCTAAATTTAAAGGGAAGAAATAAAACCACTGTTTCTTTAAATCAAGAAGAAGAATAAATCACATAAATGTTTGTGTTTAAAGAGATTTGACCATAATATTTTTGTTTCTAACACTTTTAGGAAAAGTTTAGCTAAATGTGTTTTACCATTTTCTGATAATCCTAGCTTTTTATTTCCAGCAGTTCTTCCAAACACAATCCAGAAAAACATTGGAAAGAACAAGTAAACACTTGATAAGATCTGCAAAAAAATTAATATAGCAAAATATCTAGCAAAATTTTTTGATCAATATAAATACAAAACACATTGTTGCAAATGATCATTACATGAATTTCAGGTATATGGTGTATTCCAATAATCACTTTTTAAAATTTCTCTCACTTGAAAACAATTGTAATGATAATCAAATAAGCACAGTCTTTAACTAATTATGAAGATACAAATCTGATTTAGAAATATTTTGGATGTCTTAAACTATGCAAAACTTCTCTGAAAAACATTAAATTCTCATAACACTTGCCTTAAACCAGTATGGCAATCTACAAAAACCCCAGTCAAGCTCCTTAACTTGAATGGAGCCATACAGTTTACGAGTCAACCACTTCTGACAGCAAGGATGTGCTATAAAGAGAAGGTAATTGGCATCATGTGCTATCTCAATGGAACTCTTGTTGTTAAAATCTGGGCAAGGTCGACTCAGCATGGAGTAGGCCTGTGCACTTGCATCTCTGTAGCTAATGTCTAAAACACCTAAAGCCATCTTACCAAATTCCCTGAAGTAAATAATATATAACCAATAGACATTAATCTTTAGAAACAATGTGTATCAATTACCTGTGTCAAGTAAATTCTTTTCTTTATCAATTTATTTACTATGGTATATCTGTGTAGTAATAATGTTGACCATACCTGGTCAAATTGATTTCTAAATAACATCAACTATCTGTAGGTTTTGTTTTAATAAAACTTTCTACAAGAAAGCATCTAGCCTGAATTACTAACCAGAGGCTCCCAAATGCCTATACATGTTCAAGACTTAAAACTTCTTTTAGAAGATAAATTTTGATTGCAACTTGTAAATAGGAAGAGAGGCAGTGTTTGAAAAGAAGCTGATTTCCTATAAGGTCTTGTGTATATATATGGTCCATAATGGTGGTTATCTTTAATTAAAATTGGCCCAAAAAACTCGAAATTGGTAGAGGAGCATCTGAAGTAAATTTCTAAAATATCACAAATCAATCTGCCATGCAGTTTGTAAAAAAACAAATTTTTTAAACAATTTTTGCAAATTAGAATGCAGTAGCAGCAATGTTGAATTCCTATTAAAACTGAATGTATAATAATGATGATGACAATGACAATGACAAATATCAATTGATGAGAGCAACCCAAACGACTCTGGGTCAGTTGAGCTAAAAAACTTTTACTTACGTTGCACATTTTTCCATTTCAGTTCTCTGATACAGTTCCATCGGACATTTTGATAGCTCCCTGAATATGTTACTACAGATGAGTGCTACAGGAATAGGTTCATCACAGCGATACCACAAGACCTTAGCTAACTTGGGTCTACCCACCAATACAGCCCAAATAATAAGACAGTTTATTGCCTATAATGAGTCATACAAAATATTACACTCACTGATATTAACATGAGAATAACCACACACAGGACTTCATATTTCTTCTATGATAGTTTAAGATGCATAATGGTTACTATGCTTGCAAGGACCAATGGTATAATTCCATATTTGACTTACCTGATGATCTAAATGCTTTGTAGCTCTCAAGTTGAAACTGATTTGGGGATAAAAACTGCTAATGTATCCATGAACAAGATATACTGATTTCCTAAATGTAACCTAGACCACAATAATGATACTTGCCTTTCTTTCAGCTACAGCTGGATCTAACACATAAAGTTCTACTGAATTCATTGATAACTCATATGGCTGTACAAAGTTCTTGATCCCAGACAACTTAGCTATTAATCTGTTTAAATCATTTACTAAAAAGTCTTTAGGCAATGGCTGGTCAGGTACCTGAAATTGGACACATATACATCAGAAACTGTGATGGCATCATAGTTTCTGTCCAGCACATGTTATGTTTAGTAATGTAACTGGTTTACATACAAAGTTTAAAAGCAGTAAAAACAGATAACAAAGGGACTCCCAGAAAACAACCATAACAAATTAACACACAAACAAAGAAATAACAAACAAATAAGAATTGCAAAATCATGTTTTACTCAATTAGGGTTGGAGATCTTATGATTAAAAGTTCTTTATTCCAGACAGCTTAGCTATTAACCTATTTTATCAGTAGCTAAGTCTTAAGGTAATAGCTGGTCAAGTTCATATCCATCAAAAACTGCATTTTACAAAGGAAAGTTTTTAAAAAAGACACTAAATTATGCTTATCTATTAGATACAATTATGCAGCTCCTCTGCTAATTCTTTATTTGCTGATGCTACAAAGAGGTCCCATTACTTTTAATGGAGCAAAAACACCCTTGGGTTTTAAACATATTTCCTGCTTTTGTGGTTTTATTAATAAATTTCCCTTTCTCCGTCATTCAGTTGACATTTCTAAAATGCCATATTAAATAATTGCACACTTTATTCTTAATCATGCCACTGTTAACAAAATTAAATAGATAGTGAAACTAGTAACTTGTGAGCTACTGCTCACTCAGTATACACCCACTATTCACATCACTGAATTGACCGAGTTGGTAAACAGGAAGTAGATATGTGACAGACCTAAATTTGGTACTTGCAATATAGGACCACATGGTAAGGTTACATATAAAATTTCAAGTGGTTGTGATAAGTAGTTGTTGAGAAAACTGTTACAAAAATGTTCATTCATTGACCAATAAGTTTTAAAATTGACTAAGTCGGCAAACAGGAAGTAGATATGTGACAGACCTAAAATTGGTACTTGCAATATAGGACCACATCATAAGGTTACATATAAAATTTAAATTGGTTGTGGTAAGTAGTTGCTGAAGAAACTGTAATGAAAGTTATGTTATGGACGGAAGGACAGACAGGGTAAACCAATAAACACCCTCTTCTTCGAAGCGGGGTTACTGAAGAAGGGATATAATGAATATAACTGAAGTGTTTTCTTACCAGGTGAGTTTTGCCTAGAATTCCTTCTAAACATACTGACTGAAAAAATTCCAAATCTTCTGCCTTCTCAAACAGATATTGGAAATGTTTATGGTTAAGGTATTTGTGAATCTGGAAACCACTATCCAAAAATAATGACACAAACTCTTCTCTATCAACTCGCACCAGTGATTTCTCAAATAATGTCTTGTCTACCTAGAAAAAAATATTATCATAAACAATTAATTTCCCTAACCTTACCTCCATATTGTCATACAGTGTTCCTTTTATATAAAAACAAGCCTAAATAAAACAGTGAATTAAGAGATAACTGTATTGTCTTATAGTCAAAATACAATAGGTATTTTCTACCAAGTGGTCAACCAATTCTTAATACAGATAACAGCTGTTTAGAAAACTGCTTCATTCTGTTTTCTTTAAAGCTCTTCATCAGTGATAGATTTGACATTTAAATTGCAGCTTCTCCTGTGTGACTCAGATATTCTAAACTTCTAACTTGTTCCATCTACAGAGCTGTTTACCTAATCTGACTGACATCAGTATTCCATCAGTGACTTATCCGTATTTTGAGGATTTTATCAGTACTACATATGCATGTTTTTAAAATTGCTACTTAAGCATTGGTTATACTCTATATGATGCTACTTGTGTTCTACTGTTGGTAACTTTCTGTTAAATACTTTAAATCTTTTGTGTATTTTTAAGCAATATCTGCCATGCTGTTTTTTTTACAATATCATCTACGTCGCCAGTGCACTTTTAACAATGATCATAATAAGCTTCTTTGTAACACTGATGCAACAATTTTGGATGCATCGACGATTTTTTCCGGATTTATGAAAAATCCATAGCGTATTTTTGGCTCGAAATCCGTGGAAAATACGGACAATCCGTACAAGTAAACAGCTCTGCATCTATATTGTACTCTATGGCAATCTTCCAGATGAGAAGTTTGAAGTTATCTGAGTCATGCATGAATACCTGCAATTTAAATGTCTACCTCTTTCTGATTAAGAGCTTTAAAGAAAACAGATCGAAGCAGTTTTCATAACAGCTCTTATCTATTTTTGGAATTATTGAGCAATAAGTAGAAAATACCTTACAGGTCATAGTATTTTGACTATAAAAGATTTGGTGTCATAAATGGTTGATTTGATGGTAGCAAATTGAGTTAACTGGCAACCTGTAGGCAGTGCCAGATTGTGACCATCAAATTAACATTTGATATCAGCAAATACTTAATATCTTCAACCAAAATCTAATTTAGCTTTTACAAATTTTATTTACCAGTTATAGCATTTGTGCGTACATTAATGTACAGCAGCATCAATAATGGAATTGTTTGTGTACTTAAAGCTCACAAAAATCAACACTAAACAATTGGTTCAAAATAATATCACATGACTTTTATCAATAGGATGTCTTGCTGGAAAATGCTGGAAATTTGCTTACAGAGGTTGACAACCTCAAAACCGGTGAAACCAGAAATAGGGATATAGTATTATAGTTACCCTGGAAACCACATGATTAGCAACTGGAAACCCTCGACAATCATAAATCTTTACAACCAATACAATCAACAACCGGAAATAGTGGACTAAGAATGCCATATGTGTGTATTGTCAAATCACGATACATCTAGTGTGGCATAACAAATACTTTTGATTTAATTATTGAAGAAATTTAGCTACATTAAAAGTATAGACCAGATTTTCATTCATTAAGCAAACTGACATGAGGGTTCATGACAAACTGGATCAGTCAACCAGTAAATTGTGAATTCCTCCACAATTGTTATTTCATAAAAAAAAGCTCAAGTTTCCTGATTTAATAAAAACTTGAAGCCATGATAAAGTTGAGATTTTTTAAAGTGGTATTAAGCCCTATTTAAACAAACATCAAAGAAAATTATATTGACGATAAAGAAGTTCAATAAAAAGAAAGACAAAAACCTTTATCTTTGTGGAATCTCTAGAAGAAAATATTTCTGACTTCGCCAGATCTGGTCTGTTCCAATCCAACAAAAGAAGCAAGTCCTTGTAAGCTTTTTCACTAAATCTAGAAGTGCTTTTCTTGTCACCTATATAAAAAATTTTAAAAATAATGTCCATGTCCACCTTATCATAATTATGAAATTGTCACACCCCAGGTGGTAGATGTCCTCTTGTTGAGATGAGTAATCAGGTTATACAGTAGTCCCCATCTTATATGATCCTTTTGCCAGCAACCACCCACTTTATTCCACCAAAATCCTCATGCATTAAGTGTATTACTAATGTTAAATTACCTCTCGCAAAATAACCATCCCACAAACACCACCAGAGACCATGTATTTTTGACACAACATTGTAAAATTTAGCTCCCAAAACAACCATTTTCACTAACTAAATGTTTATTTTGGAAGGTCTAGGTTACATTTATAAATTGTACATGATTTGTATTTTTAAAGATAAACCAGTTCAGAACCAGTTCAACAAAGGGTAAACAAATTGTAGAAATCACATAATGTACATGTTTAATAAAGAATAATCTAGTATAAAAAATCAGCTTATAATATTAAATAAAAGCCAGTAAGATAAAGCAGATCAGTTTGACAGATTTACAGAAATCCAGAGGCGTTTACCCCTTTTCAGTACTCCCAGTAATCCTAATTATTTTTTTCAGTAATTTGGCACATTTATCAGTAATCTGAAACTTTGCACATAAAATGTTATGTCTGAACTTAGAACAATATTAAAAGAGTTTCTGGTCAGTCTTTTATTACTATAAAAAACATGTTTATTCAATATTGTAATACCATTAAAATTTCACAAAATCACAACCAAAAGCATTTGAAAGTTAATTGTAATACCTTTAGCAGCATATTTTTTGTTAACAAATCATAATATACCATAAAAATATCATACCAAGCGTCCAAATGACAAAGATTAGGAAATGCATAATTCATGGTGCATTTCCCTGATGGGTATTTTAAGACCCAAATTTGGAATGATTCCGGAAAATCCGGGATGGTAAACACCTCTGGAAATCGGATATATCAAAAAAAAAATAAGACAGAATTATTACCGTAATCCGTTGTGTATTATCCGCAGTTTTTTTTCATTAAAGATGGACTGGAAGAAAGGGGTTGCGAATTATAGATAACTACAGGATCTAGGGTTTTTTTCCTCAGTCTTAACAGGTCCCGGTACGAGCATTATTTGGTGAGCCGCCATTTTGTTTTGTAATCGTAAGAGAGAACACATGTTATTTTCGTACAAGTATTTTGGTAGACAAACCCGATTATCGTTTTTTTTTTTGTGATCTATTGAATTAGACAAATATTATTTTGATTTTTGTATTAATTTAAACAATAATTGATTTTTCATTGTAATTTTGTCGTCTGCAAACATAATTATAAAATGTGAAGTACAATGAAGTATGACCATAGGCAAATACTAGTAATTGTTCCAACACCTTGTATATTTATAATCTTTAATCTATCTAATTGCTATAACAATAAAGTGATAATGAATGTCAAATTTTCCCTTTACGGAAGACAATCATCACAATAATACATCTTCACAAATCAGCACAAATAACTGCAAGAAATACAAATATAAAATGTCTTAAACCCTTTGAATTCTTGTTCGTCTTCTTCTCTGAAAATTCTATAGTTGTCAGCAAGCGCACAGAGGGGTCATCTGTCGTCTTCATCTTCATCATTATAAAATATATCATGGGCATCTTGTACCGTTTTCTTCTGGAGACTGGTCAATGTTGTCCTGCCAGACAATATCAACTTAGGACCCGTCTAGTGTGTTGGAAATGGAACATTTCTTGAAGGCACCGATTATTGCAGGAACTAATTCCTTCAAGGCTTCAACAATCCATGAGCAGATGGTTGTTAATTCCGGCTTTCGCATTCAACCTGTGGTTGTGAAGGAATGGTCATCTCTGGAGATCCAGGCATTCCATTTCTGTTGAAGTGCACTTTTCATGGGTTTGTTGATGCTGACATCCAGTGGTTGTAGCATACATGTCATACCTCCTGGTATAATGGCTAGGTCGGTACAATGGTCTTTTTTCAAAATGGATTTGACCACAGATTGTTAGGAAATAAATTAATTATTGTAATTCTGATTAATATATAGTTAATTCTTTATATCTACCGAGAATTAAACAATTATTAGTTAAATATGACAGATGATTATGCTGACAAAATTGTTAAGTTCGATCTTTGAACACATTTCTCTGACGAATTAATCGGAAAGTACGATATTTCTACATGTTTCTTTTATATACATGTTAAAAAAGATATTGTAAAGTACGAACGTAGTACATGCATTTCAAACACATTTATTGTGATTTACACAGAATTTAACGTAAAGAAAGATCATTTAACACGTGTCTTGATCTAAATACGCACTTCCCCAAAAGCCTCCGAATCGGGAGCTGATAATACACCGAACTAATTTTTTACCGCGATTTTTAGACCAAGTTTTATATTCATAGTGTGTCATAAAATATAAATAAGTAATATATGTGATTCCTGGTCACTTCATATTTCTTGCTTCTTATTAACAGATAAAGCTGTCTAAACTGCATTCTCTCAAGAAAAAGGGGGCTACTATAACAGAAAAGCCTGGACATGGGCCATAGTTGGTGCATTGTTTAAGTTCCTGCACCTTGCACATTAAAGAAATCTTTTGCAGATGTTGATAAGAGTAGGTTTGTTGTTTGGTGTTTAATGCCACTTCCAGCAGTTTTTTAGGGTATATCACAGCATCAACTTTTTTATTGGGGGTGGAAGCTAAAGTACTCAGGGAAAACCATTATCTCCTGTAGGAAAACTGGCAATCCTTGTCAATTAAGATTGTATTCGATTGCACCCTGTACACAGTGAGACCTGAACCTGCAACCTGAGTGTTTATAGACCAGGTTATCAATGGTAGATGATCTACCTTAACCACATCCACCAAGGCCCCTCAAAAAGGGTACATTCATTGTAGCCGCAACAAAAAGCAATTAAAGTTCTCCTTCTCTACCCAACACTCAATACCTTTTAGTTGGGGTCAACATTTTGGCTGAAAATTTGCCCAATACCATATAGAAACATTGTAAAATGTCCACAACATATGGTATATTTATTTTACGCAAGAATCGCAAAGTCAAAAGCTTAAATATGTGTTGTGCATTTAACTTACTTTTAAAAATTGCAGTCAACAAGTGTTTATCAAGGTCTGCCAAATTGCCACCAGATCCAACTTTACTAATCAATGTAATGTAAGATCTATCTTCCTAAAATAAAAACTAATAACTGCACTATTGTATTGTACAAATAAGTATAAAACAATTCTAATTAGTTGTGTAGGGCTTACAGTTTCCATTTTTCTCAATCTTTTCAATATAGATTATTTCCCATTTTAAAAAGTTATTTTCCTTTCCAACCAAAAAGAATCCTCTCCAGTTATCATAAGTTAATTAAATACAAGATTAACAACTGTTTACTGCCACACCATCAACTGATTGGATAATAAAAAAATAGGGCATTTAATAGGAAATTAAATGATACCCTGCCACTTTGTACTGTTTAAATATTTATAAATACATTTTACTGAATTACAAATTAGTTTATAGGAACAGCTTCATTTTATAGTATTTAACAGCTGTGCAGTTTCAAAAAACACGGTTAACATGTTTTCAAGTTATCATCTAGAAACCACAGAGGCATAGATAGACAGATGTATTCCATATCCATATGGAGAGTATAACACAATACCCCACCGCTTTCTGGTGGGATATAATAGTGAAGCTGACTGTAAATTGGTATCACTTAAAAGCACACAAATTCTAAATGCTAGACAGTTTAATACTTATTGCAGTTTTATAATATTTTAACAATTTTTTTTTGTATTAAAATAAAATTGTTTTAGTATTGATTTGTATACATTTAAGACAATAAATCTTTTTATTCCTACCAATGTTGTAAAAACAATTATTAGCATATTAATAAATTAAAGAATAAGTTAATGTGAGCTAATGCTCCTTAAGATACTCCTTCCCCATAATTTTTTTTCATTTAATATTGCTGAGAAAAATGTGACAAAAAATTGTTACGGACAGACACACACAAAAACAGAAAACAGTATAACTACTATCAGGTATGGGAGGCAGGGGTATAATAATTTTTAGACTAACAAATTGTGAACAATTGCATGAATCCACTTAAGTCAGGTGAGGTAAAATATAAAATTTAAAAAATTAATGCATACATCAGTTGCCAAAGATACACATTCTAATATTTTGTCCCTAAATGCATTACGGGCAAAATCATTATCTTTGAAGTCATCTGGGTATGTCTGTACAATCAGCTTCAGCAATTCTGGTTTCAAATGGTGGTCTTCATAATCTGCATCAGACCTAAAACAAAACCGAAAACTAGAAAAAGTAGATCTAGTGTGTTTACTGATAGCAAACTTTAATGTCCTTTTCATGAGAAAATATCTAATGTTTTTTGACCTAAAAACTTTAAATTTCCACCAAAATCAATGTGCTTTTGATCAACCTGATATGAAACTATATCCCAAATTTTCATTGAAATAAAATGCAAACTTTTTTTAGTCTTTTTTTGTGTGTGAAAATTTCTAATTCTATTTTGTCGACTGTGACCTTGACCTTTGACAGAATTACTTCAGTAACAATAGGCTTCTTACCCAACTGATATGTAACAATATCTCAAGTTTCATTGAAATCTGATGCAAGCGTTTTGTATTATCATCTGGAAACCAAATTTGGATGGACAAACAGATGGACAGAAGGACAGACATGAAGATATATATATGGACAAATGTATGAATGGATGGCACAGCTTTTGATGTTAATTAAAGCAGTTTCTCTGCAATAAAACAGCAGACATTTTTATTGGTAAATATGTGAAAGGAGAAGGTAACCATTTATGTATAACTAGAAAAATTTTACAAAAAAAAAAAATGTCTTGGCTTTTATCCAGTTCAACTTAGAATTACATGCCCATATGTCTTACATCAAATGCTCAAACATTACCAAAATAAAAATATACGCAGAAATGGGTACTATAAAATATATACTTTTCCTGACTTTCTTCCAGAGCATAGGCTAACAAATCAGCACAACCACCAGATCCCTTCACAACTACAACTGGCATCTTATTCCGTAAGTAAAACAAAACAAGATCTATTCCTCTTGGTGAACCTTGTATCACTAAACCAACAACAGGTATAGTGTGACTCGGGGCTTCCATTACCTCACTGACATTTTCATCAGAACCTAAAAAATAAATTTGTTATCTATTTAAATATTATAAACTTCCACATGAAACTCATTATCTGGATCGTATTAATTGTAATATGTATGTACTTCAAAATGTACATTTGTCTATTGCTGGTGCATCTTCTCACAAAAATAATTGACAACCATTCACAGTTATCTTTGAACGGAATTAGTTGTGGCAAAAACATTTTCTGCCAAGTTAATTTTTTAAGGTTGAAGCATGATGACACACCACAACCTATGGCAAGCAACTCTAAAATAGTTTAGGACCATTTGATACATTTTTGATTGGTCAACAAAGAAATGACCATCTCGGATATAAGAGCATAAGCTTAGTAATACTATTGTTTATAGTATATTCAGACATTTAAAATTTATATTATGTATTTCCAAAACATCTGTTAGCCACAATTTCCAATGAACTGAATTATTGATACATTATATGTGCCTAATCAAATGTTACAACAACAAAGTGGTTCCTTTACCTTTAACCCATTTGATTTTGGTATATAATACTCAACCAGGCTGATTACATGAAATTTTAAGCAACAAAAACAATAGTACCATACAAAATGCTACTGTGGTTTCATTTTTATTCGTTGGATATCAATTTTCGTGGTTTTCGTGGAAGCATTCTACCCACGATTTCAAGAATTCAACGAAGTATTATGTCCCTGTGTGTCTAAGTTACTCGTAGCGCATGAAAATCGTATGTACAAAAAAATCACAACCAACTATGTTATTAAGTAAACTTCAAACTTAATACTAAAGATTTAACAGTATTTGGATGTTTTTGTCGATAAGAAAGAAACAAATGTATTCTAACAATATCGTGCATAAATGTGTACTCCAAGAAGCAAACAACTAACTTCCGGTTGTGTACTTTACGCGTATTTTCCTCCATATAGAGGATAACCACGAGTTATAAACCAACAATAATATTTGATATTTATCATTTTAGATCATTTTAAAGTAAATTCATCATTAAAAACGTCATTATTCTAATATGACGTGCTTTAAAGGCTTTGAGACCACAACTGTGGTAAAAAAAATAATTTATATATGAGCAACACGCGCTGAGGAGGGCGTGTTTTAAATGGCTGTTCCAATTACAAAACTGTAACTCCCACCGGAAAGCTATTGCGTATGACGTATTAATCTTATAAATAGCGACACGCGCTATAATTATCCGTTGCAATATATTGTGTGTTACATTGACCGAACAGCCATTAATGGTGAAAACGATGTTTTCTATAGGTATGAAAATATTATAAAATTGTACCGTAATTGTCTTATTGTCTTATCGCTCGGGATAAAATAATACGACATAAATTGTCACCCCGTGATAAAACAATTATAACCCACAGCCTCCGTGAATTATTTCTTAAATATAAATTGCCAACGGTCTTTCAGCTACTAATTACTGTTAAAACATCATGTCCTTCTAATTAACAAAAGTCGCATCAGTGACAAGTACATGAATGCTGTACGGTACAGACTTTGTTATTACACGTCAGGTAAACTTCACACGCCTCCAGTACAACATAGGACAAAGCAAAGTGAATCGGGTAATAATTGGATTTACTCACATAATTAGTCTTTGTTTAAACAACTAAACAATGTGTATTAATTTCACCAAAAATACCGATTTTTAACATTTAGTTTACATTTGATCTGGCGATCCTCGAATTTATGTATCCAACGAAATGGATTTTTCTCTCAATCCACTAAAATTGATACCAACGAATAATAATGAAACCACAGTATTTAGAGATATTCCAAAAACAATATATATAAGGGCTGGGGTTGAAAGGCACTTTATATAAAATTGTATGGGAATTATAAGTGAATTGAATTCTTAAATGTATGAGTAGTGGGTGTTGAAATATAGTGTCTTTCAAGCTATCCCACCTTTTCCATATGCAGTATTTCCTGGAATAACTCTTTTTTGGACCCAATTTTCTGTTAACATTTATAAAACTTTTCTCAAATCCACTCCACTGGCAGTGTAAAATGGTAAGGTGAAGAACATGTTAATAATATCCACAAGTGTGGACACAGAAAAACGTCTCGCCTGAATTCCACATCAGTAACGAAAATAAATTTCGTCATAAGCATTACATAAATAGCATTAATTATGAGCAGCGGCCTGTATACCAAATATTGTCACCATACTATGCATAGTTACAGAGGAACTGTCCTAATACAAAAACTTTAACGTAGTCGCTGAACCATGAAATTGAGGTCAAGGTCAGGTGACACCTACCAGACAATCATGTACTATTCATCAGCAACCTATATACCAAATATTGTCATCCTACCATGCTTTGTTACAGGGGAACAGCAGTAACCTAAAAACTTTAACGTAGTCACTGGACCGTGAAATTGAGGTCAAGGTCACTTGGCACCTACCAGACAGTCATGTACTATTCATCAGCAACCTATATACCAAATATTGTCATCCTACCATGCATAGTTACAGAGAAACTGCAGTAACACAAAAACTTTAACATAGTCGCTGGACCGTGAAATTGAGGTCAAGGTCAGGTGACACCTACCAGACAGTCATGTACTAGTCATCAGCAACTTATATACCAAATATTGTCATCCTACCATGCGTGGTTACAGAGGAACTGTCGTAACCCAAAAACTTTAACGTAGTCGCTGGACCGTGAAATTGAGGTCAAGGTCAGGTGACACCTACCAGACAGTCATGTATTAGTCATCAGCAACCCATATACCAAATATTGTCATCCTACCATGCGTGGTAACAGAGGAACTGCCGTAACCCAAAAACTTTAACGTAGTCACTGGACCGTGAAATTGAGGTCAAGGTCAGGTGACACCTACCAGACAGTCATGTACTAGTCATCAGCAACCTATATACCAAATATTGTCATCCAACCATGCGTGGTAACAGGGGAACTGTCGTAACCCAAAAACTTTAACGTAGTCACTGGACCGTGAAATTGAGGTCAAGGTCAGGTGACACCTACCAGACAGTCATGTACTAGTCATCAGGACCTATATACCAAATATTGTCATCCTACCATGCGTGGTTACAGAGGAACTGTCGTAACCCAAAAACTTTAATGTAGTCGCTGGACCGTGAAATTGAGGTCAAGGTCAGGTGACAGGTGACTGACTGGCAAGTACTCATCATAAGCTACCTATGTACCAAATTTGATGGACCTAGGGCTTGGGCTTACAAATATATGAAGCAAGATGTCAAGTGTTTACGCCGCCGCCGCTGCCGCCGGATTCCCATACATATGTCTTGCCTCCAGCGACTTTCGTCGCAGGCGAGACAAAAACCAATCAAAAACATTTCTTTACCTACTCCTAACAGCAAAATACATAATTAAATTCTGTATCCGACATCTGTTTTACAATTTAAGCAGAGAAATGACACTGGTGGTTCTTCTGACCATGTCTGACAAAGAAACCTTCAGATCAGTTAATGTTACTAATAAAATTCGTATCAACAGAAGTAAAAGGATCTGTTATAAGTGGTGCTATACTGAATATTTAAACACTTAAGTTGATTTATTTCATTTATAGGTTTAATTTTAAATTGTGCTAGTACTTTTTAATATTATCTTTTACAAAAGTCATGATGATTATTGGATAAAGTCCGATATTATTTATTTTTGCATCTAACTACTGTTTCTTTCAACATGGATAACAGATTTTTTTGTTTTACAGATTTATTAATTTTCACTAGTTTAATTACTAATTTACATTTTTAAATTTTCTTTATCTTACTCTTTAAGATTTTTTTTTAAATTGGCATATGTTTGCAAATTTCTATCTAGATAGTTTTGGGCTATGCTGAACTTAATGCAACAAATGAAAAAAATTAATTCCAATTATCTTATGCAATTTCAGTCTACAGAAAAACAGCATGAAAAAGTACAAGAGGTACAAGTAAAACCTATAACCATTTATCATGCAAAATAAACTTTATGGTTCCTGACGACGCATGTACATGTTTCATAAGAGCATGTATATCAGAAATGTAAACATTATTATTGTATATCTTAGAATATTGAATTCTCTGTTCATTTTTTGTGCAGGGTAAACTTGTATGTTGAAGTTACAGTCCTTTTAAACATACCAAAACTTAAGAGACGTTTATATCGTCTTGGTCTGCCCAGCTGAGTTTGCAATTGTTTTTCAAAGTTGGAACGAAACTCTATGTATTGTGTTTTTTCTTTTTCTCCATCCACTTCTGTTTCTACCAAGATGAAATGTGTATGATCTGGATTTAATTCATATTTATCTTTATTATCTTTGAAACCCTCATTGGTAACAGCTACACCTTCCTAAAAAAATGTAAACAAATGAATTCAATTCCACTTAAGATTTAAGTTAAAGATTAGCATGTAAACAGGTTTGTATATACTAGCCAGGTTAAAAATAGCACATTTTGGTTTATTTTGGAGAAAAAAAAAGTTATTATAGTTAAATAAAAATTGCACAAGTAAATCACAAGTCCAAGATGGATTTTACCCCACTGAAATAATCAAATATGTTATTTCAACGTTTGATTGTTTAATAGTCAGCAATTTTTTTAGCTATTTCAGCAAAACACCCAACCTTTGGAAAAGAAAACTGGCAATCCTTGACAATTAAGGTTGAATTTAAGACATCCTGCCTGCAGTAAAGCTCTTACTCCCTAATTACACTAAAATAAGCATAAATGAACATGTGACCTTTATAATGTAGTGTCATATCTGCCAAATTTTCCCCAGAGACCAGTGTAATTTTAACACAAGCAGAATTACTTCACTACTTACTGAACCATCAAGAAGATCTTCATATGCAATTTGCTTTTTGGTTGCAACACCAATCACAGTAAGTTTGTGAAATTTTTTTATAAGTTCAGGGCGAATTTGGCTCAAATTTATCCTACTGTTTTCTCTGAATGATTTCTCCTCCCTCACTGCATCACCTAATATTCGGGACACACCATCATCAATTCCGTTGGTTATAATCCACAATTCTGTAGTATTAGCTGCCTGAAAAAAATTATAAATCCTTAAACTAGACGCTCCCAACAACCTGTAATCACTCACCTGGAAATGACATCAAGCTATCTTTAAATTTTTACAATTTTTAGTTTCTGTCTAGCTTTTACTGGGCAAAAACTTTAATTCTTCACAAATTTTGATTATAGGACAATAATTCATGAAAGGTGTCATCAGGCAATTTCCCCCAAAAAATTGATTTGTAGGTCTTGTCTATCAGGTTAATTTAGAAATTTACAGTTTTACTGTTATAGATTTTCATTTATAACATAAAACCTGATTTTTTTGTCCAAGTTTGTAATTACAAGGTAATAACTACTATAATGAAAAAGGCCTTGCATTGCTGATCATTTTTGCAATTTACAACTTCACTCTATCTGTTATAGTTTTTAGGCTACAGACTGACAATTTCATTAAAAAATGTCATTTAAGGGTAATAACTGCTATAAGGAGTGGTCTAACAATTTTGGACCACTATGTGATTTGTAGGCATTGTCAGCAATTTACAATGTTAATCTAACTCTTATAATTTTCAAGTTATATTGTACAAACTGAAAATTCGGTCAAAAATTGTAATTTAAGGGCAAAAATAGGGCATCTAATGGGACATTAAATGATACCCAGCCACCATGGACAGACGGATGGATGGACGCACGGACGGACAGACACCGAACGAGGGTATAACATAATACCTCACCACTTCGTGTGGCTGGGTATAAAAACTAATACAGGAAGCATGGCCATTACATGTTGGGACTAATAGGACCTTTTCTAGAGCTTAATGTGCTGATCAATTTGAGTTAATGGTTTTCTCTATTGTAGTTTATTTAGTTTTCCAAAAAAAGTAGACGCATTTTAACCACTACACAAAGCTACATTTTCTTTATAATCCAAAAACTCCATACTTTTTTACCGTCAGTCAAAATTTTCTGTCCTTTGGTCTATCCCATTTCTCAGTGATTTATTGTTTCTTAATAAGTTGTTCTGGTCCAGAATACAGCTGAAATATTGCTTGCAGGACGCCAATTCACAATTCAATCAATCATTGTCACAGTCTTCAGCATACATCACTAAATGATACCTTTCATAACAAATTTATTGAATGGCCAAAAAATATAATCAAAGAATAATCAACATGCTTCAAAGTATAATATTACAACAAAAAAGTGTCCACCCCACAAAAATCAAGTTTTCAACGATTTAACATTTGATTTTAGTAGTAGACTAAACAGGCAGCAGTTAAAAGCTTGTAATTTAGCAGAAACTGATTTTCTATTGTCAGTAACAGTGATCTTTACCTGACTGGCCCCAAATCTAATCCCAAGCTAGGTCTTCATGCAAGCTTCCAATATCCAAAGTTTCAGCAAGATTGGTTTATCCAAAGTGAAGTTATTGACCAAAAACTGTTTTTCTATTTTTAGTAAAAGTGACCTTGGCCTTGATCCATCTGGACCCAAAATCCAATCCCAATCTAGGTTTAGATGCAAGCTTGCTACATGTATATCAAAAGTTTCAGCAAGATTGGTTTATCAGAACTAAAGTTATTAACCTGAAAAAGTTTTAGACTGGCTCCAAATCCAGTTCCAAGCTTTGTCTTGATGCAAGCTTGCTACAAAACCAGTTTCAGCAAGGCTGGTTTATTCAAACTGAAGTTATTGACCGAAAACTGTTTTTTTATTTTTAGTAACAAAATACATATGTTACAAATAAATGCTGAAAAGATTTAGGGTAAGAAAGTTGTAAAACTTGTTGGTTAATGTTTCCGTAACATAAATGAAATAGAAGAAACATCACAATATACAGTTATTGGGTCATCAGTCAACAGCTGATCTGTTGAACCCAAGATCTGAACTGTTGCCCTCAGCCTTTTGGCTTTCGGCAACAGTTCAGATGGAGGGCCAATAGATGTTATACTTTTCATCATTTTATGTTCAGCTGCAAGGACTACATTAAGTTTTCTAAATTATGCATTCTTTAACATCACATTTTTGACCGATGTTCTTCTCATGTCTGTAGATTCCTTACACTTTTCACTGCTGCACTGATTCTACCATTATGTCAAAAACTGTCCAAATTTTTTAAATAATAAAAATTTATATAGGGATAATAAAATGAAGTTTAACAATGTTATTTGTGCTTATGAAACAAAATGCGTAACCGTTTAGGGTCTGTCTGGTAACCAGAACCACACAGAAGATTATGTTTGACTTTAATTTATGATTACCTTGATTATGCCCTTTTTAAACTGGTCTTGCAGTCGAGGATTTTTCCACACTTTGAAATGTCTTACTCCTGATATGACAGACAAAACAATCTTAGGGCTTCTCATGTTCCAATATTTCTCCATAAAATATGACAACTCAAATGATGGTGTGTCCCATGGAATGCACACATAATGCTTTTTAAGCTGAAATACAGTAAAACTAAAATTTAACTAACAAATTTTTTTTTAGTCTTAAGTTGTACAATTATTAAAATAAGAAAGTGTGCCTTGGTGTGCCCCTCCCCCACATTTACTATATTCCCTCCGGCGTAAAATATTTGGCACAACCCTATACAATTTGGCCAGTGAAGACGTGAGATGGACAGATAAATAAACAAATGGAGCATGCATGTATACATGTATACAACTTTCATTGGTGGGACATAAAAACTGCTTGGATCAAATGACACATTTTATATGTCTATTATACATCTTATAATTTACAAAACCCACAAGAATAACTTAGACAAATTTAATGTACCTTTTCCTTGATTAGATATGATTAAGATTCTGCTTTGGTTTATGTACATGTATTTAGTGTATATTTTTAATTGAAAAGAAATTCCATTTTGCAAAAGCTGGCCAATTTTTTTTTCATTGAACTACAGGCTGCCAGGAGCCTATATAGCTCACCTGAACCTGAAACCAAGCTTTTTTTTTCGTATAAGAAGACACTTCTGCAAAAGTCATAAATTTTTACCTTTTAAGGGAGATAACTCCTATAAGGCATTGTCTAACATACATGCATCAATAATCATTTTGCAGATCTTGATGAGCTGAATAATTTTATTTGGATAAGATTTTCTCTAGCTCTTATGGTTTTCAAGTTACTGAAGAAAAAGGAAAAATAGAGAGTCTTGAAGAGCTTTTGATGCTTAGGATGGAAGTTCGCTTCAAATTTGCTGTATCTGTAATACTTTTTTAACAATCAGCGAAAAACTATCTTGACCTGCCCCCACCTCCCCCCTTTCTATTTTAAGCCAAGGTAGCCATGTTGGTAGTCAGCTGTCATGATTTGCACAATTTTGTAGAGGACATCATAAAGATGATATGTGCAATGTTTAAATCAGTCATTTCATTGGTTTCAGAGGAGAAGATTTTTTAAAATCAATAAAAATCATCAAAACAATGTTCAAGGAGAATAACTCCTAAACAGTTCGTCAGACAATCTTGACCCTAAGTCTTTTTTGTAGCTCTCATAGAGCAGAACAATAAAGCAATGCTAACTTTTTTCTAGTTCTAATAATTTTCAAGATTTTGAGGCACAATTGGCAAAAATCATCAATTGTGACAATTAAAGGGCAATAACTCCTACAAGGAGTTGTCATACAACTTCAACCCAATGGAGGGTTTTTGATGCTGAAGAAGGAAGGAGTCTTGGGTTTCCCTGTATCTGTTATACTTTTTGACCAGTAAGGCAAAAACTATATTTTGACCCCTTGTTCCAGGTGGCCATGTTAGTTGGTCCGAGGCCAGGTGAGCTAACAAAAAAAATTCAAATTAAAAAGGGGACTAAGTGACTGAGTGGTTAAGGTAGTTCGTATACTACTGGTGGGATCAAGTCTCACTGCAGGCAGGTTTCGCTCGACTACAATCTTAACTGACAAAGATTGCCAGTTTTCCTACCGAAAGTCGGGGGTTTTCTCCAGGTTCTCTGGCTTCCTCTCCCAATAAAAACTTTAAACTAACAGCAAGAATTTTCCTGTTGGCAAGTTGAAATGTTTCCCTCCCACAAATCCAATAACTGGCAATGACACCGTTCTTGATACCTCATTAATATCTTCATCAAGTGTTTTGCCTCCAAATCTAATATTCCCACCAGGAAATGGTGCATCATGATACCTCGCACTGTCTTGTGTATCAACGGACAACTCTCCAAGAGATTTGACAGTTCTCTGAACATCATCATAATGATCAGGAAGAAAGAACGTTGAATTTGATTCCAAACTATGTTCATTGGACTTATTCTCATGAATCACAGTATATCCACTGTCATTTTGTAATGATGAGACAGACTGTTTTTCACTGATTCCACTACCTGCTTTTTGACTGAACAATTGCTATAAAAAAAAAATAAATGCAAAACATGATACAATGTATTCATAGAAGCTGCACATAAATTTGTTACCTCTAAATATTACAATTTTAATTTAATATTCCAAAAATGTTGAAAAATGTAGACTGTAAACTGCTAACAGTATCACAAAACTACACCCTCAAATTTACATTACAAATGGCATGAAATGGTACTAAATATAGTCACTCTCTTTAAAACAAAATTTTGCACTGGTAAAATTAGAATATAAATGAACAATAACAGTAATGTCTAGACCGGAAAATGTGAAAAAAATTATTAAAACTATGAAAACAAATAATTGGCTCTTTTTTCATTAATATCTCAAATAATCCCATTATCAAAATGTTTTGTATTCGACATTTAGCAACAGCTTCTAAAGTTTAATCTTTCACAAATTGGGGCAATGTCATACATTCTACATAAATTTATTTGTGCTTTAAAGCACTTCACAAATGGTGAACAAAAATGAATCACAGTAAATATGACAATACTTGACTATCAGAACTGGTATATATCACTGGTGTAAACATTTAAACTCAATAAAGCATAGTCTTAATTACTACTGATGTCATCTCCTGTTTTGTCCCACCAAATATGACCAAAATATATTTCTAAAAAAAATAGCAAAAATACAATGGGAAGGGAGGGTTGCACTGACAACTACTATTCTAACCTGCAGAGCGATAATATGAGGACTTGTTGCACCACTATGAACAGATGGACTTGAGTGTGTTGAAGAATGGTCCGTCTTTGATCTTGGTGAATACAGCTGACATGGAATCGACTTGTGACTGTTGGATGGAGATTCACCATAACTATTTGGAGATGACACTATTTCATATTCTTCATCTTCAGACTCCTAGAATGCATAATCCATAAAACATGTTAAAAAATAGGGCATTTAATGGGACATTAAATGATACCCCGCCACCATATTTGTCATTAAAGTTATAAATAAATATATATTTAAAAGTTGCAATCCGCACGCTATAATTATATAATACAAGTGTGGACACAGAAAATTACATAGCATTACGTAAATAGCATTAATTATAAGCAGTGGCCTGTATACCAAATATTGTAACCATACTATGCATAGTTACAGAGGAACTGTCCTAATACAAAAACTTTAACGTAGTCGCTGAACCATGAAATTGAGGTCAAGGTCAGGTGACACCTACCAGACAATCATGTACTATTCATCAGCAACCTATATACCAAATATTGTCATCCTACCATGCATAGTTACAGAGAAACTGCAGTAACACAAAAACTTTAACATAGTCGCTGGACCGTGAAATTGAGGTCAAGGTCAGGTGACACCTACCAGACAGTCATGTACTAGTCATCAGCAACTTATATACCAAATATTGTCATCCTACCATGCGTGGTTACAGAGGAACTGCCGTAACCCAAAAACTTTAACGTAGTCACTGGACCGTGAAATTGAGGTCAAGGTCAGGTGACACCTACCAGACAGTCATGTACTAGTCACAGTCTTCACGAAAGTTGCAAATGACATGCCTGACATTCGGTACGGCCATCCATGTCCACCTGCCTGACCGAAGACAATTGTGCCGGACCGAAATTTTCAATAAAACAATACTCATGAAAAATTCAGTTATAAAATCTTTGTGTTTGAGATCACAAATTATTTGTTAAATCACTACTTGATTTTCATTATTAGATATAGATAAAAGATTTTTTATAAAAATCTCTTTACATTTGAGTTTGATGTTAGGCAAAATTATAAGAAAGTCAATGTTTCAATTTGGGTTTTCGATCAAATCCATTTTACTTATCATCAATTAAAATTTTTAACATAGAACACAGTTAAAAATATTGATTTAAACATAAGCAAGTATTAAAAATAAATATAATCAACCAATGTAATTACATTAAGAGTTTCTGAGTAGGGTAATAATAATGTTAATCTCTACTATTTTCAGTATATTTTCAAAATTCAAAAACTCAGTTTGAAAATTAGAACAGCCTTCTTTATCTTCATTTTATTTGTAGATCAAAATTTGATTCCAGTGCTGATTTTGTATGACACCGGTTTATATATTAGAATAGATGCTTTATCCAATCAAAATGCGCGATTATAATTAAAGGGGAATAACCATGGAATACCGGTGTCAAGTAAAATTAACACTAATTTTGTGGTGCCTTTCGATTAAGTAAAGTAAATTAAGAAGATAAAAAGGTCAACTGATTGTCAGGCGCAAAACAAAGAATCATTGGACCGCGTCTCATGAAATTTATCTGCCGGTCATTTGATCAGACACAATTAAATAGACTGCCGGTCCAATGGCAATTTTACCGGACGGGTCCGGCGGACCGGCATATTTCGCGAAGACTGTAGTCATCAGCAACCTATATACCAAATATTGTCATCCAACCATGCGTGGTAACAGAGGAACTGTCCTAACCCAAAAACTTTAACGTAGTCACTGGACCGTGAAATTGAGGTCAAGGTCAGGTGACACCTACCAGACAGTCATGTACTAGTCATCAGCAACCTATATACCAAATACTGTCATCCTATCATGCGTGGTTACAGAGGAACTGTCGTAACCCAAAAACTTTAACGTAGTCACTGGACCGTGAAATTGAGGTCAGGGTCAGGTGATGTTTGTTTGTTTGAATGGTGTTTTAACGCCACTTTCAGCAATTTTTCAGCTATATCATGGCGTCCAGTTTTTATTGGGGGAGGAAGCCGGATTCCCCGAGAAAACCCCCGACCTGCGGTAGGAAAACTGGCAATCCTTGTCAATTAAGATTGGAGTCGAGTACACCCTGCCTGCAGTGAGAATCGAACCCGCAATCTCAGTGTTGACAGACCACGTGATCAATAGTAGACGAACTACCTTGACCACTCGGCCACCGAGGCCCCCAGGGTCAGGTGACACCTACCAGACAGTCATGTACTAGTCATCAGCAACCTATACACCAAATATTGTCATCCTACTATGCGTAGTTACAGAGGAACTGCCGTAACCCAAAAACTTTAACGTAGTCACTGGACCGTGAAATTGAGGTCAAGGTCAGGTGACAGGTGACTGACTGGCAAGTACTCATCATAAGCTACCTCTGTACCAAATTTGATGGACCTAGGGCTTGGGCTTACAAATATATGAAGCAAGATGTCAAGTGTTTACGCCGCCACCGCTGCCGCCGGATTCCCATACATATGTCTCGCCTCCAGCAACTTTCGTCGCAGGCGAGACAAAAACTAAAATAAATTCAGTTGCTGAGCAACAATGCTGTAAACACCATATATTAAAATCATTTAACATATATATGAGAGAGAGAAATGAGTTATCTTTCTTAGACCAGTAAATTTCAGCATTGTAAAATTTTTAAAGTGGCAAAACTATAATAATATATTTAAAAGTTTGTTATTGCAATCCGCACGCTATGATTATATAATAAAACTAATAAAATAAATTCAGTTTCTGAGCAACAATGCTGTAAACACCATATATTAAATTCAGAGAGAGTGAAATGAATATCTTTCTTAGACCAGTAAATTTCAGCATTGTAAAATTTTTAAAGTGGCAAAACTATAATTAATATTTTTCGGATCATCCTGAAAATTGAACTTGACCTTTATTTTATTGTTCTAAATAGCTGTGCAAAATATCATTCAAATCCGTTTCCAAGTTATCATTTGGAAAACTTCGGGGGACGGACGGACAGACACCGATCGAAACAGAGGGTATAACATAATACCTCGCCACTTCGTGTGGCAGGTATATAAGGTAAATTCAAGGTCCAAGGTCAGGTGACTGCCAAACAAAAACTTATCAAAAGCTAACATGTGCAAAAATTTACAACGATATGATTAATTGTTTGATTGATGTTTAACTTCCAACAAGCAATATTTAAGCAGGAGGTGACAACGATATAATGCAAAATGCCACGTGCTAATGCTGCCAGAAACCAATGTACTAGTATCTCATCATCAGAGACATTTGTTGCAAGAAAGACAAACATATGTATTTATTGGGTATATGAGGAAAGTTGACAAAGTACCGGTATGACTTAAGGAAAAGGTTAAAACTGAAATGTAAATATAATGTGTGTATTAATAACACCAATACTGTGATTTCTTGATGAACTATTAGAATAAACAACATTTAGCTATGTGGCAATTGACAGTTTTACTCACATTTCAATGCTGTTAATGCCATAACCTGTATAAATTGACCCAATTTTGGTTCAACAAAAACATATAGCTGATGACAAAATCATATTATTGGCAACATTCTCATTACACATGTCTATGATTGAAAATATTGAGGCTGCACTGTATGTTAAAATCTCAAGAAAACAAAACTAGAGGCTCTTAAGAGCCTGTATCGCTCACCTGATTTACAAAAAAAAATATAAGACAAGACTTTTTTTGCAAATTTTGATATTAAATGCTAAAGAGTTTATGTGAAGATGATGTTTCTATGAATGTTGCCATGTTGAATCAGCAGTAGGAGTGTTTCTGAGAAGAAGCAGTTTTTATGTTTTTTCATAGGTTAGTATGTTAAGTGATGTTCCATAGTGGCAGCAATCTTGTATTTTGGATCGAAACAAAAAACTCAAAATTGGTAGAGGACTATACAATATCACATATCCTAAAATCTGCCATGCTGTTTGTGAGAAAAATCTCAGCCAGTCAGAACGCATTTGCAGCTCTGGCAGCCATGTTGAATTTCCTATCGGCATGAAACATACTTAAAATAATAAGATTACTATCTAAGATTCACTTCTACATTATTTGGTTAAATTGTGTGGAACTGAGTTTCAGAGAAGAAGCTGTTTGTATGGTTTTCCCATAGGGTCCTATGTTAAGCTGTGTTCCACCATGGTGGCCATCTTGGAATTTAGATCGCCACAAAAAACTCAAATTTTGTAGAGGACCATCTAAGGTACATTTGTGCAATATTTCAAATCAATCTGCTAAGCGGTTTGTAAAAAGAAGATTTTAGAAATCTCAGCCAATCAGAACCCATTAGTTGCCCTGGAAGCCATGTTCAATTTGCAATTGGCTCAAAAAACTCAAAATAATAAGATAAATATCCATTAATCATTTCTTCATAATTTGGCTTCATTGTGTGGAACAGTTTCAGAGAAGAAGTTGTTTGTATGTTTTTCCCATAGGGTCCTATGTTAAACTATGTCCTATAATGGCGGCCATCTTGGATTTTGGATCGGAACAAAAAAATTCAAACCTTGTAGAGGACCACATAAGGTACATTTCTGCTATATTTTAAATCAATCTGCCAAGCAGTTTATGAGAAGAAGATTTTTGAATTTCAGCCAATCAGAACGCATTAATGGCCCTGGAAGCCATATTGAATTTGCAATTGGCTGGAAAAACCCAAAATAATAAGATAATTATCCAACCTTCATTTCCTTATTAATTTGGCTTCATTGTATGGAACAGTTTCAGAGAAGAAGTTGTTTGTTTGTTTTTCCCATAGGGTCCTATGTTAAACTATGTCCTGCGATGGTGGCCATCTTGGATTTTGGATCGGCACAAAAAACTCAAACTTTGTAGAGGGCTATCTAAGGTACATTTCTGCAATATTTCAAATCAATCTGCCAAGCAGTTTATGAGAAGAAGATTTTTGAATTTCAGCCAATCATAACACATTAACGGCCCTGGAAGCCATGTTGAATTTGCAATTGGCTCGAAAAACCCAAAACAATAAGATAATTATGCAACCTTCATTTCCTTATTAATTTGGCTTCATTGTGTGGAACAGTTTCATAGAAGAAGTTGTTTGTATGTTTTTCCTATAGGGTCCTATGTTAAACTATGTCCTGCGATGGCGGCCATCTTAGATTTTGGATCGGCACAAAAAACTCAAACTTTGTAGAGGACCATCTAAGGTACATTTCTGCAATATTTCAAATCAATCTGCCAAGCAGTTTATGAGAAGAAGATTTTTGAATTTCAGCCAATCAGAACGCATTAATGGCCCTGGCAGCCATGTTTCATATTTGATCAGCACCAAAAACTCAAACTTTGTTAAGAACCACCCAATAAACATTCCTGCCAAGTTTGGTTCCTATTGGCCAAGTGGTTGTGGATAAGAAGATTAAAATGTAAAAAGTTTACGGCCGACGACGACGACGACTACGACGGACGCAAAGTGATGAGAATAGCTCACACTGACCCTTTGGGTCAGGTGAGCTAATAAAAGGATTGTATTTATAAGATTATGTTTATACAATTAAATTGATAACAATGAAAACACAAACTAGAAGCTCTTAAGAGCCTGTATCTCCTACCTGACTTACAAAAATACTTTTTAAGAGACATGACTTTTCTTACAAAATTTGATATTAAATGCTAAAGAGTTTTTGTGAAAATGCTGTTTCTATTAATGTTGAATTTCCTATCAGCAGTAATTTGTAGGCAGTTTCTGAGAGGAAGCTCTTTGTGTTTCCCATACAGGGCTATGTTCCAAAATGGCAGCAGTGTTGGATTTTGAATCTGCCCCAAAAACTTTGTACAGGACAATACAAGCTACATTTCTGCATTATTACAAATCAATATGCAATGTGATTTGTGAGAAAACAAATTTTGAAGCTTAAGTCAATCAAACAGTTTCAGTTCCAAGTTTCAAATCAATGTGCTAAGCAGTTTTGTGAGATTTTTTTAATAAGCCAATCAAATTGCACTAGTAGCCCTGGCAGCCATGATGAATTTCCAATTCGCTCAAAAAACTCAAAATAACAGGATACCTATCCAAGCTTCTTTTCTGCATAATTTGCCATAATTATGTGGAACAGTTTCGTAGAAGAAGCTATTTGTGCGTTTTTCCCATATGGCCTTGGATTTTGGATCATCACAAAATTCTCAAATTTTGCAGAGGACCATCTAAGGTACTAAGTAAATGACCAGAAACCTCTGTTTGACACTGCCCACCCGCCATACCCTAATCTATAAACCAGGATTAAGTTGAAATTTAAAAAATTAAATATGTGATCCTTAGTACATGTATACATGCCCTAACATCCTGTATAATATACAAGTTTGATCTGGAAAAATGTAGGAGTTAGCTGTACAGACCATGTACCCTTGGTGGGCATACCTTAGTACGAATAATCGTACCCTCGCTTTTTTTTTTTTATTTTCATTTTGTTAAACTGACAAATCACAAAATTAACTTCGGATTATAACATCAGTAAAATTCTGCCTAGTCATACCGATAATCAGATAGAAACACAGAGAAAGCAACATTCCGAGGCATTTTTAAGCTGGGGCATAAAAAAATCTCATAAATCTATAAACAAATGACTTATAGTAATGTGCAGAAATATCTAGAAGCTGAATCCATGTCATTCTGGTTACTAGCTTTGATGTACGTCTTGGTCATCTTTTTAGTGTAATTATGTTTGCCATAACTAAACAGAAACTTCCTAATTGTTTAAAAAACATGCACTAATTTACCATTAGAAAGTCATAGAAATTCTATATACAGTTTTCCCTGAAGACATAATTTACAATATATATATATATATATTGGTATGCTTTGACAATTGTGATTAGCATTATCAATTGTCTTTTACAATAATTATTATGGTTGTCCTTAATTACACTTAGTTAACATTCAAAGAGAAGTGTTTAATTTGGAAAATATGGTAAACAGTGTAATGATATTTCCGTGTTCCATCGGTAATCATTGTCGAACATGCTAAAATACCAGTATAATGAATTTTGGTAATGTTTCTATTTCTTGTCAGTTCCTATATTTGTTTGTGTACAACCTAAATTAACATTATTTTAATAGTTCAAGAAACTCTTTATGCATAACATCAGTCAATAATTATACATAAGCTTTTCAAAAATCACAAGTAATTTGACAAAAGTCAAACACATCCACACAGCACAAGCAAAACACCTATTCTGTATCACCCCTTTGGCATAAACTTTGTAGAGGACTATCTTTTCAATAAAGCTGTCTAGTTTCAACTGGTTCAATGATTTCAGATAAGTAGCCTTCTAAAATTTTTTCAAGGTTTCTTTGTTAATTTGTTTCCTGCAGTGACAGCTATCTTGTATTTCCAATCGGAACATAAACAAACTTTTAAAGGCCCATTCAAAAATCATTATGACAGAGTTTGGTTTCAATTAGAACGCTGTTTTAAAAAATAGTTTAAAGTGTAAAAGTTAACAGAGGGTGCTTACAAAGTAAACCTGTCTGATATTTTCTACATATTAGTGAACCAATTTTAAATACAAATACAGATCACAGCTGTTTAGAAAACTGCTTGAATCTTTGATAAGCATATATAATATTAGAGCAATATAAGGAATGAATCCATATTTTATAGCTTTGTTATCCTCAAATTTCATGTTCTTTGGTTCTTTAAAACCAAATGATTTGCATGAGGGTAATTTTTGTGGATATTTCTTGGCCGTGAAAAACCCCCATGCGCAAATTTCCACATTTACAGTAAGCTATATGTAACGACCCTTAGAAAAGACCTTGTGAGGAATATTTTTGGCAAGTTTCTTGAAGCTATGTTCATATAGTTCTCATGAAGAAAACAAAAATTTAACAACTTTACAAATGATAGGCAATATCTCAAATGGATCTTTAGTCCAGGTGAGCTGAAAATACATGTCTTGCCCTGAAATATGAGTACCATAAAGTTTTGGACACATTTTTAATTGTCTTGCTGAGCACAGTTTCAAACTGTATGTAATGAGGATAGTCATGATAAAATGGCCTAAAGTGAAAATTAATTATTGTTAATAGCCCTAACCCTCTTCACAAACTGTTGTAATTTATATAGAGCATTTCAGATGTACTGTATTTTGTCAGCCCATACCAAATATGTTGAATTATTGTTGCTAGATATAAACTACTAGAATTATCAGTTCAAGTTATCGGACCAGAAAGTCTTGCAAACTTTGAATAAAATTGTTCAACTAGATGATTGTAAAGCAAACATGTTTTTCTTTTCTTTTCAGATAATCTGACTACATCCCTTAAATGTGGAAAATTGAAAGTACATATATTGGAGAAATCTGTTCTCACAATATTGACAGCACTCATGAAATAGGCATCTGTTACCGATATGTTATACAAATTTGTACACCTTTCTTGATAACATCTTTAAAAGTGTTAAATAATCTGTATCATCTTCCCAGATAAAACACACACTTATACAAATACAAACAGTAAATAACAACAATTGTATATGCAAGACTTACCAGCATGTTGGTAACATACATAACTACAAAAATTTCCCAGAATGCTAGCTAAATAAACAGCCATATAATTCCAATATTCTGACCAGAAATCCACAATCACTTTGTTGATTATATGTAAATACAGAGAGACCAATTTATGCTTGGTATTATTAATATAAATATTTTATATTCTTAATGTAAATCATTTACAAGAATTGTCTGGTAATGCCATTATAGATACCTACAATCTGGTTTCATTAATTTATGTTCTTTATAATGAAAATGTGTTAATTTTTTGTCATATGTAACATTACAATTATTAATTAACAGGAGCCTTTAATTAACTACTCTTTGTAGAGAAATAGTGCCAAGTAATGTACATATACTACATGAGGAACAATTTTAAACACTATATAAATCAAAGTTTGCAAAGAGCTAATGGCTATCACACTTGTTTATTTTTTTTTATTTATGCATCATATATTTGAAGTTGAATATTAAATTCAAAAAATTTGAGATAAAACAATAACACAAGTCTCAGTTGTAATTTTCATTAATTACCACATAATTCATAATTTGCATTGTTATTTTCTAAAGTATTACAAACTTTGTAAAATTTATGTTGCAAATAATAGTAATTTGTAACCATTCTATTTTAAAGTGTCTGCCTATGACATATTTATATCTGCAAACTACAAAAAACTGTATGAACTTCCTTAAATTATATAATATAAATTTAAAGAAAACATGTAAAAAACAAAGATCTACAGACATGCCAGATGCTGAATCTTCAATGAGATTCAAGAAGATTACAACTTTGTTGTACAAAATCAATTATTGCAATTACATTTAGGGCCACTACTTAAAAAAAATATACAAGAAGAGCATAGACAGCGTCACAAAAGTATTCATATCTAGAATGATGAATGGTTGTATCGGGTTTTGTTTTTTAAATGCACACTCCTGTCCAGGGCTTTTTCAGGGGTTTCTATGGGACTGTTATTCTGACCCATTATTAAGAAGAAAAATAATCCTTTTTTCCCAAATTAAATGGGCAAGAAAATTCCCAATCAATGCAAGTTTTTCAAGGTCTGTGAAATATGGAAGTTCACTTTTTTTCAGAAACGGTCCAATTTTATGTCAATTTAACTATAACCATGTTTCAGTCTCAAATATGCTTAATTATACAGGAATTAAATTTACAAGAATTAGATTTAGGAATATAAGTTTCATTTTTACAATGGCGTCTCTCAATGGGAAATATTACTTCATCAAAAATTGTGAAAAAAGTTGATTTGAAACATTATAATAAAACTGATGCATATTTCTAATTTGACAAAAATGATACCAATAGGGGACGACACTGACAATGTTGATACTAGTATTCCAAGTCCAACTTAACGACTAATGTCATACTATATTTATAGCCAAGTTTGTGGGGCCCGAAATGGGATGTCATGTATTATCAAACATTAGTGAAATATTGAATTCAAATATTTAAAAAATAAAACTCATTTTAATTTAAACGTGAATTGAATACAAATATTTTTTATAAATAAATCAGCAACAAAATACTAATTATTGGCGTGTCTGTCTTTGTGTATATTGACAAAACACACAAACCTATTGTGGACAGAAAAATTAAATTTTAATTTTGAGAAATAATGGAAGCCATTTCGTCCAATCAAATTAAACAATTAAATTTTAAGATCATCGCAAGCTTATTCTTTGAAATAAAAGGGGCAATTTTCAAATGAAGTTTATCAGTATTTTAAATGCCTCCGAGAAAAAGCTACACTGCTGCTTTCAAGTTAGAAGCAGTAAACTATGCCAAAGAAAATGGAAACCGTGCAACTGCTCGTCACTTCGGAATTGACGAGAAGATGGTACGCAATTGGCATAAGAGCGAGGACCAACTTCGCTTAACAAAGAAAACCAAACGTGCGAACAGAGGTCAAAAAGCTAGATGGCCAGCCCTAGAGGAGACTGTCGAGTCCTGGGTCTTGGAGCAAAGAGCAGAAAACCGTGGAGTCAGCACCATTCAAATCCGTTTGAAAGCCATTGCCGTAGCAAAAGAGCTAGACATTGTCGATTTTAATGGTGGACCCTCTTGGTGTCTGAGATTTATGCGACGAAAGGCTCTCTCCATCCGTGCAAGAACCACCCTTTGCAAATCTTTGCCTGAAGATTTTAAAGACAAACTTATGACATTCCGCCAGTACTGTAGCGAATGGACCCAGATCGTGTCATAAACATGGACAAAGTCCCATTTACCTTCGATATGAACCATGAATCGAACAGTAGAAAAGAAAGGTACAGCAAGCATTAGTATTAACACCACTGGGCACGAGAAAGCTAGTTTTACGCTAGTTTTAGCTGTTACAGCAGGAGGAACAAAGCTGCCGCCAATGATCATCTTCAAAAGGAAGACCATGCCGAAAGAAAAATTTTCGAAGGATGTCATCTGGAGAACATTTGTTTACTAGTACTGGCCGCTTAAGACGGGCAACTTTGTCAGAAGTATCAATGTGGGTACTGAATGCGTGGAAAGGCATTAGCAAGATTTGCATACCCAATGGGTTTAGGAAAGCTGAAATCTATCCGTACACCGATGATGCAGCAAGTGATTTGTCATCCGATGAAGATGATGTACCACTCTCCAATCTCCTGCCATCAGCAATAGACGAGTTGTTTCATTCAGCTTCGGTAGACGAAGATTTTGATGGATTTTCCGACTGCTGAATGTGAAACTTTTTTACTGAACATTAACTTATTGTTAGTGCTTTGATGTATTGTTGAATTTAGTGCTCTCAGTATATGGCTCAGCTAATTTTTCGTTGTAATGTAGTCGTTATTGATGAATATTATACTCAGTAACATGAATAAATGATTACTTTGTATTTCTTTTCTTTTTAATTGCATTTGTTTCCCTTTACAGTACCTCACCCAGAAGTCCCAAACAAGACAATAATAAAACCGAAAATGTCTTTATTACAACTGACAACGGCCTCTTTGTGTATTGGGGAAACTATTAACATTTTTTGCTCTGACTCAGACACCAAGTTTCGTTGAGTAATGAGAGACCCCTCAAAACGAGCGTAATCATTTCACTAATATCACATTAAATTTTCGGGGTGTCATGTCAGATAAAATTTTTCGCAAATTTAGAAAACCCGAAGGGTATTCATGGAAACTCACAAACACCCATAAAATAGTCCAGAAATGGGCTTTGGACAATCAGCTGAAAAATATCCAATACATTTAACAAACTATATAAATAAATTTATTTATCAATTCTGTATGAAACTGTTTTTTAAATGCAGCTCTAATATCTAAATTCCATTGAATAATAAATCCACTGTCCATGCTACAGCTCGGCGCAGCCAAATATCAAAATAAGAACTAATTTCCTCTCCCTCAGTCAAAGGTCATTTACAGAGCCGTTGTCAAATTGAAAACAAAATTTTCAATTTTCACACTTTTTACTGTATTTAATTTTTGTTCCCCATATTATTAGCAAATCTGCCAAGTTTCATCTCATTCCGAAATAAAATAAAGCTGTTTCAGCCTGTTTTATGAACAAACTTTAACGCTTTCAATTGTTCAACTCGACACTTGATTTTAAAAAAAAAATCAACAACTTTCATGTGTCATTATACCTGTAGCTGGATGATAAGTTTTCGCTTTCGCAATCTATATATATGTCATAATAAACCATAGGAAGGCTACATCTTTAAATAATATCACTACTGAATTCCAAAGTAATAAAAATTTTACCTTTTTAAGAAGAAAAATGGGCACATTACTTATCTTTTAGAACAAATTTTTACATTTACTTTCTAATTTTTGTATTAATTGCACAATCAAATATTCTTAAACAGAACTCAATATATAAATCAAATAATTATGGTTCAAAAATGGGTGTACATTTGTATTTACTAAAATTTAACTGATTATTAATAGGTTAATAGCAATATTTCCAAAGAAGTTTCTTAAAAGAAAGATTTACACAGCCAGGAGTTTTGAAGTACCCTTTATGACATCATGCAAACTGTGACGTCATACTGCTATGATGTTGTAACCATATATTGTAAACAAGTAAACATCAACACAAGAATTTGAAATAAATGGTGAAAGCAAAAAAAACATATTTTTAAAATTAGTAACCGAGTGCATTTATTGTGTACAAGGTCCATGGTTACCAAATGAAACCACTCCACCTACTTATATGTCACTTTTATATATATGCGCATATCCTGGCTTATTCCATCTACATGTGCATCCCCCACCCCCCACCCCCCCCCCCCCCCCCCCCCCCCCCCCCACACACAAACAATGTATAAGCTATCTTTGTAATCTCAGGAAGACATTTCTGTGATTGTACTTCTAAAATAGGAATCAGATTATTATCTTCTAATTTTGTTCCTTAAATATGGATCAATTTCATATATTTACAATAAAATCTTCATTTTATAGTTTGTTTACATTCTTCAGTGCTTACAATTATCTCCCTTGGTTGACAAGGTTTTAACTTTATTAATGTCTATTTTGTTAATTGCTAAAAGGTAGAAATATGAATGTTGATTACAAGTGTTTCCCCTTGGTAAAGTGAAGCATTTCAGGAAAAATGCTGGATTAAATACATCTTGTAGAAATGGTCATGCAATCATAATTTGTTTGGGGGGAAAAGTGCGTGCTAGATTATGACCCGGCTCTATCTGTTGCTACTGATTCAGACAAAAATTAATGATAATGTATAAATAAAATACAAACCATATTTTACTGGCTTTGCTTTTTTGGTAAACAGTATCATGGATTTGGTTGAAAGTACATTTGTGAGCAATATCATATAGAACCTTATCTCGCAGATTTCCAGGGTGAATGCGTACATGCGCTATGTTTTGCTGTTCTAAAGGGTTGAAGTGCACACAGGTATTTTTTTTTTTTTTGGTTTTGTTCAAAGTAAAATAAAATTTATATTAAGTTGCAATAGTGTTTAACCTTACTAAATTAATTTCGCTTCTGTTTTCCATTGAGTAATTTAGCTTTCAAATTCTTTGTTGTTTATGTCTACAAGGAAATCTGACAAATTTATGCCATTCAAGGCCATGTAACTTACTGTTTAAAAACATAAATTTTAATGTTTCTGAGTAAAATTTAGACAGAAACATGTATTTTTTAATTGTTTACTGTTATCTGAGAGAATAAAGTGAAAATTACAGCATTATAGCTGCAGTGGCTGAACTAATAACATCATTGACATACAAACTTTTAGACAACAGAGTAAAAAATCAACACTTCAACTTGACAACGGCCTCTTAATTATTTGTGTATTGGGGAAACTATTAACATTTTTTGCTCTGACTCAGGCACCAAGTTTCGTTGAGTAATGAGAGACCCCTCAAAACGAGCATAATCATTTCACTAATATCACATTAAATTTTCGGGGTGTCACGTCAGATAACATTTTTCGCAAATTTAGAAACCCCTAAGGGTATTCAAGGAAACTCACAAACACCCATAAAATAGTCCAGAAATGGGCTTTGCACAATCAGCTGAAAAATATCCAATACATTTAACAAACTATATAAATGAATTTATTTATCAATTCTGTATGAAACTGTTTTTTAAATGCAGCTCTAATATCTAAATTCCATTGAATAATAAATCCACTGTCCATGCTACAGCTCGGCACAGCCAAATATCAAAATAAGAACTAATTTCCTCTCCCTCAGTCAAAGGTCATTTACAGAGCCGTTGTCAACTGCTATGTACATCTTCAATGATAACAACATCGATTACAGTGGCATATATATATATATATTCTACAACCAAAAACCGCAAAAAAAAAAATTTTTGGACACCTAGTACTGCTAATAGGAAAAATACACATATTAGCCGCACCTCTTTATAAGCCGCAGGACAACTTTTAAAGGTAAAAAGTCGCGGCTTATACTCTAGAAAGTACGGTAATTGCCCGGATCATCCCCTCCTAGGATGGTTGTCATTGATATAGCTTAATCCCTATGGAAAACTGTTCTGCTTCCTCTAACAGTCTTACTCCTACTCCTACAGCATATTACTAGTATTGAAACCAAAGGCCAAGCCCCCAAATACTATATCTTAGAGTTGTAAAACTATTATACTGTCAACTCATGCAGTGTGTTCATAGTGTCTCTAATTGGTTCTTGTTTTGTTTAGATAATCATTTCAGTAATAACATTAACTCTTTGGTCTCAAATAGATGTTCCAATGGTATCAAATAGATGTTCCAAAAGGTTTTTGGTGATTTTCAGTGAGACGGCAGTGATTTGGTTGCCTTTTTTTAAAAACAGCCCCCTCCTTTTCAATTGGGAAAATTTATCTGTGTTTTTCTTGAAATTCCACTCCACAATATTTCTAAACTTCTTTTGCCTTGAAATGGTTTCCGTTCATATTTTTGTCCCTGCACAGTTTGTACAAGGTAAAAGTCAGACGGGAATCAGCTTACACTGTTTTGTTATGGTGTGTAAACACGATAAACACGGAGTGACCATAAAAATACAAAGATTTCTTATTAAAATGGGAACAAAATTAAACGACAAGTCACTCTCCAACAGAAGCCATGAATTATATAGATCATGATTGCCTGTTCTTATGGATTTTTGTCACAAATTGGGAAATGTTTAGACAAAATTTGGGAAATTTTCTCCATGGGAAACAGCCAAAATTCGAAGGCAAATTCAAGCTAACAAAATCATAGCAGTCTTCACGAAATCTTTCCAAAGATTGGTGGACATTCTGTCCACCAACTTCCCCAGAAATGCTGGACCGAAGCAACTTTTGCCCGACCAAATTTGTCGATGTTGCCATTGTTTACATTTAACTAGCTACCTTATATGCATGTAGATACAGACATATATCATACATAAAAGTTATTGTAAACATCATACTATTCATAAATGTTATAAACAAGCTGTGTATATCCGGACAAAATTCAAAAGAATATAAATAAAATAACATTTTATTATACACAGAAATAATTCACAAAGCTGAAAGTAACTGCTTCATGGGAAACCCATCTATAGAAATTATCATCAGGTCATTGATAACCATTTATTTTTATTCCTTCAATTTCAGCTTACTATATATTATCAAAGCCAATGATTAAAATAAAATATGTTTTAAACGAACTTTTGAGTTTCAACCCCATTTTAAAGTGTTTGTTTATCAAACAGTTACGATTTTTCATTAAAGGTCGTTGTAGTCAACTTTTTTCTCATTTCTCGCTGTTGGTAAGTAGACGTATCCCGGAAATAAACAAATGGTGCGTAATCCATTTGTCAAACTAAAACGTTTCAAAAATGAGTTAAATACGCAGGATCTTTGCAATTTTTATTGGTTTTACTTATTTACTCAAAAGTTGGAAGTCTGTGTGAATCAGTGCTACCAGATATATATAAGTATTTTCTGTGAACGAACAATCAGGGCAACTTGAACTTCGATAATAACAATGTCGGACTTTCAGACCGACGAAACACGATTTTTTACCGGTCCAAGCGTTATTATATCGGTTTTGTCCGTCGGACCGACGCATTTCGTGAAGACTGTCATAGGCTTACTCAGCCTCTTGATGTAGGTGTCTTTGGGCCACTTAAAAATATGTATAATAAGGAATGTTCTACCTACCTGCAAAAAAACCCAGGATGTAATATTACCAAGTATGAGGTTGCTAGTCTTACATTTAAACCATATGTAAAAGCTTTATCTGCAGAAAATCTCATTTCTGCTTTTCGCAAAACTGGTATATACCCTTTTGATAACACTGCTATATCTGCTGCTGAAACTGCACCATCCGTTATTTACAAAACACCAGCTGAGAGCACATCTGAACTAGTTACAAATACTGAAACTGACCAAATTTCAAATGAAATAATTCTAAATGAAGAAGGTACTAGTACAAGTTCTAATCAGCTTAAAGTTCAGTCTGACTTTTTTGATGTTCGGACAATAAAATCTGTTATAGAAAAGAAACCAAAGCGTAAATTTGTACCTCCCTATTTAGCTGGAAACCTTATGAAAAAATCAAATGTTGATATTCTTGAATCCTGTGCAAAGAAAGCAAAACATCAACATGGTAATACTCTAAAAAGTTCATCTGTACAACAGTCAAAATCATCTGCTAACAAGAAAGCACAACAAAAAACATGTGATAAAACAAAAACAACTCGGAGTTTTGAACCGCAACCAAGTACATCTGGCATTAATAGTGTAAGAGGTGAACCTTTAAATTTTGTTTCTTTGGAGGAGTCGCTAGATTCGGATATTGAGTTGACAGATGATGAAGAAGTGTGTTGTGTTTGTAACAAATGGCAGCCTGATGAGCAAAAGGGAATGGAGGGAATTGAATTTGTTAAGTGGGGAGGATGTGATTTTTGCTCTCATTGGACTCACTTAAAATACTGTTCTGAAATCAAGTCACTTAGGAGAGACAGTGTGTTTAGGTGTCCACACTGTATCAACAAATAACTAATTGTGACAGAAGGATAAATTGTTTATTTAATTGTTAATGTTACTGTATTTTGACAGTTTCAACTTTGTTTGCATTGTTTTACAATTATTTCTACTACAATCATGATGGCTGATTATTTGAACATTAGTATAAACAATGTGAATCTAAAGACATACAAATTAATATTATTGTGACACTGTGAGTGCTCCGTAATTCGTTTTAAGTGATTACCGCGATACCATGAGACGCTCCCCGAAATGTACCAAATTGATTTGTGATCTTCCGGTTTGATTTTCGTAATAAAAAACTGAGGCCACACCAAATAAATTTCTTGTTCTACGGACCCGACCGCACATATTTTATCGAAATCGAAAAAATAATATTAAAAAAAAATTTCCGCTCCCCGCTCCGGGAAAGTCATCCGGAATTTTTATTTTACTTTTTTTGAAATCGTAATCTTGTGAACGCTTAATGTAACTGCCGTTTTATTGCATCACAAACAAACAAAAATATTGGTGTATTTTGAAAAAGACAAAAGAAACAATCATACCGTTTTAGTAGTGTGGATATTTGTCATAAAGGAAGGCATGGTTGTCCAAACACGGCGATTTATTTCAGTGGTGGTGCGTTGGCACAGCTTTTTCAAAGATGTGTCAAAATCAAACATTTCGACCTTAGGTTAGCGCTGACATAAACGTAAAACGAGGTTACAGGAACATTCAAATATAAAAAATGTGAAATAAAAGTTCGTGAGTAATATTTGTATTTATAGAAGATAGGATGTTGGAGCAGGATTGCCAGATCATGATCAGTACCAAAAAACTTAATTCGACTGACACTTAGAAACTTTTGGTTGCAACAGCATGGTGAACATTTAGCCTCAGTAATGAAGCACATTCGATTTTTGTTTATCTCCACCAAGATGAAACAAAATGACAACAGAAACTACAATGCTTATTAAATTTGTTCACATTGTTGCAAGGGTTGTTATATATAAAAAAAAGAAAATGAAATTACTGGTAATGGTTGTTCAGTGTTATTTGTGGAAAAGTTAAAGTAATTTTTATTAAGAGTCGGCATATAACTGTTTGAACTGGTTGTTGTCTTATTGTCATTTTCATATATATCTCTGTTTACTAATGGCTTGCATGGGACTTGAATTTTTTCTCTCAAAAATTGGACATTGGACACCATGTATCTATAATTTTGGATTGTCTTTGGTTGTTCAATCAAAAGGGAAAGTCTCACTGAATGGGAATATTACAGCAAACACAATGAATGGGATATAACTTATTTTATGACATTTTAAAATTCATTCCTCTAGAAAGCTTCATCAATAAATGATGTACAGTGTAGTCAGTTGTGCATTTTAAATAAGGTCTAAAAAATATATTTTTGTAAATGAAGATGTGACATGTATGCATTCTTTTGCTTCCGTCTGTCTCTAATGCTTTGAAAGTCATATATGTAGTATGTTATATATGACCTACAATACTGAATTGTTTAAAAGGTGCAATTGATTATACATAAATTGAATGATGAACCCATAATTACAAAATATAATTCATTTATTCATTTAAATGCTTTGGTAAACTTCAGGTAAGCATAGTATGCCCAATTCTGAAAGAAAATCACAATGAAACTGAATTTTGCGAATATATACATTGATGAAAGTACATTTTCTTATTTAAAAAAAATTAAAAATTAAAAAAAGTTATCGCTCGCCTCAAATTTTTCTGTTCGCCTATGATTTTTTGAAAATCCAAATAATAATATTAAAATTATTATTTCGCTCGCTCGCCCCGTTTTAAAATGACAAAAATCCGAAGAACAAGAAATTAAATTGGTGTGGCCTGATGAGAACTATAAACTTTATGTATGATAACAAAGCATTTGAAGTTGGAATTTACTGAAAATAATCAATTTATTCAGGTAAGTGATTTTATTATATTTAGAACTATTTATAATTAACTACCGCGATACCATGAGACCCCAGGCTATACATGTAATATAACCAAATCATAGCTAGTATTCCTAATATTAAGAAATTCTCACCAAGCAACCAACTTATATAGTTAGGTTAGCATTTATAGAATGTTTATTGTTCTTTGGATTGTGTCTGCAGGTTTATATACACGCATTGTCGGACTATTGGGTTGTCGGACTATTGGGTTGTTGGACCAATGGGCTGTCGGACTATTGGCTTGTCGGACTATTGGGTTGTCGGACTATTGAATTCAGCACGTGGAATTCAGTTGTTCTAAACCATTATTTTTATATTTTTGTTGTATTTTTCTATAATTATATTCAGTTAAGTACTAGTACGTATTTCATGTTTAAAAGAATATATTTATCTGTTGGGCGACTTGTCTTGTCGGGTGGGCGACTTGTCTTGAAACGGAGGGTGACTCGTCTTGGAATAGCGAGGGCGAGTTGTCTTGGAGCGACTTGACTCATTTATTTTTTTTTGTTGACAAATAATAAAAGTTGTAGATTTCAGGTTGTTTCAAAATGCACCAATTTACCTTCTGCACTTGAGAGATGTTCAGTTTTAAATTTCTTCTTTTCTTTTCGTCCATTTTATGTCTTTACACATGATGTAGTAATCCTGCAGACGACAAATCTTGTGCCCATTGTATCGGAAGTAGGAAAAAATGGAAAGGGACGATACTCTTCCTTGCGTTTATAACTCAATTTTCGAATGACCTTTTTAATTTAAATATATACAAATATTTCATCGTTTGATCTTTTAGAAATTAAATAAACCGATTAGAAATCGATGTATGTTTCTAAATAGAAGACCATGAAAGACTTTTTAAAAGAAAAAATAAATGTTTATATATTCTTTTCCTCATCATTATTTCTTAAATAATGATCAGTAAAAGACTTGTTTTATGTTCACGCTTACAATCATAATTTTGATGAGATCACACAAAATTAATTATCACCACACTACATCCAAAATAACTATCAAAGAAACCGAACTTGATCACAATATGCCGACTAATTACATAAATTTGAGTAAAATAACCAATAAAACATTTAATTAATCATTTTTAACTTTTAATACCATTTTGATTACGATTTTAGTACGAATTGACCATCCGTCGGGTACGATTGACTTAGCGATGAGTACGAATGGACCATATTTGTAAGGGTACGAAATGACCATAATTCCTTTGAATTTGCTATTAAAGAAATACAGCTTCATTATCAATATTTCCTATACTAACAGCTTGTGTACACAAGTGGATAGTATAAGAAATGTTGAAAGCTATCTCTCCAATAGCAAACAAAATTTCAAAGGGACTTGTGGCAAATCAACCATAGGTTTGTTGAATTTAATAAAAAATTAGGTAGTAAAGTATGTTATACTTCATCGGTAAACGGATAGAAAGTCACAGGAAAAAAAGGTCACACGAAAAATAGTAACAGTTTTAATAGGAAAAAAGTCGCAGGAAAAAAAGTCACAAGAAAAAAAGTCACAGGAAAAAAGTCACAATTAATAAGTTGTCTTTGTCACATATGTTGTCATCATATGAAAATATTTTTATGTTTATTATAATTATAGTCATATTGTTATGTAAAACTTGTGTTTTTACTTTATTACTTATTAGTTATTTAATACCGATTAAGGATGTTCGCTGCTTATACTCATAATAAATAGGATGCTTTCTTTTATGCATTTTTGTATGTAGTAGACATATACATATATAATTTTTTTTTAAATCATAGGTTCGTGGGCTTGTTTTTTCGGTAGGGTCAAATTTCTAACATGTGTAATCATCAAATGTTCACAAAATGTGGACATGGAGTTCATATCATAAAAGCGATAAAAAAAAATTTCAGTAGATATATTTATTGAATCTTAATAATAGCAATCTTCTTCTTCTTATAGAGTATATCCTCCACAATCTGGAGCGTTCACTATTGACAAGTGACAAGCGGATAAGCAACTGAATTTTGATTATACGTGTAGCAACGGTGTGCATGTGCAGGCTAAAACATTAAAAGAAAATGCAATAAACCTAAGTGCAATCCAGTATATAACGACACAGGTCCAAGGTATATAAGCTAAATCCGGATACTGGTGTGAAATGTATAGCTCCTAATCCACTAACCACCACCATATCATACATGGGATCTAGGCTAACATTCACTAAAAGAGTTCGTGCAACACCCACTACATAGAGCTATATATATACAAAGCGACAGTTGATTGTCTCTTGCCTATGAAGCGTTATGATAAGTTAAGTTATAATATATATATTTGAGTTTAGATACAGCACAAAAATAAGTGTGGTTATAGGTAAATCACACAAGAAGTTTGCATCAGGTGGACTCATCAAAAACAAAAAGGGAGGTCTAAAAATGCCTAACGATTAAGAAACTAAAATTTAAACGTGAATTAAAAATAAATATGCAATCACACAACATATATGAGTTACATTTTCATAAAGAAAAACATACATTGTACATCTCAATTTAAGATTTTAGCAGTTATATATAATATTGAAAAAAAGTACGGGAAAATGTATCATCCATGTATTTTTGTTTAAATTTAACCCTTTCTTATAAATACAAAGTCCCAAAATTTACACACAATCTTTATTGTACATTTACCTTTTAATACACGAAGGAAAAATCGAAGAATGTGTCCATGTGACAGATGCCCCCGCAAAATGAAATCTCAAATAGAAAGTAGTTTTCCGACAGGTCCGACAGTTGCTTATGACGTACAAATTGTGATACTGTATTTGTTTTTGTTTGAATGGTGTTTTAACGCCACTTACAGCAATTTTTCAGCTATTTCATGGCGACCAGTTTTTATTGGGGGAGGAAGCCGGAGTACCCGGAGAGAACCCCCGAAATTGTGATACTGAACCACCCTGCCAAATTTCAAATTGTTCTCATGTACGGTTTCTGAGAAAAGCTTGACGGACATGCGCACAGACGAACGGACGGACGGACATGAGTAAAATTTAATGCCCCCGGACATGTCGTCGCGGGGGCATAAAAAATATAGGTTCGTGCGCTAAATTTGTCGTCAGGTCCAAAAAACTCTTATTTTGATGTCTTACGTGTGAGAATTTTTACGTGTAAGTCTTACATGTAGTCTTACACGTACAAATTTTTGTTGGAGTTATGGCCCTTAAGTTTGAACTTCGAAATTTACTGAAAATCCTCATTTATCATCTTGTCAGCGCAACTTCTCTTAAACTTCTGAACATAATTTAACGAAACTTTGTATGCAGTAAGGACACCATATGATATGTAGTTGTGCATTTCACCAGGAAATTTTGTTCTTCAAATTTTTATTGGCGTTATAGATGTTTGAACTTAGAATTTTAGGGAAAAGGGGGGGGGGGAGACATTGATGGCAAAAACAAATTTTAATTAAATGAGTTGTGGGTAAGAGGTGTAACAGGCAGTAGGATGGTTTATTTGTACGTGTAAGACTGACATGTAAGACTTACACGTAAAAATTCTCACACGTCAGACTTACACGTAAAAATTCGTACACGTAAAAAAAATCTTACACGTAAAAATTCTTACACTTTAAAAAAATCTTACACGTAAAAAATCTTACATGTAAAAAAATGTAACCTGTAACCCTTAGACGTTTTTGTCCATTTTGGCGTTCCATATTATACAGTATCTTTCAAATCGAATATATGCTATATAGATTCAAATCGTCATAATAGTGATGGCGTTCTCGAAGCTTCCCTAAATGCCTATTCAAACTTAAGAATAACCTGCAGCTAGACTAAGAAAATTATTTGGATGTCTCACGAAGAAACTTTTTAACTTATGACGTCCCAACGATATCCCTAATATCTGTAAAAATGTTTAAGGTAATTTAATTACATCATATGCCGTTAGCAAACAAAAATATAAATTCGACCACTTTTTTTTCTTTTATTTTGTACATGTGTACTTCTTCTTTGATGCAAATCATTCATCGGATTTAAAATAAGTACCGTCAAGAAAAGAGATCTAACGAGATTGACTTGCAAATTTATTTAGGAGCAGTGGCAAAGAATAAGCATATATTGTGCAATAAAAATGTATGAAACACAAACCACAAAGTGGAAGATATTGAAACAAGAGGTCTACGTACTTGTCCGACGGTAAAAAAAAAAAAACAAACATCGCTCCGATCAGACAGGAGACTCGGCGGACCAATTCCCTCACGGATGCCTAACATTCAGACCATTTACAATATGGAAGCTGCACGTGGCATTAACTCTTAATTTAGTGTCACCATAATTTGTAGGAAAGGGGAAAGGAAATTGATCACATCGTTGGTCTTCGTACATATGCATGGAACCTTTTATATGCACAAGTCGAAAATCGTTTGTCTTGATAGTCAGTGTTTTTAACAAAAGGTCGCAAGCGTAAAATGCACTGTAAGTACTGACGTCACAATGCATTTCCCTTTGATCTTCCAACACTTGCGATAGAACCGAACCAATAATTATATACAAATATTTGTCGAAAGCGGACCCAAAATGTTAACAGTACGGGTCCGAGCAGATACGACAACGGTTAACTGTACAAAACTTATAGCATTGTTAATAAACAGGGGTATTGGCATTGCTAGTGGCAGTCTGCACCTACAATCTTATGATTATTTGATACAACTATTAATGACTACATGTATATATATATAAAGTGGTGTATGATGTCAAATCATTTTCATGAACACATCAAATCACACACTGCAGTAATGGAAGCAGGAGGTTTGGCATGCCATAAAACCTGGGTTAACCCATGCCTTTATTAAGTCAGGACCTTTACTGTAGTTTTAGTTCTTGATTCTTGAATTTGCTAGTTTCTTGGACTTTGATTTGAGGATTGTCATTTTGACAGTTCTCTTGGCGTTTGGTATTTTGTAAATACGTTCATTTATTCTGGAGACAGTGTGTAGTCCTACGAAAAGGAAAGAGATAGCCTTCCAATGACTTCGTGTTGTGTTTTACTTCTGTCGGCACATGTAATTGTTATAATACACTGGCCGTAATGACTCGGTTCAGTTGGCGAACATAAATTATTCAAAGTATAGTTTTGAAGCTTACGTAATCAGGGTTATAGAGAATACTTGATCAGATTGGAATTTATGACTTCGCTGCTCTGCGCTGCTTTTATAGACCTAGTTAAAAATGTCTTAAATCAAAGATTGTGTGATTATGTTAAACAGGTTAGACTTCCGGAAGATTACTACATTACAGTTTGTATATATATCAGAATGCGGCCAAAGTTGACATAAGAAAATTTGTAAATCAGAAACCTTCAATATTAAGTGTTTTCCTATCATTACAACAATGGAAATATTTGAAGGAACTTCAACCACATATTGAATCTTCAATCAAAAGTGCTCTTACTTGAACCACTAACAACCACCAGTTCTCTTCCTATGCATGAAGACATTTATTGCATTGAGCCTATTTAATGCATGCCAAACTTTGATTTATATCTTTTATTTCAACAAGAATAAACATCAACAGCATAAACAGTTTAACACAAGTATATCACGAAATTTTATTAGCTTTAAATAATGGGCACAACACAGCTGTAACTTTCTACGATATAAGTCGTGCTTTTGACAGAGTCGGGATCAAAGGTCTCATTTTTAAACTAGAGAATTATGGTATAAAAGGAACCCTTCTAATGTGGGTGAAGTCCTATTTAGAAGATAGACAACAAAAAGTTGTTCTAAAAGATGGCATATCTGATCTTGGATACTTAAAAGCTGGTGTACCCCAGGGATCAGTACTTGGTCTATCCTTTTCCTCATATATGTTAATGACATTGCTGATGAAGTATTAGGATTATGTCGACTGTATGCCGACGACACTTCAATGGGGCATACTGCTCCCGATGAACAAACTCTTGTTAATATGGTTAACACTGACTTAGAAAATATCTCTAAGTGGTCTAATGATTGGTTAGTCAAATTAAACCCAGAAAAAACTGATATAATGGTATTTAGCACTAAAGCTCGACACTCAACATTGCGATTTAAATTTAACAACGTTCTCATCGACCCAGTTGTCTCTCACAAACACATGGGTATAATATTCAGTTTCGATGGCAAATGGACTGTGCACATTAATAGCATTATTGATAAAGCTTCAAAGCAGTTAAACGTTTTGCGAAAACTTAAATTTAAATTAAATAGAGAATACTTAGAGCGAATTTATCTGACATTTATTCTTCCAATTCTAGAATATTCCTGAGAGGTGTGGGACAACTGTGGTCAGGCTAACGCTGAACGTTTAGAAAAACTTAATCTTCAAGCTGGGAGAATTATCACTGGACTTACTATGTATGCCAGTTTAGACTCTATCTTTCAAGAGACTGGATGGGAGCCCCTTGCACGTTTGTTTTGTTTGTTTGATGGTGTTTAACGCCACTTTCAGCAATTTTTCAGCTATAACATGGCGTCCAGTTTTTATTGGGGGAGGAAGCCGGAGTACCCGGAGAAAACCCCCGACCAGCGGTAGGAAAACTGGCAATCCTTGTCAATTAAGATTGGAGTCGAGTACACCCTGCCTGCAGTGAGAATCGAACCCGCAATCTCAGTGTTGACAGACCACGTGATCAATAGTAGACGAACTACCTTGACCACTCGGCCACCGAGGCCCCCCCCTTGCACGTAGACGGGAACGGAAAAAACTTGTTCTTTTCTATAATATTGTCCATGGTCAATGTCCGGAATATCTAGCTGATCTAATGCCGCCACTTGTCGCTGAAACCACAGTTTATAATTTACGCAGTAGTCAAAATTACTCTGTTCCATTAACACGTCTTACTTTATTCCAACAATCCTTCTTCCCATCTACACTAAAACTTTGGAATGATCTAGACATATCTATACGAAATTCGCCTTCAGTAGATATTTTCAAGTGTTCATTGAGAGCAAGATATTGCCGTTACAAAAAACCACCGGCCTATTACTTCATTGGCAATAGACATTTAAACATTCTTCATACCAGACTACGCCAAAAATGCAGTTCACTAAAACATGACCTATTTAGAGCCAAACTTATTGAAAATTCGATCTGTTCATGTAGTACTGCATCTGAAACTGTAGAACACTATTTTATGTCCTGCAAAAACTACCATATACCTAGACTTAAATTACAAACAAATTTACTATTGGTTAATTTTCGTTTCGATCTGAACACACTGTTATATGCATGGAGTAGTTAATGACAGCTATGAAAACAACTGCTTACTATTTCAGCACGTTCAGTTATATATCAAAGAAACTGGACGATTCACAAGTAATTAAGGTTTCATTGTAAAACGGAGTTGCATCAATTTTCGTCCCGCCCCCCCCCCTTTTCCCCTTTTGTTTTTGTTTCTTGTTTTGCTTCCTAAATACTTTGTATATGTACTATGTAAAATGTACAACTCAAGTGAATGTTCATATAGATTTCTTAGGTCATGTTTATACCCATGTCTGTCATAGTTGTTTGTAAATTATATTTATACGATAACAGTTAATGTCAATACATGTATAATGTGTAAATCCCGGAGAAGGCGATTCTAAATTGTTATAATTTGTGCCTGATCCGATTGTCTTCTGTTTTTGACAATAAAATATGTTTTAAACTAACAGATTTTAAACAGACAAAAGACTTGAAATTAACATAATAACAGAATAATCTTTCAAGGTCTTTATTAATATATGATGACCATAAAGGTCACTATTAAAGGACATTTTAAATTAATCAAAATGAGAAAAATTAACGACCTAATAGATGAAATAATAAATGTTCGTTATTAGTCTAAAATTATAAAATAATATAACGCTGTAAATATTTTTTACACTACTAAATTATTAAAAAAAATTAACAACTTCTATTTACATGATTATCTAGAAAAAGTGTCTCAATAGTCAGCCAAAGCATAAAACGAAGTACTGTGAAGAATTTTTCTTAAAAAAGCTTTACAGTATTTTTTTCTCATTGAGGTAGAAAAAAACGATAAATGTATGACACTGGAAAAATGTAACAGTTAAAAAATGTCGAAAAACAGATGAAAAAATGTAACAGTTATAAAAAAATGTTGAAAAACAGATGGAAAATGTAACAGTTATAAAAAAATGTTAAAAAACAGATGGAAAAATGTAACAGTTATAAACATGTAAAAAAATCAGAAAACACCATATATACATAACACCTAAAAGACTAGCACCTTGAAGTATCCTTCATCCTATAAGGATATGAAAACAAAAACAAACAATTCACATTAAAACATATGTGCAGTTTTCATCAACAACCAATGATATCAATTTTTTTTTAAATAATAAAACTGAACCACTTTGAAATCTTATTATATGAACTGGGATTGGTTGTTATAACAAATCATATTAAAGGACTTAACATGAAAGCCATCATTAAAGGAAATCTACCATGACAAAAATTAAAAATTATCAATGCAATTTAGAACAATTTAAACAGTGAGAAAGGCTAATTACATTTAATAAATGATTAAGGAAACCTTTGTAAACTGGAACTGAAATTTTAAATTTAATTTACAAGAACCAACCAATGTGTAGTTCAGCAAAAAAGTAAAAACACATAATATTACCTTTAAAATTGCAATTTGAAAACACAAACGTTTTGCACCATTTAAACTATATAAAACAATAAAAACAAACGAAACCTACGGTGGGATATATCTGCCCCTACTTGTCACATAACTAAATCTACATACTTTGTGAAATAATAAATTTAGCTCAATGCAATAAATGTCTTCATGCATAGGAAGAGAACTGGTGGTTATTAGTGGTTCAAGTAAGAGCACTTTTGATTGAAGAGTCAATATGGTTGAAGTGCCTTCAAATATTTCCATTGATGTAATGATAGGAAAACACTTAATATTGAAGGCTTCTGATTTACAAATTTTCTTATGTCGACTCTGACCGCATTCTGATATATACAAACTGTAATGTAGTACTCTTCCGGAAGTCTAAACTGTTTAACATAATCACATAAGGTTTGATTAAGACATAACTGTAATCCTCAACCACAGGTTCTCCTGACCACTGAATACAATCTGAACTATTCCAATTTTTTTCCATTTGATAGACTGTACTTGTCATCATTAAAGTTACGCCTGTCAAAGAAATGAGTGCGACAACACCTAACAGTTTTATCACACTGAAATGGATTTCATAGTTTTGATACAGCGAATCCAAACTAGATCTAATGCTATTATATCGTCGACGGTCGGATGGCAAGATCTCGGGGGAAAACATGCTGCTCTATTTCAAACAATTGAATTAATGATATTGAAAGCCTAACAAATATATATATATATATATATATATATATATATATATATATATATATATATATATATATATATATACCAAACATCTATAGCCTCCATGAACAATTTACTGTTGACGTTATACTGTCCGCTAATTCTTTTCCGATTGACACTTTTGACCTTTCAAAATATGTCATATTTTTCTGATGACGTCATGACAAAATCCGGACTCACCTTACTGAACCACCAAATAACATAGAGTTTTGAAATAAAAAATGTCATCAAAAGCTCTATTTGATAAATTATTTTCAGATGTTAACGACTTCCGAGTTAGAAACCCGTAGTGTTATTTATACTTTTGAGCATCTTCGCTAGCCAAGTGATCGTAACACTTGGCTAGCGAAGATGACTTTTGAGATTCTTTTTGCCTTTTTTCAGTTTGATCATAGCGCATGCATTTTATTGAGGAAAATACCTTCAAACAGGACAAGTGACAGTTTTTATCAGTTACAGATGAAGTCGATGACTCAAACACTCTGATGGCAAAACCCTAAACCCCTCTGTGATAGAGACCCTATTAAACTTTCTGTACATTTGGTCTTAGATCGCTTTGTATATTAATTATCGAATTCTGGGAAAAGGATACAAATTTTAATTCGTCACTTTGTATTATAATTTTTGGTTGCATTTTTGTTGTATATCACACAAAATACCGACGGCATTTCTGATGTATTTTACATTTCTAACCAGTATAATGAATTCTCCAGAAGTAATTTAATTAAGGCTCTATTCTTCACAATTGTCATTAGGTACATCTGGAACTCGAGTTGAGTTATAGGTTCCTGTGTACATTTTCAATTAATGGAAATGAAATGTGTTGCTCCGTTTTACATTAGGTCTAAGCAAATACATATAAGAATCTTTTATTTTCTTAGAAAACAGAACTCAAGTTTAAAGGAAAAATATATAACTGCTGCTATAGATATGTGGTAACAAGAAAACATGCAGCTTTCCTTCAACAAATTTCAAACAAACTATCAGTCCACTGGATAAACGTATAACATCTAAAAGAATTCGGAAAATAAGCTTCAGAGAACGTAGCAAGTACAACAAAGTCATGGAATGTACGAAAACAGCATTATCATAAAGTGTCATATGTGTTCAAATAAACCAAGGGCGAACTGACTAAGGCAGGGAATATTTTAGGGCTGACAACTTGGGACCAAGAAGGACCAAAACACACTAAAAGCAAAAAGTAAAAGAAGAAGGTGAACGGCTTTTTGTTGAATAATTGTATTGAACAGTTTTTAAAAATCTTTCTTTCTTCTAAAATTGTCAAACTAAATAGACAAAAAACGTAATCGTTCAAGTTCAGATTTCAATACCGATTGTCCTATGTTTAACAATTCATTTTGTGATTTTTGTTTATAACATTTATCACAATAAGCTTAAGCAGACTTTCTGAGGTTAAGACCCAAATTATATGACAGGCGAGATCATAAATTTTTCACTGTATAGAGGCACGTATGCAACACACACTTGTGGACTAGGACTAGACTGGGAGGGTTCCCAGTGCTCGACTCAGAGCAGCCTAGCGCGTACCCGGGTAGCGGATAAGGTAGACTCTTAGTTAGGGGTTGTCAGGAAAGAATGGCCCTGGCTCATTGCAGCCACTTCAAAAACGCTTAATTTGTCACCCCTACCCAGTAACTCCTTACATATCCAGTCCCATCCCACCCCCATTTCGTCCTGAATATAGCTGAAATACTGCTCTCTGGATGTAAGGCAAACATCCAATCCATCAATCACACTTGTGGAGTCTATGTATTTTAGCATTCCCATGCCTGCAATTCATATATGTCCTACATGCAACCTCACAACTCACAATAAATGATCGTTACACTGGTGTTACTATTTCAGCAAGATATGCTCACCCTTAGCAAGTGATAGCAAGTATTTTTGTTTATTGATTTGCACGTGTTCTGTCAACAACGCGGGGCAGGGTGTACTTCACAGTAATCTTACTTGACAAAGATTGCCAGTTTTCCTACCACAGGTCATGGTGTTTTTACAAGGTACTCAGGCTTCCTCCCCAATAAAAACTGGAGGCCATGATATAGTTGAAAAAAGCATTACTAGCAAAAATTAATTCCTTTAAAACGATGGTTTGTAGTAAAGCTGTACATTGTGAACAAATGAAACATTCAGATTTATGTAACTTTTAAATGAGTTGTGATCATAAATTAGTCAAGGTTAAATGATGCAAGACTAGTTTTAATTAATTCAATGAAAAAGACTGACAAGAGATGGTTACAATTTATTTTCATTAGAACTTAGCCCATAATAACAATATGCATCTAAAAACTCATGTGCATTTCTTTGTAACACACCAGGAGAAAACTTTAAAAAGAACTACACTAAAACTTAATTGATTTTTTCTGGTCCTAATGGCTCACCTGGAACACGAATGATTTCAAGATATCTTTAAATTTTAGCAATTTACACTTTCAGTCCAGTTGTTAAAGCTTTTAAGTTACTGGGAACAAACTAAAGTTCTTCAAGAATTTTGATTAAGTTTAAACCCAAAGTAGCGTAATTAATCGCAATAACTTTTGCTTTTAAAGGCAAAGTATCGCATTTAACTTTTTAGCGTTTAATTGCAAAGTATTGCATTTAGTTACAATAATTATTGCGTTTAATCGCAATATTTTGCATTTAAACACAAAGAAAAATTCCAACAAAGTGGCCAGAATAAGCTTCCGTATGAAAATGCAGTTTTTGAAATGATATGCTAATTATTTAAAAAAAATCATTTTAACATATAGATTTTTTAACAACTAATTTCTAAAATAATAATTGCACACGAATAAACATTTGTCTGATAGAAATGCACAACTATTATCTATCGAAAAATACCTGTTTTTGCACTTTTAAATCTGATTAGGTAAAACTGTTGTTCTAATATGGAAGGATAAGTGTTAAAACTGACTAATTAGATGTTGTAGGTATATAAATTAAGAGGCCGAAAAAAAAAGGAAAAATTATTTACCAAACAACGGAAATAATTTAATAACGTGTAGAAAACCCCGGATGTTTTTTTTTTTCAACAATGAATAAAATCGTCACATGGGCAAAATTATTGTATCTAAGAGCCCAATTCTCTACTCTTTTAATTTTATAGTCTAAAACGGATTTATCACAGACAGAAAACAAATTGCATCATTTTTAACACATGGAACAAACAGTTAAATTTTAAATGCATATTTTATATCACCTGAAAGGATTAAAAAAGAATTAGCCTTTGTATGGTAAACAACCTTTATACTTTAAAGAAAGAGCTATAAGATGCCATCAGACAATTTCTGAAATATTATATGTGTATGCCTTGTCCATTGGGTTAATTTAGTAATTTACAGCCTTGCTAAAGATGAATTATAGGCCTTGTATTGCTGATGTTTTTAAGGTCACAGGACAAAAACAGCAAATTTAACTAGAGGCTCCCAGGAGCCTGTATCGCTCACCTGAACCTGAAACCAAACAACCCTTTTTTATCCAGCTTTTCATTGCTATAAGGAATTGCCCAACACTTCTGCAAAATCATTAATTTTGACCTTTTAAGGGAAATTACTCCTATAAGGAGGAGCTTTTGATGCTTAGAGGGAGAAGGGAGGTTCACTTCAAATTTGCTGTACCTGTTATACTTTTTTAACTATCAGTCAAAAACTCTTTCGACTCCCACCCCCCCCCCCCTTTTTTCATTTTTTCTATTTTAAGCCAACGTAGCTATGTAGGTAGTCAGGTGTCATGATTTGCAAAATTTTGGTAGAGGACGTCCTAAAGATGATGTGTGCAATGTTTCAAAGCAGTCCTTTCATTGGTTAAAGAGGAGAAGATTTTTTAAAATCAAGTAAAATTGATTAAAAAAATGTTTAAGGAGAATAATTCCTAAACGGTTCATCAGACAATCTTGACCCTTAAGTCATTTTTGTAGCCCTCATAGAGCAGAACAATTAAGCAATGCTAACTTTTTCTCTAGTTCTAATAATTTTTAAGATTTTGAGGCAAAAATGTTAAAAATAATCAATTTGGACAATTAAAGGGCAATAACTCCTATAAGGAGTCATCATACAACTTCAACCCAATGGAGTGTTTCGTAGAGCTTTTGATGCAGATGAAGGCATGTCTCTTCTGTTTTCCTGTATCTGTTACACTTTTTTTAAATATAAGCCTAAACTGTATTTCCCCCCCCCCTTTCCGTCCTATTTTTAGCCATGGTGGCCATGTTGGTTAATCTGCAGCCATGGTTGGTACAAACTTGGTTGAGGACATTTGACGGATGATGTGTACAAAGTTTCAAAGCAGTTCTTTCAGTTGTTTCAGAGGAGAAGATTTTAAAAAATAAATTAAAACCGATTAAAAAAAACAGTTCAAGGGGAATAACTCTTAAACGGTTAATCAGACAATCTTGACCCTAAAGTCATTTTTGTAGCCCTCATAGAGCAGAACAATTAAGCAATGCTAACTTTTTCTCTAGTTCTAATAATTTTCAAGATTTTGAGGCAAAAATGGCAAAAATCATCAATTTTGACAATTAAAGGGCAATAACTCCTACAAGGAGTCATCATACAACTTTGACCCAATGGAGTGTTTTGTAGAGCTTTAGATGCTGAAGAAGGAAGATCTGTTCAGTTTTCCTGTATCTGTTATACTTTTTGAACTATAAACAAAAAACTGTATTTTGACCCCCCTGTTCTATTTTTAGCAATGGCGGCCATGTTGGTTGGTCTGAGGCCATGATTTGGGCAAACTTGGTAGAGGACATTTTACTGATGATGTGTGCAAAGTTTCAAAGCAATCCCTTCAGTGGTTTTGGAGAAGATTTTTGAAGAAAAGTTAACGACGACGACGACGACGGACGACAAGTGATGGCAATAGCTCACATGACCCTTCGGGTCAGGTGAGCTAATAAAAAATTGTCATTAAAGCTCAATAACTCCTACGTGGTTCAACAACTTTGTACCAACAAAGTGTTTTGTAGGCATTGTCTTGCTGATCATTTCAGCAACTTATAGTTTCACTCCAGCTGTTATAATTTTTAGGTTACAGAACAAAAACTGAAAATTTAATATAAAGTCATCATTAAAGGGCAATAATTCTTTTAAAGGAGTGGTCCAACAATTTTGGACCAACAAAGTGTTTTGTAGGCATTGTCTTGCTGATCATTTAAGCAAATTTACAATTTAATTCTATCTCGCATAGTTTTCAAGTTATTTTGTAAAACCTGAAAACTTTGTGAAATCATATTTTAAGGACAATAATTCCAATAGGAAGTCCAGTTTGAAACAAATTAGCCAAGTGGTTTCTGAGGACAAGATTTTTGAAAAAGTTTACAACAGATGACAGACGCCAAGGGATGAGAATAGCACACAAGTACGGTCCAGATAAGCTAAAAAGAGAAACAAAAAAGGTATATAAATTTTGTTGTTATTTCTTAATGAAATATTTACAAATAAACACTGACTGATGTATACTATATTTTTGTATTGCTTTTGTAGAGATGCTGATTATTGAAAGACGTGTCTCAATAAAATCTGTTTGTACACAAATAAAATGTATCATAAAAAAACTGTACATAACCTTTGGCATGCAGATCAATAAATTGTGAAAATTACAATTTAATTAAAATTAAATCTTCCATTATGTCCACCCAAATAAAACTTGAGTGGAGCAAGTACAAGATTTAACTTGAATAAGATTCAATAAATTATTAATAAAATTTGCTGTTACAACAAATTTGCATTTATAATCAATATAAATGCATGTAACTTATATTAAAATACAATGTATATAACTTTCAAAATACTATAAAATATTCTGATCAGGATCTGTAGTGTTAAAACACACATTATTAAAAAAGTCATTCATTTCACAATAAATGCTGGTTATATAAGGAGATACAGATACAAAAATAAATGTGATAAAATATTATCCCAAAAAACTGTTTAAATAGAAGAAAAACCTAGTATATGTGAATAAAATACCATCACTAGAAACCCTTTAACTCGAAGAAAAACATAGTGTATGTGAATAAAATATCATCACTAAAACTGTTTAACTTGAAGAAAAACCAAGTATATGTGAATAAAATATCATCACTTAAACTGTTTAACTTGAAGAAAAACCTAGTGTATGTGAATAAAATATCATCACTTAAACTGTTTAACTTGAAGAAAAACATAGTGTATGTGAATAAAATATCATCACTAAAACTGTTTAACTTGAAGAAAAACCAAGTATATGTGAATAAAATATCATCACTAAAACTGTTTAACTTGAAGAAAAACCTAGTGTATGTGAATAAAATAATCATCACTAAAACTTGTTTAAATGAAAGAAAAACCTAGTGTATGTGAATAAAATATCATCACTAAAACTGTTTAACTTGACGAAAAACCAAGTATATGTGAAAAAAATATCACTAAAACTGTTTAACTTGAAGAAAAACCTAGTGTATATGAAAAAAAAAATATCACTAAAACTGTTTAACTTGAAGAAAAACCTAGTGTATGTGAATAAAATAATCATCACTAAAACTTGTTTAAATGAAAGAAAAACATAGTGTATGTGAATAAAATATCACTAAAAACTGTTTAACTTGAAGAATATCCTAGTGTATGTGAATACAATACCAAACTAATCAGTTGAGTAACAAATATAAACATGAAAAAGAAGCTAACCAAACATTATACATGTAATTACACTGATCACTTAAAGACAAAACAGTTACCCGCAGGTTAAACGGAATGTTATCAACATTTTGCATGCACCAGATATCACATAACAAATACTATAACTGCAATAGTCATAGGCTTTGCTGAACTAGATATGTTACTTTTGATGAATAGTGAAGAACTGATTGCAAAGGAACATACATTTCAATGCAAAACGTTCACACCAAAAAAAAAATACAGGCAACTTGTGAATTAAGGGTAGACCATGGAACAGGATAAATAGATAACATCAACAAACTGTCCATCATAGATGTAGATTTTCTTTATATGTATATTTATATGTGCCCTTTTATAGCAGGTTTGATAAAAATAACAATCTTTAAATTTTGGATAATCTTTAACAACATGTAACAATACAACCTTAATCTGCTAATGCAGGGAAATTCTAGAAACCATGGTGGATTTCAATCTAGTATGTTGTGCAAGTCTCACAACACACAAGTGATATTCAAAATATGTTGTGTACAAATATCACTGATAGATACAATGATAAACACCATATCCAGTGCTAGAAAATAACACAATAAAAAATTGAAGAATGTGTCCATGGGACACGGATGCCCCCGCTAAAGGAAGTCCAAAACAGGAAGTAGTTGTCCAACAGGTCTGAAAGTCGCTTAGGACGTACAACTTGTGATACTGAACCACAATGCCAAATTTCAAATTGTTCTCATGTACGGTTTCTGAGAAAAGCTTGACAGAAATTTTCATACTCATGTTAACACATTTTCATATCGGCCCAATCGCAAACAGGAAGTAGTTGTCCGACAGGTCTGAAAGTTGCTTAGGACGTACAACTTGTGATACTGAACCACCCTGCCAAATTTCAAATTGTTCTCATGTACGGTTTCTGAGAAAAGCTTGACGGAAATTTTCATACTCATGTTAACACATTTTCATATCGGCCCAGTCACAAACAGGAAGTAGTTGTCCGACAGGTCTGAAAGTCGCTTAGGACGTACAACTTGTGATACTGAACCACCCTGCCAAATTTCAAATTGTTCTGATGTACGGTTTCTGAGAAAAGCTTGACGGAAATTCGTACGGACGTACAGACGGACGGACGGACAGACGGACGGACGGACGGACAGACGGACGGACATGAGTAAAACTTAATGCCCCCCGACATGTCGTCGCGGGGGCATAAAAAGTTGTTTAACTTTTTTTCAAGGCGATTTCAAAAATGACACATAATAATTTTCGATGAATACAGTATTCTTCATGTGTTAGTAATAGGCATCTTGTACTTTAGCAGCTTCTTGGACTATGACTCCTTCATTTCCAAAAAGCTTCACATTTGGTGAGACTTCTTTCCATGTGGCTTTGCTATTGTCCTGTGAATAAAACAAAACTGCTATGGTTATTTCTTAAAAGTGCAAAGCAAGCTACAAGCCAAGTTTAAAGTCATTTTTGTAAGCAACATTACTCCATCTCAACTTTTAAAAACTAGAAATTTTAATTCTTTGATTGACAACAATTCCTAGTGACCATCTTTGAAACAATTGTTGATTCACATCCTCATTCCCCTGTATCCTTTACCTTTCTTTTTTAAGAATTTGATCATACTGCCCGATAAATACCTGAAAATCACAAAATCCTATCAATGTGAATATGACAATGAATTGTTGCAATATGACAGCTTAATATTTTAATCATGAATAAAAGCCATGCTATGGAAATAATAATAAACATCCAGGTACTGCAAATAAAATGAACTTTCTTGTATTAAATGATCTTGCAATTAACCTCTAGAATTTATCAAATTTTATGAAAAGACTATTTATAAAGCAGTTAAAATAGAAAAGGTTGTGGAGCATTATGGACTTGACCTTAAACTTCTTTATATTTTAACAATCCATTTTCCTGATATAAGCAAAGGAAATAAACATTCAGATACTAGTATCTTTAGAAATGAAACAAGTCATGACTATGACATTAATAGACGTAAATATCCTTGACCTATTGATCTTGGCATATATTATGCATTTATTACGATTAACCATTTCATACACATGGAAAATAAAAAATTAAAAAATATTATTTGACCTTTACAATGTGGTAGTTCAACATTGAATAATTTATCAAAATCTATTATAGTCATTTAGATTTCTATTTATAATAAATTTCCAAAGGGAAATAATTCTTATAAAGTGTCATTCCATATATTATGCCACTTGAAGACATTTTAGGGGATCTACATTTTGGTCACAGTTTCAGTTAAAAATTGTGAATGGTTAAGATCAGCACACAACAGTAAATAAAAATGAGTAAAAATGAACTTTGAACTCTTTCAAAGTCAAAGTCAATGATGACCAGTAGTGAACATTCTATATTAATATATATTATAGTTACTGAGATCTGGATTTTAATAAATCTCTTTCATCCTGGAGAGATAACTCTTAAAAAGGGTAAATAAATATATATGACAATTTAAGATCTTAACAAAATCTTCATTTTGGTCAATAGTAAGAGAGATCTGCACACAACACAAGGCACAAATAGAATGTGACTTTGACCTCTGACAATGTGACCCCTTTTCAATGTCAAGTCCATTACAACCCTAAGTGTCTGTCACATCTGGTTCATATGTTACAACGTTACACTGTCAACATGCAATAAAGAAGGGGAAATAACTCCTCTAATGAGGTGAAAAAATTTGTATTGTGAAATTTTAAAAAGTGTCACAATCCATCAATGACCATGTTGGAACAACTTTTATTCTAACATCTTTTATGGTTTCAAAATGTATCGGAAAGTGAAAGTGGAAAGCCTAAATAAGATAAAAAAAAACCTTGTGAAAATATCTTTATATATACATTTATAACGAAACAATTCTTACCTCAGGTAATTTGATGTCAAACATATCTCTGGAATCATAGTGAAAATTCCAGACTTCAGCTTCTACCCATGCATTGTCGGTGTTCCTAGGATCATCAATGTAACCTTTATATAACATCGTAGCACTGAATCCACTAGATTCCATTTCTGTTTTTAAACTAGTTTTAGAAGTTGTTCTGAAACGTTCATCAGTGGAACTGTACAGGCACGGTTGTGAAAGTGATCTAGATGCGTAACTGATGGATGGCCGTGATACATTACCTGTACTTCCTAAATTTGGTACAGTTACAGCAAACTGTGAAAAATACTGGAAAAGATACAAGAAATATTAATTATAAACAAAACAAACTACCCAAAATCAACAAGTATAACAATGCAATACAAAGTATTTGAGTTTTCATATGGAAACCAAATGCTTGACAGAACAACTGGTAAAAAATTTAAACCCCTGCATTTGGTAGCATATGGTATGAAAAATAGGGGTATAATCAAATTTTACAAATGCTGAAATAGGATAAATGACTTTTTTAAGTTTTACATTAATACAAAACATATTTTTTCAAACTGATATATATTATTTAAGATTTTTATACTGTTATTAGATTTCCATTTAAAGGTGTCTGATCTTCCCAAGGAATTAGCTACAAATGCCATTCCAGTAAAATTGTGAATGGATTCTTTTTGCTCCCAGTTTTATTAAAAACCTGATATAGAAATAAAATGTTCCATATTCTTTTATTCTTATATTTTCAATTCTTTTTTTATTCATTACATAAATGTCCTGACAATGAATAATTCTTTAAACGTTAATGTAAGACAGCAAAATTATATACATCGGTGAACTTTGGCATTTCAGCTCTTAATCTAAAGAGAAGCTAAATTATGTGTCTTCATATTCATTCTTTTCTTATGTTTTATATTATATTCAAGTTTAAGTAAAATTTTTCTATAAAAACCTTACAATGAGTATTTGTGTTTAAGTGGTAATACCTGAATAAGATCTCCTTGATCAAGGTTTGGCTGTCCATTGTATTCACTCTCATTCAAAACTTTTTTTGTAAATGCTTCCACCATTGTACTATAAGGCGATATCAAGCCATGGAGGGCTCCCTTCAAAATAAAAAACAATACACTTGCTATTGAAAAGACATACATTAATAATTTTTGTAATTTAAGGATTAACTACAAAAAATATTTCTCCATCCAAGAAATAAACTTTATTATAAACAAAATAATAAAAAATTAAAATTTTCAGCAATAGGAATAATATCTTTTTATCTTTTTTTTTCTCTCTCTAATATTATTATTAATTGCTTGACATTTTAAGTAAGCTTCAAATGATTTCATGGAATATAATTTTTAAAAATCAATTTTCATTATCTCTCATTAGCTACAATAATGTAGCTCCTTTTTTTATGGACGGAGCTACAAAGAGGTACCATTACTCCATATATCTATACTCCAAATATCTATAACATATTAATATGTATTTGTATTGTTTATATTTATAATTATATGGTACATGTTTATTAGCCTATAAGCTGTATTGCTTTCGGAATAAAGTATTATTATTATTATTATTATTATTATTACTCGTAATGGAGCAAGCTGGGAGTGATTCACACCCGGGGGTTTTATGCATATAATACGCTATTTAACTGTTTCCCTAAATTGCTACATACTTTTTAATGTCTTTGAAGTTTAACTGATATTTCTAGAACACCTAATTCATTAGTTTTACACCTTATTTGTAATCATGGCATTGTTGTCAAAATTTGAATTCCGGAAGTGCTTAATTTCTTAATCGATTTGGTAAAATATTTATCCAGATCAAGTTTTTTCCTGCTTTATTGCATTAGCTGGGATCAAATTTGTACAGATACGATTCTACAATTCTACACATCACAATTTAATTGTCAACAATGCCATGATTACAAAAAAAGTGTTAAAATTATTTAATTAGACATTGTAGAAATGTCAACTGAACGGCGGAGAAAGGAAAAAATATAAATTGAACAAAAATAGCAGTTTAATAGCGGAAAATATGTATAAATCTCAAGAGTGTTTTTGCTCCATTACGAGTTTTACCAGTAATGGGACCTCTTTGTATATCTGTTCATAAAAAATAAAAAAAAGGAGCTACAATAATGTACAATTCATTAAAAAAAAATGCATTTTTCCTGCATTCAACATCTGTAAAATAAGTTCTGAAACCAATAAAATTTGAATTACAAATTCTGATATAAACATGGGCACTAAATAAATCCATGCAGGTCAAAATTTTATAACACTGCCAGTCAAACCAAGTGTGGATCCTAATATATGATTTATCACTATATTCAAGGGGACATAACTGAAGTGCTGCCTCTTCGTTGCCCATATATATTGATAGCCAAAAGGCACCAGAGGAAAATATGTTGACATAATACTGAAAACTATTTTGATGAGGAGTAATCATATGAAAATTGAGTCAAAATTTATGAACACATAAAAAGTCCATTAAATGTGCATTGGCTCTTTTTAGCATATTAAAGAGCAGACTGGGTTTCCCAAAAATGCATGCATGCCCCCTTTTCTTCCATAAACCAACACTTTTCACATCATGATCTCTTAAAGACTCTGTATTGTTTATTAGCAAATAAAAGAACATTACAATAGCAAGGTCTTTGTTTCAGGCATACACTTAGTTGCTGCATTGAGTACAGATGAGTGCATGTTAACTCTGCTTAACATGAAATCTTCCATTAAGGGGCAAAGGAAAAATTGGTACTACTCAATACATTAGGAATGTCATAAAAACAATACCAGCAACATTACATTAAAAGTTAAAAATTGTCCACATCAGAAAATGGTTTAAAAATTCCTTTATAATCCCTTTTATTGCAAAAAACAAATATACAAAAATGAAGCAACTGAAATTATATAAGCCTTTTAACTGAAAAATGGTTAAAGGATAGAGCAATTCTGATGTCATACCTTTGAAAGCATATGTCCTTAAGAACCGTATTAAAAAAACACAAAAGAATCAGATAAAAAATGAATCATTAATATTCAAAAGCATAATTTTGTGTCTCCTATCCAAAATTGAAGAGGCCAGGGTCCTTATTATCAATCTAAACAATTATTTTGTTCCAGAGATTGTATTGGTAAAATATGAAAACAAATGTGTCAACTGGATAAAATGGTCATCTAGAAAGCAAAGGATCTACAGACAGACAATGTCAATTTAAAAGGAGGACAGACTGTACCACAATACAAACTTTTGAAGTCATTTACGAACTAAATATAATGAAAGTATGAAGAAATTCATTTACATTTTTATTTAAGCCTATGTTTTCCAAATATTTCAAATAATCATTGAGATTTTAACATGTTTTTAATAATATTCAAACAATAAATTGGAAGTATAACTCAAAAATCAACCTAATCCACTTAATATAATCTTCAAAAACCTTTTATAAAATTACACTAAAAAAAGCTTTAAACCTTTGTCTTGCAAACTTTATTTACCCCTGGTAAACCAAAGCAGCTGTCTTCTCCTTCTTCATTCTTCTGGACTGCAATAAATTCCAAAACTTTCTTCCCTTCCACATACAGAAAACCAGAAGGTAGACCATCTGTACCAATAGTTTGTCTCCATCTGGTACACACGGCTAAAATTTCATGATTTGGCCCCCAGCGCCACAACATTCCTTTTCCTCTGATACCCGTTCTACCCATTGGATTTCTGCAAAATAATATTAAATAATTTTGATGCCATTAACATTAATAAATGCAAGTATGATACATTAATACATTAATATATGATGGCAAGTACTTATTTCGCTGAAAGCTTGAAACATTGTTTTCAGAAAAAGAATAAGGATTTTTTTTATTTAAAAGAAATCATATTCAAGTGCATTACTGATATTATACTACTCATGGACAAAGCCTTTGTCACAAAGGTCATTAACACAAGGAAAACACTAATGGTTTCAGTTTTTCACACTACAAGATTGATAAATGTATCAAACTAAAAATTAAGAAAAAAAAACATTGAAAACATCAATTGTCATGAATTTATTCCCAAAAATTAATTTTAACTGGAGACAAGCACATAAATTAATACCTGGTTAATTATGACTACTAGTCCATTAGGTTTTAAGGAAAAGACGTAAAACTAAGGTGCCAGAATCTTCATGCTGCTAAATTATTATTTGAAACTGGATAGAAGGCACAGATGTAAATGCCTAGAAACAAATAGGTTCTCAGAACCACTGATTTTTGTTTGAAACATAATGACTTGGTTCATCAGTATCTGAATTGGACACATAGTGTTAACATCTTGTGAATTTTAGATCAAGAACTGAACATTGCATTTTCATATTCATCTGGTGAAGAAAATTATGGTCTCGGTTGTAATTGACTGCGATCTTGAATTGCAGACGGCTGGTAACAGGCTGAGGGCTAATTACTTCACAGTGTATCCACTCAGTAAACAATTGGGAATAATGTGTAATAATGCATGTTTCATAAGTATTAATATTATGGTATAAATAACTCAACTGTGTGTACAAAAGCACATGCAAGTAGTGTATAAAAGGGTATACCTGTGAAGTGGTTATATTTCAATTGATGATAAAAAGGAAATGACAAGAAGTATATTTGTTCATTCATTCAGCTACTCATATTTATATTATTTTTGTCACAAGAGATTAAGTTTTTGGTGATGTAAAACAAGTGTGGACACAGAAAGATGTCGCCTGAATTCCGCATCAGAAACCAAAAAAATTACATCATAAGCATTACGTAAATAGCATCAAATTGTTTTCATTTAAAATACACTATGCATGGTTACAGGGAAACAGACCTAATCGTAAAACTTTAACTTAGTCACTGGACCATAAAATTGAGGTCATGGTCAGTTGAAACCTAAAAGACAGTCATGTACTAATCGTTAGCAATCTATATGCCAAATACTTTAATCCTACCATGCATGGTTACATGGAAGTGCCCTAATCCAAAAACTTTAACAGTCACTGGACCGTGAAATTGAGGTCAAGGTCAGGTGACACCTACCAGGCAGTCATGTACTAGTCATCAGCAACCTATATACCAAATATTGTCATCCTACCATGTGTGGTTACAGAGGAACTGCCGTAACCCAAAAACTTTAACGTAGTCGCTGGACAATGAAATTGAGGTCAAGGTCAGTTGACACCTACCAGACAGTCATGTACTATTCATCAGCAACCTATATACCAAATATTGTCATCCTGCCATGCCTGGTTACAGAGAAACTGCCATAACCCAAAAACTTTAATGTAGTAGCTGGACCAAGAAATTGAGGTCAAGGTCAGGTGACACCTACCAGACAGTCATGTACTATTCATCAGCAACTTGTATACTAAATATTGTCATCCTACCATGCGTGGTTACAGAGAAACTGCCGTAATCCAAAAACTTTAATGTAGTCGCTGGACAATGAAATTGAGGTCAAGGTAAGGTGACACCTACCAGACAGTCATGTACTACAGTCAAATCCACTTTATCTCAAACTGGTTAATAGCAAAATTCGGTTTATGGCAAACTTTTTCCAAACACCAAACCATTTGCCATTGAACCAATGTAAAATTTACCTTTTAATTGCAAAGCATTTAATAGAAAAATTCGCCTAATTGCAAAGCAAACCTTTTGCAAAATGTTAAAAATTTCTGTTTATTTGCAAAAATTGCAATTAAATTTTAAAGTTTCACATGTTGTTGCAATTGATCATCTCCAAATAACGATGTCAATACGAAGACAGTTACATCAATTACATCGTTGGAACTGGATGCTTTAACCTTTGTATTGTTTTAAAGAATAAAAATATTATATGAAATTAGTGTTTATTCTTTATCTTCCATCAATATATTTGCACAAAATGTTGAATTACATGCAATGTGTACCTTTATTCACGTAATGTTCTTTATTTACAAAATGTAAACATCAGACGCAATATTGTTTTACATAAATCATCACGTTTGATCTACACATACATGTTCTATTTTCAGACAAACATTGAACATTCATACATTTAGTAAATTAATGATTACAATCAGATGATTAGATCAAAAGAATTTAATAAATATTTTTTCCTGTTAATCCATAGATAATTAGAAGTTAATTACCATCCATTAGAAAAGAGCTTGAACAACAAACATTTAATATTATTTTTGATATAAAATAAATCAACTGTAAGGGTTAAACATTAAGTTAACCAAAATGTCTAAGAGAAAGCGTAACAATTTGAGTTTAAGTGATCGATATGAAGTTGTTAAACTTCTTGACCAGAAGTTAACCCAGACCGAAATATCCAAAAGACTGGGTTGTTCCATATCTCAGATTTGCCATATAAACACTAAGCGTGATGAGATAAGGAATCAGTATGAATCTAACTCTAACCCAGAACGCAAACGGCAGAGAACTGGTAAATCTGCTGATGTCAAAGCGGCACTTGCAACATGGTTTACCGATGCTAGGTCTCGGGACATTCCCATCTCTGGTCCTGTCCTGGAGGAGAAAGCTAGGGACCTAGCTGTAACATTACACCAGCCAGACTTTAACCCTACTCAAGGATGGCTAGCAAGATGGAAGACAAGAAATAATATCGTTTATAAAAAACAGCACGGCGAGAAGAAAGATTCTGACATGCAGCCGGGTTGCCAACGTCCTACCAGACCTACTTCAAAGTTATAAGCCAGAAGACATTTATAACGCTGACGAGACAGGGATCTACTACAGAGCTTTACCCGACGGCACACTGACACAAAAGTCCCATGGTGGCAAAAAAGCTAAAGATCGAATAACAGCCATGGTTGCTTGCAATATGGATGGTACAGATAAAAGGCGTTTACTTGTTATTGGTAAAAGCAAAGAGCCACGATGTGTTAGAGGTGTCAAAAACTTACCAGTGACGTACCACTTCAACAAAAACTCCTGGATGACATCAGTTATATTCACCCAGTGGTTGAAAGATTTGAATCGAGACAACAACGACACATCCTTTTACTAGTGGACAACTGTAGCGCCCATCCACAAGCTGCAGGAGATGGACTTACCAACGTCAGACTTTGTTTCCTGCCTCCAAACACAACTGCAGTAATCCAACCTTGTGATCAAGGCATTATTCGAAATCTTAAAGGCCATAACAGATCACAAGTCGTACGAAAAATTATTGGAGACGTCGACTCAAACCAGGAACTCAGTGCTAATGACATTTCAAAGAAAAGCCATTCATATGCTGACAACTGCCTGGAGAAACGTCAAACCCATGACCATTTCCAATTGCTTCAGAAAAGCCGGCTTCGATGTTCAACATGATTCCAATTCGACACCAGACGCCACAACCGACGACATCGAACTTCCACATCAGATGACCCAGCCCGAATTTGAAACATTTGTTGACCATGACCAAGCTACAGAGTGCCACGGAATGATGAACGACGACGACATTGCCGCCTCCATTCTAAAAGACGAACCATCACAAAATGAAGAACAACCTGACCAAAGTGACGATGAGGATGACGAGACCGAGTACAAACTACCCGTTACATTAAATCACGCAGAGTAATGCCTCACAGACTTGCGATGTGTCTTAAAAGAAAAGGGCACGTCAGAGACTGACTTCACTTTGTTATACGCATTTGAAGCACATATACGAAAGATGTTCGAGTCTACAAAACGACAAGCGAAGATAACGGAATTCGGTGAATGGCGTCCGTGAAACATTTATAAACTTTATTAAAATTGTGATTTAATGTAATGTTAATTTATTATTATATTTAGTGCTCTTAATGAAAAACATCTGTTATTTAATAATAAATTGTTTAGAATACATTTTATCCAGTTGCATCATTTTTGCAGCCATGCGCAATTGAGTTTCTACATTCCCATAAAACACGCACTGCTACGTATTACATATACTGGTCGTTTCTATATGCCCTTTTACACACACACAAGGTAAACAAGTGTGGACACAGAAAAATGTCTCGCCTGCATTCAGCATCAGTAACGAAAATAAATTTCGTCATAAGCATTAAGTAAATTGCATTAAATATCAGCAGCTGCCTGTATACCAAATATTGTCACCATACCATGCATAGTTACAGAGGAACGGTCCTAATACAAAAACTTTAACGTAGTCGCTGGACTGTGAAATTGAGGTCAAGGTCAGGTGACAGGTGACTGACTGGCAAGTACTCATCATAAGCTACCTCTGGACCAAATTTGATGAACCTAGGGCTTGGGATTACCAAGATATCAAGCAAGATGTCCAAGTGTTTACGCCGCCTCTGCCACTGCCGGATTCCCATACATATATCTTGCCTCCAGCGAATATCATGGCAGGCGAGACAAAAACTATTAATAGAATTCAATAAAGTGTCAGTGAGCTAATTTTTTTTAGTATTGGGCAATTAATTTAAACAGAGGATTAATTTTGCAACAAAAGATATAGACAATGTTGTTTTGTTGATTTTTGTCAACAATGAAGAAAACATTTTCTGGTAAGAAGAAACAAAAACTTAACATGCATATCAATTATTCTGATGTGATTTTACAATCTTTTGGTCAGCTATACACCATGATTACATGATGTGCACTCCACTGCAAAAATACAGCGATACCACCAAGTAGAGTTGAGTAACAGTGAAGAAACTATTTCTCCACCCCCACCACGATGGGTGGAGAAATTAAAATTCACAGGGCCTGTACAGTATATTAAAGGATAATTTAAAATAATATCTACTTGAAGCTGCTATACTTACAAAGGAAGTCCCAGAGGGTCAATTTTGTATCTATATATCTGGTTATCCATCATTACCCATGATCTCCTGTCAAACAACTGTTTTCCTGCATCTATTTTTGTTGTCACAACTTTGTTCCACATGATGTTGATATTGGGTAGGGGAGGTAATTCTGCTCGTTCTTCCTCTGACATCAGATCCCTTTCTAGTTTTTGTTGCCTGATACTGCAGTGAACAAGTTATATTAGATTATTAATTGTTTACCACCTACATCTGCAGTTGGAGGTCCTAACAAAATGGTTCAGGACAGATTGTTTGTTTGATTGTCTAAATGTTGTTTAACACCCCTTTCAATAACTTTTAGCTATATCATAGCATCCAGTTTTTATTGGAGGTGGAAGCCGGAGTACCCGGTGAAAAACCAGGCAGGAAAACAGGCAATTTTTGTCAATTAAGATTGGAGTTGAGCACACCCTGCCCACAGTGAACCTGCACTCTCAGTGTTGACAGACCACATGATCAATAGTAGACAAACTACCTTAACCACTCAGCCACCAAGGCCCAAGGTTCACAACAGTGAGAAAGTACTTTTAAAACTCACCCATTAGCTTCCAATATCAGCCCTCATTCTGTTACAAGGTAAAAATTTGCACACCTAAAAATGAGCTCAGTAGATATCACCTGAAAACGACTTTACAATTTGACCATCTAATAGCTGATTTTTTAAAATTTATTTTAAAGCTAATGCCTGCTCTACATGTATTTATGGTTTGAGTTGCTTGATACTGCAGTTATTTTTTTCATTTTTGCCTCCTATGTAAGCAGTTTAAGGACCTTATGGTGGAGCAAGCTTTAGCACTAAAGTCTAATAATATTCTTCTCTGAAGACCAACATCATAACCAAGAATTTTGCACACAAATGTACTTCAAGCTGAAAACAAAACTTTGTTCAAACTCACATGATTTTACCAAAAATGAATCAGATACTGCATGATACAGAAATACTAGTACATGTTTTAAAGTACTAGATGGTCTGCCAATATGACACCCTACAACTGTTTCAAAGGTACTTATATATGCTCCAAACAAGTACCCTTGTATGCATGACTGAACAATATAATGAAAACTTGAACTACATGCCATGTTGTTTTCAAATAACAATACTTGCCTCAAAATATCAAAATCCACAAAAAGTTTTTCTTCATCCGGAAATAACTCCTTGGGCTTAGTGTAAGTCTTTGGGTCATAAACCTCATACTGTTGCTGTAATTACAGTAACCAAAATAACCATTACTTATATGTTATAGATAAAGTCAGTCATAATGTGTACAGGTTTCAGAATAATACTCAATTATAGCAAAATAAAAAGAAACTAATTCATCAGTTGCTGCAGACCAGCTATTTACAGTAAAATGCAGCTTGTTTAGATCTACCCAGTCTTGACGACAAACAACAATTGTTTTTTAAAGAGTTGTTTTTCCATTTACAGTAAGTTTTCAGCAATATCATAGCTCTAATTTTATCATTTTATTTAGAAACCAAGCAACCGATGAAAACCTACATGTAGGTAAAAAAAAGTGAGCAAATCTTGCCAATTAAGGCTGAAATCAGGAACATTTTGCCTTAAGCCACATTCAGAACCATAACTTCACAGTTGACATGACAGTGATCATAAATAGATATTATTCTTCTCCAATGAGTCCCCACTATCAAAAAGAGGCATTTAATACTGGCACACATTAGGTTTTGTGTGTGTTTATTTCAAGTTTTTAATGGCCCTCTTGTTGCTGATTTTTATTTTCTCTATAACTGTTGGTTTAGGTATTTTTAATATCTGTCAAGTACCAGTCTACAATTTTTGTTATCACATTGCACTAAACAACAAATCACTTACCTCCCATGGGACATATTTATCAAAAACAGGAAACCTTGTAATAGTTGTTTTGGGGTACGGTGATTGTCTGGCAGCCACATGGACGAGCAAACCTTTCACTGTTGACACTCCAAGTACATCTATAGCATAAATGATAAATATCAAAATGAAGAATAACCATTCTTATAACAACAAGTGTGGACACAGAAAAACGTCTCGCCTGCATTCCGCATCAGAAACGAAAATAAATTTCGTCATAAGCATTACGTAAATAGCATTAAATATCAGCAGCGGCCTGTATACGAAATATTGTCACCATACCATGCATAGTTACAGGGGAACAGCTGTAACCCAAAACCTTTAACGTAGTCGCTGGACCGTGAAATTGAGGTCAAGGTCAGGTGGAACCTACCGACAGTCATGTACTAGTCATCAGCAACCTATATACCAAATATTGTCATCCTACCATTCGTGGTAACAGAGTAACTGCTGTAACCCAAAAACTTTAACGTAGTCACTGTACCGTGAAATTGAGGTCAAGGTCAGGTGACACCTACCAGACAGTCATGTACTAGTCATCAGCAACCTATGCACCAAATATTGTCATCCTACCATGTGTAGTTACAGAGGAACTGTCGTAACCCAAAAACTTTAACGTCGTCGCTGACCGTGAAATTGAGGTCAAGGTCAGGTGACACCTACCAGACAGTCATGTACTAGTCATCAGCAACCTATACACCAAATATTGTCATCCTACCATGCGTAGTTACAGAGGAACTGTCGTAACCCAAAAACTTTAACGTAGTCACTGGACCGTGAAATTGAGGTCAAGGTCAGGTGACAGGTGACTGACTGGCAAGTACTTATCATAAGCTACCTATGGACCAAATTTGATGGACCTAGGGCTTGGGCTTACAAATATATGAAGCATGATGTCAAGTGTTTACGCCGCCACCGCCACCGGTTTCCCATACATATGTCTCGCCTCCAGCGACTTTCGTCGCAGGCGAGACAAAAATGATAAAAATCTAAATAAGGTTTAAACGATTCTTACAAAAGTCTGAAATGGGCAGCTTGTAAAGCAAGTGCCTTAATATTTGGTGAATGATTTACAATTTGTTGGAAGAAGGTTTTGTGTCTTCATAAAAAAACAAACACAGAACTATCATGTGTATAGTGTGCTAAAAATGACCACGTTCCATTGCTAGAAAAACGGGAACACATTTTTTTAACAATTCCATAAAAGCAGGTGCACAACTTCAATATGTTAGCAATCTTTCTGTGAAGTTTCAGAGATCAAAGTTGAAAACTGTAGGACAAGTTTATTACACAAAATATCTACCATCTACTGCAAATGTTCAGAAAAATGACTAAGTTCCCAAGGAAATTTAGAAAAATTAGGGTAGAACTTGTAGGAGGAGTTGGTTACACAAAATAGATACCCTATTTTCCCCACCTGCCAACCTGACATCACCATACCATAAACCAGGGTTCCACTCTGTGTATCCCAGACAAACATCAAAATAGGGTACAACAATTATTACAACACATTAGAAGTTGACTTCTGCATTAATATGCTCTACTTCTTGGCATATATTTTTGAATACTTATAAGTTAATTTCCAAGTGTTTTAGACATTTCAATTGTTACATTAAAGAACATATAAAACAAGACATCATCTGTCAAAATGCAAACCTTTTACATGTGTTACATGCACAACCATTAGTTTACAAGGTAGTGTAAATTAAGAATAATGACCCATTTGTTCATACACTGCCAATATATAAGTTTACAGAGCAAAATACTGTTTCATGGTCAATGCAAAATTATTACATATTTTTTGACAGTGTAAACAAGTGAAAATTCCAGATTTAATTCATAGTTATACCATTCCAGTAATTTTTAGACACACGGGAAAAAATGTTATATTTGACAGAAGAATAAAAGAAGAAATTTGATCCAAATCTGTTGTTGCTAGGGCATTAATAACCAAACATAGGTAATTGTTTTATAGGTATTTTTTCCTACATTGCATAATATAAATATTTTATATTGGAGACAAAATCAAAACAAATGTTGACAATGTGCAGATGTGCATTTACACATCGATCGTTTGTAATATTGATATGACTGACAATCATTTATATGCTGATATATTCGAGTGACAATTTCTAGTAAAGCGTTAGTGTTTTTGGCATGTTACCACTGATAATATTAGTGTGTCCTACTTTTAGTTTCATTCTATTTTTAGTACACCATTGACTAAATCTTTGATGTAATATTGTATGTTTTTTTATTTTTGGGAATCAATGAAACATTTCCCTTTATGTGACGTCCTATATAAAAGTATGGACCCCAGGTTTAACATATTGTGGTCAACATATTTGTTAGAATTTGTGTTAAGATGTTGCATAAGTTTTAAATAGCCTTTATTGATTAACATTGACTGTAAGAGATGCTGTAATGTGTTTAAAGGTATTGTTGTCACATTTGTGACATTTAATTAGTACACATGCTTTACAAGTTAATATAGACTGAATAGATTTGTCATAATTACTTATTCCTCATTACAAAACAATGATTTTAAGTCCAATTATTGATGTTATGTTCAGGTGGTGTGTTCCCCAAACACCTACTGTATAAAAACAACACCTCATTAGGTAGGGGGTCTATCAAGGGGAATGCCATAATTAGTTTACCTGTATTTACCTTGAAAATTATAATAATGTATAGTAAACATTGAGAAACTGAATTGAATAGAAAAATATCAAAGTAAAATATAAAAAAGAATGGATGGTTTTAAATTAATTAAAATAAATTTAAAAAGTTACTACAATGTTACAAAATATACATTATTTGTCAATAAAATAAACGTGTCTTCATAATGTCCAAAGCCAATTTATTAAGTTTCAAAGGAGCTTTAAAAGAGATTGAGATGATGAACTTGTACCATTACCAATTAATAGTGTTCACATGTCAAACCTTTGAACACTGCAAACATAAATAGTATAAAAATGGGTGAAAAGTCAAAACCCCCAAACAAGGCCAGAAATAGAGCCCAGCACACTGGTAAAGGGGATGATTTATTGACTATAAAGATAAAGAAAAAAAACTGTAGAAAGTTCCTACAAAATACGCAGCACTGGGAATCATATTGCAATAGCTTAAATAGCAATACCAAAGTAAATGAAGTATGTTTCTGTGTAAATAAGATGTTGGGTAAATCTCTGGGGAAAAAAGAAATACCTGATTTAATTGCAAATGGTATACATTTAGAAACCCCTATAGAAAAACCATATCTGATACTAACAACAGTTCTACTTTTAAGGATAAACTATGTTATAATATGTTCAAGCACTTGTCAAATAGCGTTAAAGGAACATTACCAGACAGGCATCATGGACTTATTGACTTGCACCGACTCAGCATCAAATCTCCTCCATCTCGAATAAGTGACTAAATGACTCTGTGTTTAGTTTAGTGCTCTGGGTTTTTTTTGGTTACTTAATTATTATTATTACATTATTAGATGTATAGTGCTATATCATGAAATAGATGTAATGAATTAAATTTAATTTAATAAAATGTATGATTAAAGTATTTTCTTTTTTACTTTGAATTTGTTTTCAACCTTACATTTGTCTGCTACAATATTCTAACTATAAAAAAAACCATAAAAGCATAAAAATGTACATGTATATATATTTCACAAGTGAACAATTCAAAATTATTCAAATATGTAAATGCCTATATTATATTATGAAATTCCTTATACTTTTCTTATTTGATATTTTACCTATGCTAAAAACAGGTGACACCAATTTAAACACCCCTTAGAAGGTCCCTTAATCCCATACATTAATTAAATGTTTTTTTAATCCAGTAGGCGTTCGGGGAATAAACCGTTCAAGTATAAGATTGAGGTTGTTGTTTATTTTATAATTATCTTTTATTCTTTTATATTTGTAGATTAGCTACAGGCTTTCAAGCACCTTTTGACAAAAAATAAGGGATAAATTTAGGGCACTTTTCCCCCAAAATAAGTGCAATTTTAAGGATTTTTTAGGGCATTTTGTTGAAAATAAGGGATGTTAGTTCCATTAAATTATCACAAATGCACTATAGGTTGATATATATACTCACCTACAGGGACAAAACACATACAAAATGAACTTCTTACCAACAACACCAACTCAGTCATCAACAGACACATTCAGCAACAGATGATCCAATTTTATTCCTGCAATTTGTTCTTTTGGATATCTGATTGATGTAGATCTGTTCATGTCTGTTGAGCTGGCATCTGGTAATAACACAAGTTCCTTGAAGTATACTAACACTAGAAAGTGAGTTAACTGCATTCTAAAACATGTAAATACTTGATCTTTTACAATAAATTATAGTTTAAAAATTTTTTAATATAATAATTTCAAAATGTAGGATTTTTCATGATTTATAAGGGCTTTTTAGGGCTTTTCAGAAAAAATAAGGAAATTTAGGGATGATGATAAAAAATAAGGAAAATTAGGAATATTTAGGGCCGCTTGAAAGCCTGTAGCTACCACTTTTTGTTTAGTAATGAAAATCGAAAGGCATATACTGGAATCATTTCTTACCAACGGCCTTTCCACTTGATTACAAGGATGTATTTCTTTTCTAAGTAGCATCCATGTATGAAATGTAAATCTAAAATTTGACATTTATAAACCTCAGGTGCATGATTCAGATAAATATTTTAAAATAAGAATGAATAGTTTACAAAGTTCTTGGCCATGTCTAATCTGGCTAAGAATACAACTATATAGACCTAATGCCTGAACCACAAAACTTTGCAGAGTCAACATGATACCATTAAAGGTGCTTAATTTAATATGATCACCATATTTTCAACAGAATGATTATGCCTCTGATCTTTTTTCATAACACATATACCTGATTTGTCCAGCTTATGGGAGATATTCTCCAGGTACATTCGGCTGGATTGTATCATTCTCTCCAAATCAACTATTCTGTCTGTCATTCTTTTGATGGTTTTCTTCTGATATTTCAAGTTATCCTGCATATCTTGCATCCTATAATAAAAACTACTTGAAAAGAAAAGTTCATGAATGGAGCACAGCAGAACAAGTAAACAGACAAAAAAAAAATGTATACAAGCTTTGCATCCCATAACTTGACACAGAAATGTCTGAAAGTAACTAATTCATAAATCAACATTTTTCAGATTGCTACCTACTATAGCCTCTCCATTTATTAATATCTGGCACCCAATCAGAATGCTTGAATGTTATCATATTATCATGGCAATGGTCTTGTTTCACCCATTATGATAGGACATAACAACAAGTCGAGATGAATGTGCATGAACTCATCTTAATCTGAAACTGGTCATATATGGAAGAAGGGTTTTTCTCAAAACTGTTGTCTGGAGGTTTTGCTGAGGGAGAAATAAAAAAATTCCAGCAACAAGATTTTCATGTTTTCCGAAAACATGATAGAAGCAAATGGCTTAGAACTAGCTTAAATTCTAAGCTATAAACTAAAAAAATAGCTTTCTTACCAACCTTGTAATTTTTCAAATATAAATGGAAACTAGTATGCAGAAGTAACCAGTATTTAGAGCTAAAAGAAACTAGATATCAGTGAGATGGTATCCATCTCTGTGAGTCCCCCCGACCTTGAGGTCAAGGTCAAAGGTAATCAACCATGGTATGCGACACATCCCCTTGATGATATTATCTACCTGCATTCCAAATATCAAAAGCCTACCTAAAAAGATAAAAAAGTTACAACTGGAACATGAATTTGTTATTCAGAAAGCAATAATGTGACCTTAAGGTCAAAGTTCAAGGTCACAGGTCAACAACCACGGTATGCGACACATCGCATTGATATTATCTACCCACATTCCAAATATCAAAAGCCTATCTCAAAAGCCCGGACATGAATTTGTCATACAGAAAGCAATAATGTGACCTTAAGGTCAAAGTTCAAGGTCGAAGGTAATAAACCACGGAATGCGACACATCGCCTTGATATTATCTACCTACATTCCAAATATCAAAAGCCTACCTCAAAAGATAAAAAAGTTACAGCCCGGACAAGATTAGTTCGGACAGAAGGACCGACGGACAGACTGATCACTATAGGGCGTCCGCCACAAAGTGGCGTGGCCCAAATAAGATTTTAATGCTATCCTCTTATACTTACATTTGAGCCTGTATTTTAGGAATCATATCGTTCTCAGCCTGTTCTTCTTGGTGACTTATATACTCATGAGCACATTTCTTCCAGTAATTGTAATCTTCAGACCTTTTCATTTTCTGCACTTTATGCACCATTTCTTCATTTTTTGCCTGTTTAGATGGTTTATATTTTTCAACTGTAGGAAGAGACTTTTTTCTGTCATAGAAATTATGTTCCCATTGAACTTTTAGAGAACAAGTCTCTTAACTTTTCATCATCATATTTTTAATCACTTGAACGGACCAAGACTTTCATTGATGGAACAAAAAAACTCAAAATAAAAATCAAGACCCACCGTAGCATTTGCTTTTAATGTGTGTAATGGTTTCTGAAACAGAACTATGTTAAGCCATGTTCCTAGGTGGCTTGCATTTCAGAATTAGAATCAAATTAGACGAGGACAGTCGAAGGTACACTTGCTAATTATACTATATCTACTTCTAAAGCGAAAATGAATTAACCCCAGTAAAATACTTACCTCTCTTGATTTACTACAACAACAGAAATGAACACAAAATTGTTTACATCTTTTTAACTTCTTGTGTATGAATGTAATGAAAATAAAGATATAGTTGATAACAGTAAATGGAGGAGGGAAACATAGTCTCTCTTCAAAGTCCATGATCAACATGTATCTCTGAAACTTCCAAATCTCTGCAGCTTCTAAATCCACTTTGGTAATTGTCAAGCTGAAAGAAAACAAGTAAGCAAAATTTTATCAACTAAATATGGTTTAAGAAATAATTCATGGCTGCCCCAATTTTATGGATTTTTTAAATATGGGTAGGCATTATATTCATGAATATTTTGCCATGAGCGTTAGCGAATGGTAAAATATGATGAATATAATGCTTACCCATATTTAAATAATCCATAAAATTAGGGCAGCCATGAATTATTTCGATTCTGATATGAAAATACAGAAATTTTACATTTCGCGACTACCTAGGTAAAGGTTTATTTTGGCTGTTCCAATTTCCGAGAACCTCCCTTGTTTCGAAATTATTATATTTCTCGTGTAAAACTTAGTAGAAAAAAACAAAGAAATATAAATTAAAAACAAACAAACATATTTATTAAAATTTAAAATAAAATTTAACAATCAAAACAAAGAACGACTAAATTAAAAGCTTCATTACATCAGTCGCCGTGTGCCGTGTCTGGGACTGTTCATGTGTTGCTGTGTTTGCGTGAGAAATGAAAACCGCTTACCGCATTTGGTCGATCTTATGCTCCTGTTTTAGATCCACAATGGTGCAAATTTAAATCGACAGTTATTTTCCACAATTAATCAACATTTTGAAATTCGGTTGCGTTTTCATTTTGATATGTAACGGTAAATTCGTTTGTGGTGGGGGCGGGAAAAGTCTCGCGGTTTGCATTGAACGTCATTGTAAACAACGCAACGTCCCTTGAAAACACAACGTAGCTAAAGTCAAGGAAGACTTGTAACATGTAAACAATAAAGGCATAGAATAGAAAACATGTTATCTATTGGATTTTCTTACAAAGGTACAAAATAAAATAAATTTTAAAGCAAAAGCATCAACACACGGGGGTTTTTGAAATGGCTGGAACAGCCGTATTTTGTTGAATATTTAAATAGAGGTGTGTTTTCAAAGCGTTTGAAGGACGTCATATTAGAATTACAAATTCTGCTGTCAAAACTCAACAATTTCAGGAATTATCAAAAAGGACAGTTTGACAAACTAAAGAGTCAACTACAATCAAATCTTTTGCAGTATATCCCGAATAAGTTCGAAATAATCCATTTTTTGGGTCTGGACAATATTTTTTGACACCTTTCCAACAAAAATCTGCTTTTCCACAAAACTGCATGAAAAACTCTAGATTTTCTGTTCAATTTGTCTCAGTGCAAAGAAAGTAATTTTGCCTCAGAACTAGACGTCTCATTCAGAAGATTGATTGATTGATTAATGGTGTTTAACGCCCGAGCAGCAATATTTCAGCTATATTCAGGCGATGAACATGAAATGGATGATAAAATGAACATGAAATGATGATGAATGAAAATGGGATGGGACACAAGGAAAAATAGGGGTAACGGATTTTAGATTGCCACTGGCAAATGGGAGGATGGATAGGGTCGGGCAATTTAGCCTCCTGTAGCGGGATCAAAATCCCTACTCATAGCGAATACTACAGCAGCGTTCTTTAACGTGCGAGGAACGTGGCATTTTTCCCAACACGGTGCACTAGAAGATTTTTTCTTTAAGAATCATGTTTTCTCTTTATATATTAGACAATTTCTCACCAACTTTGAACCAAAAATCAGCTTTTTTCATATAAACTGCAGGAAAAAATCTAGTTTTTCTTGCATTTTGTCTCAGTGTCAGAAAAAAATTTGTCACAAAACTAAGTGTCTTATTCAGAAGGATTTTTAAGTTTTTGTCTTTATAGGCTAGAACGTAGATGGCTGAAATAAATCAGTACCAGCTAAAAAATTATGATTCTTCAGCAGTAAAAACCACCAAAGTTGGATGATTTTCTGAGATCTTCTGTTCCATATCGTCTTAGTTTCAGTACATATTTAAAGTTTTTATCCAAAAATGTTAACTAGTCTGATCGAGCTAGGAATTTTTCCAGTCCAAAAACAAAAATGACTTGTCTGGCATTAGGCTAGTTGCTATTTTTGCATACTGTCAGAGCATCTAACAATTCTGATACAAAGTCAACTTACGCAAACATGGCAAACAGTAAGGTTACTAGCACCAATTTACAAATCAACAGATACTGTATTGTGATCAGATAGCCTCCTAAACTGGATAGAGGACACTTCTGAACTGGAGATATAATAGGCTCTACAATTAAAAAAATTGATGTTATCATTGAAGGTTTCAGTGTTTGGTACAATTATTGTTGCTTAATACTTATTGTTGTCATTTGAGCTTTGTTTACATGTTTTTTTATCAATAAAACCATTTTTTTCAATTATGTTGATGTGGTTTTCAAAATTATTTATTATAGTCAAAATACAATGACCTGTCAGGTATTTTCTACCTATTGGTCAACCAATTCTTAATACAGATAACAGCTGTTTAGAAAACTGCTTCAAACTGTTTTCTTTAAAGCTCTTCATCAGTGATAGCTTGGACATTTAAATTGCAGCTACTCATGTGTGACTCAGATAACTTTTCAACTTCTAACTCATTATACTCTATGGCGATCTCTCCAGTAATGTTGCCTGAGTCATGCATGAATAGCTGCAATTTAAATGTCCAGCTCTTTCTGATTAAGAGCTTTAAAGAAAACAGATTGAAACAGTTTTCTAAACAGCTGTTATCTACTTTTGAAATTGATTGAGCAATAGGTAGAAAATACCTGACAGGTCATAGTATTTTGACTATAAACTAATTTTCGACTTTCATTCAAATCTAAGTACGATTGTTTTTACTGTCTATTTATGTCTGATTGATAATGTCGTTATAAAGTATGTCCACTACATAAGAATGATATCCCAAATGCATACAACATACGTCATGGGCAAAAATTGGTCAGACAAACAAATCTTATTTATAAAGAGTCTAAAACTACTCACCAGGGAGATACATGTGTGAACCAGCAAGTTTAAAGGCATCTGAAAAAAAATTCGGTAATAAAAATGCAAGTTTAGTAGTTCTAAGAAACCATTCATAGGCTTTCCACTTAATGAAACTGAAAAGGACTTGTTTGATTAAATGACCTTGAAATTGGTCATTAGAAATGACCAAATCTGAAGACATACCATCAAGATATCAGTTAAAATATAAAAGGTCAAATTGTGGGACAACATAACCTTGTCCCTGTTGATAACTAAATTGAGTCTATTTCACAGTATTAATATATCCAAAAAAAACCCTATTCAGATATCTTTTGAAATACATTTCAATTTTTGTATAAATTAATAATGCAATCTAAGCATTTATAAGCAGTGCTCCAGTGGGCCTTCCTGGGATTTCCATGTGACCAGTTGACCTTCAAGCTAGCAATCTAAATGTTGCATGCATCATGTTGTTTTTATATAACGATCTCTTTTGAAACATAATCTGAATATCCCTTAATAAAGAATAAATTTATGGACCAGACACTGGCTGGTTTCATTGCCACATTGTGACCTTACCTGTCATTGTGGTAACCCAAATGTTGCATGTGATGTTGTTTCTATGTGATAATCACTTGTGCCATATAATCTGAGTGGTGCATAACAATGCTACTTGTTTTTGTTTGTTTATCTGAATGGTGTTTAACTTCACTTTCAGCAACTTTTCAGCTTGATAATGGCATCCAGTTTTTATTGGGGGAGGAAGCGGATTACCCGGAGAAAACCCCTGACAATTCTGTAGGAAAACTAGCAATCCTTGTCAATTAAGATTTAAGTCGCACTCACACTGCCCGCAACCTCACCATGTAATCAATAGTAGGCGAACTAACACCACCACTTGGCCACTGAAGCCCCTCAATAATAATGGTGATAATTGTCTTACCTGTGGCACAGTAACTATCTGTTAAGTTTGAATAATAATGACTGCATTTTTCATCACCTGAAAATATTCAATAAATGAAATATTGTCATAAACTAGTCCCACAAAAATTTAAAGGGGGTTTACTTTAATTGGTCTTAATATCTCTGAAGAGTTTGCAGCACATCAACAAAGTAGTTAATGTGCAACATATGAAAGTTTGTCTAAAATTAGACTATAAATGTCCTATATCTCGGAAAATAACAAAATATAAAAATTTCAAAACACAGAAGACTTTGAAGTTTCAAGCAAATCATTAACGGCATTCTTGACTTCATGCGGGAATTTAAAAAAAATACCTACAATTTTGACAATTACTTTTATCTCAAAAGCAAATAAAGCATTCTTGTATTATAAAATATTTAAACCAAGTTTCATGAAAATTGGTCAAAATATTGTTGAGTTATGATATGACACATGTAAAGTAACAAACATATTAACAGACAGCAGTACACTATTGATGGGCAAATAATAAATTAATTTTTTTTATAGAACAGAAATTTCTTTTTTCATATATCATCAAGGGTCTAGTGATTTGGACAGAGACATTTTTAAAATTATTTTTAAAATTAATAACTTGTAAATAGAGGATGTATAAAATTTTATTCAATTTCAATGCCAAATGAAGCAAAATTTCAGGCAATCTTTAAAGTTAAAAAAATGCAATACTACTTCTATCTCTTTTTAAAGTATTCTATAAAACAATAAAAAAAAGACTAGTTTACTGCTAGGAACTTGAACAACTTTTAAAAAAAGAAATCTTTGATATGTAAAGACTATAAATAATGATATGGTAAAAACGTCAAAACTAAATTCAACCATATATACCACTTAGATCATCAATCTGTGTAAGAAACATAGCAAATAATGGTCTGGTTAGCACACGTTTGATTAAGTCTACTCCAAGAGGAAAGTTAGGGTACAGAATGGCCTGTATTGTTACTCCACCAGACACCATGAAGATTAAAAACATCCGGATAAATGACACAAAGTCAAATTTTATCTGCAAGAAAACATATTTACATTAGATCATTAATAGATAGCTACTATACTGTATAAATATACAAGAATTTACACAAGACAAATTGTGATACAAAATGCAGAACATAATTAAGGCACCACCCTCAAATTTAGGCTTTTAAAGGTAACCATTAGTTATTTCTTGTCATTAGTTTAAGTTGTACAAAATACATAATATGGCACAAATTTGTTTAGGACAACAAAAACAGTTTAAAGTTCTTCATTCAGTTGCATGTATTGCAATGTGTCTGTATGCAAGAAACTAAAAGTTAAGTAACAAAAATGCTTTTGTTTTGTTTAAATGGTGTTTTAAGGCCACTTTCAGCAAGTTTACAGCTATATTGTGGCATCCAGTTTTTATTGGGAAAGAAGCCTATGTATTCGGAGAAAATTCCCAACGTCCAGCTGGAAAATTGGCAATCCTTGTCAATTAAGATTTAGAGTCCTGTGCATCATGAAGGACAGTGAGACTTGAACCCACAACTTCAGTGTTAACAGACCACATGATCAATAGTAGACTAACTACCTTAACCACTTGGACACTGAGGCGACAACAAAAATGTATTTATTTAAGTTTTGTGGAAATAAAACATGACATTTAATAAACTTTAGTGTATAAAGTATAATTACCATTCTGGTCATCCTAACCAGCATGGGTCCAAGTGTTGGACTGATTGGTAAATAAATGCTCGGTAATCTGTAGAAAAAGAAGATCAGGCCAACACTCAGAACTGTTTTCGTCACATAGATATCTGAGTAGTTGATCCAATGTGGCATAATACGTAGAAACAGATACAAAACAAGAAATATAAAAATAACTCCAATTTCTAAGAAATAACGAACCATTGATACTCCTTTATGCTTCTGAAAAAAAAGAATTAGACAATTGATATTAAAATATACTAGAAACGACACCAATCTACTATTAGGCTATTTTTGAGACCCGTTCTTGACCTGAAAGTCACATGAATTTTCTTTTATATGATCAGAGAATGATGCAAGGCAACTTTGAATACACAATAAAAACACCATGAAAATGGACTTTTGTATGACAAAGCTGACAGCACTAAATCACATGATTTATGTCAAAAGTGAAAAAAATAAACAAGGATAAGAAACACTAGAATATTGGGTAGTGGAATTTTATTACTGTTTTCAAGTAGTCTAGGTATTCAAAGCTACAAGGTTTGAATTTGTTCCTATTTGTAACTCTCCTTGACTTATAGCAGAAAACATAATTAAGGTTAATTATTTTTAAGGAAATGATTAATGTGTTAACTCTGCTACAAACCCAAAGAATGACTTTATATCATGTTTGTAAATAAAAGACCCAAGTTTAAAAAAAAAAAGAAAAAATAACCTTCATTATTTTATAACACAAGTCCTCTGTACAGATCAAACATTTATCCACAATTACAGAACTATTTAGTCTGTAGGTATTCATACTCATGATGTCATGATCTTGTTTTTGTTTGATTGAATGTTGCAACAAAGCTGCTATTAGGCACAGTACTATAAAAAAAATTTTTTAACTCAGAATTTCAAATCCTTGCTTGATTTAGTGCCTACCCTTAATATAAGGTTTAGTCCCTGATATTCCCATTCTTAGAAACTTGTATTTGTATATCCTTACCTGGTGTTTTACATAAGTATGTCTAATTAATTCTGTTAGAATTATACAAGTCCACATCCACACTACCAAATCTAAATATAGATTTCCACATGTTGGCCACAAAACTGCTAGACAGAACAACCCCAAATAAATGAAGTAAAACATCTGAAATATAATTAAAGAAACAAACTGTGAGGAAGCCACATTTTACTAGTGGATTCTATTATCAATGGTCAAAAAAGGCTTTCTCATGAGGATGTTTGACGCATCAAAAAAGACGAATCTATAAAAGACCTTCTATACTTTATTCTGCAAATTTCCACTTTAATTCGATCGAATCCAGTGAAAAAAATCTTAAATTACGCTGTTAAAATTCAAATGACGTAATTGGAGTTTTTTACCATAAAATTTTTAAGATTTATAGTCAAAATTAAATTATAATGAATATTTCAAATTTCTGAACAGGTTATAGGATATATTATGGTTTGGGTCTGTTTACACCATTCATAATTTAATTTGCTTTTTAAGCTGAAATCTGATTGGTCAATTCAAATTGAGCAACCCATATTATAAGATATAACTTCTATGACCTTTTCTTACTCCGTTAAAATTCAAATAGTTCCATGACATCATCAACATTTTTAGTATAAAAATTGTTAAGATTTATAGTTAAAATTAAATTATAAGGAATGTTTCAAATTTCTTAACTGCTTATACGATATAATATGGTTTTGGTCTGTTTACACCATTCATAAATTGCTTCGCAGTTTCTTAGGCGTAATCAGACCCAAACCATATTATATCGTATAACCTGTTCAGAAACTTGAAGCATTCCTTTCCTACATAAGCACCATATATGAACTCCCTTTAGCACAAAATTCTTCAATCCACCAACACAGCAATCTGTTTAGATATGATATACAGAGGGAAGTATTTATAATGTAATACAAAAAAAGAATTCCTCAATTAAGTCAAGTCCTTTGCTTGGTCATACCATACATCGTTGGTACCAAGTTTAAGAGGAGAAGATTTGTTACTATTTCTGCCTATAAGAAATTATGACTGCCCAAGGTCAAATTTTTGTCCATATCAATGAAGGTAATAACAAAATACTTAACACTTATGAGACTGTCAAAAAAGACAATCCACAAATCTACCGTACATACTCGCACATAAGTCGGGAAATTGGGAGTTAAAATTTGGTTTTAGAGAAGGCTTCCGACTTATAAGCGAGTCATACCACAAGAGGAAAGAATTCCGGTCGAAGATCGAAGGCCGTACATAGATCGCCAACTATAAAGACGAAAATAGACAGATACGTGATTAGTTATGCTAAATAAAGTATATTTAAGACATTACTAAAGATTGTTTTTACTTGTGTATTGTTTATTTTATCCAGTTTTCATATTTCCATTCGTATTTACCACTGTTTACACAAGTATCGATTTATTTGTATGTATTGCATAATACATCCGGTGATGTCAAGATACAACTAAAAACCGAAAATCAAGATAAACTAACTAATGCATATATGCTACAGAATTCGTTTTTTCATCAATTATTATTTTAATTTAAAAACCATATTCCTTTATATTTTGTATTTTAGCTTTCGTTTATTTTAAAAACTCCGCTTTAACTATTAAATAATTACGATAATGAATATTTGTATATTTACTTGTGTTTTTGTCTTTTTTATGGTTTTTAGTCATAGCAAATTCAGGGAGATAATTACGCAATTACGTTTACATTTTCAAAACACGTGTACACTAGTGTAAACAAACCAATGACGATAAATGACAAGCGATATTTAACTCATAAAACACGAGAAACAATAATAAATAAGAAGTCTTACTGATATAATGATTTTTATTCACAAATGTGGAATGTTTATTTGATTCTGACCTCATGTCAACACGTCTGTCTTCCGACCGACTTATTCGAGGGTCAACAGCAAAATACCAGATTTTAAGGCCCAAAAAGACCCCCCGACTTATATGCGGACCGACTTTTAAGCGAGCATCTACGGTAAGTCTGAGAAACTGACAAACTCCAGAACCAAAAACCAACATAAAGCAACTACAGCAATGGTCCTGACTTGGTACAGGCATTTCAAAAGAAATGGTGGGTTAAATCTGGTTTTATGGCATGCCAAACCTCCCACTTCCATTACTGTAGAGTGTTAGTTAAAAATGAGGAATCTTGTTTGGGGACCAGACATCATTTGTATCAAGTTACAAAGCCATAGGACTAGCCAGTTGCATATAAAAAGATTTGTTGCATCATTACTGCAAAGTTGTCTCAGTAATAAGACAGTGGAGTGATAGCTCACACTGACTGAAAGCAGACTTTTATATTAATACCAATTGATATAATTAAAGGAACCAAATATAAAAAAGGAAATAAAACAATCAAATGTATGTTTAACAAAGAATCCGTAGTTTTCAGAAGTAAAATGTAATGTTTGGTCATTTTTTTGATTCAGTGAAATATATACAATGGCTTTAGATGTAACAATAAATCATCTCTTACATCAGAAGATTTGATGTTACTCAACTATAACTGAGCCTCAAGAACTCTTATGCTTAAAGCCACTTTCAGCAATTTTTCAGGTATATCGTGGGGTCCAGTTTTTATTGAGGAGAAGGCCTGAGTAAAACCAGTAACCTCAACCCTTCGGTAGGAAAACTGGCATTCCTTGTCAATTAAGATCAGAGTTGAGAACACCCTTCCCGCAGTAAGACTTGAACCAGCAACCTCAACATAACAGGCACATGATCAATAGATGACTACCTTAACCAAGTGGCGCAGGACCCCGGCTTTTATGAAATCTGCTCTAATTTTAAAATGTGAAAATGTTCTGTTAAGTGCCGAGTTGGAGACCAAATGAAATCTTTCACGCAGGTGTCTAATATTGTCTTGTCTAGCCCTCCCATGGGTGTTTAATTCTATTTCTCTCTAATTCGTTGAAAAAAATCTGGTGCTGTTAAGTTGGAAGACGTCAACAAATAGTTATCTACCCTGAACAAATCTATGTGTGCATTTTTTGTGTAAATGTGTTTGTTTTGATGTGTTCTTCTATCATATTGTGGCAGAAAATTGGTTGTGGAAGCTCAGAGATGTTTTATTCATGCTTGTATTTTAAGAGGCATCATAAACAAACACAACAAAAGCAAATATTTTATGTTTTTATCGCTGAACCGATAGCTGACATCACAATACATTTTTACGGGAAAGGAGCGTGAAATTTTTATCTCACCCACAGGTGGAGACAAGGAAATGTCAACCAGCTAAAAATAGGCACCACGCTGTATCATTACTGAGAATAACCTGTCCAATTTGGTTACCGCCATTAAAAAAAAACACTTGTTTTTTTTTCAAAAAGCTTGCAATTTTTATTCAAATAAATCTTTCCATCAAATTATCAACCTAAGTATATATTAATACACACTGTACTTGCAATTCTGAATGGATGTACAGTTTAATGGACACTTCTCTTTGAATAAATTACCAATTAATAATTTCTACTGTTCATGTTAAGTTTATTACCTGTATCATCCAAAACTTTGTTATAGGAGCAGTCCATAGAAGATGAACTTGTTTCCAAACTGGCAACTTTCTTTGTTTTCGATTTTTCAAAGCACTACTAAACCTACGCTTAACAGATTTTTTTCTTTTCATCTTAAAAGAAACAGAACCTCATAAAATGAAATATTAAAATAAAACAATAAACTATTTTTGACATACAACATCAACAACCAAGACAAATTCAGTATTTTTTTTAGTACAATATAGACAAATTCAGAATTTGCAAAATTGAATATTTTCTTTAAAATAAATGCAACATTGTCCATTTCGTATAAAAAACTTTGTGTTTCAGTGCATGACTGATTGTTGATGTCACAATAAAATGTCTCTGATAATGTTGACTATACATGTATTCTTCCGCAAACAACAAAGTGACAACATTATAAACTGTGAATTGAAAATGTTATTTGATTACTGAATATTGTTCTTGTTATTTCTTTTTATTATATTGAATTAAAAATAGAAAGATTGCTTTCAATTGTTGGTTAGAACATTGAATATAGCCAACTTTGAATAAACAGACCCAAAGTCGTCTATATGCAATAATGTAACCAACAATTGAAAACAATCCTTAAATATGTAAATATTGAACTGGGAAGGATCTCTATTTATAAAGATTTACAAAAGAATCCTTCTTCAATAAAACTAGTATTAATTTCAACATTTATTCAGTACAATGAAAATGTAATCCAATATGTTTATGACATGATATACATGTAGCTAAAATACGAAAAAAAAAATCTCCATCTTAAAATATTATGATCAGAATAACTTGACCGTTACTTTTATGTTTTTTTTTAAATTAACTTGCAGAGCTGTGAATGTATACTTACACTTCTCAGATCATTCTCTAACTTGGTCATTGTAGCAGGTAAAACAGATTCTTCATCTTCCTCAGAGGATGAATTTTCTGATGTTTCATCCTCAATCAAGAAAGATGACGCTGTAAGAGATAACATTAATTTATTATATAAGTGGAATACCTGTGAAGTTACCAAATGACATAAGAAGGGAGAGAACCCATTTCATCTATCTTGCTCACCTTCAAATATAGTGATAAACATGACTAAACTGAAACCCTTTGTAAATAAATTATAGCGGACCGCATGAAAACTTTTCTCTGAGTACAAGTTGGTGTTGGTCAGGGTATTTAAATTTTTGGAAGATGAGCTGTCCCATTGTTTATATACAATACCTATTGTTCTCAGAGTTTATTCAATGGGAACTTTAAATCTGACAGGAAAAGTCAGTCATTCATTGATTAATTTTGATGTGAATAATTTAACACCCTTATAATATATATATATATATATACTTATTGATGACACCCATAGTAAGAGCAAGTTGTAATTGCAGCAATTAATGTAAATGACTTCTGAAGAAAATTTCTATTTTATTTGATCTATTGTGTATGCATAGATTTTCTGTTTGCCATATACCTTACTAATTCCATATTTTTATGGCAGTCATATGCTTTCTTTTAAACAAAATAAATGGGGTTTCCATTAAAAACACATTTCCAATGAATTTTACTGGATACTAAGGACAGTTCCCATGGCCTTTACTTACCCTTCATGCTGCCTAGTGTATCCCCATATATAGTCGGCTAAAAGCTCTACACAGATTATGTTTTCTATTTGTTGTAAAATCTTAATTTGAATAAAACTTTTATGCTTATGCTTTATAAATTAGTATGATACAGAAAGCATAATCATAGAAAAAATTTCTATAGATAATTTAGTGAAATTTGATGACAAATTTTTCATTTTTCATCTGTTACTATCTTGTTAATTGAGAACAACGCAAAATACCATTTTCTGTTAATCCTAACTTTTTGTTTCCAGCAGTTCTTCCAAACACAATCCAGAAAAACATTGGGAAGAACAAGTATACACTTGACAAGATCTGCAAATAATGAAAACATACAAAACATGAAAAATGGTGGAAATAAATAAATGTGTAAGTGATCAATTTTTATCAGCCAAAAAACTTTTGAAGAAGTTTGTGTATTCCAATACAGCCATAATAGTACACTCCTGTACAGACAGCTATGTAAGGTCGTGTAGGTGTGTTCCAATACAGTCTTGTCATACAATTGTGTTATATTTGATGTTAGATTTCATTTCCATTTTTATTGAAACGTTACACACATCAATATGTATCATAAACAAATTTGAAAATTTGTATGCAACTGTCTCAAATTTTGTATTGAATTTTAATATCACTTACCTTAAACCAATATGGCATTCTACAAAAACCCCAGTCAAGCTCCTTAACTTGAATGGAGCCATACAGTTTACGAGTCAACCATTTCTGACAGCAAGGATGTGCTATAAAGTGGAGATAATTGGCATCATGTGCTATCTCAATGGAACTCTTGTTGTTAAAATCTGGGCAAGGTCGACTCAGCATGGAGTAGGCCTGTGCACTGGCATCTCTGTAGCTAATGTCTAAAACACCTAAAGCCATCTTACCAAATTCCCTGAAATAAATAACAAATATTCAATATGAAACAATCTGTAGTAAATATTTTCAGTTAATACAATGTTAACATGTTAACAGTAACAGTCTTGAAGCAGGGTTTTTTGAAGTCTGGGTCACATAAGCTACTTAATAACATGAACTTAGGCAGTTATTATCCATGAAGACCTGCATGTTAGATAGTGTTCATCAAATGTCCTTAATCAGTAAGTCCAGACTGAATTACTAAAAACAATTTAGTTTAAACATTTTTACATACACTGAAACTTTTGAATAATTACTTACGTTGCACACTTTTCCATTTCAGTTCTCTGATACAGTTCCATCGGACATTTTGATAGCTCCCTGAATATGTTACTACAGATGAGTGCTACAGGAATAGGTTCATCACAACGATACCACAAGACCTTAGCTAACTTTGGTCTACACACCAATACAGCCCAAATAATTAGACAGTTAATTGCCTGTAATGAGTCATACAAAATATGAGTCACAGATATAAGAGAACAACTACATGCAGGACCTTAAATTCAGTAAGTACTGAGCATAGCTCCATAGAATTTTGCCAGTAAAGAGATCTCATCATGTTGTAACTGTGTACATGTTTTCTGAAGGTGTGAATTCCTCTTCAAAAGAGAGCTTAATGGCATAAGTAAACCTGATGTGGGATGGACGAATGAATAAACAGAGATTAAAGCTGTATTTCACCCAACACAATGAGCTATAGCCTAGCAACTAAGAACTGGTGTTTTGTTGTGGCCTTACATCTTGATATATTAGATATTTTTCACTCAAAAATGGTGTTAGGGCACCAGTAATGAAGACATACAAGCTTGCGCAGATGGTTGTTCACTTTCCATGTGTATTAGGAGTAAACAACTGCATATCAATGTTTTATTGTTGTTCAAAGCAGTCTTTGTCCCTTACAGGCAAATACAATTTTTTAAGTCCAATGATTATAATTTCATAAAAATCATTGGACTGGAACCACATTATGATGATATAATTAATTACTTAATACATTGCTCAATATCTGCAAGTGTTAAGGAAAACAGTTGTGAAAACTGTATTTTTTAAGACATTTTCAAAGGCCATAATTTGGTCAAAAATCATTGGACCATAATGATATTCAATCTGCATCAGTGACTCATCCTGTTGACCCACATACCAAATATCAACGAAGCTGGTTTGGGACTAATTACAGGGTAAAAAATAAGTAAAACACTATTACTAAAAATGGTTTTTCCAATCTAGAAATATTTCACATATTATATGGTGCAGCTGTCCAATATATAAACAAACATTCTACACAAAATCGGCATCACAGTTAAACAATTTTGATGGAAATGGACTTTCACAACTGAAAATTGTAAAAAAATATTCAGAATGTAACAATAATAGTAAATGTAGATGTTCAGTATACAAAGTTACAAACATTTTACAAAGTTTGAGGCTAATGATACTTGCCTTTCTTTCAGCTACAGCTGGATCTAACACATAAAGTTCTACTGAATTCATTGATAACTCATATGGCTGTACAAAGTTCTTGATCCCAGACAACTTAGCTATTAACCTGTTTAAATCATTTGCTAAAAAGTCTTTAGGCAATGGCTGGTCTGGTATCTGAAATAAGATATATATATACATCAACAAGTGTGGACAACGTCTCGCCTGCATTCCGCATCAGTAACGAAAACAAATTTCGTCATAAGCATTACGTAAATAGCATTAAATATCAGCAGCGGCCTGTATACAAAATATTGTCACCATACCCTGCATAGTAACAGGGGAACAGCCGTAACCCAAAAACTTTAACGTAGTCGCTGGACCGTGAAATTGAGGTCAAGGTCAGGTGACACCTACCAGACAGTCATGTACTAGTCATCAGCAACCTATATACCAAATATTGTCATCCTACCATGCGTAGTTACAGAGGAACTGTCGTAACCCAAAAACTTTAACTTAGTCGCTGGACCGTGAAATTGAGGTCAAGGTCAGGTGACACCTATCAGACAGTCATGTACTAGTCATCAGCAACCTATACACCAAATATTGTCATCCTACCATGCGTAGTTACAGAGGAACTGTCGTAACCCAAAAACTTTAACGTAGTCGCTGGACCGTGAAATTGAGGTCAAGGTCAGGTGACAGGTGACTGACTGGCAAGTACTCATCATAAGCTACCTCTGGACCAAATTTGATGGACCTAGGGCTTGGGCTTACAAAGATATGAAGCAAGATGTCAAGTGTTTACGCCGCCGCCGCCGGATTCCCATACATATGTCTCGCCTCCAGCGACTTTCGTCGCAGGCGAGACAAAAACAGCATTGCATATCATAGCTTCTTAGCACCAATTGTAATGCTCAGTAATGCTATAACCAGTTTATATCAGGGTTCGACATTAATTTTTTTATTTACTTGTCCTTCGGACAAGTGGTGTAAACAGTTGACCTGTCCGAAATTTACATTCACTTGTCCAAACTTTCTTTCAATATTATAAACTAATAGTACATGTCACTTTCCTTTTATGATTCTCAATTAATTCCTAGGCTGTATTATTGAGTTTTTAAAAATATATTGTTGTACAAAGTAAGCAGATTGAAGAGAAAGCTCAGAAGTTACATGCTTATAGTTACTGGTAGAAAACAATTAGGATGATTGTTGTAGAAATACAGTACAAAGGCGCAAAAGCTTTACAGCTTACACAAGGGAACCCATTATCTTTTAAAATTGATTTGAATCAAACAATTAGTTTAAATTATAGTGGGATAAAGTATCATTGGAAGAAGAGAACAAACAGTTTTATTAACTTTCCAGTCTTCTTTTTACAACATAAAATATATCACACATTTCCATGTTAATTTTAATGAAATAAATCAAATGTCACGAAAACTTACAATAAAATAAATGTTTCTTTGTCATGAGTAAGTATACAAGTTGATTGAATTATCAAATGAAGAACTAGAAGTAGAAAATGGCATACTTGTGTAACATTTATTATGTATTCAATAGAAAAATGCACTATTACAAATATTTAAACAGATTAAAATGATTGTTTTAAAGTGACTACCAAAATACTAATTTATTATGTTTGAATCTTTGCAGTATTCATTATCGTATTTGCAATCTCCGTAACCGAATTCGTATCCTATTCGGAGACTTGTCGTATTGTTGTTTTTTCTTTTTACTGGTTTCCTCAAGAGAGATATTATACTACTCTTTATGTACACTGTAAAAGTCACGCAGGAACCAGCATACAAATGGCGCGTCAACATGATAAACATAACATGGTTCCAGAAATACTAGGCCTACGATATCTGATCCAAATGGCTATAAAATTCAAAAGCATTCTATGCCAACTTCAAAATCGCTTTTATGAACATGGCAATCAGGACTATGATTTTAAATTACTAGCTTTTAAGATCGTTTCAAACTTTTTACTTGCCCGATCGGACACGTACAAGATATGTTTTACTTGTCCGAACCAGACTTTAACCTGTCCCGGGTGATCGGACAGCCGTTAATGTCGAACCCTGTATATAGAAAGTGAAAAACGAATACCCATACAATCACTCCCCACCACCACATAATTTTGTTTGGAATTTGATGAGTTGTCCTTTATGTTGTTTTAACATTATATTTGGTATTAGGCTGTCTTGTCCAGGTGATTAATTGATTTATGAGGTTTTTATTTGGTTTATATCCAAATTTCATATTTTTTTAAGAAAACCAAACTAAACCCACAACAAACACAAGAAGACAAAAAAATACACATGACAGTATAGGTGTTACTGGAGTATGGTTTCTTTTTAGAGTTACGGCTTTCATTAACTATTGTTCTGCTACATCTAGTGTCAACAAACTTTTGATAGCCTTCCACACCATAAAAAATATTAGAATGCCATCAGAAATTGCCTTAAGTTAAGCTGTGTTCCAGCCATCTTGGAATTCGGATAAGCACAAAAAAATGAATACTTAAGGACCAAGAATAATAGTACCCCCTTTTTTTTTTGGCAAGGTACATATTTAGTCCAATTACTCATAATGTAGCAGAGCAGGAGTTAATCACTCCTGGCACTTTGATGTCAAACAGAAGTTGCATATATTGAAGTTTTTAATAACCCGCTGTGCGTTGTGTATAAATTGACATTCATGCCTCTGATTCATTACATTTACTAAATGAAAAACATTGAGAAACCCGAAACTGAATGGTGTGTTGCATCTTGGGGAAAGTATATGTAAATTACTGGATTCTTACTATGGATTGGGGGGCCTCAGTGGCCGAGTGGTCAAGGTAGTTCGTCTACTATTGATCACGTGGTCTGTCAACACTGAGATTGCGGGTTCGATTCTCACTGCAGGCAGGGTGTACTCGACTCCAATCTTAATTGACAAGGATTGCCAGTTTTCCTACCGCAGGTCGGGGTTCTCTCCGGGTACTCCGGCTTCCTCCCCCAATAAAAACTGGACGCCATGAAATAGCTGAAAAATTGCTGAAAGTGGCGTTAAAACACCATTCAAACAAACAAACAAACTATGGATTGGTTGTTACATGATGCAAATAAGCACGATTATACTAAAATTAGGTCACATTATTGATATACAGAAAAATTATCAACATAGCATTTTTCATGTGCATCTTCAAATAAAGACGAAAAAGGAAATTTCTTCAATAAAGATAGTTTCACGTTATTTTTGCAATGTTTGAAGCTTTAATAACGTAAAGAAGATGAATATTATCTTCGAAATTTGTATAATTAGACCAAAGGTAGAATTTTTTATTTGCTACATTCCCAGCAATAGGACTAAATACTGCCATTAATCTGACAAATCACAAAGTTTACTTTGGATTATAACGGCAGTAAAATTTGGCCTTTAAGGACAATCTAAGGTACATTTCTGCAATATTTCAAATCAATATGCTATTTAAAGCAGTTTGTGAGAAATTTTTTGAAATTCAGCCATGAACCACAAGTTGAAACTTTTTTTTACCAAAAATCAAAATTTTCCAAAAGTAGCCTTATAGCACTGATACATGATGTCAAAATATCAACAATTAATTCATTTAGAGCACTATCTTTAAATAAAGCAAGTTTTGGGGTTTCTTACCAGATGAGTTTTGCCTAGGATACCTTCTAAACAAACTGACTGGAAAAATTCTAAATCTTCTGCCTTCTCGAACAGATATTGGAAATGCTTATGGTTAAGGTATTTGTGAATCTGGAAACCACTATCCAAAAATAATGACACAAACTCTTCTCTGTCTACACGCAACAGTGATTTCTCAAACAATGTCTTGTCTACCTAGAAAAAATATTTTTTAAAATGAGCAAGGTAATTCAACAAAGCTTACCTCCATGTTGTCATACTTTTTTTACTTTTATCAAACCTAACAAACTTTTAAATACCTCTGACTTAAAAGCTACAGTAAAGAGAGAAAATTTTCATTTATCCTGCAAAATAATCAAAGTTAAAGATATAATGGAAGTCAACCTTATGCAATGAACCAGTAAAATAGTGAATTCTGTACAAAAAATGGCATAATTATTTATTAAGCAAACCAACTTATCATAATAATGTGTTGATTAGGATGAACACATTTTACAGTACCTTAATCTAGTTCTGATCAATAAAGCTGTACCAGCAAAGAGCCTTGCATAAAAATCTAAATCTCCAAGCCTACGTCAAGGAGACCAAACAGACACATAAATTAATAACTAAACTAGAGGCTCCCAGGAGCCTGTAATCGCTCACCTGGAATCCAAATGACTTAAACTATATTAAAATTTTTGAAATTAACAGTTTCAGTCTAGTTGTTATAGCTTTTAAGTAACTGTGCAAAAACTAAACATTTCTTCAAAAAATTTGTTAAATACAATAACTCCTATAAGGTGCCATTGACAATTTCTGAAAATTAAATGGTTTTTAGGCATTGTCCTTTAGGGTACTTTAGAAATTTACAGTTTTACTCTACTCAGGGTTGCCACTCTTTTCTTGACACAAAATTCAAGGACTTTTCAAGGGTTTTTCAAGGGTTTTCATTAAACCCGCCATATTATCTGGATCAATTTGACGACCGCATCCTGGTCTACAAATTCCTTATAGTAAGTTTCAAAGTGGCAGTATAGCGGTTTTTTGGCTGACAAATAAAAACTGCTTACCGCGTTTGGTCCAGCTTATGCTCCTTTTGTAGATTACAGAATGTGCAAACTGACAACAACAATTATATCCAAGTGATAGTCGGCGGTTTGAAATGCGGCAGATTTTTTCACTTTGATAGAGCACTTTTCTATAGTAAAGTTTGACCTAAATTACCACGGAAGTGTATGTTTGGAAGAGTCAATTGTTATCTATTCGAAATCCTTCGGGTCATGTCGTCTGCAGTTAAGGCGGGAAAAGTCTCGCGGTTTGTCCGAATACCATTGAACGTTACGAAAGCAGACGATCTTTTTGAAAACACCGCTAGGTCCCTTTTGAAACTCAAATGGTTGACTTCCTATGTAAAATTCCCGTAGCAAATGTCAAGGACGATTTCGGATATTTCAACAACAAAGGCATAATATAAAATATGGACGTGCTATCGTGTAGATTTTTTTCAAAGCGGATTTTAGCACTATAAAGGTACAGTATGGAATAATTAAAAAATGCAAGCAAAACGCTGAGCGCATGGGGGGTGTAACATTTAGTATAGTGTCAAACGCTGGAAAGACTCAGAATCTTATAAATCTCGACCCATACATTTCGCCCCAAAAACTTCCATTATTTTCAATGGAAAGGACGATCTTCCGTATGGGGCGAACTGTTCTACTTAAGCAAGGGGAAGACAACTCGTGCCGAACTTACTAATCGCAATCAAAATTAAGGATTTTTCCCGGATTTGTTCGTTTTTTCGCGTTTTCACAGATGTTTCCCAACCTGGAACGCAAATTTCGAAATTCAAGAACTTTTCCCGTTTTCCCGGGTGCGTGGCAACCCTGTCTACTAATAGGTGTGTTATAGACTAATTTATAATTAAAAAACTGTCCATTTGTCCAGATTCATAATGATAGGGCAATAACTCCTATAAAGAGTCATCTTGCAATTTTGGACTAAGCAATCATTTGTAGGGCTTCTATTGCTGATCATTTGTGCAATTTATAGTTTTAATCTAGCTACTATAGTTTTCAAGTTACAGGACAAAAATGGAAAATTTCATAACAAAATTGTCATTTAAGGGCAATAACCCCTATAAGGAGTCATCTGACAATTTCAGACCAATAAAATGAATTGTAGGGCTTTTTTTGCTGATCATTTTCGCAATTTATTATTTCACTCTAGCTGTTATGGTTTTTAAGTTACAGGACAAAAACGGAAAATTTCATAAACAAGTGTGGACACAGAAAAACGTCTCGCCTGCATTCCGCATCAGTAACGAAAATAAATTTCGTCATAAGCATTAGGTAAATAGCATTAAATATAAGCAGCGGCCTGTATACAAAATATTGTCACCATACCCTGCATAGTTACAGGGGAACAGCCGTAGCCCAAAAACTTTAACGTAGTCGCTGGACCGTGAGATTGAGGTCAAGGTCAGGTGGAACCTACCAGACAGTCATGTACTATTCATCAGCAACCTATATACCAAATATTGTCATCCTACCATACGTAGTTACAGAGGAACTATCGTAACCCAAAAACTTTAATGTAGTCGCTGGACCGTGAAATTGAGGTCAAGGTCAGGTGACACCTACCAGACAGTCATGTACTAGTCATCAGCAACCTATACACCAAATATTGTCATCCTACCATGTGTAGTTACAGAGGAACTGTCGTAACCCAAAAACTTTAATGTAGTCGCTGGACCGTGAAATTGAGGTCAAGGTCAGGTGACACCTACCAGACAGTCATGTACTAGTCATCAGCAACCTATACACCAAATATTATCATCCTACCATCCGTAGTTACAGAGGAACTGTCGTAACCCAAAAACTTTAACGTAGTCGCTGGACCGTGAAATTGAGGTCAAGGTCAGGTGACACCTACCAGACAGTCATGTACTAGTCATCAGCAACCTATACACCAAATATTGTCATCCTACCATGCGTAGTTACAGAGGAACTGTCGTAACCCAAAAACTTTAACGTAGTTGCTGGACCGTGAAATTGAGGTCAAGGTCAGGTGACACCTACCAGACAGTCATGTACTAGTCATCAGCAACCTATACACCAAATATTGTCATCCTACCATGTGTAGTTACAGAGGAACTGTCGTAACCCAAAAACTTTAACGTAGTCGCTGGACCGTGAAATTGAGGTCAAGGTCAGGTGACACCTACCAGACAGTCATGTACTAGTCATCAGCAACCTATACACCAAATATTGTCATCCTACCATGCGTAGATACAGAGGAACTGTCGTAACCCAAAAACTTTAACGTAGTCGCTGGACCGTGAAATTGAGGTCAAGGTCAGGTGACAGGTGACTGACTGGCAAGTACTCATCATAAGCTACCTCTGGACCAAATTTGATGGACCGAGGGCTTGGGCTTACAAAGATATGAAGCAAGATGTCAAGTGTTTACGCCGCCGCCGCCGGATTCCCATACATATGTCTCGCCTCCAGCGACTTTCGTCGCAGGCGAGACAAAAATTGCAATTTAAGGGCAATAACTCCTATAAGGATTCATCTGACAATTTCAGACTTAAATAGTAATTTGTAGGGTTTGTATTGCTGATCATTTTTGCTCTTAACAGTTTCACTCTAGCTGTTACAGTTTTTAAGTTACAGGACAAAAACGGAAAATTTCATAAAAAAATTGTCATTTATGGGCAATAACTTATTTAAAGAGTTGTCTGACAATTTCCGACCAATCAAGTGGATTGTAGGGTCTTTATTGCTGATCATTTGTGCAATTTACAGTTTCAATCTAGCTGCTATAGTTTTCATGTTACAGGACAAAAACGGAAAATTTCATAAAAAAATTGCCATTTAAGGGCAATAACTCCTATAAGGAGTCATCTGACAATTTGACTAATACAGTGAATTGTAGGGCTTGTATTGTTGATCATTTTTGCTATTTACAGTTTTACTCTAGCTGTTATTTGTTTGTTTGAATGGTGTTTTAACGCCACTTTCAGCAATTTTTCAGCCATTTACAGTTTCACTCTAGCTCGTATAGTTTTCAGGTTATATTGTAAATACAAAAAATTTTGTCAACAAGCGTGGACACAGAAAAACGTCTCGCCTGAATTCCGCATCAGTAACGAAAATAAATTTCGTCATAAGCATTACGTAAATAGCATTAATTATGAGCAGCGGCCTGTATACCAATTATTGTCACCATACTATGCATAGTTACAGAGGAACTGTCCTAATACAAAAACTTTAACGAAGTCGCTGAACCGTTAAATTGAGGTCAAGGTCAGGTGACACCTACCAGACAATCATTTACTATTCATCAGCAACCTATATACCAAATATTGTCATCCTACCATGCTTGGTTACAGGGGAACAGCAGTAACCTAAAAACTTTAACGTAGTCACTGGACCGTGAAATTGAGGTCAAGGTCAAATGGCACCTACCAGACAGTCATGTTCTATTCATCAGCAACCTATACACCAAATATTGTCATCCTACCATGTGTAGTTACAGAGGAACTGTCGTAACCCAAAAACTTTAACGTAGTCGCTGGACCGTGAAATTGAGGTCAAGGTCAGGTGACACCTACCAGACAGTCATGTACTAGTCATCAGCAACCTATACACCAAATATTGTCATCCTACCATGTGTAGTTACAGAGGAACTGTCGTAACCCAAAAACTTTAACGTAGTCGCTGGACCGTGAAATTGAGGTCAAGGTCAGGTGACACCTACCAGACAGTCATGTACTAGTCATCAGCAACCTATTCACCAAATATTGTCATCCTACCATGTGTAGTTACAGAGGAACTGTCGTAACCCAAAAACTTTAACGTAGTCGCTGGACCGTGAAATTGAGGTCAAGGTCAGGTGACACACTACCAGACAGTCATGTACTAGTCATCAGCAACCTATACACCAAATATTGTCATCCTACCATGCGTAGTTACAGAGGAACTGTCGTAACCCAAAAACTTTAACGTAGTCGCTGGACCGTGAAATTGAGGTCAAGGTCAGGTGACACCTACCAGACAGTCATGTTCTATTCATCAGCAACCTATACACCAAATATTGTCATCCTACCATGTGTAGTTACAGAGGAACTGTCGTAACCCAAAAACTTTAACGTAGTCGCTGGACCGTGAAATTGAGGTCAAGGTCAGGTGACACCTACCAGACAGTCATGTACTAGTCATCAGCAACCTATACACCAAATATTGTCATCCTACCATGTGTAGTTACAGAGGAACTGTCGTAACCCAAAAACTTTAACGTAGTCGCTGGACCGTGAAATTGAGGTCAAGGTCAGGTGACACCTACCAGACAGTCATGTACTAGTCATCAGCAACCTATTCACCAAATATTGTCATCCTACCATGTGTAGTTACAGAGGAACTGTCGTAACCCAAAAACTTTAACGTAGTCGCTGGACCGTGAAATTGAGGTCAAGGTCAGGTGACACACTACCAGACAGTCATGTACTAGTCATCAGCAACCGATACACCAAATATTGTCATCCTACCATGCGTAGTTACAGAGGAACTGTCGTAACCCAAAAACTTTAACGTAGTCGCTGGACCGTGAAATTGAGGTCAAGGTCAGGTGACACCTACCAGACAGTCATGTACTAGTCATCAGCAACCTATACACCAAATATTGTCATCCTACCATGCGTAGTTACAGAGGAACTGTCGTAACCCAAAAACTTTAACGTAGTCCCTGGACCGTGAAATTGAGGTCAAGGTCAGGTGACAGGTGACTGACTGGCAAGTACTCATCATAAGCTACCTCTGGACCAAATTTGATGGACCTAGGGCTTGGGCTTACAAAGATATGAAGCAAGATGTCAAGTGTTTACGCCGCCGCCGCCGGATTCCCATACATATGTCTCGCCTCCAGCGACTTTCGTCGCAGGCGAGACAAAAATCGTCAAAAAAGTCCAATAACTCCTACAAGATGCCAATACACAACTTTGCACTAATAGCAACTATTGTAGACCTTAATGTGCTGATCAATTTGAAGTAACGGTTATCTCTATAGCTATTATAGTTTTTTAGATAATGATCAAAAACCTGTGTTGACCCCCATGTTCTATTTTTAGTAACAGCTGCCATATTTGTCTGTTGATCAACACCCTGGGTACAAACTTGAAACTAGGAACCCTAAGGATGATTGTGGCCAAGTTTGAAAAAAATTGGCCCAGTGGTTTCATGGGAGAAGAATTTTGAAAAAGTTTACGACTGACGACAGACGACGAACGACGGATGCAAAGTGATAGCAAAAGCTCACATGGACCTTTGGTCCAGGTGAGCTAAAAAGGCACTATTCTTTACAACTTGTTCCGACACAAAAGTGCATCTACATGTAAGTTATTTTTATAAAAAAGTGGTTCGATAACTAGAAAAGAATGATACCTTTATCTTTGTGTAATCTCTGGCAGAAAATATTTCAGACTTAGCCAGATCTGGTCTGTTCCAGTCCAACAACAGGAGCAAGTCCTTGTAAGCCTTTTCTCTCCATCTAGAAGTGCTTTTCTTTTCACCTAAATTAAAAAAAAATCAATTTCAGTGTTAGGGAAAATGTAAATGTGACAATATTGATGTAATGTACAGATCAGGAACAAATATGTTGACATCTGAGAAAATGTCATTGAATATTTATTGTATCCAGGTACTTTTAAACTCAAATGTTTGCTATTAGTATACTTCAGGTATGCTGTAATTTCATTGGATAAGGTGATTGTAACAATGCATTCTGTCACCCTGGCTCTGACAGCAGGTGCACTTGTGATCATCACGTTTTTTTCATGTTCACATAAATGCTTGGTTTGACATTAATCAAGCAGACAAAATTTCTGTAAAAACATTCAGTATAATAAACTCAATAATATTTAAATGAGAGGGTAATACATGTAGATCAGATTGTTATCCTCAAAATAAAATGCCAGTTAGAATCAATTAAAGATACCTGAGCCACTCAGCCACCAGGCTGGCCTCTATATCAGTGACACCCAACAATAAAATTGAATAAAACAATGAACAAAGAAAAACAGTGACTTACTTTTAAAAATTGCTGTCAACAAATGTTTATCAAGGTCTGCCAAATTGCCACCTGATCCAACTTTACTTATCAATGTAATGAATGATCTATCATCCTAAAATAAAAAATACTGCTTTACTTGCTATTCAAGGGACTATTATATTCTGCACATTAATATCATATTAATGGTATTTTCCTTTTAAATAGAAATTGTTCCCAATACCAAGGAATAACCCATATACTATGTTATTGAAAATTTGTATTATACCATGAGCAAAACTGTAGAAATACAATGTAGCTTCAAGCTAAACTTTATATATTTGAAGAAAAATTAAAATAAATGTTTGTTTCAGCTTGCAAACCTGCTCACATGACAGGATGATTTAAAGATATCTGACCTTAAAGTAGAATATATATCATCTAAATCCATTAGCCCGGTACAAAAAAGTATATATTAAATAATTTAGTTATTTACTTACTTTTTATAATGTTCATTAATACAAAAATATTTCTAGTCATTTTATTTTTGGTACTGATTTTAAATATTAAATTCCTTTGGGTAAATCTAATAATTATTAGTATACACACTGAAACAATTTTTTTCTGCTGTGTCATTATGATAAAATTACAGTAAATGTTTAAATTAACTGTAAACAAAAGAATTGACATCCTCAATAAATATTATGAAAAATATTACATTTTTTCAAAGTTGGAGTAAACAAATTTAAATCTTTATATTTTTGCACCAGTAATGTAAGATTCCTCCCATCCCCCACCCCCAAAAAGGTGAGGAGCCAAAATTTGAATTATATGAAAATAACTTATTTTTTATAATTAAAAAAAAATATTCCCAATGTGTACATAAAACTATAATTATTTATTTTTCATAACACTTTAAGTACAGCATATTACTAACTTGTCCCATACAAATCTTCACACAAGTGATTAGTTTGACATTGATCAAGCAGACAAAATTTCTGTAAAAACATTCAGTATAATAAAATATATAGATAAGAGGGTGATAGATCAGATTACAAAAACATTCTAAACCTCAACTTCATCTTTGTTGTTTTTCTCAGGCTAACAATCTCATCTATCACCACCCTTGCAACTCTATGTTATTTATATATTTCATTTGAATGAATTATACTGTTTGTTTTGTTAATACCACTTTCAGCATTTTTTCAGGTATATCATGGCACCCAGTTTTATTTGAGTAGGAACCTTAAACATGACATATGTTAAAATAGGCTTTTTAGCTTTAAAGGAAACTTCTTTAAGGACTAACAAATAGTAAACTACGAATACAAAATGATACAATGAATCCACCCTAAGTCAGGTGAGCTTAAACTTATAATCAACAAATAAATGCATACATCAGTTGCCAAAGATACACATTCTAATATTTTGTCCCTAAATGCATTACGGGCAAAATCATTATTTTTGAAGTCATCTGGGTATGTCTGTACAATCAACTTCAGTAATTCTGGTTTCAAATGGTGGTCTTCATAATCTGCATCAGACCTAAAACAAAATTGAAAACTTTCCAATTTATGCTGAATGTCTCCCCTTAATATGGTTATAATGATGCCTCTATATGCTACACATAAAAAGCCCCAAAATGCATCAAAATTCACCTATACCACACAAGGAGTTAAAACTCCTCCCATAGTATTGATTTGTTAGCCCCTATACAAATAATTCTAATATGACGTGCTTTAAAGGCTTTGAGACCACAACTGTGGTAAAAAAATGATTTATCTATGAGCAACACGCGCTGAGAAGGGCGTGTTTTAAATGGCTGTTCCAATTACAAAACTGTAACTCCCTCCGGAAAGCTATTGCATATGACGTATAAATCTTATAAATAGCGACACGCGCTATAATTATCCATTGCAATATATTGTGTGTTACATTGACGGAACAGCCATTTTATGGCGGAAATGATGTTTTCTATAGGTACGAAAATATTATAAATGTACTCTAATATTCTTATTAGAATAGAAATAATTCACGGAGGCCGTGATTTATCATTGTTTTACCACGGGATTACCATTTATGTCGTTATTTTATCCCTCGCTATCGCTCGTGATAAAATAATATGACATAAATGGTCACCCCATGGTAAAACAATGATAAACCACAGCCTCCGTGAATTATTTCTTAAATAAACAACAGACAAAAACAAACTAATTGATCAACTGATTGTAAATTTTTAAAAGTATTTCATTCTTATTGAATACACTGATATAGATATATTATAACTAAACTATAAACAAGGATATGTAATGTTTATTTTAAGATTACATGTATCTAATTTGTGTATTGTCTGCAATTTTCTCTAAAAATTAAATGTAAACATAGTTTACTTTCAAATTCCAATTTCACTTAATTATGGTAAAAAATTTGTGTGCAAGCATGAATAATTTGGACTGATGGAGCTATTAGGGAAAAAAAAGCTTGTGTGGCAGAAACAATATCTTCAGTGTAGTGTTATTCAGTATGGAACAAATAGATGTAGCAATCGGCTCCATAGATTTGAATGATATGTGAAAAGTTAAAAAAAGTTCTGGTTCAGAAAAGCTTACTTACCCCTACAATCCATAACTTGAGGTCACATTGAGGTCAAATGGGTCATAACACATTATTTGACAAAAATTTGCCCACATGACAAATATCAAAAGCGAAAGTGCAAAGATAAACTATTTGGACCATACATTTTTATGGAAGAATTCAGAATAAAACAAAATGTTTCCCTACTTTGAAGAGAAGACATATATGAACTGAAACCAGCTTTTAATAACATTCAATGTATAAAATTTGAACATAAAGTCATGTGCATCTGCTGTTTAAACTGGAAAAATGTAAACTTAATGCAATCCTTGTTTAATAGGGAAACGTATAATCTTGTGAATGTAATCTAAATTAAAACAATATCAAACAAATAATAAAAGCTGGTATTGGCAAATGTAACAATCAAAATACAAAAAAATGAGTAGTACAGATTACATACTTTTCCTGACTTTCTTCCACTGCAAAAGCTAACAAATCAGATAAGCCGCCAGATCCTTTCACAACTACAACTGGCATCTTATTCCGTAAGTAAAACAAAACAAGATCTATTCCTCTTGGTGAACCTTGTATCACTAAACCAACAACAGGTATGGTCTGACTAGGGGCTTCCATTATCTCACTGTCATTTTCTTCAGAACCTAATAAACATTTAGACTGAAATAGTCAGGTTTACGTCAAATAAAACTAACCAGCTTGTAATAAAATTCACCTATATGTACATCTATGCTGGTTTGTACTTTTAAAGTTTTAACTGTATGATGAATAAAAGCAGCATTTTAACTACTGTGGGTAAATTTCACATATATAGAGCGCAGTGCCCAATTAAATCAATTAAATGGCATCGTGACATTTCTATATATTGAGTACCGTATTTAGGGTCGTATTGTCCGCGGTCTTTTTCTTTTAATCTAAGTTGGAAAGGAATGGTGCGGATTATACATAAATACAGACTCGATAGAGTGTGTTTCGTCCCGTTGAATGTTGTCAATGGCGGTCGCCATTTTGTTGTTGTTTTATATGCGGTATTTTTGTACTATTCTAACATGATTCTTCTACAAACTTCCATATAAATACGTTTTAATGATATTAATTTTTACTTAAATTATTTTTAGTAATGTTATAATAATTATATAGGACGAATAAAAATTAAAACGGATACGAAAATAGCGGATGTGTAACCTGTATTGCGTACAGTGCAAATAACGTCTTTATGTAACCTCAAATGTTTGAAGATCGAAGTTTTGATTGCAATCATTAGGGGATTAAAATAAAACGTGTAATCTTTTTGTTTTCTTTGTTTTCATTGATAAATGAAAGTTGACAAATTGTTTTGGTTTCGAAATGTGTGAGTATCCGTTTTAACAACGATCAAAATAGACTCTATGAGAATGCACTATTTTTATTTAATTTATTACAATCACTAGAAATGAATAAAACTATAAATAAAAATGATATTTTAAGAGAGAATAAATTACATATAACAGTAAAAAATTGTTAAAAAGCGTTACCAAGTCGGACTCGATGTCTTCATCTTGAGATGTTTTTTGAAATTTTTTACGTGCGGATTGTACAAGCATATACGAATTTTCCCCCAATTTTCTGGCCCAAGAAAGGGGTGCGGACAATATGTAAATGCGGACTATACCCAACTTTTTATGGTGATTGTGATGCAAAATGTCAAATGAATAAATGTATTGATCACGTGGTCTTTCAAAACTGAGGGTGCGGGTTCAAGTCTCACTGCAGGCAAGGTGCACTTGACTCCAATCTTAATTGACAATGATTGCCAGTTTTCCTACCAAAGGTCTGGGTTTTTTCTTCGAGTACTCCCGCTTCCCCATTTACATTCATATTTTTATGAGAACTTGCAAGTGAACCAGATGGCTATTGATGAAAAAAACATAATATAAATAAAACATTAAGGACATGGTGACATAGTATACTGTATATGTCTACATGACAGAGCATGCATACAATATAAAATCAATATTTGAAAGTATCTAAGTATTTAAAACTTTTTAAATGTGTCCACTCTTTTTTACATACCAAAACTTAAGAGACGTTTATATCGTCTTGGTCTGCCCAGCTGAGTTTGCAATTGTTTTTCAAAGTTGGAACGAAACTCTATGTATTGCGTTTTTTCTTTTTCTCCATCAACTTCTGTTTCTACCAAGATGAAATGTGTATGATCAGGATTTAATTCATATTTATCTTTATTATCTTTGAAACCCTCATTGGTAACAGCTACACCTTCCTAAAAAAATGTAAACAAATGAATTCAATTTCACTTAAGATTTCAGAAAAAGATTAGCATGTTTAAAATGTTCAGAACAGTATACAGTTTTACAACCTTTCATTTACAGAAAACTGATGATTATAACAATAGTAACAAGACTAAAAAACACATGTAATAATTAGAGAAAATGCAACAATAACAAATCTCTCAAACATATCTTTGAAAATCATTAAGAATAGTGTGGACTTCAATGAAATCACAAGAAATCTCCTGTCATTTCAACATTCCAGACAATTGAAGAGTTTGCAGTCAAAGTTAATATTGAACTGGTCTGTCATTTATCTTCAACTAATGACCCTACGACTAATGTGTTAAGGCATTCTTAATAATGTAGATGTAGATGGCAAGTTTTTGTGATAACAGGTCACAAGTTTGTTAAGGTTAAATTATATGTCAGAAAATAGTACAGAAATGCATGCAAAAGTTCTAAAAAATTACAGAATCAATCTGTTATTCAAAACAATTTCAAAGGAATTATTTTGTCAGAGTGATATGTGAAAAGCGGAGTGCTACGTTATTTAACGTCAATGTCATTCAACTGGAATGTGGCGTAATGAATGGACGTTTATTTCATTGATCCTGTGTAAGGTTACAAGGCAAGTCATTTTTAAGCCTTTATGTAATAGTTTGTGAATGAGAATCTTTTATATACTCTTAATTATAATACGGAGTGTCAAATTTTGAGTTTTTAATATTTTGCTCTTTGTCTTTGACAACCCTATTAACTATTATTTCAAATTTATGTGCCAACGTTTCTGACTGATTTTCCAATGGAGTGTCAGTTTCACTTTTTATTGTTTTCTATAATTTATATTTTATATCGTTATCATTTCTGGTACCTGTTTGGTGCTGTGTTATTTTTAATTTTCAGTACTTTGCAGTGGCCAGGGGAGATACGATTTGCACATCATTTACTTAGAAATTCCAATTTTAATTAAAATGCATTGATGCACAGTATATAATGATTTGTAGGTTCTTGTGTAGGCCAAATTTTACTGCCGTAATGATCCTATTATAATTTTGTGATTTGTCAGATTAACCAAACAAATGACGAGGTTATTCACAAGTACTTCTGGCTAAAACAATAGTCGGGATTTGTCACTTCACTGAATTTTGATGTTTGTGCAATTCAAAGAGTTTTGTTCAGATTATTTAAAGTGTATGATTGCGATCTAGCTGCGAAAATGTGTTTGAGAACAGAGGGCAGAGAATATTGCATGTCATTTTTTAAATCGTTAAAACAAAAGGGCGCTGTAGGGGATCCATACTACAAGCAGATGTATGCTATATTTCTAGGAAAATGTGTAATATTTGATTTTTTGTTTTTGGTTTTTGTTTTGTTCTTTTTCATTGGGGGGAAGGGGGTTATTAGATCCTGATTTATTTTATCTTGCTTTGTTTATTTTTAAACATTCTATTAGTTACTGTGACGTAATAAATTTTAGATTCCTCTGCCATTAGTCATGCATGCCCGGTAATGAACTGCTTGATATTTTTTGTATCACGGCTAGTATGCTGAGACAAGCATTATAAGTCGGAACACATCAAAGGAAAATAACACAAATTACCGAAAAACCTGATTTATTTGCCACAATTATATTTGGATGGAGTGATAAAACTGTCATTAACTGTTGTAAATTTAATTTTTATACCAACAATTACTACAGTGCACAGAAGAACAGTTAAAAATATTTTTTCCACGACACAGGTTAAAATTACAGGCACTACTGATTGTCACCCACTTAAACTCTGAGGTCCATCAAAAAGCTTATGGTTTCGGAAACGGTTCATCAGCTGTCTTCAAACAATAGACATTTATCAGTGTAATCTTAAACCAAAACAAACCAATTTCAGTACTTACTGATCCATCAAGATTATTTTCATAAGTAATTTGCTTCTTCGGTGCAACACCAATCACAGTAAGTTTGTGAAATTTCTTTACACTTTCTGGACGAATTTGGCTCAAATTTATCCTGCTGTTTTCTCTGAATGATTTCTCCTCCCTCACTGCCTCACCTAATATTCGGGACACACCATCATCAAGTCCATTTGTTATAATCCACATTTCTGTAGTATTAGCTGCCTGAAAATAAGAAACACCTTACACACCAAACAATGCACAAAGCCATTCAGTACAGTTGTCTCTGGTGGTGGCTATTTTGTTGTTTTGTTTGACTAATATGATATTTTAACTATACAAGATGATTAAAAATTAAAATTAGTATGGAAATAGCAGATATTTACCTGTTTGCGTAAAATGTAATTGGCATAGTTACTATCCAGCTCGAGTAACCTAAAGACGTTGAAGATCGATGTTTTGATTGCAATTCTTAAGGGGTTAAAACAAATTATGTGACCTTCCGTGTTTCTTTGTTTTTTTTCTTTTTGTGTTAATGAAAGTTACAAAACAGTTTTGCTTCAGATTCCGTTAAGTATTTGTTTTAATAATCATCACAATAAAAAATTTTATATTTTATTTACAAGCACAAGACAAGGAATAAAAATTATAAACATAATTAGTATTTAAAAAGAGTATATATTATTACATACTTTAGTTTGGGCCTCAGTGACAGAGTGGTTAACAAAATCATGACTTAAACTGTTAAAGTATGTCTCATGACTAGAACCAAATAGATTATTATGTTTGGTCTTATGTCCTTGTTACCTTGATTATGCCCTTTTTAAACTGGTCTTGAAGCCGAGGATTTTTCCACACTTTGAAATGTCTTACTCCTGATATGACAGATAAAACAATCTTTGGGCTTCTCATGTTCCAATATTTCTCCATAAAATATGACAACTCAAATGATGGTGTGTCCCATGGAATGCACACATAATGCTTTTTAAGCTGAAATACAGAAAAATTATTTATTGACCTTAAACAATATTTATATATTAATCTCAAGTTGTACATTTATACTAAAAAACAGCTTGGATCAAATGTTACAATTTATATGTATTATACTAGGACATGTCCTAATAGTGGATGTACTACATGAATAAAATTGTAAGAATTATTTTTATTTTAATAGCATATTTTTTGTGTGCTGGATTATGTTTGTGCATGTATTGTATATTTTACGTGAAAAGCCATTTCCATTTTGCAGAACATGGCCTAGTTTTTTTCTTTTAACAATAAAATATATTTAAAAAGTAAGTTTTTGAATAAATATGTAATATTTGCTGGGTCAGCAAAATATTAGGGTGCTGGATGTATGTCTGAGTGCCACAAAATACTCTGATCGAAAAGTTGCCATTTTTTACAAAAAAAAATAAAGGGCCAAAAGTGTGAAATGGTTGAAGTAATTTAGATGATTATCAATCTTGGTTGAGATAATATGCCCATAAACATTTTCTTCAAGTTTCATATAGATGGAATAACATCTTTTTGAGGTGCATAGAGAACAAGGCGAATTAACCATTTTTTATATAAATAAAGGGCCATAACTCTGAAGTGGCTGAAGTGATTTCATTGGTTTTCGAACTTGGATAAGATAATTTGCCCATAAACATTTTCCCTGAGTTTCATGAAGATTGGACAACAACTGTTTGAGTTAGAGAGCAGACATCACAGTGGACGCCAACTTGCCGCCTGCCATGGGTGTTCCCATAATACGACCAGTCTTTGACGGGTGTATAAAAATGTCTTTATTATGCCTTTATTAAAAGAGCTTTCCTGTTAGCAATTCTAGCTTTTGCCCTCCCACAACATCAATAACTAGTTATGACACCAAGCTTCATACCTGATTATCTTCATCAAGTGTTTTGCCTCCAAACCTAATATTCCCACCAGGAAATGGTGCATCCTGATATCTGGCACTGTCTTGGGTATCAACAGACAACTCGCCAAGAGATTTGACTGTTCTCTGAACATCGTCAATATCAGGAAGAAAGAATGTTGAATTTGATTGTAGAATATGTTCATTGAACTTGTCCTCATGAATCACAGTATATTTGCTATTATTTTGCAGTGACGAGACAGACTGTTTGTCACTGGTTCCACTTGCTGTTTTTTCCCCAAACAATTGCTAAAACAGAAATAAATACTGAATATTATACAATGAATTCATAGAAGCTGTTACTAAAATATTCACAATATTAAAATTTTAATTAAATATAATTAAATAACAGACTGATTTGTTTGTTTGAATGGTGCTTAATACCACTTTTAGTCATTTTTTCATTAGTGCAGGTATATATCAAGTTTATTGGGGGAGGAAGTCAGAGTACAGAGTGAAAACCACTGACTTTCAGCAGAAACACACAGACTAAAATTTAGCTTTTTTATGTTAATGGTGTCATTCTACAGAATGACCCCCAATTTATATTTAGCCAAAGTCACTGACACTATACAATACATAATGTAACTATAATTTACAAATATATATGACTGCTCTGTAAATGAACTTTGACTGGTGGAGAGGAAATAAGTTCTTATTTTGATATTTGGGTACCCACAGGGGATTCTAAATTTACAAAATAATTTTTAAATGACATGACACCTTAAATATTTGATGTAATATAGCTGAAATTATTTTGCTTGTTTTGCGGGGTCTCTCAATAATCAGGGAAACTTGCTTGGTGCCTAAGTAAAAAGCAAATAATGTTAACATTTTACCATATTCACAAATAATAAATTTAGGCCATTGTCATATGTCTCACAGAAGAGTAGATTATTACTTATTTAAATAACACAATTGTATTCCACTTTTAAATCCAACTTCAGTTTCCCTTATTTAAATCCTTTACAATTTTTCTTTAACCCATGAAATGTTTTATTGTCTGTTTAGTTTTGTATAAAGAACAAGATTATATCACACCTCATTTTCTGAATTTATTTTTGCATTTTGTCCTTGCTTTTATGTTTGTCATTAATATCAGGTGATTTGTTTTTTTGTTTTGTATTCATTAATTGAAATGAAAGGTCTGGTTTTTTATTTACCTATTTCAATATCAAATAGCTTCTAATTAAAACAATGCTTACCATTCTAATCATGAAGTTTGTCCTATCTACTTTTGTAAACTTTCATATAGTCCAATTTTTCCTACATTTCAATTTGGGCAAGATCTTGTCATGTCAAAATTGTGATCTGAACATATTTAACATTACCCTTATATTTGTACATTGGAATTTTGCATTAACACAGTAGGACGGTTTGGAGGACCAGACAGCTGTTTAATTACTTACCTGTAAAGTACGATGGTTTGGAGGACCAGACAGCTGTTTAATTACTTACCTGTAAAGTACGATGGTTTGGAGGCCCAGACAGCTGTTTAATTACTTACCTGTAAAGTACGATGGTTTGGAGGACCAGACAGCTGTTTAATTACTTACCTGTAAAGTACGATGGTTTGGAGGACCTGACAGCTGTTTAATTACTTACCTGTAAAGTACGATGGTTTGGAGGACCTGACAGCTGTTTAATTACTTACCTGTAAAGTACGATGGTTTGGAGGACCTGACAGCTGTTTAATTACTTACCTGTAAAGTACGATGGTTTGGAGGACCTGACAGCTGTTTAATTACTTACCTGTAAAGTACGATGGTTTGGAGGCCCAGACAGCTGTTTAATTACTTACCTGTAAAGTACGATGGTTTGGAGGCCCAGACAGCTGTTTAATTACTTACCTGTAAAGTACGATGGTTTGGAGGCCCAGACAGCTGTTTAATTACTTACCTGTAAAGTACGATGGTTTGGAGGCCCAGACAGCTGTTTAATTACTTACCTGTAAAGTACGATGGTTTGGAGGCCCAGACAGCTGTTTAATTACTTACCTGTAAAGTACGATGGTTTGGAGGACCTGACAGCTGTTTAATTACTTACCTGTAAAGTACGATGGTTTGGAGGCCCAGACAGCTGTTTAATTACTTACCTGTAAAGTACGATGGTTTGGAGGCCCAGACAGCTGTTTAATTACTTACCTGTAAAGTACGATGGTTTGGAGGACCTGACAGCTGTTTAATTACTTACCTGTAAAGTACGATGGTTTGGAGGCCCAGACAGCTGTTTAATTACTTACCTGTAAAGTACGATGGTTTGGAGGCCCAGACAGCTGTTTAATTACTTACCTGTAAAGTACGATGGTTTGGAGGACCTGACAGCTGTTTAATTACTTACCTTTAAAGTACGATGGTTTGGAGGACCTGACAGCTGTTTAATTACTTACCTGTAAAGTACGATGGTTTGGAGGACCTGACAGCTGTTTAATTACTTACCTGTAAAGTACGATGGTTTGGAGGACTTGACAGCTGTTTAATTACTTACCTGTAGAGTAGGACGGTTTGGAGGACCTGACAGCTGTTTAATTACTTACCTGTAAAGTACGATGGTTTGGAGGACCTGACAGCTGTTTAATTACTTACCTGTAAAGTACGATGGTTTGGAGGACCTGACAGCTGTTTAATTACTTACCTGTAAAGCTATTACATGAGGACTTGTTATACCCCCACTATGAACTGATGGACTTGAGTGTGTGGAAGAATGGTCTGTCTTTGATTTTTGTGGATTTGTCTGACCTGGACTTGATGTAAGACTGGAGGAAGGAGATTTTTTGCCAGAACTATTTGGAGATGACAACAGTTCACATTCTTCTTCTTCACTTTCCTAGAAAAAATATATAACCCATAAAAACATGTTATAAAAATAACTAAATGTACCTACATTTAAAGAGGAATTAGAAATATTAAATTATCTGTCAATGTTCATTGAAAAAATAAAGGCTGAAAATAGTGTATGACTTGTGAAATGTGCTTCAAAAATTGTATTGGTCTAGAATGAGATGTAAATACAGTTTACCTGCATGTATTACAGGAATAGCAGTTAATTTTTTGTGTGAAATATAAGCAATATTTCTTATGATCAATGTGTTTCTTCCATAGCATAACCTGTACAAATCTGTTTGAACCCCATCTTCGCTAGCCAAGGGTTACGATCCGGTCCCCCCTCTCTTATGGGGGAACTGATTGTAACCCTTGGCTAGCGAAGATATTTGACCCCTAGTTTCACATTGTCACAGAACAAAAGTTCCACCATAATATTCATTCCAAGGAAATTTTATCATGTAACAAAAGTTCCATTTGGAATATATGTTATATAATAGATGTTCCACCTGCATAATAGAAGTTCCTTTGCAGTGGAACATTTGTTACATAACATATATTAAAAAGGAACTTTTGTTACATGACAAAATTTCCTTGGATTTGATATATATAAGTTAATATTTTGACATAGGTTGAATAGATCAAGAAAATTTTTTAAAAAGTGTCAGGATCTTTTATCATTGAAATAAGGAACTTTTACAATAGATACCAGGAACTTTTATTATATTTTAAAAGTTCTTTCCTACAGGAAAAAATAAAATGCAGATGGAAAAAACATTCTATAATTAAAGTTCTGCAGAATAAAGTTTATTATAATATTTTTTCCTGATGGAATAATATTTCATTATTATAAGGAAGTTTTACATGTTGACCCGTCCACTGTGTTCAATTCTGCATTAAGAGTCTTATTTCCACTATATAGAGTATGTTCACAATAAGCAGCATTTTATCATTGTAATAATTATAAACATATATTCACATTATATAAGAGTAAGATGTCACAGGAAGTCATGAAAAACTAATAAACTAATGTCTTATCTATAAGAAACATATGTACATTTACATGTATTATGTAATACCTAATATTTAGTTATGTAAGGTAATGTTTTAACACCAAGAATTAATATACATGTACTATAATCCAAATCTAATTTATTAAGATGTCTTTGTAATGTAGCCTTAGGTGATAGAATTGTTATGAACAAATGACTACAGGAAATTACACAGAAAACGGTAAATAAATACCAGTGATAGTTAAGCAAAAACAAATAATACCCTTTAAATTAATTATTTTAAAATAAAGACCAATTTTCCTGCAATTGAATACTGGTCCATGAAGTATACTGGTGACATATCTTAGTAGGTAATCAAGTTTTTAAGTTTTTTACAAATCTAGATAAGAAAAGAAAAGTGTTTAGATTGCTGACAACAAAAGCATGACATGAAATAAAATCCAGATAATTATTCTAAAAAATGTCCATAGGTTCTCCTTGAAGCTTCATCTTTACTGAAGTGCATAACAATCCATTCTAGTTGAATTTTGTTTTTTCTGTATTGAGGCTACACATTTATCAATCAAAAATTATCCTGTCTGGACATTCAGCTTGCATTTACTATAATGAAAATGAAAAAAGACCCTTTTGACAACCTATATCCTAAAATCAATTGAAAATTTATTAAATATTGAAAGTAAACTAAAATGGTAAAAACAAAAAAAATTGCCTTTTCTAATTTCACTAGCAATTTATACAGTCGAGCACTGCTAGAGGCATGGGCAGGTCACAGCTTTACCTAGCTTTCACACTATTTTTAATTTCTTTACACCATACATTAAGGCTTAATTAAATTATTTACATATCTGTTGACAACATTTGGCTGTCTGTTATGCACCATGGTTCATTGATGTTGTACATAAAAATTTCATACATTATTGTTTGTTTTTTTATTCACGAAAAAGGACAATCTAAACGAGCATGATGTAACCATTGAAATTTTGATTACTGATAATTTAAGGAATTTATAGTCATTTTTTGTGCAACTGAGTATGGAGCTCAACTAGGTAAACCATGGTTTACTCTAACTCTAAGTACATACAATGTAGCTTACTGATTATTTGTTGTTTAAGGTATCTGGGCCAACCACATGATCATACTAGCTGGTGTCCAAGATGACCCTTGATTTAGACCTGGGTAATGTAAGATAATCATCTGAAATATTGTTTGTTTGTTTGTTTGAATATTGTTGAAAGCCACTTTCAGCAATTTTTCAGCTATATCATGGTGTCCAGTCTTTATTTTGAGAGGAAGCCGGAGTACCCAGAGAAAACCCGGACCTTCTGTAGGAATACTGGCAATCCTGGTCACTTAAGAATGGAGTTGAATACACCCTGCCTGCAGTGGGCATCTAACCTGCAATCTCAGTGTTCGTGAACCACTTGATCAATAGTAGATGAACTACCTTAACAACTGGTCTCATCTGAAATATTATTTGAGTTACTCAAATAGAATATGACAAACATTACACTGTTTTTACTCAAAACTGTTAACATTGACTCAAAGTAAAACAATATATTGAATTTGTATCATTGACATGGACCAGCACTTAGTCGTGCTGTGTATACCCCATCTAGACAATTTTTCAGCTAGGAAAACAGGAAGTATATAACTGACTGACCTGTAAAAGGGTGGCACGATACAACTCATCATGCTAAAGCTGTGCACCAAATTTGAAATCAATCCTTTTAGAAGAAGCTGAAAAATCTGTTATGGGAAAATTTTCCTATTTTGACCCTTGAAACAATCTATGTCGGCTCGGAAAACAGGAAGTATATAACTGACTGACCTGGAAATGGGTGGCACGGTACAACTACTCATGCTAAAGCTGTGCACCAAATTTGAAATCAATCCTTTTAGTAGAAGCTGAAAATCTGTTATGGGAAAATTTTCCTATTTTGACCCTTGAAACAATCTAAGTCTGCTGGGAAAACAGTAAGTAGATAACTGACTGACCTGGAAAGGGGAGGAACGGTACAACTCATCATGCTAAAGCTGTGCACCAAATTTGAAATCAATCCCTTTAGCAGAAGCCGAGAACACTGTTACAAAAGTTTGCACAGGACAGACAGACGGACGGACAGACTGACAAGGTGATTGCAATATAGCACCCTCTCTTACAGGTATAATTAGCAATACATTGATTTAATATAGCTGTATTTATTGCTTGGAGATAAAATTAAACAGGAACTTCAATTATGGGTTTATGCCACTTTCTCAAATTCCACAGCTTCATTACAGTATACAGTTTTTATTGGCAGAGGAGGCTAGAATACCACATGAAAACCCCAACAGGGAAACTGGCAGTCCTTGTCAATTAAGGCTGGAATACACTACACCTTGCTAGAAGTAAGACTCCAACTCACAACCCAAATGTTGACATGCCACTGATAAATAGTAGGTGTCCAACTACCTAGACCACTGGGTTACTGACCCTAAATATAGCTGGCTATTAGTTACATTTACAGTCAAATTACAATGACCTGTCAGGTATTTTCTACCTATTGGTCAACCAATTCTTAAGACAGATAACAGCTGTTTAGAAAACTGCTTCATTCTGTTTTCTTTAAAGCTCTTCATCAGTGATAGCCTGGACATTTAAATTGCAGCTACTCATGTGTGACTCAGGTAATTTTAAACTTCTAATTTGTTCCATCTACATTTTACTCTATGGCTATCTTCCAGATTAGAAGTTTGAAGTTACCCGAGTCATGCATGAATAGCTGCAATTTAAATGTCCAGCTCTTTCTGATTAAGAGCTTTAAAGAAAACAGATTGAAGCAGTTTTCTACATAGCTGTTATCTATTTTTGGAATTGATTGAGCAATAAGTAGAAAATACCTTACAGGTCATAGTATTTTGACTATAAAAGATGTTCACTTGTCACTTTCAACCGTTTTCAAATGCTTACCATAATTGGTTAAGGAATATACAAATGTAAAATGGAAAAAACAAATTACTATAGCTCAATGTGCTAATATTTGAAATATAAGCAATTGAACATTTGACACGAAACATGATTCTAGTTTTTTTTTAAATAACTTTTATAATTTTTGTCTAAGAGAAAAAATAAAGAAATATCCGGTTCATTATATCTTCTCAAATGGCCTTGTTAAGATGTTTGCAGTTAAATTATGGAAGAATGTTTGAGTAAATGAGTAGAAAAAATACAATGCTTTGAAATGAACCAAGAAAGTTAAAAAATGTTGACCATGACCAGCAAAGATCCTCAAGTACATAAAAAGTTTATGCAGTTTCCAAGAAACATCTATTTATATAAACACAAAGATGAACATGAACTGGATAATGGATATATGCCAATTATTAAATGTATTTGTATAAAAAAAAAACAATTCTTTCTGCTAGCACTTTCTGGAAGAAAAGCAATTAATAAGAAATTAAATTGTGGATGACAAGTATATATAAAAGAGGAGTAATCATTATAATTGGTTGGTATGTCAGCTTCTTGGATACAAATTATTAAAAAGTTGGGTTAAAACACATGACATGATAACAACCATGCAGTTTATGAAATACACTTAAAATGAGTTGATAGATGAACATTCCATTCCTATTCAAACAAATACCTTTAATCAAAATATACATATAAATTAATGCAACAATAATTTGATACATACATTAACTGCTATAAACATATATATGGAAAGAATCTTTCAGTTATGAATACAAGCTGAAAACTGTTTGTAAACATCGTCTTATGTGATAATATGGTAAATACTGTTATAAACAAAAATGACCTGAGAAAGAATGTACAGATAATAATCAACAAACTTAAAGTACAAATCCAGAGTCAATACAGACAGAAAAATCTAATCAGTACAATTTCTGTACTAACTTGGTGCTTAGGTGGTCGAGCCATTAAGGTAGTTATAGTAGTCTACAATTATTCACCTGCCTGTCAACACTCAGGTTGCATGTTCCAGCCTTACTGAGGGCTTAACTCTAACCTCAATATTGGCAGTGATTGGTAGTTTAATTTCCTGTCAAAAGATAGGGATTTTTCATTTAGTACTCTGGCTTTCACTCCCAATATAAAATGAACACCATGGTAACTGAAAAGTGATGTTAAAATCCTTTAAACAAAACATTTAAGTTTTAAACTATTTAGCTGAGTACATTAAATTCAATTGCATTTTATTGTGATGCTTAAAACATACTTTAGATATTTTTTAATACAATATTGAAGGTACTAGTACAGTACTAGTATAATACTTTTGTGTAAGAAACTAGACAATATGTTAAATGTAACTGTCTTTATTACTTAATTATATAAATGTTTACAATAACCATACACCTCTTTATTTACTTTGTAATAAAAAACAATACACTACTCCAAGATTCTGAACTAAATTTTTAACACATAATATCACTACAAACACCAAACCTTCATTCCCCCGGAAAACGTAATCTCTGGGGGAAAACCTTAATTTTTTAAGGTTTTTCGTTAAAAGTCAGTGTTGGTTTTTAAAATTGAGGTTGTCACCAAGAAATTCCTGTTTTCTCTCGGAGATTAAGGTTTTCCCGTGGAGTTTGAGGTTTTTTGTTGATTGGACCCCTTGGTTGATTTTAAGCCCTCAGGCATTGATGTTGATAACGATCACCAGTTACTATGTAATAAAAAACAATAAACTACTCCAAGATTCTTAACCTAATCAGGGGAAAAAATTAACTTTTTGATGTCAGTAGCCAGCTGGGCTACTACATATGAAAAATCAGTAGCCCAGACACAAAGTTGGTAGCCCAGATTTTTTTACTGCAATTTCTGAACATTTTGTTCAGCTTTTCAATTACATTTTGATTTAAAGTTTTGACCATTTTGCCAGCAGATGATTCACTTTTTGGTTTGGATTTTGCTTCAAATGTAAGAGCACACTTTTGGTGAAATTTTGATTTCTCATGTTTTATTATGCTGTCCAACTTGTAGCTGGTGCATCCCATCACGAACATAGCGTTTTTGTCGCCGAACTCGGAACATACTTTACATTTCATTCCGTTCTCCGTATCATGGAGCCAAGACCGATTTTTTTCCCAATCTATCAAATATTTTCTTTCCCTTTTGATAGAATCGTATTCCTTATAGTATTGTTTATCTATTTTCCTCTTTGAAACATCTTTTTCGGGTTTTTTGACTCCCGAAATGTGCTTCCACATTTTTATTTACAAACCGGATATTTTTATTAAAAGATAAAACAATGTTCAATATCGGTATCGATTTCCGAAATTTGAAAATTACGGGGGTTACACTAATGTCCTGAAACTTACCTGGAATGTCCTGAAAAATGTCCTGAAAACGGAGATAAATGATCATAACTTTTTTATTTCTTGATGGATTTAAACCAAATTTGGGTCAGTTTGAGATATAAACTTATATTATAGGAATATGAAAAAAAAATTTAAAAAAAATTTTTTTTGTGGGAGATAAGTTGACCTGAAGGACTACCTGTCGTGACCTGAAAAATGTCCTGAAAACGTATATAATGATCATAACTTTTTTATTTCTTCATGGATTTTCACCAAATTTGGGTCAGTTTGAGGTATAAGCATATATTATAAGAATATGAAAACAAAATTAAAAAAAAAATTTTTTTGTGGGAGATAAGTTGACCTGAAGGACTACCTGTCGTGACCTGAAAATGTCCTGAAAACATATAAATGGTCATAACTTTTTTATTTCTTCATGGATTGTCTTCAAATATTGGTTGGCTGGAAAAATAAACATATATTATATGAATATGAAAAAAATATAATATATTTTTAATTTTTTGTAGGAGAAATGTTGACCTGAAAGACTACATGTCGTTTGTGTATGTCCCGAGAATGTCCTGAAAACATACAGAAATTATCATTTTTTCTTGACAGAATGACTTCATATATTACTCAAATGTTGCTGAAAATTATAATATAACATGTGTTTTATGAGAATTTCTTACAATTTTTTCTGCATATTATAGTTTAAAAAAGCCATTAATAGTAGTACAAATGTCAGCTGTTTACACTTAATTGCATTAAAAACATTAATTAGAGTATTTAGTTGGATTAATTATACATCAGGTAGTAATTAACATTATTGACACTTCAAGGTAATTACATACTTAATTGGGACAGGCGTTGGGCAGACAAGTTTATTACTTTATTTATAAAATACAAAGAAAAAAATCGCAATAAAACTTGCATAAACAAATATAGAATGAAAACCTATTACTGAGAATGTCTATGATCAACACAAAACCAATCTGAAGACACTCCTGAACAACTCAAATGAGACCACTTGTTGCACGCGACTCTTCCTCTTTTCCCTTCACATCCTATCATATTTTGGAACACATCTGGCTTTCCGCAGGTACAGCTTGCTTCTATTTTTCTTGTGTGTATTTTCATGTTTGTCCCTGTATTGGTATTGTTTTGAGGAAACGGAGTGAAGTAGCCCTTTTCTAGACATGCAATTAAATGTTCCCGCATGTACTTTTCGACGAAACTGGTTCTTTTCTTTAGGTTAAATGTACCTCTGTGACAAAATTCAAACAAATTAGCAATCGCATACACACCACAATCATAACCATTTGTTTGTTGTTGAACATCTGGTAACATTGTTAAACCCTTTTTTCATCTAGCTTGATGTACGACCAATTTCGGGAAAAATTCAAGCAAAATTTACTGTCCATAGCTGTCGGAGCTTCTATAATACGTTTTGCCAAATAGTTATCTGAATGCTCGACAGCCTTGCAGGTATTGATACAAATGTTCAGAACTGTTGAAAGTTAAACCTTGGTAAGTAATAACACAAGGAAAAAAGTTAGAAAAAACGTGCCCTGCACCTTTGAAGTAAATATGGGAAGTGTTGTTATCGTTAACAAGAACAGTGTTAGTAGTAACCTTGTTAGAGAGGACTTGAGTAGCGGGAGTAGGAGCAGCCTTGTTAGTAGGAAAGTCATTAGGACGAGAAGACTTGTTATTACAAGGAGATTTGTTAACTGGATTAGACTTGTTAGCAGTGGTAATGGTAGAGGTAGTGTCAGTAGTGTTAACGGGAACATGGGAAATGTATAGCAGTCAAATGACTTGGTAAACTTTGAATGGAAAGAAATAGAAATTCATGTTATATATACATATTGGTGATAACTTCTCACTGTTAAAAACTGTTCACTATCAATTAAATGTAATTAAATTTAATTAAATTATAACCAAACAAGTAATAGATTGTAATTAAATTAAATGCAATTAATGATTAACGCTAATTAAACATTACTCACTTTGTTTAATTAATTCTAGTTCAATTCTAGTTCAGTTTAGCAAATTCATAGTTGCTCAGTCTTCAAAACTTTATGCATCTCTAACTGTCCTCTATGGATTTTATCATTTTGTTGTGAGGACATATTATTCTTTATCACCGAGGTAAGACATTTATCTTATGTGTAGTTTCAGGACATCGTGCGTCATATCAGGAGATCATCCTTCAGGTCAAGTTTTCTCTGCTGTTATAAATTTTTCTAACTTTCTGTTTAACTTTTAATATAATATAGATGAATATCTCGCACTGACCACAATTCAAGCAAAATTTATTCAGAAATAAAAAAGTTATAGATATTTATTTTTATCCCTGTCACGTTTTCAGGACACGACAGGTAGTCCTTCAGGTCAACTTTTCTCCCACAAAAATTTTTTTTTTTTAATTTTTTTTTCATATTCCTATAATATAAGTTCATATCTCAAACTGACCCAAATTTGGTTTAAATCCATCAAGAAATAAAAAAGTTATGATCATTTATCTCCGTTTTCAGGACATTTTTCAGGACATTACCGGAAATTTCAGGACATTAGTGCTACCCAAATTACGGTTCTCCCAAGCGGGGTGAAGATCCAGAGGTAGGTAGGTAGGAAGACTGGTTTCCTATCTGACAACCGACAACAACGCTATGTTCGCGATCACGAGGTTACCAGTTCGTTTGATTTAACAAAACTTCGCCGTTGGGCACGTATGTAAAATAAATTATGCATTCGCCACCTGGGCTTCCAGAAATTAAGAAATAATCGCCCAGACAAATTTCTTGTCGCCATGGGCGACTGGGCGACTGTTAATTTTTTTCCCTGCTAATTAAATACTTAACACATAATGCATGTCACCACATTAGCACTTTACCTTTATTCAAAGATCTTTCCATTAGGAAATTTACATTCCTAAAAAGCACTTGTTAGACAGTTCTCTTGGGAAATTTTGACTTTTTGACACTATTAACCAATCAATTTTGCATCATCATAATGGTTCGACAGGGAATACTTTCAAATTAAAAATCACACAATTTATATGTTTGTAATCAAGACCATTTAGACCACAGTCTGATAATGAAATGTTTTTGCAATAAAGTAATTTACCATTAAATAAAAGAGTCATAACTACTGTGAATACAGCAGATGTTAAATGTACAGAGAACCAGATATCAGTGAAATGGTATCCATCTCTGTGGGCACCACTGACTTTGAGGTCATCAATCATGGTATGTGACACATCACCTTCATATTATCTACCACCAGGACAGGATTAATTTTCGGAAGAACTAACAGACCAACAGACTGATCACTAGGACATCCACCACTTAGTGGCAGGGCACTAATTATCAGTCCAACATGGACTTATCCCTCAGTTTATTCAAAATATATAACAAAAAATATACCACAATTATTTTTTACTTATGCAAAACTAATGACCTACTGCATATTCCAGCTTATAAGACTAGAATTTTGGACAAAAGTGATTTCTTCTATACAAGAGCAGGGGTAGACTTAAGAAACCATGACCTGCAGGCCTGTCAAGTCTCACGCAACTCGCGTGAGACTCACGCATCTAGTCCACAATTTGGCAGCAAATTTCTTTGATGTTTTTATTTTTTCCTTTGATCTTTCAATTTTTAGGCAAATCTCACGCGAGCAGCTCATCAAAACTTGACAGCCCTGGACCTGTAAGCCCACAGGGCCAGCTAACTTGACAATTTACTGGCCCCTCCAGAACTTCTCTGGCCCAACTTTCTGAGAGGTCCGAGAAGATTGAGAGGATCTTACTGAAAGGGGATCATGATGGGGTTTTCCCTCAGAAAAATTGTAATAGTAACAGGGGTCACCACACTCTAAAAAAGTAGGGAGAAGTGACTTCTCCCTGGCAGCAAAACAGGGAGAAGTCAGGCCCTGATAGGGAGACTTCAGGAGACACTAGGGAGAAGTCAGGGGGACCGTACAAATAAGTAATTTCGCAGTAGTTACATACATTTTTCATTATTTACATCAATTTCCAGGATTATTTCTCTTGTGTTTTAAAACCATAACACACTTAGATTCAGTTTTTTCTTTCTTTTTCATTATTATTCATGGTATGCAATATCAAACAGCACATAACCTTTATCATTTATCAAAGTTGTACTGATCCAAATTGCTTCACAGGGACACCCATCTACAGAACTTATCATGATGTCAATAATTACTATACATCTTTATTCTTTCAAGTAAAGCTCAAATACTTATCAAAGAAAATTGTTAAAGTACATTCTCTTTGAAAGATCTGAAGTTTGAAACCAATTAAAAGTGTTTGTTTATCAAAAATATTACGATTTTTAATTATGGGCCGTTGTACATTACTTTTCTTCGTAGTTCACTTCCGGTAATTAGTCACATCCGGTAAATAAACAAATGGCGCGTAATACATTTGAAAGACGTAAATCGTTTGAAAATATGTTTAATACGCATATTGTTTGCCGTTTTTTATTGGAATTACACATTCACTGATAAATTGGTAGTCAGAGTGAAGTATTTGGACCAGATTTACAAGTATCTTATGCGAACCATCGGGCGACTTAAGGGAAATGACAGGGCGACTTCGACTTCGCTTTTGAGGCGCCTTAGGGCGACTTCAGGTCCTAGTGGGGTGACTTTGTCGCCCACTTCGCCCAGTGTGGTGAGCCCTGAGTAATGTTCGACAAAAATAAATTTTAAAGGCCCAACTGGCCCCACAACATAAACTGGCCCGTCGGGCTGTTGTGCTTTCAAAACCGACTGGCCCGGTTAAAATATTACTGGCCACGGGCCAGCGGTTAAGTCGACCACTGCAAGAGGGGGGATGTCATCTTATAAGGTCAGTTTTTTGAATGGTAAAAATTTTGTCATCAGATTTTAAAGAGATACATAGGACAGTTGACAATTAAGTTCAGGTTGCATTGCTTCATTGCCTTAATTTGCTGACCAAATACAATATAATAACAACCATACTTTATTACACTTATGAAATAGTATTTTTTGTTTTGACAAATTCTTGTTTTCCTTCAGTTCAGTAAAAATAAATACATTTATCCACTGTATAATACAAACATAACAACTATTTTTTTTTTACTAATACATTTGTACTTTGTGATTAGATATGCTTTGACAATTGTGATTAGCATTATCAATTGTCGTTTACAATAAATGTTATGGTTGGGCTTAATTCCACTTACTTGACATTCAAAAAGAAGTGTTTAATTTGGACAATATGGTAAACATTGTAATGATATTTCTGTGTTCCATTGGCATTCAGTGTCAAACATGCTAAAATATACTTTTGTAATGCTTTGTTTTGTATGTGCTCAATCTCAAAATGTGCATGAGCTTATTTAATCAATAAAAAGTTATTAACATAAGAAATGCATCCACAGATCATAATTAAGTAATTTTAAATACTTGGAAAAAAGAGGGGCGAGATATAAGTCATGGTTTAAGGAAGATGACTTTTCAGCAAAATGACTGCTTATGTAAGTTATTATGAAATTATCCAAAAAACTTGTGTCAACAGCCTTGCATTGTCCAAGTAATTCTTAATGATTAAATTTAGTTTTCAACTGTAACAAGAACAATTTACTTTCTTTTTATTGCCACCATCTTCAAGGAGCATAACATTAAAATTACAAACAAAACAAAACTGCTTTTTAATTAACTGAAATGTTGTCCATAAAATTAGTTTCAACTTTGACATTATAATGAAATAATATCAAACTTATTTATAAGCTGCCAAAAAACTGACCGATGTGTGAAATCATATAGTAAGAAACCAGAAGATGATCTTTAGGCAAACACTTGTTACTATCGTACATGACATGTTCTCATTGAATAATTAACAAAATAAATGTGAAAGGACTAAATTAACCTTGATACTGTACGGGCCTCATAAATTTTAATTTCTCCACCCATCACGTTGGGGTGGATGAGAGAGAATGGAGAGACAAGAGACAATTTCGTTCATAGTAACTCAACTCAATCACGATGGATAGTCAGCCAAAGATTGTAAAATCACAGAAAATGTTCTACGTCTTATTTTTCCTTCAAATGTTCACAAACATCATCAAAACATCGTGTATAGTGTTCTTTATATCAAATTGTGGTAATATACTTAAGTGTGTACAGAACAAACTATGTTATTAAATTAAGGCCCCTAATTACTGGCAAATAAAATTTTCCAAGTTTAAGGGCCATAATTTCTTTAACAAATCCTTTGACCCAAACAACATTGAAACTTGATCTGTAACTCATCCTGGTTGACTCACAAATCAAATATCAGCACAATAAATACAAGCGTTTAGAAAAAAAGTCCAGAAAAGTGTTATTTTTTTTAGAAATTTTCGAAGTGTAAGAGCCATAATTTCATCAAAAATCATTGGACCAGATCTATATTCAACTTGATCTGTTATTCATCATGGTTGACTCACAAAACAAATATCAGCATAATATCTGCAAGGGTTTAGAAAAAGGTGTGTGACAGACTGACATAATTATGAAAAGAGAGCAAACCCATAGTCCTCTTCGGCAAAGCTGGTAGTGGACTAATTAGCACACTGACAATTCCTGACCATTTTTGTTCACATAATTAGTCAGATTATAACCAATTAGGTTTTAAATTACCTTACCTGCAGTTTAAATACAAAAACACAAGCTGAATTATCTTTGAAAAGTGTCAAAGCACTCTGTTTTAAATAAATTGCTGTTTTCTTGTTGGATATTCATATAGAATAGGATGCATTGAGAAATAAAATCACAGGGGCCTGTACAGTATTTCTAAAGGCAAAAAATTCTGTCCCAGAAAACTTTAATTTTATAACAGCACAGGATACTTGACCTAGGTATATTGCAATATAGATATATCAAAATACAAGTACCATACACATGTAAAATATCTTTATATTTTCCCAATATTTGTTTAATCTCAGGATTTCAGCACCATTTGTGTTGTGCTTATCTAGTCTATTTTAGTTCTACATCATAATGTTGTTTGTTTGAATGAATGAAGTTTGAATGTCACTTTGAGAAGAGTACAGGACACAGAACATAATTTTTCAGCTAAATCATTGTGTCCAGTTTTTATTGGGGTATGAAGCTAGAGTACATAGCCAAATTGTGATGCCATGGTAATAAGAATAGCTTAAAAAAAGGCTCATACAGCACTAAACTATTCATGTACTGAACTACATGTACTAGTAAAGTATATATCAAAGCACATCTTTTTAACCCTACCAAACATGTTGCTAACTACTATAATGAAACATTTCTTCACTAGACAATTTTGCTAAATTAAAAAATACTACTTAGATTAGAAGATAGTGAAGAAATTGTGTTTCTCTATATATGGAAATTCACAAAGACATATACAAATTGTAACAAAAAACCCAAAATCCCTAACATGAACAAACTCCAAAGAATTACATTTCAATCGAACAAATATACTAATAATATGAAACATTATGAAGACTTACCAGCATCTTGATACACAAGAATTGAAATGAACACCATATATCCCCAATATCCTTACAATAAATCAACAATCACTGTTGGTTAACATACAAGATTGTTTTCATTTCACATAAGTTATGTTTATAAACTAACAGCAATAATGCCACCCTTGTTTCCTTAGAGCACATAATATTTGGGTTGCATGTATTATGCAATCTGATATTATTAAGTTCCTGCACTCAACACCTTCTAGTTACACTGGAAGCTTCACCAGGGAGTATAAAATCCTATATATGACAAACAATCAGTGTTTGTTGATAAGAATAATTTATGATCACATTTTTTATTATTGGAGGAAGCATAAGTGCTTGTTTGTTTGTTTGTTTGTTGCCACGTTCAGCAATTTTCAGCTATATATTGGCATCAGTTTTCATTGGGGGGTGAAGTTGGAGTACCAAGAGAGAACCCCGACCTTAGGTAGGAAAACTTGCAATCCTTGTCAATTAAGATTGGAGTAGAGTACACCCTGCCTGCAGTAAGACTCGAACCCAGTGTTGACAGACCATGTGATCATATGGTAGATGAACTACCTTAACCACTGAGGCCCCCACAAGTGCTTGATGAAAACCTCTGATCTTTGGCAGAAAACTTGCAATCCTTTTTAATTGAGGTGAGTGCACCGTGCCTAAGTTAAGTATTGAACCCACACCACAGTGTTGACAGCAACGACTGACAAACTACATTAACCAATCAGCCACCATGCTGGAAGCCTATTCCACAAGCTAGTTAATGTATACAATCACACATGTATATCCACAATTGCATTTCTAACAATAAATCTTGTACTTAAAATGTGCCAAATGAGAATTTTTTTTAAATTTAACTAACACATAACTCTACATTTGACAATGGCCTCTTAATTATTTAGGGGAAAATGTTAATATTAATTGCATTCACTTAGGCACCAAGTTTAATTGAGTAATGAAAGATCCCTTACTATGAGCTGAATAATTTCAGCTATATTACTTTCAATTTTCAGGGTGTCATGTCAGACAAAAATTCTTGCAAATTTGGAAACCATGAAGGGTACCCAATAAAAATGCACAAACATCCCTAAAATAGTCCAGAGATGGGCTTTGCACAATCAGCTAAACAAAATCGATTTAATTTAATAAATTATGTAACTAAATTTATTTCTAATACAATAAGACACTGCTTTTTAAATACAGCTCCAATATCAAAATTCCATTGAAATAACATGTCCACTGTCCATGCTACAGTTTGGACAGCCAATATCAAAATAAGAACTTATTTCCAATCCCTCAGTCAAAGTTCATTTACAGAGCCGTTTTCATTTGCATTTTATAACCTAATTTGATTCAAGTTCTAAGACCACTCATTTTCAAGTGAAAGTCACTTGTCACCTATTAATTTCAATGTACATACATGTACATGTAATGGAACTATATGAAGGTGATGTGCTATAAGATTACTGTATTCATCTTTAGAAACAGTCAAATTGTATATACAATTTACTAAAAGGACAAAAATTACTACATAACAAATTATTTTTACAAGATGTAAGCACTACCTGCCAAGATAAAAGCATGACTGGTGTATTCTTTGACCTTTACAATACATGTGTGTACTTGTCCCTAAAAGGACATCAACCCTTTTAGTTCAAAAGTTCACCTCCGTGAGCTTTTAAATTGATAATGTCAGATTGTGTGACAAAACTATGGAAATATTCCACATTCTGAGTCACATCAGATGGATGTTTGCCAAATACTTGTTTGTAAATGATCTACAGTATAATTTAAGACTTCATAACAGCCAATAAAGGCTAAAAAAAAGCTTCTAGAATTTTAAATAAGTTGAATGACCAGTTATAGTAATGGCTGAAAGTCTTGAAAACAAATAAAACAGGAATACAATGTTTGACTGCCGCTAGTACCAGTATGATATTACAATTCTTCTAGAAAGCTTATGTTTTCCTTGTCAAAAGTGTTAACAAAATGAAATTAGCATTAAATTTATTTTAAGAAAACACATTTGAAAAACCTGTTTACATTGAATTATCAAGTTAAAATAGAATACATGGAAAGTGATTGATTGATTGGATGTTTGCTTTATGTCCAGCGAGCAGTATTTCAGCTATATTCAGGACGGGAACAAGTTAACAAACAATAAATCAATGGAAAAAGGGGTAGGATGGGACACAGGGAACAAAGTTTTGACTGACACTGGAAAAGTACGGAGTATTGGGTAGGGTCGGAGAATTTAGCCTTTTGTAGCGGTCACAATGAGCCTACTCTTTTTCGAAATCTACAAAAGGGGTCTTTATTGTGCTAGGAGCGTGGCACTCTCCAAACACATTACCCACTATGGTCCACGGCCAGGCTTCCGTATTATGACCTGACAATTGCAACCCCCCAACGAGAGGGTCTCCCCTATCCGCCACCTGGGCTTCTATGTGGGTCGAGCACTGGGAACCATCCCAGTATGGTCCCAGAACAGTCAAGTTTAAAAATCATTTACTAGTATGTTATAAAGCATTTCATAATGTGCTGTTGATAAGTTTTTCATGCAAGGTGGAAAATGGAAAAATTATCACCTATTTGAAAGGCAATTTCTTATCAATTTTTATTGAAATCATACAACATCAGTGAATAAGCAGAGTTGCTGTATTTAGGAATATTTATAGATATTTGTTTTTCATTTGCACAGATGATTCCACAATAGCAGGTGCACAACTTCAATAAATGAGCAAGCTTTCTATGAAGTTGAGAGATCTGGGTTGAAAATAGGGCAAATTTTACTGCCGTTAAAATCCGAAGTTAGTTTTGTGATTTGTCTGATTAACCTCGCCAAAACAACAAAAAAAAACAATCGATCAAAGACAGAAATGGCCGGATTTCGTTAAACAGGAAGTAGGTGAGCGACAGACCTGAAATCGAATCCCACGTTATGGGAGGCCATGCTGATGCTGCATATCAAATTTCAAGAGAATGTGATAAGTACTTGCTGAGAAAACAGTTACGAAAATGTTTCCTATTTTGACCCTTGAAACAGTCTAAGTGGGCTTGGAAAACATGAAGTAGATAACTGACTGACCTGGAAAGGGGAGGCACGGTACAACTCATCATGCTAAAGCTGTGCACCAAATTTGAAATCAATCCCTTTAGGAGAAGCCAAGAAAACTGTAACAAAGTTTTTTTCCTCGCCCGCCCACACGCCCAACATTCACCATACTATAACCCGGATTTTCACTCTGTGAAATCCGGCCAACTAGACAAAGTTGATCTGGCGATCACTTATACCCCGGCTTTTGTAAAAATTTCTAATGTTTTTCGTGGACTGCGACCTAGAAATTTGACAGATTTCCCCCAAAATCAATAGGCTTCTTACCAACCTGATATGTAACAATATCCCAAAGTTTCATTTAAATGGGATGCAAACTTTTTTATTTCTTGTACGGAAACAACTTTTTTGTAAAAATTTCTAACGTTTTTCGTAGACTGCAACCTTGAAATTTCACCGATTTCCCCCCAAAATCAATAGGCTTCTTACCAACCTAATATATAACAATATCCCAAAGTTTCATTTAAATCAGATGTACACTTTTTGAATTATCATCCGGAAACCAAATGTGGACGGACGGAAGTACATGAGGACCACTATATACCCCAAACGCTGTCGAGCAGGGGTAAAAAAATATAGGTACATGTACATGTATGACAGGAAGAATACATGATGATCAAATATTCATGTACTTGTCATTTCCTGTTTTGTAATCTGAATTATTCAGCACTCCTGATATAGATATCAGATATAGGTTTACATTTTTAATTGTCTCATTAAGTATGCAACTGTGTCAAGTTCAATACTTAACTTTATTTGTGAATAAAGAGACTGCCAGAAAAGAAATAAAAGAAACAGTCACTTCATTTTAATAGTTGATAGTTCAGAGTTTTTCATTAGGTTTAACTAAGTAACAAAATTTAAAATAAGCATTAAAAAACCACTTTAACACAATAAGTAAGTGCAACTAAAACACAAATTAAAGAAGCCAAAATATGACTTATCAGATAGGTGTCAGTCCTAGAGGTTTGGTTATTTCAACATGCTGTGAAATGGAATGGAAGAGCAAAGGAGCGAATTTGTCACCTTTGCTAATGCAGATAAATATTTTATTATTGAGTGGGGTATAGTAGACTATAGAATAAGGTTATTAAGCAATATTTAATACAAGAATTTTATAAGAAAACCAGAGGCTCTTAAGAGCCTGTATCGCTCACCTGATTTTATAGGCAATGAAGATGGCATTTCCCTGATGTTAAAGTAAGTCCTGTAATTTTCAATAAACTTTAAATAGGACCATCCAAACAATATTACTAGAAAGCTTTGTTTCATTGGTTAACCGGTTGTATAGAGAAGATTTTTTTTATTTGCCCATAGGGTCCTATGTTAAACTAAGTCCTACGGCAGTGGCGGCCATTTTGAATTTCCTATTGCCATAAAAAACATAAACTTTATAGAGGACCATCCAAACAATATTGCTAGTAAGTTTTTGTTTCCATTGATTAACCGGTTTCAGAGAAGAAGCCTTTAAAAACTTTTTCCCATAGGGTTCTATGTTAAACTAAGTCCTGCGGTAGCGGCCATTTTGAATTTCCAATTGCCATAAAAAACATAAACTTTATAGAGGACCATCCAAACAATATTGCTAGTAAGTTTTTGTTTCCATTGATTAACCGGTTTTAGAGAAGAAGCCTTTAAAAACTTTTTCCCATAGGGTTCTATGTTAAACTAAGTCCTGCGGTAGCGGCCATTTTGAATTTCCAATTGCCATAAAGAACATAAACTTTATAGAGGACCATCCAAACAATATTGCTAGTAAGTTTTGTTTTGATTGGTTAAACGGTTTCAGAGAAGAAGCCCTTTTAAACTTTTTTCTCATAGGGTCCAATGTTAAACCAAGTCCTGCGGTTGTGGCCATTTTGAATTTCCGATTGGGATAAAAACATTAACTTTATAGAGGACCATCCAAACAATATTGCTAGTAAGTTTTGTTTCCAGTGGTTGACCGGTTTCAGAAAAGAAGCCTTTCAAACTTTTTCCCATAGGGTTCTATGTTACATGTTATATGACGACGACGAGGACGACGCCGACGGACGCAAAGTGATAACAATAGCTCACCTGACCCTTTGGGTCAGGTGAGCTAAAAAATTACCAGCGACGGACGCAAAGAAAGAAGATAGACATTAATGGCTTTAAAAATCATATAGCGCTAACAATAAACATATTTAAATATCCCCAATGAAAAGCTATTTCAGAAGTTGAAGACCACAATGACAAATAAAAAACATACAAACCCGTATGTATATGTCGAGGTTGTAAGTTTTTTCTTGTGATGTATCGTATATATTTACTCGAAAACAAGTTTGTCAACATTTTAAAATTTCAAAACAGCACCTATTTTTCAAATAAATTTCATAAGCAAATATGTAATTACATGCATCAAGTAATATTCATTCACATGTATTCATTACAGTTTGATATTTTATTAATTCGACTCTCTTTTAAAAATGGGAACTTCTAAACTTCTAAGTACAATATTTTAATTAGACTTGTATTAACCTGAACACAAAATGTCAATTCAATGCTAATTAAATGTGAATTGAAATCGGTAATGCGTATGCTATCCCAAAAATGGGGGGGGGGGGGGGAGAGATAAACCGTATGGGGTATTGCGGTCTAAATAAGTAATTGCAACGATACAATCAGTGAATTTTACTCTTTATTCTATGTGCTATGTGTGTATAGTATACAAAATGTGTTATCGAACCACTGTGTCTCATACTAGTCATTTGGTTTTCTGACAATTTTCAGTGACCTAATTACCGTCGTGTAGAATCATTTGTATGACAATAATTTCACAATAGAGAGAGAGAGAGAGTGCGTGTGTCAGGCGGTCAAATGAAGAAAATATTATGTAAATACATCACCAGCGTGATGATTGTTTACAGATACGGTGGTCAACAAAGCAAATATAATTCTACCCCAGACGAAATGCGCTAAAATTACACGACGTATGTTTTTTTTAATGTAATAATTGTTTATCAGTTCTCAATGTCATTTTTTTGGCATATAAAATATTTCTCTAAAGTTTAATTACGAATACCAATTGTTTAAAAACACCAGTCTGCTGGAAATGCAAATAGAGATGCTTTTCAGAGTATACCATAGTTGATTGTTCGAACGCAGAATTTGTTACTATTTTTGTCCAATCGGAATGCAAGCTTGTCTTCAATAACAGTAGGTTACCTTGGGTAAGCGTCTTTTAGTTCAAAGGTCACAATTCGAAAATATACAGACTGCGTCGGAAAAATTAACTGAATAAGCATCCAGTTACACGCCTAGGATGTATAAGCGTTCAATTGCAGGCCTAGGATGTATAAGCATTAAATTGCAAAAAAAGGATCTTGCATTGATTAAAAAAGTTCATCTGCTTGTTACATTCAATGGTATTCAGACAGACTGAGATTTTTCCCTCAAACAACAAAGCCCTAAGTGTTCCAACGGACAAGAATTGCCTGCTGATAGCTCCAATTCCATTCTAATTTCAGACCATGCCAAACTTAAAATCTTTTTACAGTACAGGCAGGGCTCACGCTGGGTTAAAATTATAGGGAGAAGTCACTTCTCTTTTGTGTGGCTGACAGGGAGAAGTGAGGATAGAACAGGGAGAAGTGGGTAGACAACAGGGAGAAGTTGCATTATATGTCGTGAAAGCCTCCTGTTTACTTTGTTTTTTTTTAAAATACATTTTAAGTATTGGCATTTGCATTTTCATTGTTATGTTTTTAAGCAGTTTAATTTATTGAGGATAAGATTAACTATTCAGTATACTTATTTCACACATTTTTAAAAACACATGCATTAAACTTAACAATAAAAAAAGAATAAACTGTCACAAAACTGTTCATTAAAATAAATGTTTCTTTGTCATTGATACACAATTTGATTGATTTATAATGAAGTACTATTAGAACTAGAAGTAGAAAATTTCATCATTGTGATACATAATATATTATGTAAAATTGTAGAATTCACTATTAAAAGTATTTAAGCATATTTAACTTAAATTTGTTTTAAGTAACTGCCAAAATACTAATTTTACTACGTTTCTATCATTGCAAAACTCATTTCACCACTATCTGCAATCTCCGGCACCAAATTCATATCCGCTCCGGAAATTTTCACAAGTTATTGTGCTCTGAACTGGTTTCCGGTCATATTTTAAACCTACGCTTTATATACCAAATAAAAGTTAATAGGGTACCAGTTCAACTTTGGGGCGTAAACAAAATAAACATGACGCGGCATCAAAAATATGAACATTTCTTACCAAAATGGGAATAAAATGTGAAAGGCGAGATTAGGCGATTCTACAAAATGAAAGGGCGACTTCACTTCGCTTATGAAGATGATCGACGGCGATGTGGGACCACGATAAGGCGACTTCTTCGCCCGAGTCGCCCTCCAACGCGAGCCCTGTACAGGAGGTCCAATAATAGACAAATTTTACTGGACCTTCATTGCTTTTACAGGACCTACCATTTTGAATGAGAGAAATGCAATTAAAAATAAATATGTTGAATTCCAATCAAGGACTGTTGTACCAGGGGTCCAAATTAGCAGTGTTCATAGGTCTGGGACCTTTCCCATTTTCGATAGGACTTGCAATTTGGTAATGCTTAACCCAACAGATCTTTGTTTTACCTTCATTTTTTATGAAGCAGATTTGTTTGGTCTATGTCCAAATTAAAAAATTATAAACAATTATTGTGATTTAATGCAATACTATTTGTTAAACATGTTAAAAGCAATACTAAAATGTTTTGTGTGAAAATTTCAAAATAGATATCACATTTATGGTAAATTACAAATTAAATTCTTTACTTATTAAAGAGCCTTAGTGAGCAAGCTCACAATACCCTATGCATTCCCATTACATCAAGGTGGTATTTGGTTATTAGGTATATTGAAGTTTCATGAAAATCCATGAAGAAATGAAAGCGCTATCCAGGTGACAACATTGAATATACACATTCATTAAAGTTAACTGAAAGTTGACTACATGTAAGTCTCCATTCACTAATTCCCCTAATAATCAAAACCATCTAAGCACCTACTATAAGTAACAGTTTCCAAGTTTCATAAAAATCCGCAAAGAAATGAAAGTGCTATCCAGGCAACAACATTAAATTAATATACATGTACATGAAAGTTGACTAAGTCCCCTCCCAAAAATATGGTCACCCTTGACGAAATTCCCTGAAAATCAATCCCATCCAAGCAACTACTATAAGTAAGAATTTCCCAAAGTTCCATGAAAATCCACGAAGAAATGAAAGTACTATCCAGGTGACAACATTGAATATACATGTACATGAAAGTTAACTAAGTCCCCCTTGACCTGAAAATCTTCTATCTGAAGAGCTTTATCTGTGGAGATGGCATATATCAGAAAGTTTGTATTTTCAGGGAAATATATTGTTATGTCATAAGTACGACCACTAGAAGGCAAGATTAACAAACACTCAGACATTGAAACATAAGTTGGGGGAGGGGGTCATTGGGGTACCAAAAAAAGGTCATTTCTCCAAGTACATGTACCTGTGATCATGATCAACAGTCTGACGATGTTTGGGTTGGTCTGTAATTTAGATAAAAATTTACTATAAAAAATAAGATTATCCAAAAGAAAAAACAATCACTGATTAACTGTGGACAATAATTATTGAATTCAACTTGCACATTTTTGGATCTATGTAGAGAGCATAAGCTTGACCAAACAAGGTAAGCAGTTTTCATTTATCACACAAAAAACTTCATTTTTGACTATGACTTTTACATGTGGTATAATTTCAACAGTTAAGGATAGTCCCTTGTAAATATGACGTTTTTTTTCCATTGAGATGAAACTACAAAAGCTCCGTAAAATCATTTTACATATTTATGAAGTTAGTTTAAATAATGTATATGTTTATCATCCATCTTCAAACTGTGATTCCTTATTTGTCATGTAATTAACTTTTTTTTTACCCAAGCTATTTTCATATGTTCGATCTCTTCTTATTATCTCTTAATGATATATAATTGTTTTCGGGTAAATTGAGCAAAAAGTTAAAAACCATACTCTACAATATAGTTCATGTTGTAAGTGATACAGTTTTTCGTATTTGTTAAATCCTCCTAGCTTTAAAATACATTTTTCTGTCCTAATCTAATAAGGAGTAGTAAAGATGAACAAAATTGTATATTAATGCGCTTTTGACCTCTCTAGATAGGATCATCGATTCAATTTTATTTCTTGGATTATTTCACGATTTATAGGGTATTTTTATAAATGCATTCTTATCTTTACAAAATAAAATGTATGTATCGGTGTTTCTTTTATTAATTAGTTAGATAATTTGATAATAAAAAGGCATTTTTAGATTTTGTTACGTTATATTACGTAATATATATGTTAGAAAGACTTGTTCAGTTCAATTTTATCATTATATTTTTTTGTTTGGATTATTTCATGCTTGATAGAGCAAGCTTCATATCTTTTTTGCATTCGTATCTTTACATAAAAATGTAGATGATTATAAATTTTACTTTGTCGATAATTTTCAATTTTATTTCTTTTGTTATGTCAGAATTTCTAGGGTACTTTTAAGCCTTGTAGTTTTTATGTAGTTTCTAATCTTCACATAATAGAATGTGAATGTATTTGTTTTTATGGGAATTCATAAGATGATTTGATAAAAATAATACATTTTAAAATTTTGTAGTATTACGTAATGCATGATCGATAATTTTCAGTATTATTTCTGGATTATTTCATAACTAGGGTAGAAAATGAAACCTTTATGTAGAAATTCATCAATCTTGAACATTAAATTTAATTTCCCTGGGTTTTGATTATTTACAATTTCGAAATCCGAAACTCTCTCGCACGAGATTGGCCGAGAACGAGGCGTGTGTGTGTGTATGCGTGTGTGGTGGGGGGTGAGGGGTAAGAGATATTTCTGTGATGTAATTGTAAATTGTAAATTAGATGTGCCTTGTTTATTTGCTAATTGCTTATTTATGACACTGAACTTTAATGAAAGGTATAAATGGAAGACCATTTAGACTCACATAATTAGCCACGAAAATGCTAATTTAGATTATGATTTTTATACGAAAATAAGATTTTAAAACAGGCATGTTTTTTAAAGAAATTTGATTTTCTGAATGAGTGAAAAATGTCATAGACATTGGTAGGGAAAATAAATTTCTTTATAATAAGAAAAAAACACAAAAGGTTTGCATTTTTATTTAATTCAAGATTTAAATTTTTTTTATCTTGAACTATTTTAAAGAAGCAGTTATATTAAGATACTTATAGAATTATATTAAACCTACCTCTAAGATCGTATATGAAGTCCTTTAAACAAACAGAAATTAAAAAAGCTATATGAAATTTTGAAAAATAATAATACAATAGAAAAACTAAAAGCTAAATGAAATTTTGAAAAATGTATATAAAAATACAATAGAAAAACAATTCAGTTACATTCCAATAAAGGTCATCAACAGTTGCAATAGTTGAAAATAATTCTAGAAGTTAATAATCTCATAAATTGTTTTGCAAAAACAGAGGCATATAATTACATGTCTCTGGCAAAAATAAGACTCTTCTATATATTTTTTTTTATTTTACAATCTGGAAATATTATTAAGTTCTTAGCAATGTTTATGCACATGAACGTTAGTTTGACTTTTGAATACATTTTAATTGCAAATTTTTTGAAAAACAATTTTAATTACTGTAAAATTAAATCAATTGAAATTGTAACTTGTCGGTATTTTTCTTTGATCTTCCGAGGATGCCCGACGGAAGTACGCGATAACTGTCGATCTTACCCCCCCCTTTTTTTCCCACAGAACCACGTGATTATGTGATTTCGAAAAGGTCAATGTATTGTTATTGTACGGTAAACATTTGTCTTTCCTGCACATTGCTTTTTTGATTACAATTCTCTTCTCAAAGTTGAGATATTGTAATCAAGATGATTATTTCTTGCCTTGCACAATCGTCTATATTTGTAACCTTTTACAGCATATGATGAAATTTTAAATAAAACAAGTTGAAAAAAAAACTATTAAAACAAAATCGGATACACCTATAACATATAAATCGAACATCTCTGGATATGGGTGTAACCCATATCATTTCTTGTTAGATTTACAATTACAAACTACACTGATTATAGGCCAAGGTCATTATACTCAAATAAAAATAAATAAAGAGAAAATCAAAAAAATGTTTCAGTGTTGTAAAGAAAACACATACGTGTATACATGATTAAAAATTGATATACTAATTATGTTTTTTTTAGGACAAATTTATTTTTTAGCAAAAACATGATTAGTCGCTCCATGCAACTATAGCGTATAGGTTGGTGATAAGGTAATACAGTATATAATTTACAAAATTAAAAAAAAACTGCATATGGGATTATATAATGCAATAATTTTTTGACTGCATGAACACAATTTAACATCAGTTTTTGTTTTATGTAAGTGGGAATGCGCATTTATTCACCCGTTACATAAATAATGTTTTGTAATAAATGTGATATTCATCTTGGTGTTAAATGGCAACTGTCTGATAAAGCAATTATTTACCTTCTGTGCTTGAGAAACGTTCAATTTTAAATTCCTTCTTTTCTTTTCGTCCATTTTACTTTCATTTTACGTCGCTACACATGTCGAAGTAATGCAGACTACATTCACAGTCTTTCTTTGTCTCCGGAAGTTATGAAAGTGGAAAGGGACGTTACTCATTCTTACAAAAATGGTATTTCCTTCTTTTTAATGGGGGGGGGGGGGGGGCGTACGCCCTACGCCTCCCCCCCCCTGGATCCGCCACTGATAATATCTTCTATTTAAGTCAATTTAAGGTATCTTTCTAGTGCAACACAAGAGGGACTTAATAACCAAATAAACATCACGATTTTCAAAGAATTCTTTTACGTCTGGAAATTTCAAGAACAAAATACACTTTTTTTTCTAATTATAAGAATAAATTGAACTTTTCATTAAATAATAACTTTTTCACACTTTTCAATTCGACTGAATGAAACACCGGTGTCCGTAGTGCGAGTTGATCAGAGTTGAGTGACTATAATATGAAGATAGGTGCAAGCTGAATGCGAGCATCGCATATTTTATGGTTCATGAGGTTACTCGATCCAGAGCCCCCTAAGATAGTGCCTCTGCATTCCATTGGTGACGTGACGTCTTTAATGTCTTTAATTAATGTGTTGGTGACATCACAAAAAAATGTAAAAAATACAGCGTTTTTGAGATTGCAACAAAAAATTGTCGGACATTGTTGTATTACTTAACACTTCAATTTTATCAATGTCAAAATTATGTGTGTCTACTTTAAAATTAATTATAGTGCTTGTCTACAATAGTTTCTTCTGATAGCTCAGCTACCGTCTGAAAGGGGTTTGTTCATATTGATCACGTGATTTTTTTACACACATGCATGTACAACCGTATAGATCTCGTCTGCGATTAGCTATAATTTTTCCTGGTTTTCCTGTAGGTTTTTTCATGTTTTCTTGTTTTGTATTTGCTTTCTTTTTGTTTGTTTAGTTTTGTTTTGTGTGTATGTGTCTTGATTATTTTGTTTATTTGTTTTGTTGGCTTTTATTTCCATGCCATATTTGCTGACAAGCGGGTAAGGAAAATGTAGTATACCTCTATCAATCGGCCGGGGAAAAAATAAAAAAAAATCTTCCTATTTTATGTGATGACATGTTATGTTTCATTATACTTATTTTTACTGTATGACAAGTAACTTTGTCATCCTATATAATGTATAAAAATCGCAAAAGTCTGAAATTACCGGGTTAATAGCAAGTGCCTTAATAAATAGGGAAATGTTTACAAGTAGGTTTTAGGTTTGTATAAAAAATGTAGAACTCGAAAACGCAATAGTTCGACGTGCCGAAGCACAAACCCTTAACATGTAACTCATTCTTCAAGCATTATAGGTCTGCTTTTATTAAACAATTAATACATTGCCGGAGCTGCTGGAAAGTTAATGTCACGCGATTATTGGGAAGTAAACAATTGCAAAGTCATCACGTTTGTCGCAGTCTAGTTTGTAGTTTTCCCCAAGTCTATTTCTAAAAATTAGGTCTTATAAAATTTGATTGTTTATGTATTTTTTTTTTTTATTTAATTTTTTACATGTTGAATGACTTGAATCCAAGTCAACAGACGACGATGCTGGTTTTGTGGTCAGTATCCTTTATCGATCTTATTTGCCTCCATAGTTCTATACGTAGTTTTTAAGCGGAAGTTAAAATTTTGTTAACGTTGGTCCATCCCCTGCCCCTGTTTATTTATTGTTTGTAGATCTCGTTCTGATTATCAATCAATCAATCAATCAATCAATCAATCAATCGTTAATTAGTTAAGATGTCTGCTACATATTATTCACGTTACATTCCCCCTTTATATAAATTCTAATAAATAGATTTTGATGACTTACTCGGTTGTGTTGTGTGATGTACCTTTGTGATGTGAAAGAAGACTAGAAACGTGTTGTGTGTCGTGCAATGTAACAAGGCTACATATACCAAAAACGAAAACCAACTGTTTACCAATGTGTTTCTTTAAAACAAGATTACTTGTAGTTTCCTTGATAGTCTATTTTCATCTGAGATAGGTTTTGTAACGAAGGAAGCACACGTCAACCCACTAGAACTACAGATTGTGTTAGTAACATTTACTGAGTTCTATACGAAATAAAGCTTAAACCATATGCAAAATGGCCTTTATATTGCACTACGATTGGATTATTTCGTACATGTATAACATCAAACAGTTATGTAACCCGACGTCATCTATAAAAAACTTACCTGAATATCTTCGGCCCAACCATCAATGATTTCTTCGTCCATTGAGCTGCTTATCAGGATATATTTACTTCTTTAAGCTGAAGTGCATTAGACAAACTGTTATTTTAGTTTGAGCATTCCTGTACATGACAATGTCAAAACAATATTCCATAACTGTAAACTAATCTTGACGTTCATAACAATTTACATGTATTAAGTCATCAGCCATCCTTGTGATTGCATCTTTTACATGTTTTGACGTTTGTTGGCTTAAAGCAGCATGTCTCCTAAGACTCATCTGGTTACAACAGCTTATAAATCCTTAAAAGAACGTTATTATAGAAATAAAGGATTGTATATAAACACAGATACAAGTGACATTTAGCGTCACATTAGTTTGTTTATGTGGCAATTAAACTGCCTAACTTCAGTAAAAGTATGTTCACTAATTCTAGTGATTTTGATCTATAGAAAAAAAAACAAATTGAATCCTAGAACTCCAAAAATTCAAAAATCAAATGCGTACATTTGTTATGAACAGGTGTTAATGTATATACACGTGAACATGTGTTCAAATCTAGGCGCAAACATCTTTTTGTTCCTTTATGCTTCGCATGATGTGCTGTATGGAGTTACTTTGAGGTTATGTTCAGTGACTGTTGTTATCTAGTATCTAATTTCTTGTAAATTGTGAATGATTTGAAGCCTGCAAATATCCAGTCAAATTTGTTTGTTATCTTAATTATAAGTGAACTAATCCTCTTAAGTAAATGTATGTAATTCGTTGGTAAATTTCCTTTGAACCTTCACGTGGTCACGGAAAAATACCGAGTGTATGGCAGTCAGCGTTTATTGGCCTTTGATGGTGCTGGTACGACCTGTCTGTTATGCTAACATAATTACATGACAGCATGTTATTTCCTAAAATAAATTAGCTTAAAGGATGGCATTATTTGTAGGAATGGACGTGTTCCATTTTTTAGTTCATTGGTTTTAAATACTGACCTACGTATAAGTCCATCCAGCTAAATAGTGAAAATATAATATAATTTGAACTAGATCGAATATCTTTACAATCTAAAAGAAAAATAAGAAGTGCAATTGTAGTTCTCTGTAATTCGTCGCACTAGGTTTTTATTTTACTTCCTCGAAAGTATATGGTTTCAATTCTCATTTTATTATTAAAGTGCCTACAAAGACAAAGAACCTTTTACCAGTGCTTATCGTATTTAACTATGGCACGCCGTTCTCGTCAAAAGTATGGTTCAAAATATCATCACAAATTACACACTCAAAATTAAAAATATGCACTCAAAATTTTAAATTTCGCACTCAAAATTAAAATATGCACTCAAAATTTTACGAAAACACACTCAAAAGATAGATTGAAATTACACACTCAAAATTTTAATTCATGCACTCAAAACTGAAAATTACGCACTCAAATTTGTGCGCATTGTTTTCGCGCAAAACTCATAAATATTCATAAGAATAAAAATAAATAAAATTTCATCTGGGTGGTTTTTGAGTTTAAAGCGAACCGGAAGTGCTGAAATCCAAATGTCAATCCACGACACACAAGATTTGCTCAAGTTTTTCAATCCTTGTTGCACGTGTATGAAAATACCCTTAACACGAGACAACAACGCTTTAGAACATACTGTTCGGAAGCTTTCAAGCTGTATGGAAGTGTTGTATGTAATGGCTACAAGAGTTCCTGTTGAAATTCATTTATGTCAGAAACTAGAACGAATTTATACTCTTGCATTCAATCTGTATGATATAGCTGTAAATCACCTATTTTGATAAACCCGTTGATAAAACTATTTGTTTTAGAATAAAACATAATTCAATAATGGAATAAATCACACTCTATAGTTAATATGAGTCTGAGATACAGGGCCGAGGGTATGAGGTAAACAAAAATAAAAAATTGTTTCGTCTGTTTCGTTCGTTGCTTTACAGGGACCCGTTTCAAGCTTAAAAAAACCAAGATTGAAATATTCAAATCAAATTTAATGAATATTTATAAGTTTTGCGTAAAAAAGGTGCGCACAACTTTGAGTGTATATGTTTTCTGTTTGAGTGCGTAATTTTCAGTTTTGAGTGCATGAATTAAAATTTTGAGTGTGTAATTTCAATCTATCTTTTGAGTGTGTTTTCGTAAAATTTTGAGTGCATATTTTAATTTTGAGTGCGAAATTTAAAATTTTGAGTGCATATTTTTAATTTTGAGTGTGTAATTTAAAATTTTGAGTGTGTAATTTGTAATGATATTCTGAATCATACTTTTGACGAGAACGGCGTGCCATATTTAACAGCATTGGTTTTGTTCAGATTTAGTGCACGTAACTTACTATTTTTTTCGGCTCGGCTCCAGGTCAAAACGATAATAATGAACAGAAACTGTCTTTGAGAAATGGTAGATGTACACGTAGCCTTATATAAAAAGTTACCGAACAAAAATGGAGAAGGTAGTAATTGATACATGTGATACTACCATTCTTCTCTGATAAGCAGTCAAATGCATGCATATATTTCATAATTAACAACCAATGTCTGAAATAATTGTTGATAAGAATGTCATTAAGTGCGTTTTTTTCCACATATTAATATCTTCTGTTGGGCTCTTATTAACATCTTATGTTTATTTAAATCAATCAATCAATCAATCAATCAAATCAATGTATCAGTCTCTTCAAATTTGTATGACTTTAGAATTGGTGTTATATTTTCAATATAAAGTCCTAACCATAATTATATATTACAGAGATTATAGTCCAGCTTTTTCTCTCGGTGGGTGGGTGTGTGGGGGAGTGGTCAGGTTTAAACACAGGGCCGCGGACCATAGTTTGAAGAGCGACGCGCTTTTCATACGATAAAGACCCCTATTGTAGATTATTATGCAATCGATAAACACAATTCAAAATAAAAAAACTTCAACACTCCAGAATAGTGTGTGTAAAAAAATCAATTATCTCCACTACATTACACAATCTATAAATTTAAAAAAAAGAAAGTACATTGCTTCACTCCAAAATTCCATTGACTCCAATGCAACACTCCATGACTCCACTCCAATGCAACACTCCATGACTCCACTCCAACACTTCACTCCATCACTCCACTCCATAAAATAAACTATGCCCGCTACAAACGGCTTAATTATGAATCCCCGACTCTACTTTTCACGTGACGGTTGAAATTTAGTCCCAAGTTTACAGTTTCCTAAATGATTGTTTTTTGTTTATGTGTATAGCTTCAATACGTACAGCCGAATCAATCAATCAATCAATCAATCAATCAATCCATCCATCCATCCATCCATCCATCAATCAATCAGTATTCCAGTTGTTGATGGTTCGTACTGAAGTTTATGTGACCATATTACATAGTGTTTCATCGATACCATGTTCATTACAAAAAGGATACCATTTATTTATATATTTTCATGTATTTGTTTTTGTTTTCTTCTTACACAATTCCTCGTTTTCAATGGAAGTAAATAAGCTCCCATAATGTATATATTATTAACGATGCTAAATTTACTTACATGGTTTATTTATTATGAAAACAATATTTCCGCTTGCTTTCAACGCAACCAATGTCTTTTCATACGTCGTGAAATTATGAATGAACATACGTAGGGAACAGTGTAGTTCAAGGCTACAGTTCATTAAGTGCAGGTATTTAGCCATGACCTTCTCAAGGACAGCAGGTAGTTATTATGTTTATTACATGTACATGTCAAGGACATACATATATAGCACCAGTTAATGTATACTGTACTAGAAGAAGGCGAATTCTTAATAATACTTTAATTTGGAACGCATCCACATTCCCAAGTCTGAGCCAAAACAATTTTATAGCACTTTTCATCTTGACCTTAGTCACCATAATAAAGTAGATATTAGTGTTAATTTATACTTCTTACAAATTCAGCGATAAAACATCAAATGGTTTTATTCGTCACACTTTTACACTGCACTTTTAGCATAATTATTAATGGATATTTTATGTATTAACAAATTAACCTTCAGCGCCGTTTTGTGTATTTGAAAAAGAATCAGTTAATAAATAGTTCTCCGTAAGCTAATTTCACACACACAGATTACATACAAACAAAAGATCACGCGCGAATGCACAGCCCCTTCCACTTCAGCCTATGTTTCTCACACCACTGACTGACTAACTTAGACTTACTTGGAAATAGATGAAACAAACACCTCATACATATGATCATAATCATAAGAAATGCAATATTTGTAATGAACAAATAAAGAGGTCTTTCATATGCGGGGTAGATGTAATGTTTCTGGTCGACAATAACACTGAAAATTGAAAATCTGTTACCTTAAAATTTCACGTGTTAAATTATAGTTGATAGGATTCTCACTGCAGTGAAATAAAATTGAACCTACATTCAACTCGACTTTCCGCAAAACGACCTAAATAAAGTTTACCTTATTGAGTGATCATTTCTGCTGTTGTCACATCCAATTAAAGGTAATACATCAGATGCAAGCGTGCTGTACAACCGGGCATATGTATCGATACTATTCTATAAATATTGTATGTAATTTAATTATTAAGTATCGCTGCATACATCATGTACATTTAGCTTCAATTTCTTGCTTTGATGATTTAAGTGCCTAAATCTAATTTTCCTACGTTTTACAAATAATGTTTTGATCAGTTTATGTGCAGTAAAGATGTAAATTACATCTAAGGATATGGTTTCCATGTGGTAAAATATTCCGATGACTTTTCCAACCTCTCGGTATGTAAGGGAGCCCCAACAGGAAAAAAAATTGAATAAAGAACTGGTAGAAAGATTACATACGTGTGAATATGCAATACTCAAGACGACCTCTTTATCTTCTTGCAATCTTCATGAAACTTAGCAAAACAGCTTTCCATTATATATCTTTAGATACTGTCAAAAGGAATTGCGACAAGATCAGGGGACTCGGTTGACGAGTGGCAAAGGAATCACGATCGAATAAGGGCCTCAGTAGCCAAGAGAATAACATATCACGACAGAAACAAGGGCCTCAGTGGCCGAATCGTTAAGTTATAGCGACAGAATCAGGGGCCTAAGTCGCCGAGCGGTTAAATCATTACAGAATCACAGGCTTTGATGCCGGATGAATTAAGGTATCAAGGCAGACTCAGGGTCCTTAGTGGCTGAGTGTTTATGGTAGTACAGCAGAATTAGGAGTCTCGATCAATAGCCGGGTGGCTTACCTATCACGACAGAATCAGTAGTCTAGTAGTTAAGGAATAACGACAGAATCAAGGGCATCAACGGCCGAGTGGTTAAAGTATCACGAGAGAATCATGGGCCTCAGTGGCCAAGTGGTTAACGTTTCAAGACAGAATCGGGGGCCTCGATAACTAAGTGGTATGATATCACGACAAAATCAAGGTCCAAGTAGCTGAGTGGTTAACACATCACGACAGGTCTCACTGGCCAATTTTGGTATGCCAGGCCATGCACCTGTGTTATATACATCTCAAGCTTATTTATAAATACGGTTGTTAAAATACTTGAATAGAAACTAAAAACTGATGTTGACAAAACAACTAAACCTTTGTTTGTTTGTTTGTTTGAATGTTGTTTAAATCCACTGTCAGCTATTTGTTCAGCTATATCATGACGTCCAGCCTTTATTGGAAGAGGAAGTCGGAGAACTAGGAAAAACTTCAGACTTGCACTAGGAAAACTGGCAATCCTTGTCAATTGAGATTGCTAAATCATTGTAAAAGATTTTAAATCTAAAGACATAAAAAAATATACATGCAGTGAAATTAGAACACAGACTCTATCTATCTTCCTGTATATATAGTGGCCAACTTTAACAAATTCAAGGAAATGCCACGGGAGAGGGTTACAAAACTGTAAAAGATGCACCCACAGCAAGACATAGATCAGATCGGAGACAAAATTTATATACAAAGACATAAATATGCAGAAAAATCACGGCAAACTGAGCGAATAATTCAATATTTACAATATACAATACTGTAGGTGATCAAATAAGAAAAATTAACTATATACAGTATTGAATGAGTTTACATTTTAGATATGTAATTTTTGAAAGAGTGAAGGGTGTCTGTATAAATGATGTTTTCATGTAGGGAGTTCCATTGACTAATAGTTCGGGGAAAGAATGATTGTTTTCTATATTCTGTTTTGCAGGATGGCATTTGGAAACTTTTGCTGTTCGAGTGTCTAGTGTGGTGTTAATCTGCCTGCGTGTGTTATGGCTATTTTGACAATTTTGTAAAACATGGTGAATCTAGTGTCTTTCCTTCTGTCGGAAAGACTGCGCCATTCGAGTTGTGTCAACATGTCTCCAACACTTCATGTTTTTCTGTATTTGTTGAACACGAAGCGTGCTGCCCTTCTTCGGACTCGTTCAATAGTGTATATCTTGCTGTAGATAGGATAGGGTCCCACACTGAACAGGGATACATTCCAGGGTTGGCCGTACAATAGCTGACAACAGATTTTTAAACTTTGTAGTCATTTCATTAATATCAAAATAATAAAATTCTATATATTTATGGGTTCGATATTAAATTAATAATTGTCATATCTTTGTTTATTGTAATGTATAAAGGAAAAGAGGGTATTATTTAGATTATTTAACTACAAAATGTTTGAACAGTACTCTGTAAAAATCAAGTTGAATCTAGATTGTGGAGTTAGGACACATACACAATTTTTTATAACTATTGAACTAACTACTCATACACTGGCTGAGGGCGGTGTTTGATGAAGACAATTTAGGATTAAGATTGAAATTGACAGATGTTAATAGTTCAAAAACTGATTTAAACAGTATTTATTTGAAATTATTGTAACACCGGTGGTATTAGGTTTTTTTTGTATTTGTTCAATACTTTTCATGTTAGATATCCCCGTTAAGGTATTTTTTCCACATAGTGACAAAATATTTTTATAGAAATCATAAAGTATTGTACTTTCAAAACAATATTATTATTGTCGTCTTTTGTTCAATACTGTTCATAGAATATTTTAAAACAAAACTAGTTTTGAAACAATTTCTCATATGTTTGTATTTTGTTTTTTACTGATTTAAATAAAGAATTGTACAAATCTATAACGCCCTCTACTTTGTATGAAGCCCAGTTGCATAATATCACAAAATATATAATGCATTTTGAAAGTTTTCCCTCGATGGTCGATGACTGTTGAACGAGCCTTTGCTGTTCTATTTTGTAATAAAATACTTAAAAACATTAGACTAGATGAAGAAGAAGGTTAAGCCTGACTTGCGATTGAAATAATACAAAAACGAGTTTTATTATTTTTAATCTAGTGAGTCCCATAAATATAAATCTCGCCTAAAATATGAGAGGAGTTATATTTATATAAAAGTTTAAATATCTATAAACACAAATGCTTACTATTTAAATACTTTATCATTCCCTGCATAGAGACAGCGTACTTTAGCATTCCGACACATCGATCTGTAAGCTTACATCGAGTATGAGCCGATTGGTATAGGTTTGATTGATTGATTGATTGGATGTCTGCTTTACGTCCAGCGAGCAGTATTTCAGCTACATTCAGGACGGAAACAAGTTAACAAACAATAAATCAAAGGAAAATGGGGTTGGGATAGGTCACAGGGGATACAATTTTGACTGCCACTGGAAAAGGATGGAGTTTTGGGTAGGGGCGGAAAATTTAGCCTTTTGTAGCGGCTACAATGAGCCTACTCTTTTTCGAAATCTACAAAAGGGGTCTTTATCGTGCAAGGAGCGTGGCACTCTCCAAACACGTTACCCACTACGGTCCGCGGTCAGGCTTTCCGTATTATGACCTGACAACCCCCCAACGAGAGGGTCTCCCCTATCCGCCACCCGAGGACTCGCTGGGATGCTCTGTGGGTCGAGCACTGGGAACTCTCCCAGTATGGTCCCAGGATTGGTATAGGGAAAAGAAAAAAAATCGGCTACATTTTTAAAAGTTGGTAAAAGTCGGACAGGAGTTATAGTTAAGGCTGCTTTAAATGCAAGAGGCACGGAGAAAGAGCTAGGGTTTAAGCTCTAAAGTAAAAATGAAGGGTACATGTATACGTAGCTCAGGTGTATGTGTTGACTGTGGCCTAAGGTAAAGTAAACTATGGAAAACATGTACAATCGGCAAATGGTGATTATGAAAAGGATTAGTTTCTTTCAGGTCAAATAGCGCAGTTTGAAACAGGGCTAAGGTTTCTGAAGAGCATATTGTCAAAATCGGACACTGTTGGCATTATGGAGTGGGATATGCTCTTTTAAAGCCAAATGTCATAGTGTGAGACATAGCTAAGATTTTGGGCTCCAAGATGTGAATGAAGGGTACATACGAGCTTAACTCGGGTATGAACCGATTCGAAAAATAAACTTTGGGAAATCGAATTCGGAATTATGGAACAGTAAGCTTATTGGAACAAAATAAAGTAGTGTGAGAAGGGCATAGGGTTTCAGGTTCAGGTTCTAAAATATAAATAAAGGGTACATGTATCTCTACCATGGATGTAAACCGATCAGTGGCCTTAAAAAACCCGCGAAGAAATATCAAAGATGGTCAAAGTTGGCAAATTGATGGCATTTATAGAGTTAGGTAAGCTTCTTAATTGGAAACCAAACGACATGTCGAGTTAGACATGCTAGCATTTCTAAGCCCAAGGTGTAAATGACAGGAACCTGTAGTCATGAATTCGGTATGAGTCGATTGGAGGGCAATGTTGAAGTACATTTTAGAAATAATGTCAAAGATAGACAATGTTGGTACTACGGAAAGGGGGGGGGGGGTTACATTTTTTGGGAGATAAAAATTTGTTGCGAGTATTGTTGCGGGATGGTTTGCCATTAGTCAAAAGCGGTCATATACTTTTAACCTAATGTTTAACGGTTATTTTACGGATGAACAGGCTATGAAAGCATTATTTGCTCTTAATTCAAAAATAAGAAAATAATCTTGAATTACTTGTCTTAACTAATAAAAATTTATTGTGTGGATGTGAAATGTTGGAATATTTAAATCATAACATTATTGAGCAAATTCATCTCCGCTTTTGTATAGAAATATTGAAAACCAAAACGAGTACACCTCTATACATGGTTTATGGAGAGTCATCTTCGCTAGCCAAGGGTTACGATCCGATACTTTCAGAGGGGGGACCTGATCGTAACACCTGGATAGCGAAGATGATGGAGAGTTAGGTAGATTTCCGACATTAAACATAAAATATGGATGATTAAATTCTGGAATAAATAATTAAAACTTGATGATAAATTATTGAAGTGTTTAACACAGATTGATGTTTAGTATGTATAAGAATAATAACGTTCAGTTTACGTTGATTATTCCAAAAAATATATATTGATCTAATCAATACGACAATGGTTTTAGTAAATATATGGAAAACCAGATGTGTAACCCGCTGCTTGTTAAGTTAAGCGTCAAGCAAGGATTGTAAGACAGTGTTCTCAGTCATAACTTTTCGTCAAAGGGAGAGTTATATTCCACAAAAACACCACCAAATAACGTACCTGGAATTTAAGAATTTCGATCGACACTGGTATATTAGTAGAGAAGATAGAAGCTGCACACTCTGCCGAAGTAACAGTAAAAGGTGGCGAATATTATGATGCATTATTTGATCTGATCCGAGAATTACTAAGACACCTAACAGATACATTCCAAAATATTATATGCAATATCGTTCCAAAGGTTATAAATGTGTGGATTTATGGGATATTTTCAAGACACCACTTTTGAAGAAATTAGTCATCCTTGTTAAACATTTAATGTGCTTTTGATGTATTGAATTACCAATACCTGCTAGACATATATTTTTCGTATTTTGTTATTTGTTAGAAAAATTGTTGTAAAATATTGCTAATATGCCGTTCGATAATAATGATTATTGGTTTTATACATCAGTTGTGTCACTGCTTGATGGACTAAGGTTGTATAAATCTTGTGTTGCATTTAATGGACTGTGGATGTATAAATCTCTTGTGTCGGAGCTTGATGTCACAATTGACTGGACTGCTAATATTTAAATCTATTTTGTCCCAGCTTGACTGGACTCATATTATACATGTTATATAAGTGTTTTGTGTCGCAGCATGACGGGCCGTCCGACCAAAGGCATTAGGTTGTCGGTGTAGGACGTTAAAAACTCCCCAAAGCATGAAGAGACTCCGCTTATATAAATATCTTGTCTCTAAGCTTCACGACTTGCTTTAATAACTTTGTATCTTGAATTAACACTTTTATTTCAATAAGCAATCAGTTTAGAAACAATATTAATTATAATTAATGAATAAACAAACCACAACAACATACAAAGTTATGCAAATGCATTAATCATAATAAATATGGTTCCATAAATATAATTAATGTACACATCCGATTACAATCCGGAAGAGCGAATTGTTTCATACAAACATTTAAATTGATCGATTTTGAGTTTTTTCCCATAGTTAATATAGGTTTTATTTAACTATTTATTAAAAATATTTAATAAATCTGTATTTTAAAATATTTATATTAAAATTTATTCTACAAAATTAAACAATTGATGCCATACATAAAAAGTAATAGGTATACAACTTTACATCTGTCTTTGGATGAATTCTATTCAGGCGACACCTCGCGGCAATCTACTCCTTAACTAATAATGTAATTAGTAAGTAAATTACTAAAGTAAGTAAGTAAGTTAGTAAGTAAGTAAGTAAGTACAGCCGCCGTCAAAGCAGAGGAAATAAACCAATTCACTGTTCCCCATAAAATGTGTAGTTGAGTACTAACTTTAACACTAACATGATATTCCAACATATTTATAGCATCACTACTAGTAGAGAACGAGAGGGTAACACGAGAGAAAAGGAAAAGAAGGAACGAGAAAACTAGTAAACGCGTCGAATAAACCGGAGTTTCTTCCCGGGGACACCTTCATTCCTTTATTTCTTTTTCGGTTTTCAACTGGAATTCATTATTTATGGTCATGGTTGAAAAATACAAACAGCTAAAAGAAGGGGCAAAAGTAAAAAAAAACTAGTCTAGAAAACTTTGTCTGGATGGCTACAAAATGCTTAGGTTCCGGGGGCTTCGCGGACCTGCTGGGGGTCTTGAGCGGCCCCAGACCCCTCGCAGAACTTTTACGCCTCCCCTAACACAAATTCCTCCGACCCTGCAAAAAGACATGTTCTCTTTCATACTAAAGTGTATTCAAACTCTCTGGAATATAGTTCTACTAATAAATTAAGTTTAATTGCTTCTGTTATGGATGATCTATAAGTCCATAAGGTTGTCTCCACAGCAAATAAAAATGTCGTTATTTTCAAACAGAAAAAAAATCGTTGCTTTACTTCTGATATATGGAGAACGTTAAACAACATTATATACATAAAATCTTGTCTTTTTTGCGACAGTGAAAAGGTGACTTATCATGTTCGGGCAAACAACTTTATTCTGATCGTTTAACAAAACTTCAGGCGAAATAAGAGCACTTTTTGTGGTAACAGCGTTTTTCAAAATTTCATATTTTTAACGAGTGAAACTGCATTCAAATTATAAAGTTACAGAAACAACATTCCAAATTAAAGCAGTTAACAAATACTGTATTTTACTTTTAAGAATAATTTAGGCCATTTTTCACTGTGGTGCTGGATTGTTTACATTATATAAAACCTATCTGCCAGTTATAGTTTATTGTAGCAAAACAATTAGCAGCAGACACGTCTAAGCCCATTGTTGTCCAAAAGAATTGTGTGTTACAAAAGCGTAAATGAATCAAATCAGAAAAAGGTCAATATTGGATTCCGCTTGTCTGTTTATGCAGCGCAACCTTGCAGCGGACAAAACATAACCATATTTTGATGCACTTTTTGTATTGTTGATATTTAATATGAGCCGGAAGTAGTTTTTAGACCAATAAAAAAAACACGTAAAATTATATTCATATAATGTAAAGCGTTATTTATTAATTTTAAAAAGCATGTCTTCCATTGTAAGATGGGTGACATTAAAAAATATAGTTGATTATTCTGATATGTTCAACATTTTGCAAGAAAAAAATGATGGCATTACAAAATGGCTAATTAGTAGCATTTAACTAAGATTGAAAGACCTCACATAGAGCATGGTCGTAATGTGTAAATAATTCCTAAGAAGGCCTGTGGGATCTCGAATTTTTGTTTTTAAGTTTGAAATTTGAACATTACATATTGTCTTCTCTGTAACTATGTATTATGGTTGTCGAGAATAAACTTCATTCTTTTTTCTACAAAAAATGTTCTCATTTACCTTGACATTCTACACAATCAGAAGTTTTGATTGGCTATATATATCGTCTTTTCTCATCATGAAAGAAAAAAGTGTGAAAGAATTATTCATAAAAGCTCAAATTAAAATGAATCAATTGTTGTAAGAGTTATTGATCAACAGTAGGTATGCTGCATCAATACGTAATCATATTTTCCGACTGCATTGTTGTATATTATCTACATCTAGCCCCCTATTCAGACAACTCTTGCTGGACTAACACAAACATTTATTTATTGTCAAAGAAATTGGAGTTGCGTCCCTTACATCACAAACGTTAACTTTGTGACATTATTGCTAAATTCTTTGTAACACTGATTTATCTTCAAAAATGGAATTCAATACATACGAATATATCATCTGATAAAACACGAATGTTTTATCCAAGTCCAAGTATAAATTAAATTAAATTGTTCACAAAGAACCGTACACATTTACATCTACCAAACACAACAAAAACATACAAATTAACAAACAAATATAAATGCTGCTTACTTTTCTGGGCAAGGCACAGGGAGAAAGATTAAGCACCGTCCCCTGGTGTCTTCTCCAGTAAGGTAACCTTATCTTCTCTCTATGACAAACAAATCCATGTCTTTCTGGGTTAGACACGGTGAGTGCCTACCATGACTCTTAGAAGCACCGTCCCCTGTGTCTCTCCTAGAAAGAATATGGCACTACTACCACTATAAAATAAAATAAACATCAAATATTGGAGTAAAACACTTGCTCTGTTGGATAAGGCACGGGGTGAATTCAAAAGAATAACTTAAATATGAATAATATTATGCTTAAATATTGGCACACTGACCATACGACACTAATTTATAAAAAAAGTGTTTAACACTATCACAATTTATGTAACTGAACTGTTCCATATTCTGTTTAAAATGTAAAGTGTATACTGTTTATAAATCATATATCAAATTTTTGTCATTGCCCCTTGAGAGACCTTAATTGGAATAAAAATATTGGTATTGGTAATATGTATAACATAGCATTTTGTTTACACGTGTTATAATCATAACAATTTGGATACAATTTGTAATTTAATAAGAATTGGTTAGCAGCAATCTGCACCAAGTAGAACTTTGATCCATGCGGGTTAAAAAGTTGTGTGTGTGTGTGTGTGTGTTTGTTTTTTTTAATGATGCGCAAGGCCCTCTTTCAGTAATTTTTCAGCAATATCATATGTCGTCTATTTTTTATTGGGAGAGGAAGCCGGAATACCAGGAGAAAATCCCCGTCCTTCGATAGGAAAACTGGCAATCACTGTTAATTAGAATTGGAGTGTGAGACACGAATGTGAAGTTGGTGTTGACAGTCACGTGATCAATAGTAAATGACTTCGTTAACTGAGCCCTATATATCCGTTTTCGTTTACTACAAACAAATAAATCACACATGAATATAATTAGTGTTATATTTAAGTTTCAAATGTTATTTCGACATTAAAAATGGCATTATATTGTTATTAACATTCAGTCTTTAAGGTTTTAATGAAGGTATAGTCTAGAACTGCATTATCTCTGAACATTAAACTCGTCTGCGCCGAGTTCTATACAAACCTCTGCTTATTGTCTTTGTTTACATTTTACTTGCGCGAGTCCCCAAAATATTATATGTTATTCGGGATCTTCACAGGGGACATATTCCCTGTCTGTGTTTTATATTCCCTGAGCCGGAGGCGAAAGGAATATAGAATACAGACAGGGAATATGAACCCGTATCCCCTGGAAGGAATAACAATTATATTCTGTAGAAGTCTTCTTGTTCTAATATTCTACAGTATTTTAGATTAGACATTTCTCATGCTTGAAGAAAAAAATTTGTTTGGTCCACCACTATCGTAGAACTTATCATTCAACACATTTAAGCTTACGAATACTGCAACATACCTGTTTCATAAATGATTTTTTGACTGGTCAATACACACTTTTACAAATACTTTCATGTGTATTGTGTATAATATAAAAAACGAAAAACCTTGGTGTTATAGTTAAATTAGTTAAACTGATAAATTTTCATAGTTTAATTCCAACGAAACTTTTTATGGCATTTTAAGTTTTATAACCTTGTTATTTTTTACGACTTTTTATTCCCAGCAAAACTTTTTATGATAAATTTCACTTTCGAAGTGCGATGCTAATGCTTTTGTTTGCCATTTTAGCAGACTACAAGTTATGGGTTATCTAGAACGACAACGCAATTAATGACGAATGTAGTTCCCCATAAAATGATATATTTCTTTGTAATTTTTTTCTTTGGCTTTTTTCTTGTTTTGGTTCTACTTTTTGGGCTTATTGGAAAGAAGGATCTTCGAAAAAAAATTTAAAATTAAACATTTGATGAAATATAATGGATTAGGAGTAATTTGGTTTGGTGGAATAATGGCAAATTTCCTGTTTTCAGAGTCTCTCGGACTTCATCCCTGAAGATATGGATGCTTCCAGAGCTTTAAAAAGAGATAGAAGTGATCAATTCTTCCAAATTTTGGAAGTGGTTCGGTACTTTCAGACCACCAAATGGCATTCCAGAACTATCGGTGGAATTTTTTTATTGACTTTATGTTATAATAAACAAAAATAGATACCGTAAACTGCATGTATATCTTTATATTATGTGTAACTATTTATATTGTGTAAAACAAATCAATTAATCAATGAATAGACGCCATTTTGAAACTGGTTTCAATATCCCTGCGGTTTCACAGGGAATAGGGTATGATATCCGCGTCTTGATTAACCAATCATATTGTAGGTATTCACTAGATACATTACATTACTTCAACAGAATATCTCTGCTTATTATTTTGTTTACATTATACTTACGCTAAGTTCTTTTAACATATCTGCTTATTGTCTTTTACACTATACTTGCGCCGACTTCTAAACATACCTCTTTTTATTTCCTTTGTTTATATTATAATTGCGCTAGTTATACGCCCATATCACATATCAAGTGCGTGTCCTAAACATACATCTTCTTTTTGTTTTCATTATACTTGCGCAAGTCATAACCATATCTTTTCTTATTATCTTTGTTTACATTAAACTGGCGCCGAATTCTTATGTCTTTGATTACATTATACTTGTGCCGAGATCTAACCATATCCCTGCTTATTGTCTTCATTATACTTGCGCAAGTCCTAAACATATCTGTTCTTATTGTCTTTGTTTACAATAATACCTGCGCCAAGTTCTAACTATATCTCTTTTTATTGTCTTTGTTTACACTATACTTGCGCCGAGTTCTAGACAAATCTTTGCTTATTGCCGTTGTTTACTATATACCTGCTCAAGTTCTAAACAAATCTCACCTATTGTCATTGTTTACATTATACCTGCGCCGAGTTCTAACCATATCTCAGCTATATCTTTTGAATAAAAGATTTTCAGCTTAAGGTTTTGTTCACTTTATACTTTCCTAGTTCAATATCAACAAGAAAATAGTGCTCACAATGTACAACCGTACTGATGTTCTTCATTAAACAAATTAATTTCAAGTAAAAGATTCCAAAGAAGAGATATGTAACTTTTAATGTAGAATCATGCTAACTTCAGCGGCGATTCTTATGTAAATATTTTGACTGTTTTTGACAACATAATAGAAGCAGTGCATCGGGTTACAGTCTATGGAACTGTTGAACTGGTCTAAAGTTTTCCACTGGCTAGAGACCGGAAATGTTAACAGAAAGAAGTTCACGTAGTTGTTGCCTCTGAATAACAAAAAATGATGGGTCTTCAGGCAATATCTGATCTGTTGGCCATCTGTCTGACTTCTTGCTCTCAGGCTTCGGTCTCGGACAACTCTTCAAAACTCGGGTCCAACAAATCAGCAGTTGACTAATGAACCAGTCTATAACTGTATACTGTCTACTATAATATTTTACAGATATCACGATTGTTTACAAAATATAACAGTATTTCTATAATTGAACTAGTTATTCATGTGTTTTAATAATACAGAGTTATCACCCTTTTTAACTCTGGTCAATGTTGTTAACAATATTCGCGCCGTGCACATTTGTTTAGATATATACATTTGATACGAAATATACGTGTAATAAAATATAAAAAAATGAGGAATAATCCCTTTTCACGGGCGCCAGTGAATCAACTAATTACATGTACTATTTTTAAATTCAAGGGATATATTATTTTCGATAATTTTGTCTGTTAATTAAAATATATAGTTGACAAGATTTGTGTTTTCTTTTTCATTTTTTCTCTGTGTTTGTGTGTATTTCATCTCGTCATTTGTCATCTAATTGTCATATCTTTGACGCTTGTTTGGTGAAAGTGTTACAAATCAAGCACACCTTGCATGATATTGGATTACTTTTACCTGTCCAATGTTTACCTGCAATTTCATTCCAACACCCGGCGTTGATTGACACGGATGGCTCTTTCAGTAGCTACATGTAACTTTGCAGGTCAGTCATGCATTATTCATGTTAAATATGAAGTTCGAATTATTGACAAGTATTAATTTTAGGTGTTTGCATAATGGACTATTTAGTTGAACAAATACCTCGTATAAAAGGTCAAAAGTCGGTCTTGTTTTTGTGAAACTTTCACGTTATGTTATAAGCTTTATAACCGTCTGGCCCTATATTGTACGTTATGCTCTTAAAGTGCCTTCTAATTTGGAAATAAGTATTATAAATACTATATTCATCCTATATTCTAATGAGTAATGTGTAAAAGCGCTATATCTACGCTATATCTACAAAAATAGTCCGGGTTCTCAACGGGTATTCCGGCTTTCTGTCCAAATAAAAAAGAACGGATGGATCAGGTTTTATTTCACGCGGGTGTATTGCAATGACTCAGCGAGGGATCTGAGGCAGCTGTAATTGGAAAACCATTTGGCGAACTTAAGCGTTTTAATTACCCATTCTTTGGTAAATTAAAGTGGATGACACACTCCCTCAACACTCCGTCTGAACAGGGACAGTCTATAGTCTATAGTATAGACTGTCCCTGATCTGAATACGCGTTGGCCTATACTAAGACACATCCGTCTTTGCTATATTTGAAATTTCATTTAGTTTTCTGTTAGTTAGAAATAATATACTAACAAACATGTCAACATTTATCTCAATTTCTTTTGAGTATATACTAGGCAGACTAACCTAATCTTAAATTTAATAATTTTTTCGGTAACATTTGACCTTTGACCCGAAATAATATTGGTTATTGGTGAGTAGAGTTTACTCCTTTGTGACAATTTGGCGGGTTTTAAAGAAATTGTCGTGTGAGTGGTATGTATGTAGCAATCAGGTAGCAATACAATTTTGTTTCAATATTTTTCAAGTCACACTTTGTTTATTACTACAAAATATTTTAGAACTTTCGAGTAATTTTTTTACTGTTTATCTATGATTGGATTATGTTTTTAAACCATGTACGTTTGTAAAAACTGATAATATATCAATCTATTACAATCTACGCAGTCTGATATTGCAAACTGTAGTGTTGTGTTTTCCTGCTAAACACCTGCATTAAAAAATGACAAAGAATGATTTACTCACAATAGCCGACAAAAGCGGAAGCATGAAGAAAAAAAACATATGCAAATTAGCAGAAAATTTAAAATCTGGACGAGCGAACTCGAACATAATTTAAAAGTGTGTTTTTAGGAAATTTAAGGATCTCCCGATTCTTTACTGCTAAGTTCCACATATATCTTTGAATCTGATATACTAGGACAAATATTTTTGCAATGACTATCGTAATTTTGCATTCTGATGTTTCGTTCATTGCGTTTCTGCCACATGTCTTTATGTATTTATATACTGATATAAATTCTACATTAACATTGGTTGTTACACAATAAAGGGTTCTTTGAAAAAATTAAAAGTTTAAAATTAGGTGTGTTTGAACATTTTAGTCACTAGTAAGGTGTGTTCGAAATATATCAGTACGACTAAAAACTTTAAACATAACTAAAAAGAAAAAGAATCACTAGTACTTCTTCAGTTTATAATACATTTAATTTTATCAATTAGACAACAAAATACACGGCAAATTCTGGTTCATAATCAGTAATTCAAATCAATCAATTCTTGTTTTCAGATATGAGGAGTTATTTCCCCTGAAGTTTCCATGTGATACAGAAGAATTTGGGAAGATTTTGTCAGGTTTTTTTAAATAATGATAGGTTTTAAGAAGTCTGTAATTTGGCTTCGATGGAAAACATCTTAGATAAGCTATTTGATTTTCATATATTAGGGTTTCATATTAAATATGCTGTTAGATATAGTTTACTTAAATAAGATGGAAAATGTGTTATTTTTTGTAGGTAAATAACCAATCAGGGCCTGTAATGAGGCTTTATTGGTCAAAATTATTTTTCTTAAGATGTTAATTTTCCAGTATTTTTATTGGAAAGTGAGAAGAGGTTACGTGCATATACTGTGCATGTACCAACAAATATTGTAAGTTTACAAAAGCATCAGTTTAAGTGTTAATTGCTAGCAATGTTGGTCAAAGCACATCAGTGCTTATGTTTTCTTATTGTATATATATGTACTGACTCGAAAGGAAAGTTATTTATTTATATATATTTATTTATTTATGCTTTTCTTGGTAAATGGAAAGCTATTACATATGGCATCAGACCTGCCATATAGAGGTCCATTGAAGTGTCCACTGTCAGCCATTCCAGGAAAACAAGGGTGTAGATTGCCCTGACTCAATACCCAATATGAGTAATCTGTTGATATTTTCTTCTCTGAATTGCACAATCCATGCAGGGTTCGACATTAACTTATTTTACAGATGTCCAGCGGTCTTGGTAACATTAGAATTTACTAGACCGGACCCAATGTAAACTAGGCCAAACATAATTCAGAAAGTAGGAGTTAATACTAGTATTTGGGTTTTATGAAACGATCCCAACTTTATCAGGAAATCTCACCACTGCTAGAAAGAGAGGAATGAATTTCATTGAAGTTTGAAGATGAAAGTAGACCGCATAACTAGAAAGTAGTTAGCAAACAGCACAGATCCCTGTTTAATTATACTAAAACAGGGATATTTATTAATAATTTTTACTTGTGCATTTTTTATTTTATCTAGTTTATTCCAAGTTTGCAACCATATTTTCCACTTTTTACATAATTACGTCATAAATCCGGTGATGTCATGTTACAACTAAACACCACAATGTATGAAGATAAATTAACTGAAACACACATTACCGTACATTTCGTTTTTTTATGAATTATAATTTGAATTTAAAAAATCTACTCGTTGCTGTTCTATTGCAATAAATATAAAATGATAAGAAAACGAACATATATATATATATATACACTTATTTGATTTTGTCTGCTTCTGGTTTTGATTAGATATATCAAATTCAGGAAGATAATTATGTTTTGTAAGAGTAAACAACCAATTAAATGAGAAAACAAACCCAACATTTTAACTTATTTAATGTGAAAATCGAATAATGAAAACGTCATACTGATCCGTAGAAAAACTAAGATTTTTTCTTTTCTGCATGAGAATTGTCCATCAAAAATAATGGCTGGGCATTATCAGCACAACCAGTTTGACCAGCTACTGGGCATGTAAACTAGAATGGAGCCTACATTTACTGGACAATGTCGAACCCTGCCATGGTTTTGAGGGTAAAACCCCTCCTAAAAAGGGACATACATTGTGCATTATCAGCAAGGTTACAAAAGTCCTGTGTGTTTTTTTTCTTATTAAAAGCTTTGTACTTATCAATCTTTAGGGCAGTCAACTTATTTAGTGTGATCTAAAGTACATACATCTTTGCAGAGAAAAAATATAGTATTATAAATTTTTAAAGGAAATTGCTGATGATTAAGAATTATATAAATTAAAGCAAAAATTAAGTTGGAAAACACTTGGTATATTTATTTTAATACCTTGCTATCTATGATCTGTTGTGATCTGTTCATAGCAAATAAAAAATAATAATAAAAATGAAAAAAGAAAAAAAAAAATACAAAAAAAGATGAACAAAAAAAAATGTATAAGTGTAAATATGTAGCTTATTGATTACAAAAGAATAAAAAAAATATAAAAAAGAAAAACTAACAAAAAAATAATAAACTGTAAATATGTAAATTATTGATCACAAAATAGAAAAAAAATCTCAAAACACATAAATAAACCAAAAAAATTATAAAAAATTAAAAACTTGCAAGAACAATTTTTAAAAACTTTAAAAAAAATACAAAAATATGAAAACAAAAAAAATTGTAAAAGTATAAATATGTAAATTATTGATTACAAAAGTATAAAAAAATATATAAAAAAGAAAAACTAACAAAAAATATTAAACTGTAAATATGTAAATTATTGATCACAAAATAAAAAAATCTCAAAACACATAAATAAAACAAAAAAATTATAAAAAATAAAAAAATTGCAAGAACATTAATATGATCACAGAAATTTCATTCATTAAAGCTTCAGTACTGAATTTAAATTGCTATTTAAAAAAAAAATATTTTTTATCTTGAAATGACAATTTATGTTCCTCTTATAAGTAGTTTGCAAACAAAGGGTTATGTCAGTTTTAAATGTTTCTGCTTATGCATTTTAGTCTCAATTTGAGGCTTTTTCCTGTAATGTCCCTAGCAATTAAACATATGTAAATGACATGGACATCAATTGGTTGACTTTTTTGTTTTTCATTTCAATAGTGTGAATTATGTATGTTTTTTTTAGAAGTTAGTCATTGAGTTTTGACTTTTTAATACTGATTTTTTTAGTTTAACACGACATTTCATTTAAAAAAATTAATTTCTCTTTCTTGGATGAAGTGAGGCAGTGCACTGTCTCACCACCCCCGAGGAAACCCGGGGTATAGAAGTAGGACCTAGCCATCCCTTGGCTTGCGGGGTAAAACTCCTTCTAAAAAGGGACAAACATTTTGCATGTACACAAGGTGACAAATGTCATATGTAGAAGTTTTTTTCTAGTAAAGCAATTTTTATGTTTAACAATATTTTTAGGACAGTCAACTTAAGTGTGATCTATAATATCTTCATTATATACATACATGTATTGCAGAGAAAAACAAGATGTAGTATTATGAATTTTTAATGGAAATCGCTTATTATTAAGAATTATATAAATTATAGGAAAAAAATTCAATTGGGCAACACTTGGTATATGCACCATCCTTTTGATGGTTTACTTTAAAATTTAATTTGGCATTTTTAGACCTTGCCGCCATCTGTGATCTGTACATAGCAAATAATAAAAAAATAAAATAAAATTTTTAAAAACTTAAAAACAATACACAAACATGAAAACAAAAAAAAAATTGTAAAAGTGTAAATATGTAAATTATTGATTACAAAAGTATAAAAAAAATATATAAAAAAGAAAAACTAACAAAAAAATATTAAACTGTAAATATGTAAATTATTGATCACAAAATAGAAAAAAAATCTCAAAAAAACATAAATAAACCAAAAAAATTATAAAAAATTAAAAAATTTCAATAACATTAATATGATCACAGAAATTTCATTCATTAAAGCTTCAGTACTGAATTTAAATTGTTATTTAAAAAAAAAATGATTTTCTATTTTGAAATGACAATTTATGTTGCTTTTATAAGTAGTTTGCAAACAAAGGGTTATGACAATTTTAAATGATTCTGCTTATGCATATTAGTCTCAATTTGAGGCATTTTCCTGTAATGTCCCTAGCAATTAAACATATGTAAATGACATGGACATCAATTGGTTTATTGATGACTTTTTTGTTTTTCATTTCAATAGTGTGAATTATGTATGTTTTTTTAGAAGTTAGTCATTGAGTTTTGACTGTTTAATACTGATTTTTTTAGTTTAACTCGGAGACATTTCATTTAAAAAAATTAATTTCTCTTTCTTAGATGAAGTGAGGCAGTGCACTGTCTCTCCACCCCCGAGGGAACCCCGGGGTATAGAAATAGGACCTAGCCATGCCTTGGTTGTGGGGGCAAAACTCCTCCTAAAAAGCGACAAACATTTTGCATGTACAACAAGGTGACAAATGTCATATGTAGGAGTTTTTTTCTAGTAAAGCAATTTTTATGTTTAACAAATTTTTTAGCAGTCAACTTAAGTGTGATCTATAATATCTTCAGTATATACATATTTGCAGAGAAAAACAAGATGTAGTGTTATGAATTTTTAATGGAAATTGCTGATTATTAAGAATTATATAAATTATAGGAAAAAAATTCAATTGGACAACACTTGGTATATGCACCTGATCCTTTTGGTGGTTTACTTTAAAATTTAATTTGGCATTTTTAGACCTTGCCGCCATCTGTGATCTGTACATAGCAAATAATAAAAAAATAAAATAAAATTTTTAAAAACTTAAAAACAATACACAAACATGAAAACAAAAAAAAATTGTAAAAGTGTAAATATGTAAATTATTGATTACAAAAGTATAAAAAAAATATATAAAAAAGAAAAACTAACAAAAAAATATATTAAACTGTATAAATATGTAAATTATTGATCACAAAATAGAAAAAAAATCTCAAAAAAACATAAATAAACCAAAAAAATTATAAAAAATTAAAAAATTTCAATAACATTAATATGATCACAGAAATTTCATTCATTAAAGCTTCAGTACTGAATTTAAATTGTTATTTAAAAAAAAAAATAATTTTTTATTTTGAAATGACAATTTATGTTCCTATTATAAGTAGTTTGCAAACAAAGGGTTATGTCAATTTTAAATGATTCTGCTTATGCATTTTAGTCTCAATTTGAGGCATTTTCCTGTAATGTCCCTAGCAATTAAACATATGTAAATGACATGGACATCAATTGGTTTATTGATGACTTTTTTGTTTTTCATTTCAATAGTGTGAATTATGTATGTTTTTTTAGAAGTTAGTCATTGAGTTTTGACTGTTTAATACTGATTTTTTTAGTTTAACTCGGAGACATTTCATTTAAAAAAATTAATTTCTCTTTCTTAGATGAAGTGAGGCAGTGCACTGTCTCTCCACCCCCGAGGGAACCCCGGGGTATAGAAATAGGACCTAGCCATGCCTTGGTTGTGGGGGCAAAACTCCTCCTAAAAAGCGACAAACATTTTGCATGTACAACAAGGTGACAAATGTCATATGTAGGAGTTTTTTTCTAGTAAAGCAATTTTTATGTTTAACAAATTTTTTAGCAGTCAACTTAAGTGTGATCTATAATATCTTCAGTATATACATATTTGCAGAGAAAAACAAGATGTAGTGTTATGAATTTTTAATGGAAATTGCTGATTATTAAGAATTATATAAATTATAGGAAAAAAATTCAATTGGACAACACTTGGTATATGCACCTGATCCTTTTGGTGGTTTACTTTAAAATTTAATTTGGCATTTTTAGACCTTGCCGCCATCTGTGATCTGTACATAGCAAATAATAAAAAAATAAAATAAAATTTTTAAAAACTTAAAAACAATACACAAACATGAAAACAAAAAAAAATTGTAAAAGTGTAAATATGTAAATTATTGATTACAAAAGTATAAAAAAAATATATAAAAAAGAAAAACTAACAAAAAAATATATTAAACTGTATAAATATGTAAATTATTGATCACAAAATAGAAAAAAAATCTCAAAAAAACATAAATAAACCAAAAAAATTATAAAAAATTAAAAAATTTCAATAACATTAATATGATCACAGAAATTTCATTCATTAAAGCTTCAGTACTGAATTTAAATTGTTATTTAAAAAAAAAAATAATTTTTTATTTTGAAATGACAATTTATGTTCCTATTATAAGTAGTTTGCAAACAAAGGGTTATGTCAATTTTAAATGATTCTGCTTATGCATTTTAGTCTCAATTTGAGGCATTTTCCTGTAATGTCCCTAGCAATTAAACATATGTAAATGACATGGACATCAATTGGTTTATTGATGACTTTTTTGTTTTTCATTTCAATAGTGTGAATTATGTATGTTTTTTTAGAAGTTAGTCATTGAGTTTTGACTGTTTAATACTGATTTTTTTAGTTTAACTCGGAGACATTTCATTTAAAAAAATTAATTTCTCTTTCTTAGATGAAGTGAGGCAGTGCACTGTCTCTCCACCCCCGAGGGAACCCCGGGGTATAGAAATAGGACCTAGCCATGCCTTGGTTGTGGGGGCAAAACTCCTCCTAAAAAGCGACAAACATTTTGCATGTACAACAAGGTGACAAATGTCATATGTAGGAGTTTTTTTCTAGTAAAGCAATTTTTATGTTTAACAAATTTTTTAGCAGTCAACTTAAGTGTGATCTATAATATCTTCAGTATATACATATTTGCAGAGAAAAACAAGATGTAGTGTTATGAATTTTTAATGGAAATTGCTGATTATTAAGAATTATATAAATTATAGGAAAAAAATTCAATTGGACAACACTTGGTATATGCACCTGATCCTTTTGGTGGTTTACTTTAAAATTTAATTTGGCATTTTTAGACCTTGCCGCCATCTGTGATCTGTACATAGCAAATAATAAAAAAATAAAATAAAATTTTTAAAAACTTAAAAACAATACACAAACATGAAAACAAAAAAAAATTGTAAAAGTGTAAATATGTAAATTATTGATTACAAAAGTATAAAAAAAATATATAAAAAAGAAAAACTAACAAAAAAATATATTAAACTGTATAAATATGTAAATTATTGATCACAAAATAGAAAAAAAATCTCAAAAAAACATAAATAAACCAAAAAAATTATAAAAAATTAAAAAATTTCAATAACATTAATATGATCACAGAAATTTCATTCATTAAAGCTTCAGTACTGAATTTAAATTGTTATTTAAAAAAAAAATAATTTTTTATTTTGAAATGACAATTTATGTTCCTATTATAAGTAGTTTGCAAACAAAGGGTTATGTCAATTTTAAATGATTCTGCTTATGCATTTTAGTCTCAATTTGAGGCATTTTCCTGTAATGTCCCTAGCAATTAAACATATGTAAATGACATGGACATCAATTGGTTTATTGATGACTTTTTTGTTTTTCATTTCAATAGTGTGAATTATGTATGTTTTTTTAGAAGTTAGTCATTGAGTTTTGACTGTTTAATACTGATTTTTTTAGTTTAACTCGGAGACATTTCATTTAAAAAAATTAATTTCTCTTTCTTAGATGAAGTGAGGCAGTGCACTGTCTCTCCACCCCCGAGGGAACCCCGGGGTATAGAAATAGGACCTAGCCATGCCTTGGTTGTGGGGGCAAAACTCCTCCTAAAAAGCGACAAACATTTTGCATGTACAACAAGGTGACAAATGTCATATGTAGGAGTTTTTTTCTAGTAAAGCAATTTTTATGTTTAACAAATTTTTTAGCACAGTCAACTTAAGTGTGATCTATAATATCTTCAGTATATACATATTTGCAGAGAAAAACAAGATGTAGTGTTATGAATTTTTAATGGAAATTGCTGATTATTAAGAATTATATAAATTATAGGAAAAAAATTCAATTGGACAACACTTGGTATATGCACCATCCTTTTGGTGGTTTACTTTAAAATTTAATTTGGCATTTTTAAATCTTGCCATCCTTTATATGTACATAGCAAATAAAAAAAAATATAAAAATTTTTAAAAACTTTAAAAAAATACAAAAACATGAAAACAAAAAAAAATTGCAAAAGTGTAAGTATGTAAATTATTGATTACAAAAGTAAAAAAAAAATATAAAAAGGAAAAACTAACAAAAAAAAACAATAAAAACTGTAAATATGTAAATTATTGATCACAAAATTAAAAAAAAAATCTCAAAAAACATAAATTAACCAAAAAAAGTACAGTGTATAAAACATTTTTAAAATTGCAAGAACATTAATATGATCACAGAAATTTCTTTCTGTAAAAATTCAGTACTGAATTACTAAATTTAAAGTGTCATTAAATAAAATGTTTATTATATTATTTATCTTGAATTGTAACATTTAAGTGTCTATTACAATTTTGTCACAATTGAGTCAGCATTTGCATATCTACTGCTCATTTCCTGGAATGGCTGAATTTTATATGTGTGTCCAAGGGTGTAGGTAAATAGTTCAGGGGCTCTGGCTGTTACCTTGTCATACGATGGTCTGTGTTCCTAACACCTTGAACCTGTCTACCAGTATATCTGACAACCTGTTGTTCAAGGTATAAAAAACATGGACTTCTATCTTGTTCAAATGTTGGCCTATATCCGGAGTCTACTTCCATTGTCCAGTCCTTGTGTCTCCCAAGTCCTTCTCCTTGTTCCTTCATTACTGCCACCTATCTCTTAGCTTTTCTTGAAACAGATTGAATTTTTTCTCCTGTGATGTCAGAACTTTCTCTAGCATTAGCGAACCTGTCAATTTTTCAGTTTTTCCTCCCTACCTTGGAAAATGATGTATTGCAAATGATGTGAAAGTGATGTTAAACACCAATCAATAAGACCCTAATTTAGATTTTTCTTGTAGAGCCAAGGAAGAAAACAGTTACTAATTATAATTTATTTATCAGGAAAACAAATTATACCTAGATAAAATCTGATAATTTGTCACATTTTTGAAAGTAAGAGGAGAAAATTTAATTTAAAGTTTCATGTAGTCATCTCTAGAAAACATTTATTAATGTCATTAAATTATCATTGGAAAGAAATTTTATGGAAAGAAACATTAAAAACTTAAGTTTAATAAAAATGGGGAAAATCCTAATTTATAAGTTATCAAATCATTAAAAGAAAAACTAATAATTTAGTTAATTTCTTTTAAAGGAAGTTTTCAGATGTTCTTGTTTTGGGTAAATATATTTTTTTTACAGTTTAATGACATGTAGCAAGACAGAGACATCTAAATAATTGATCATTGCCTAACCATGTTGTAATGAACTAAAATGAACAAATTTTGGTTTATTAGAGTTATGTAAATTATAGACAATGAAAAATAATAAACCTATAATATTGAGTACATATCAGTTGTACAATTCTGTATTATTATTGTTTCATTATGGAAATGCAATAAGCTTGTGTAAATTACAGATTTTACTGATTGGCCCTTACCAACTCTAATGTCTGCTACCAGTATATCATGTTTTCTGTAACTTGGGCATACATTTATTACACAATTTGATTACAAGTCAAATGTAAAAAAATGAATAAAAATTTAATTAGAACAAAAACACCATATTAGGTTAGAAAGTTTAAGATGATTGAAGAGGAATGCATTTCTGAAAAAAAATCATCTTTTAAATGTTATCTAATAAATCCCAAGTGATAAATTGTCAGATTTTATGGTATATAGCTTACTCAGTCAAGTTGGAAAAACTGATCTTTATGAACATTGATTTGTTATATAGAGGTGCCCCTTATAAACTGGTTTGTTGTTACCTTTATAATCATTGGTATGTTATACATGTCCATTTTTCAGGTTTTACTGTTTTCTGATTATACATGTACTTCAGGTCTTGTATTAGCATGTTGAGCCTATGGATGTCAGGCATGTCAGTACCTTGCAATTGAACATTATTCTAACAACTGTCATGCCTTCTTGATAATATGGGTAATCGCTTAGCATGTACCAATTTTTGACTTTTGATTGAACACAGAACCAAACCAACAATTAATGCCCTTCTTTTTAGGGAAATATGCTTCCAATTATGGAAATTAGGTGATCTGTATAGAATCCTCTACAAGGAAGATAATAATTGTTAAAATGAATTTTCTACCATTCAAAGCAAGTTTTTAGCTTTGCCATTGATGCGATTGTATTGAGGACACAACCAAATTACTCTTGAAACACCATAAACCTTTCAACATTAAAACTGGAAATACTTTGTTGATAAAGTTTTGAGTGTTCTAATGCCCACAGTTGTTTTTGTTGGATGTTTTTTATGGGGTTTAACCCAATTTAAATAAGAATTTTTCAGCTATATTATGGCATCCAGTTTTTCATTGTGAATGAAGTTTAAGTGCCTACAGAAATCCCCTGACCTTTGGCAAGAAAACTCTGTCAACACTATGGTTGAGTTGAGTGTTCGAGTATTGCTATTGGCAGTGTAAGCTGGACTTGAACCTAAATTTAAATTAGGTTTATGTCGAGCACACCCTGCTAATAGTAATATTCTAACACTCAACCATAGTTTTGACACTTAATTTAGGTTAAGTCGAGAACACCCTGCTAGAAGTAATACTCTAACACTCAGCCATAGTGTTGACACTCTGGTAATCAATGGTAGATGACTATGTTGTGTGGTGTTACAAAGGAACAGGTTAAAATCAGTGTCACTTAAGTTAGGTAAAAATTAGTCCCATATTACAAGTTTCAGCTTTAAACAGGTGGCCTCTAAGGCAGGTTTGATTTTTAATCTGATGTTATTTTTTTGTATTTCTTGTGTTTCCTTAGGTATAAAGAATTGACTGCTAGAAGATGTACATGTATATGGATTTTAAAAGTCCATATACAGGCAATACAGTCCTGATTGCTTTTGAAAGGATATTTCTTGCAGATGCTACAGGAACTGGCTTCATTGAATAAATGGCTGAACAAAACATTAAGATAAAATGTTTACATTTCAGTTTTCATTAGTTTTCTTAGGTTTAATGTATTTTTCAGTAATTTAATATGCATGGATGTGACAGTTACTGGCTTGGTGTGTACCCAGAAGATGGGTGTATATACAGCAATTGACTGGTGTTCAAGAGATGATGCAATGTTACTTGACATTTCTGGCAGCAGCAGATGTACAAGAAATTGGATAAACAGCTGGAGATATTGTACATGTTTTTTTGTTTTTTTATAGGTATACTTGGATACAGAACAGATGTTTTTTTGTTTCCTGCCTAGGTAGCAATACTGTGTAGCTCTTATTGATTCCCTGGTGTTTAATGTCACTTTCAGTGTTGTCTCCCCTGCCGTCGGACAATATGTACTTTCTGGAAATTGTAAGCTCTAAGTGATAAAAATGTGAAACACTGTAAATCAACTTAGTTTTGTAAATTATGTGTGCATTGCTAAATTTGCTGCTGTTATTTTAAAGAATGTTGAGTTCCTGCTTTCATTTTTTCACCTTTTTTCGTGGATTTTGACATTTTCAAACATGTTAATTATAATTTATACCTTTGCTTGAATTGTAAAATCAATTGCAAAAAGTTGGTTTACAGTAAGTTTCACTATTTTTATTGTACAATCATATGTATGTGGTCTACATTTGCTAGATCAATGTTAAAATTGAATCGAAGTTTTTAAGGGGAATCAGAACATTCAACTAACTGCCATTTTTCATTAAATATTAGTCAACACCTATACGATCATATTAGTTTTTTTAAGGTTTACAAAGCTGTAGCCAAAATAAGTTTAATAAGGGCAATTAAAAGGAACAAGGGAAGTAATCCAAGCAATACAGATCTTTTATAATTTTTGGCTAGTTGTTTTTGTCAATACACAAAAATGTAAGTAGGAAACCCTTTATATTTGTCTTTTATTAAATGTGTATATATTGCCTAATATTATGTTTATTTGACAGAGTGTTGTGAATGACATAATATTATGTTTTTTATTATGCATGTCCATTTTATAACATAAAAGTAACTTCAGATTTTCCTGTTTGCCCCGTGGAAATATGTTCCGAAGCCATTATATATTAAAAGTTTTAGTTTCTAATATTAAATTCTAACTATATGGCAAGGTTGAAGAAAATGAATTGACAAAATATTTTCAGTGTCTGTTCTGAACCCCCTTGAAAATTAATGCTTAGAATGTTAAATGGATGGTATCAGTTTCTGTGCTATTGAAAGCATGTGGTCATAAATTGATTGATTTGGGATGTTTTTGCCCATTGCAAATTTTAACAATATTTCTGTTATATCATGGCACTTACATGATGTTAAAAATTATACAGTTTGTAAGACCTGTTATTTGGAGTGATGAACTGATATAACATTATGCAATCCAATTTGATAATGAGTACCATTATGCCCATTAGTGTGTAAATATTTAATTGCATGCAGAGCAGTTTTACAGCTATACAGTTGATACAGGTGGTTGGAATTTTTAGCTGCTGACATGCAGAGGTAATACATGTGCAGCCATGATACTTTATTCTGACCATAGCCAACCAGTGTTTGCTCTCCCCCACCACACCCTGGAAGGTAATAGATCTTGACTTTGTGTGGTCTGTAAATACTGTGAACTCATGTCTTAGGTTGACATTACATCTATAGTACCGTATTCCTTGCTATGAGCTTGCAATTTCCAGAAGTACATTTCCACACAATATTATGTCATTCAGCCATGTCATCAGAGGGGTTAATTTTTTACTTTTTGCTCTCTTTGAAAATTTTGACTATATATCATATTTAGAAATTAGGTTAAAAAATCTATACCACTAATTTGGATTTGTGAATACAAGCCTTTTAATTTTTTACTGATTTCATGCAGACATATTATTTTAAAAGAGATATTTAAGGTTTATGACGTCATGACAGACACTTATTATGTGCAAAAACTTGCTTCATTGAAAGATTTTTAAACAAACATTTATTGATATTGAAAACAACTTTTAATTTTTGTCTCGTCTTTGACTATATTCAGTAAGCTCAGGATTACCATTGACAGTTTTAACAACATTTTGCTTTATATCTTTGTAAGCTAATGCCATAGGTCCATCAAATTTGGTCCCAGTGGTAGCTTATGATGAGTACTTGCCAGTCAGTTACCTGACCTTGACCTCAATTTTATGATTAAGTGATTTTGTTAAAGTTTTTGATAGTAAGGCAGTTCCTCTGTAACCATGCTTAGTAGAATGACAATATTTGGTATATAGGTTGCTGATGGAAAATACATCACTGTCTGGTAGGTGTCACCTGTATGAATGGTAAGATGACAATATTTGGTATAAAGGTTGCTGACGAATAGTACATGACTGGTAGGTATCCCCTGACCTGACCTAAATTTCACCGTCCAGAGACTGCATAACAATTTTTGATTTGGGCAGTTTCACTGTAACCATGCATTGTATATATTAAATGATAACAATTTAATGCTATTTACGTGATGCAGGCGAGACATTTTTCTGGGTCCACATACACTTATTAGACATGGTAGTAGGACAATATTTGGCATTTATGTTGTTTATCAGCAGTACATGTACACAAAAATCTGGTAAGTGTTGCCTGACCTGAAATTCAATTTCACAGCCCAGTTTTGTTAGATTTTGTCAGTTTCTCTGTAACAATACATAATGGTAGGATGTCAATAGTTTGTCTACAGGTTTTTGATCAGATCAGAAATACAAAGTATTGTAGGTTTACTGACCTTGACCTTATTTCACTTTCTAGTGGCTATGTTGAGTTCTTGGATTCAGTCAATTGTTACCTATGATGTAGTAACTTGCACTTGACCTTGACCTTTATATTAGTGACTGCTAGTGAGGGATATAAAATTCCACTACTAATGTGGAATGCAGGTAAACATTTTTCTGTCTGTTTTTACCAAAAATTTTGATTCTGATAATTGTAATTTTTATGCCCCCGCGACGACATGTCGGGGGGCATTAAGTTGTACTCATGTCCGTCCGTCCGTCCGTCCGTCCGTACGTACGTCCGAACAAATTTCCGTCAAGCTTTTCTCAGAAACCATACATGAGAACAATTTTAAATTTGGCAGAGTGGTTCAGTATCACAAGTTGTACGTCCTAAGCGAATTTCAGACCTGTCGGACAACTACTTCCTGTTTGGGACTTCATTTGTACGTAAATACGTCCGTCTGTATGTACAAATTTCCGTCAAGCTTTTCTCAGAAACCGTACATTAGAACAATTTGAAATTTGGCAGTGTGGTTCAGTATCACAAGTTGTACGTCCTAAGCGACTTTCAGACCTGTCGCACAACTACTTCCTGTTTGCGACTGGGCCGATATGAAAATGTGTTAACATGAGTATGAAAATTTCCGTCAAGCTTTTCTCAGAAACCGTACATCAGAACAATTTGAAATTTGGCAGGGTGGTTCAGTATCACAAGTTGTACGTCCTAAGCGACTTTCAGACCTGTCGGACAACTACTTCCTGTTTGCGACTGGGCCGATATGAAAATGTGTTAACATGAGTATGAAAATTTCCGTCAAGCTTTTCTCAGAAACCGTACATCAGCACAATTTGAAATTTGGCAGGGTGGTTCAGTATCACAAGTTGTACGTCCTAAGCGACTTTCAGACCTGTCGGACAACTACTTCCTGTTTGCGACTGGGCCGATATGAAAATGTGTTAACATGAGTATGAAAATTTCCGTCAAGCTTTTCTCAGAAACCGTACATCAGCACAATTTGAAATTTGGCAGGGTGGTTCAGTATCACAAGTTGTACGTCCTAAGAGACTTTCAGACCTGTCGGACAACTACTTCCTGTTTGGGACTTCATTTAGCGGGGGCATCCGTGTCCCATGGACACACTCTTCATTTTTTTTCTCTGTTACCATGGCTCCTACTATAGATTTTGGCTGATAAAATATGAAATTGGGGTGAAGAACTGACATGGCTAAAATGACAAGTTAAGATGAAGTATGACTTATTGAACATTCTGTGTCTCTGTCCACTTTATTTGGACTTAAATACTTGTCCTGGCAGGGGACATTGAAAGCATATTTGATTTTTTATTGTGATAGAAGTATTCTAGTTTCACTCTTAGGCCACCCCTTATGCCCATAAAGTTTGACCATATGCGAGGGAATACTTTTATTTAGAAGCATAAGCATGTTATGTGATTTGTGATTTGTTGATGACCCCTGGTGAGAAATGAAGTGATGACATACACCCAATTTGTCCATATTATTCTGCCTTTAATTATCACTTTCCAATATGAATATTTAAAATGGGACACAAAATCCTGTACTTAATCACAACAGTTGACATGCATTGTCTTGAACACAACTGAATCATTATTTTAGATTTTTATGCCCCCGCGACGACATGTCGGGGGGCATTAAGTTGTACTCATGTCCGTCCGTCCGTCCGTACGTACGTACGTCCGAACAAATTTCCGTCAAGCTTTTCTCAGAAACCGTACATGAGAACAATTTTAAATTTGGCAGAGTGGTTCAGTATCACAAGTTGTACGTCCTAAGCGAATTTCAGACCTGTCGGACAACTACTTCCTGTTTGGGACTTCATTTGTACGTAAATGCGTCCGTCTGTATGTACAAATTTCCGTCAAGCTTTTCTCAGAAACCGTACATTAGAACAATTTGAAATTTGGCAGTGTGGTTCAGTATCACAAGTTGTACGTCCTAAGCGACTTTCAGACCTGTCGGACAACTACTTCCTGTTTGCGACTGGGCCGATATGAAAAATGTTAACATGAGTATGAAAATTTCCGTCAAGCTTTTCTCAGAAACCGTACATCAGAACAATTTGAAATTTGGCAGGGTGGTTCAGTATCACAAGTTGTACGTCCTAAGCGACTTTCAGACCTGTCGGACAACTACTTCCTGTTTGTGACTGGGCCGATATGAAAATGTGTTAACATAAGTATGAAAATTTCCGTCAAGCTTTTCTCAGAAACCGTACATCAGAACAATTTGAAATTTGGCAGGATGGTTCAGTATCACAAGTTGTACGTCCTAAGCGACTTTCAGACCTGTCGGACAACTACTTCCTGTTTGCGACTGGGCCGATATGAAAATGTGTTAACATGAGTATGAAAATTTCTGTCAAGCTTTTCTCAGAAACCGTACATCAGAACAATTTGAAATTTGGCAGGGTGGTTCAGTATCACAAGTTGTACGTCCTAAGCGACTTTCAGACCTGTCGGACAACTACTTCCTGTTTGCGACTGGGCCGATATGGAAATGTGTTAACATGAGTATGAAAATTTCCGTCAAGCTTTTCTCAGAAACTGTACATCAGAACAATTTGAAATTTGGCAGGGTGGTTCAGTATCACAAGTTCTACGTCCTAAGCGACTTTCAGACCTGTCGGACAACTACTTCCTGTTTGCGACTGGGCCGATATGAAAATGTGTTAACATGAGTATGAAAATTTCCGTCAAGCTTTTCTCAGAAACCGTACATCAGCACAATTTGAAATTTGGCAGGGTGGTTCAGTATCACAAGTTGTACGTCCTAAGCGACTTTCAGACCTGTCGGACAACTACTTCCTGTTTGGGACTTCATTAAGCGGGGGCATCCGTGTCCCATGGACACGCTCTTCAATTTTTTAATTATCATTGTTATTTTAAACATTTTTTTGCTCAAAATAATCAAATTTTAGTTTTTATGTGCAAGTAATGTATGTAAGAACTTGTAGTGTGCAGGCTGTAAATGAGTCATGGAATTTAAGCTATTTTAAAGAGTTTAAATTATTATAAGTTATGATATAAAGAGATTAAAATTATGCTGTAATGAACTTGAAATAGAATGAGTTATATTAAATTGAAATTGTACTTAAATGTTAAATAACTTTATGTCATTTTTACTTTAAAGTGGAATATTTTTTCTTGATCTTTTTATGTTTTTTGCTTAATTTTGAATGAATGATTGTGGCATCTTTGGCTTTTCAAAGTTCTGTAAATTTGCAGGTTTGATTGATACAAACCTAACAAATTGACTAACATATATTAAGTTAACATTTGATTAAGGTAGCTTGGGGGTCCAAAATTTTAATGATGGTTATTTAAAAAAAATTGTTGACAAAACATCAGTTGCTGATCTTCTTAGCTCACAATAAAGCCTTCAAAAGTATTATTTTTAAGTTTATTTTACATAAATTATATTGGAGATCATGTGGAATTTTGTAATCAAAATTAAAGACTAAGAAAATGTAATATTTACTGACATGGCTCATCTTTATATAAACTTAAAATAAGGAAAAAGTAAAAGGCCATTTTTAGACTTTTTTAATATTGTACATGCATATTTTATAACTGAAATATATAAAATGTTGTTTGAAATAAAAATGGCAGAAGCCCCAAACCACCTTAATCATAACGCTAACCACTAAAAACTGCATATAACCTACAAATCAAACTTGCAAATTTTATATTTACCTGCATTGGTCATCTTTATCCAAACTTAGGAGAAATTAAGAAAAAGTAGGAGGCCTTCAATTGTTTCAACTTTTTGAACATTTTCAAAAATGAACATGTAATATGTTGCTGAACAATCATTCATTTTTGTTTACTTTTATGTGAATGTAAAGATGTTTTAGGTTTAAATATAAATTTATTTTCTGTAAAATATATAGGAAATTGGCATTTAGGAATTATTTTTATTTTGAAGAATTTCAATATGCTAATGTGACATTATTTACAAAACGTGTGCATATGGCAATTACATACACACAAAACCGTTTCATGGCTTATTTCTAAATCTTTAATTAATTATTTAGTTTCTTTGGTCAGTATAATTTATTCTGTAAATATAAGAAATATGTCATGAAAAATCAGTATAGTGTTGGCATCACCACATATAAATAATAAAATTATACTGAATGTTGTAGCAGTTTACTTATACACATGAAAAGTTTACATATCAAAGCTGAAAATAAATGTAATTCTCGTTTAACAAAATTCTGGAATTGTTGCTTTTTCAAATTTTCTTAATCCCATTTCCTCAATTTTTTCTGATTTCTTTAAATTCAAGATAACAAGAGTCAGCTGTTAATGTTTATTCTCCATTTTGTTGTCATTTCTGGTCACATTTTTGAGATTTCATTTTCATATTTAATGTTATATTTTTGCACATTTCATCTATTCCTTTTAATGATTTTTGTCTCGCCTGCGACGAAAGTCGCTGGAGGCGAGACATATGTATGGGAATCCGGCGGCGGCGGCGGCGGCGGCGGCGGCGTAAACACTTGACATCTTGCTTCATATCTTTGTAAGCCCAAGCCCTAGGTCCATCAAATTTGGTCCAGAGGTAGCTTATGATGAGTACTTGCCAGTCAGTCACCTGTCACCTGACCTTGACCTCAATTTCACGGTCCAGCGGCTACGTTAAAGTTTTTGGGTTACGACAGTTCCTCTGTAACTACGCATGGTAGGATGACAATATTTGGTGTATAGGTTGCTGATGACTAGTACATGACTGTCTGGTAGGTGTCACCTGACCTTGACCTCAATTTCACGGTCCAGCGACTACGTTAAAGTTTTTGGGTTACGACAGTTCCTCTGTAACCACGCATGGTAGGATGACAATATTTGGTATATAGGTTGCTGATGACTAGTACATGACTGTCTGGTAGGTGTCACCTGACCTTGACCTCAATTTCACGGTCCAGCGACTACGTTAAAGTTTTTGGGTTACGACAGTTCCTCTGTAACTACGCATGGTAGGATGACAATATTTGGTGTATAGGTTGCTGATGACTAGTACATGACTGTCTGGTAGGTGTCACCTGACCTTGACCTCAATTTCACGGTCCAGCGACTACGTTAAAGTTTTTGGGTTACGACAGTTCCTCTGTAACTATGCATGGTAGGATGACAATATTTGGTGTATAGGTTGCTGATGACTAGTACATGACTGTCTGGTAGGTGTCACCTGACCTTGACCTCAATTTCATGGTCCAGCGACTATGTTAAAGTTTTTGGGTTACGACAGTTCCTCTGTAACTACACATGGTAGGATGACAATATTTGGTATATAGGTTGCTGATGAATAGTACATGACTGTCTGGTAGGTGCCATTTGACCTTGACCTCAATTTCACGGTCCAGTGACTACGTTAAAGTTTTTAGGTTACTGCTGTTCCCCTGTAACCAAGCATGGTAGGATGACAATATTTGGTATATAGGTTGCTGATGAATAGTAAATGATTGTCTGGTAGGTGTCACCTGACCTTGACCTCAATTTAACGGTTCAGCGACTTCGTTAAAGTTTTTGTATTAGGACAGTTCCTCTGTAACTATGCATAGTATGGTGACAATGATTGGTATACAGGCCGCTGCTCATAATTAATGCTATTTACGTAATGCTTATGACGAAATTTATTTTCGTTACTGATGCGGAATTCAGGCGAGACGTTTTTCTGTGTCCACACTTGTTATCATTCAACATTACAAGGATTTCTAGTTTTCCTACCGAAGGTTGGGGATTTCTTCAGGAAACTCCTGTTTCCTCGCCCCAATAAAAACTAAACACCATGATAAACCTGAAAAATTGCTGAAAGTGGGGTAAAACAACATTCATTTGACATTTTTGGAAAGTCATATTATTCTGTCACTTATCCTGGTCACATTATGCTGCATGATTAGAGTGTGTTGTTAAACCTTTTGAAGTGTCATTCAATCATAATAAATGTGAGGCTTTGTAGCTCACATAATTGACTAATAGTCTATACAGACTTATGCTGTCACTTGGCATCCAATGTCACCAGATTGTTTTGATTTCTCACAAACTGAAATTGCTTTTAAAGGTACCACAATTTTTCACTCTAAAAGTGCATGGGGAAGTAAATAGAATGGAAGGTAATTGAAATCACTCAAATGTAAGGGTTGGTGGGAAAGTGTTGACCTGCTACATGTGCCCATATATGCACGCCAGATCTCTTACTCCCTCTCTTCCTCTATTTCTCTCTCCCATTCAACTATTGGTGGCACAACTGACTTGGCTTCCTGTGATTCATATATTAAAGCTTCCTCTGTCATTGTATATTTGTAAGTCTGTCATGTCTGCAATTTTTTTCATCCATCTCTTTTTCGTTCTGCCTGTCCTGGCAGCCTTCATGATCGTGTGACATGCCCTTACAGTTTCATTTCAGTACCGTGGAGAGTAGGTCTTTACATTGTGACATGTTTTGCTTGAATTTTTGTCCACTTTCTATTTTTGTGATGTGTCTTTAAAAACATCTTATTTCTGTTGTCATTTCTTTCCCTCAAGGTGTGTTTGAGAGTCCATGATTTGCACACATACTGGAATATTCAGATGACAGATCAGCATCCGTCTGAACTTTGAGCTATTGAGTTCAATGTTTTGGTAATCCAGATGGTTATTAATTTAGCTAGTGCCATTGTTGTTGGCACTATCCTAGACAGTATGTTGGCTTTAAATCCTTCATATATTACATTGGCTCCAAAGTATTTAAAGGTGTGATCTGTTTCCAGTTTTGGACCATTTTTCATGTTGGTGTTGATTCAGCTGGTGTTATTGGTCTTTTCAGCATAAATTTCTGTATGCAATAGCTGTACAGGTTTCTTAAAAGCTAGGCTAACCCCTCTTTGTCAGCAAGGCTTTGAAAGTAGTTTGCATAAGGCATGTTTAGGATTCTTCTACTTCAAATCCTAACACTTTTATGTTCTTGCAGAGTGTTAGTCATGCTTTTTGAAGGAATGTCTAGTAGAGAGTTTGTTAAAGCAGCCTCTCCTGACTTGTCCTAAACCAATCCTGTATTCTGCAAATAAAATGTCATCAAAGATACCAAGGTTAATAGATTTACTAAGTCAGACACGCATTTAGTTTAATCAACTCATCTGTGGTGCTCAACCCAAATAATTTAAAATCCAAATGATTAAGTCAAAAAATTCCAAAATGTTATACCAAATCTGCCTAAGGCTCTAACTGGTTGTGTAGCCATAAATGCTTGCTGAGAGGCCGATCAAGTTACCATTGGCATTGTAATGGTTAATGGCTAACTAAGTAGCAGCATGTATTATCCTGTCAAATGGCAAGAAATGTCAATCTTATTCTATATTCTGTGCCATTTCATAAGCAAAATGTTTTCATTAATTAACAGTACTCATGTAGGAGATTCTGTCCATTCAGTACAGAGAAATCAGGTCCTACTTCTATATCCTGTGAACTTTGCACTATGTGCAGAGTTGGTCATAATTATAATTTGGCCATGAAGCAGGATTCAACCCAAAGGAGAGAGAGAGAGAGAGAGAGAGAGAAGAAAGGACATAACCTGGAGCCTGTATGTGAGGATTATGATTGGTGTTAAGTTAGCCATGCATATGAATGTCCATATAGGTTGGGTTTATCTCAACAGAAATGAGTCCAGGCCCTATTTGTATTCAGTAGGACCTTCTTTATGGAAAAAAATTGCACAATTACAAGTCCTAATGTAAGAGGGGTTAAGTCTTGTAGGACAGAGAGATCAGGTGGCAGAGTGGTTAAGGTAGTTAGTCATCCACTATTTTTCACATGCCTGTCAACAATGAGATTACTGGTTTGAGTCACACTGCAGGCATCATGTGCATTACCTAAACTTAATAGACAAAGTTTGCCAGTTTTCCTACCACAATGATTGTCAGTTTTCCTACAGCAGGTTTTCATCCAGGTACTCTGGCTTCAAGTACAAGTACATGTATGAATGGGGATAACCCTGCATTCCAGAGAGGCCAGGTTTTATTTCTGTATCATGGGAACTTTTTATTTCCTGAGTTTTGACCAGTGGAATGTAGGAGGGAATAATCCTACTAGCGAGAGCTTTATCCTATTTCTGTACAATAGGATCTTTTGTTTAGCAAGTTTATCCAGTACAAGTGCCCATATAGGAGTGATTTATCCCTGCAGGCAAAGGAGGCCATGTTTGGTTTCTATAGAATACAAAAATATCTTCAACATGAAGAGAAGTTGCAAAACTACCGATGCCCACTGGGAGGGTTCTACCTTTACAGGCTAATTAGACCAGGTCCAATTCGTAAGCAATGTGATTTTATGAGTTTTCACAATTGTATGTCATCATCTAGGAGTGGTTTATCACTGTACAGTACGAGAGGCCATGTCCAATTTCTGTACATTCTGACCTTTCATGTTTGGCACAACTACTACAGAGACCAGGTTCTATTCTATGTATAACTAGAACAGCCCATATAAGGATGGATTATTTTAACTCTGCATGGTTGATTGACAAGGGCCTAGTTCTATGCAAGATTCTTTAATATCTTGACAGTTTGTGAAAGGTACAGTGCTCATGTAGGAGTGGTTTACCCTTGAAAGTCAAACAAGACCCAGTTCTATACTGTAGGACCTGTTTCCTATGGAGAGTATGGCTCAAATTGGATCTCGGATTAACTTGGTCATCTTTTTCTTGGTCTTCCCCTGAAACCAGGCCCTTTTTCCTTTTAGCTAAGGAGTTGGCTTGTGTGGTAGGAGGGGTGGGGGTTGGAGCTGGTGAGTGTGTACAGGCTTATTTCAAACAGCATATAGCTGATGGAAAATTGATAGGGTTGTATGATGCAAGAGAAACTTCTGATATTCATTAGTGAAGGGGGTTGAAATGCATTCTGTGCAGGGGGGAACTATGAGACAGTAACATGTACTGAAGGGGCAAGGAAGGGGGAATTTGGAAACACAAAGTTTGGTGGTGGAGGATGGGCAATGGTGAAGGTCAGCAGATGTACCTGGTAGAGTCTAAAACCAGTTTACACCTTGGGTAACAGGTTCTCGGATTACTGGTGGCTGGGTGATGGGTGGAAGGGCCAGCCTGACTATGGCAAGTTAGCAGCCATTGCTTACATGTAGATACATGTAGCTATTTACCGTAACCCTTAGACACACATTCTTTGCCATATTGTGGATTCTTCAATGGGCTTCTAAGTTTAGTTACATAATTTTGTAATTTTGTATAATTTTAATGCACACCGTACAGTCAGGATATTCCAAACTGTCCAGAGTCACAAGTAAATGTTGATAATGTCATTTTACTCCACACCGGTTGTTGAGTGCGTTAGCTAATTGCTTCAATAAAGTACAGGCCGAGGTAATGAATTAAACATAAAATAGTTTAGTTGTATCCAACAGCATTTAATTTAAATGATATGCAGTCTAACTTTAGGTAGCTCAAACTCGATTCCCTTGAGCACCATTGATTTTCTGAGCTTAAACTTACAAAAGTAATTAGCATTATATAGTTATCTTCTGGTACAAAGACTTCCATGGAGCTCACGTGGAAATTAGTAACAGGACATGTTTACTTTGAATTTCACTGTAACAGGAAACAGAGATCATTACACATGCGAGCTTTACAGTGATGTGTATGTAAAAAAGTCATGTGATCCATATGAACAAACCCATTTCAGATGGTAGCTGAGCTAATAGCAGCAAATTTTTAAGTATGGAACATAAATTCATTTAAATAGACTTAAAAAATGAATTTGACATAGATCACAATTAAATGTTTTGTTTAAAAATAACACAAATTTCAGACAAAATTTCAGCAATCTCAGAAAGGCTTATTTTAAATTGCCAGTTGTGACGTTACCTACACATGAGGAAGACATCATGTCACCACTGGAATAAAGAGGCATGAAGTAACATCATGAACCATAAAATGTGTGATGCTTGCATTTAGGCTGCAACTATATTTATATTATGTCGTGTCAAGTTCTTACAGGAGAATAGACGTTAAATGACACTAGTATATTTTTCATAACTCAAATCATTGCATTGTATCACACGTGGCGTTATAACTAATTTCAGGTACGGTTTACTGAGCTATTGCGCGATAATTAGTTCGATGTTTGCATTTACCGAAGTAAGTACTTTCTATCTGTAATATTGTTTTGACTATTTTTCAGGTGAAAAACAGTATGTTTTGTAGTGCAAAATGTAATAATTTTGTTCTTTGCATTTGAATAAAAATATAATTCTGTTCATATATTCGTACGCGATCAAGCTGGCTAGTGTTGTATTCATTACATTATGTGCACGTGATTATGTGTCATAACCATTTATTGTAAATCACGTGTTGTAAATGTGTTGAACAAATAAACATTTCGTACTATTATCATAAATGCACATTAAATCTGCTCTCATCTGAATTTAATTATATAACAAGAAAAGGTATGCGTTAAACCCATATCCAGAGATGTTCGATTTATATGTTATAGGTGTATCCCATTTGGTTTAATAGTTTTTTTTCAATTTGTTTTATTTAAAATTTTATCATATGCTGTAAAGGCAGGGGCGTAGCTAGACTAGTTACAATGTGGATTCACAAAGAACTAGTGGGGTCCGGGTATGCACCCCGGAATATTTTTGAAAACAATGGTGCAATTTGGAGAATTCTAAAGTGGTTTATTTAGAACTGAAATGGACAGTTTATTGATTACAGGGATAGATTGCAATTTTGTTCTTAAAATAATGTGGATTCAGCCGCGTACTCGCGTATAGGCAGCTACGCCCCTGAAAGGGATGCAAATATAGACGATTGTGAAAGGCAAGAAATAATCATCTTGATTATAATATCTCAACTTTGAGAAGAGTACTGTAATAAAAAAAGCAAAGTTTTCGAAGAACATATATATATTGTTTACCAATAAAAATACATTGACCATAGTCAAGTGGTTCTGTGGGGGAAAATGTGAATGTAAGATCGGCAGTTATCGCGTCCTCGGAAAATCAAAGAAAACATACCGACAAGTTACAATTTTTATTGATTTAATTTTGCTGTAATTACAATTGTTTCAAAAGATTTGCAATTAAATGTATTTTAAACGTCAAACTAGCATTCATGTGCATAAACCGATTGCTAAGAACATTATAAAATTTTCAGAATTTAAAATATAAAAAAAACAATTAGAAGAAGAGTCTTATTTTGCAAAACAATTGATGAGATTATTAACTTCTACAATTATTTTCAACAATATAAACTGTTGATGACCTTTATCAAACAATCAATCTATTTTCTCTATAAAGCATGACCAATACACGTTTATTGACGTTCTTTTATTGGTTTTAGATCAAGTTGAATCCAATTATCATCATAACAAATGCTTATCTATGTTTCATTTAAATTGTTGTCAGCAACGAATAAAACAGCGAAATTTATTGTGTCACGTTTAAGAAATTAAGGTCCGTAACACCGTTTGTGAGCGCTAAAACACTTAAAGACATTTAAATAATGTGTCATAACTGCTAAAATACATTGTTTGTTTGTTTGTTTGATGGTGTTTAACGCCACTTTCAGCAATTTTTCAGCTATATCATGGCGTCCAGTTTTTATTGGGGGAGGAAGCCGGAGTACCCGGAGAAAACCCCCGACCTGCGGTAGGAAAACTGGCAATCCTTGTCAATTAAGATTGGAGTCGAGTACACCCTGCCTGCAGTGAGAATCGAACCCGCAATCTCAGTGTTGACAGACCACGTGATCAAAAGTAGACGAACTACCTTGACCACTCGGCCACCGAGGCCCCCCTAAAATACATTGAAAAGCACTTCAGAACATCATTAATATATTACTTATATTTAGCACCTAAAGGCAAAATAATTTAAAATGCAGTGCCTTTATTGTACGTAACATATAATGTACGTAATGTTAATGAATGTAACGGTAATTTACGTTACATTACATGTGATGTTATATATTATTTTCCATTACACTATTTATTGTAGATGAGTTTGAGCCAATAAAATTATTTATATTTGTATTTGTATTTGTATTTTAATAATCTCTCATATTACAATACAAAATGGGTTCCTGTTTTAATCCTCCATTTACTTTAATTGAGTTTCCCCGATATGGTTCAACCATATCTTCTCTTGTTTATTAAAAATATTAAATGTATGAAGTGAATAAAACGATTATTTACACAAAACATTCTTAGAAGTATATACAAGAAAGACTAAAGTATCTTGACTTGGCTCGCGCTACCGACTTAACCTAATTAAAGTTTGAGTTGTCGAAGTCCTGCTGTATCCTGATTGTACGGTGTGCATTTAGCATTAAACATAAGTCTAACAGACAAATAAAATACAATGTGTTGAACTTGTCAGGGGCATAGCTATGCAAGACCTGACTAGGCATGTGCCTACACTCAAGTTGAGTTTCTTGAATACTACTGTCTATGTATGATATATGATATATAGCAGGTCTTTTACTGTTTAATGTATTTAAACTACGAGAGGTTTGTGACTAATTCCATCAATAGAATTTGAATTGGACGTGACATTATTGTTGTCCGACGATCACGTGCTACACAGTCAGTCTAGACAATCTATGTAGTTTGTTTGGTATTTTGAATGACAGTAACAGGTGGGGCATACATTATGGAAAAAGTAAAAAGTTGGTTAATGCCAACTAAAAAGATTCAAAATATTGCCACCAATAATTGTATCTCTTCTCAGACAAATTTAGCAAACATATAAGCCCCGCCTACTACAAATGTATTTGAATGGGGATTTTTTTTACATGAACCATGGTTTAACAAGAAACGTCTATGTTTAAGAATGATTGTGTGCAACACACAGATTTAGTTTGATTAATCTGTAAAAAGATCAAAGGAAAAATGCTGTATTATGTTACAAGCATTATAAGCAATACTCAATAGGTACCTTAAAGATTCGACCCAGGCAAATTATTGATGATCAGTCACAAAAATCAATGACAGCATTGATTTTCATTTTCAGACTTGTGCATTAAAAAGCAGGCATGTTAGCAAAGTTAAAATTTCTGTCAATTTACGCAGGATTATGAAAAAACGAAGATCTCGTGTCGTTTGGGTCTTGTCTAGCTTTGCCCCTGCTTGTGATATGGCATTCTATTCTTTGTATACATTTAAGCTTTGTTTTTTGCTTGTATGATACTATACTTTTATTATATATACAGTGAGAAAATATGCAGTAGAAGTTTACAGACCAACAGAGATCATATAGATGCACATTGCACCAATGTTAATGCGAAGTCCTATAAATTGTTATACTCAAATGTGTTTAACATGTACAAATGGTTATGTGAACCATTATTAGACAATTGACCAGTAAGGAAACAAACAAATCACAATGACAAAAGTTTTATCATGCTGAAGTTTATTTAAAGATAATGATTATAAATAATTAATAAAGATTTTTTTGTTTTGCCATGTTTTATTAAAAGCTTGGGCTTGACCATTAAGTGGTAATAAAATGAATAAATTTATAAATTTTGTGGAAATTTTAAATAACATATGTAATTGTGAATATCAACAGGAATAATTGATTGGATATTTTCTGTAGGAGAGGAATCTTTGAACATGGATAGAAACATATTTTACTGAAATAGTTTGTAAAACTTTTAAAGTGAAATGTACACAAGGTATATTTCAGATTTCTATCAAACTTGACACTTTACTTTTTTTTTGGGGGGATGGGGGTTTGCCATTTTAAATCTTTCACTTTCATGAGAATTCCCTATAGAACTTTGTTTAAATATATGAATATGTGAATTTGGAACTGTTCCTGTATTCTAGGTGTCCAATATGTGGTATGTTACCAGGCTCATTAAGGTTTTTTAAATTGCTTTATTTACTTCCAACCAATTCAAACTGCACACTGAGTTTGAAAAATGCTCATTGTTTTTGTAAACACCATGCACTATCCATCAACAAGAAAAATATCCCATTCTTTGGAATATAAGAATATGACAGTATGCAACAATTGTATGCATATTATGAAAATATTACTCAGACATAATAATAAATAAGAAATAAAGATCTTGAAATTATGCAGCACAGCAGAAATAAAAGGTATTGTCATCTAAGAAGAATACATTTTGTCAATCAAAAGAGTAAGATGGTCTGCTTTTATTTTAGGACTTGGAAGACTGTAACTATGTAAATTAATGAGAACAAAATTTTAGAAAAGAAGAAAAAAAATTAAAGATATAAATTATTGAGAACAAAATTATGAAAACAAAAAAATAAATGAAAGAAAATTGATTGTAAATAAGTAAATTATTGATCACAAAATAATAAAACACACAAAAAAATAAATAAATAAAATTAGTTGTAAATATGTAAATTATTGATCACAAAATAATATAACACAAAAAAAAATAAAAATAAATAAAATTAGTTGTAAATATGTAAATTATTGATCACAAAATAATAAAACACACAAAAAAAAATTAAATAAAATTAGTTGTAAATATGTAAATAAATTGTTGATCACAAAAATATAAAATACAAAAAAAAATTAATAATCACAATATTATAAAACGCACAAAAAAAGAAATTGCAAAATTTAAATTACTGATCACAACATAAAAAAAAGTTTAGGAGTTTTTTAAGAAAAGGGTGTAGGTTGACATAAAATAAACAATTAAAATGTTAAATATGTGAATTATGGATCACAGTCATAAAACACAGAAATGAACTTCACGAAAAGTGGGCATCTTTGGGGTTGTGTGTGTGGGATATAGGAGGGGGTATGTGTTGGCTGTTATATAACAGTTTATACTGAATGCCAACAATTTTATTTCTACCTAAAATGTTGTATTATTAGAAAAAAAAAACTTAAATTTGACAGTATTTACAATTGTTTCCTAAATATTCAAGTCTATGAGAAACTTTACCTTGTCATCTGATCAGACTACTAAATTTTTGAGGTCCCAACACTTTCTTTATTCAAAACTTTGGACCCATGGTAAGTATACGGTAAGTATTCAACAGGTTTCTTATTCTATTATTAAGGCTCAATGGGCATTTTTTTGTTCCATATGCATTTAGGGAAATTACAAATTGCATTTACTATGCAATGCTTTGTAAACCTTGTTTATACTGTTTCTGTCCTTCATGTAAATTTTTGACATTGTATGAACATTGCATGATACACCAGGAAACAGACAGAATGGGAATAGGTTGATTGGGAATATAAATCTGTCTACATGTAGTTTCCTTTTGGTGATTTGTTATGACATCAGATGGTTGCATGATAGTTACTTTAGACTTTGTAATGATTGCAAAAAAAAAATAATAATAATAAAATAAAGAAAAAATCTAAGAAAAAAAAGAAAAATGACAGAAAAAAAGAAACAAGAAAAAATGAAGAAAAAAAAGATAAAAATAGATCAGAACAATGAAGAAAAAATAAATAAAAAATAAATCTATAAACAAACAGAGTTTAAAGTAACAAGTTTGAAGGGTTGGGCTAGAGATTAATTATATAAAACCATATGCACATCTGATGTTCCTTGTTCTTTGAAATTGGAGTTATCTCCCATTTTGTATTTGTATGAATTATTTCTGTACCAGTTCAGTTGGTGAAAACTGAACTTGCATACATTGAGAACTTGACATCTCTGTTATCTGGAAATTTTGAAACAGACATTTGCAAATCTCTATTCAGCATGTGAAGTTCTTAAAGTATAGTAAATGGCTTTCTGTCACAGGAAACTTCTATTTATTATATCAAGTTGGGACTCCTAGACTATGCATTGGGCTGAAATTGGGAGAATCTGTCTTATGTCTCTACCTTGGTATGAAGTTTTCTGTGGTGCAAAGCACAAAGAAATTACAGTAAAACATCCTTTTGACACATTTTGTGAATGAAAAATGAAGATTAAGTTTGTATCTTCATCATTAAATTGGTAAGTTCTGATACATCAAACTTTTGATGCAACAAATATTTTGTTCAGTTATGTGTCTGATATCTGTTTTACTGTAATTTGTACATGACATCAGTTGCTAGTTATTTTAGGCTCTGTACCAAAAACAAACTTGGAATACAGAGTTTAAAGTAACATGTTTGCATGGGGTGGGTTTTAAGGAATACTTTCATTGATTTTTTTTCAATTGAATGCAACTGATGTTTGTTTCAGTTGTTTCCCTTTGTATACAAGTATATTTTTGATTTTTTATGTTTGTGTTTATGATAATTTACACAGGAAAACAGTTTTTAACCTGCTAATGATTGTTAGCTCTGTACCAAAAAAAAACAAAAAATTGTAATTCAGGGTTTAAAGTTAAATGTTTTACCAATAGATATTTCAAACTCTGTACCAAAAAAATATTGTAATACAGAGTTTAAAGTAATTTATCTTCAAGGGTTGGGAAGATAGGAACATATTTATTTACTTTTTCAATTTAATAATTTATGCAGGACATCAGTGGTTAACCTGCTTTTTAACTTTAAGCTCTGTACAAAAAAATACTGAGTTTAAAATAAATAAAACATGTTTCTTATACAACTAGATATTTTAAGCCTTGTACCAAAAGAAATTTGGAATACAGAGTTTAAAGTAACTTGCCTTTAAGGGATGGTAGTAATGAATTTATGTATAATATATTTGTACATGTATTTAATTTACTGTAGTTTATGCAGGACACAGTTGTTAAACTGCTAATTACTTTAAGCTCTGTAAAAAAAAAATTGTACCAAAAAAAACTAATAATACAGAGAAATTTCTTTTTCATGTAGCTTTTTTTTCCTTTTATTTATTGTATAAAATTATTAAAGTCTTATGAAAAGGAACAAATAATCAAGGCATAACTCGGGGCAGACAACTAAGGCATATCTCGGAATATTAAGGGCAGACAACTAGAGATATTTCACAGGGAAGACATCCAGTGGCATAACTCTGGCGACATCACTGTGCTAACAACAGTAGAATAATAGATGTATATATTGATGAGACTTAAGAATAAAAACTAGAAATTGTTTGATTTGAAGAAAAGCAAAACTAAGTATCTGAAAGAAGCCAAAATGAAAAGATATAGAGAAAAGCAGATACTTTTTATTAACATGAGCAAAACATGGACAACAAAATGTGATGGTAGCTGTTTTAAGTGGTTTATAAGAAAGCTCTGATGATTCAGATATATATTTAAGGTAAATAGGCTTTGAATTGGAATATGTAATAATAATGGAGCTATGTTATAAATATGTTTGTTTTCTTAACATTGTATGTCATTTACAGCAACTTTTTAGTTACATTAGATGTCGTCTTTTTGAATCAAGCAAACGTACATATGTACATATAGTTTCAATCGCTGTTATTGGTTAGATTTCATAACATGAATTCTAATATGACGTGCTTTAAAGGCTTTGAGACCACAACTGTGGTAAAAAATAGATTTATCTATGAGCAACATGCGCTGAGAAGGGCATGTTTTAAATGGCTGTTCCAATTACAAAACTGTAACTCCCACCGGAAAGCTATTGCATATGACGTATAAATCTTATAAATAGCGACATGTGCTATAATTATCCGAGGGGCCTCGGTGGCCGAGTGGTCAAGGTAGTTCGTCTACTATTGATCACGTGGTCTGTCAACACTGAGATTGCGGGTTCGATTCTCACTGCAGGCAGGGTGTACTCGACTTCAATCTTAATTGACAAGGATTGCCAGTTTTCCTACCGCAGGTCGGGGGTTTTCTCAGGGTACTCCGGCTTCCTCCCCCAATAAAATCTGGACGCCTTGATATAGCTGAAAAATTGCTGAAAGTGGCGTTAAACACCATCAAACATCAAACAAACAATATAATTATCCGTTGCAATATATTGTGTGTTACATTGACGGAACAGCCAGTTTATGGCGGAAATGATGTTTTCTATAGGTACGAAAATATTATAAATGTACTCAAATTGTCTTATTAGAATAGAAATAATTCACGGAGGCTGTAATTTATCATTGTTTTACTCACTATCGCTCGGGATAAAATAATACGACATAAATGGTCACCCAGTGGTAAAACAATGATAAACCACAGCCTCTGTGAATTATTTCTTAAATAAACACTTATTAAATCTGAACAAAAAATTGACTACCAGCAAAATGTTCTTAAGCAGTTCATGAACAAAACAAATATGTGGCAAAAGGGGTGTTGATTACTAACGAGTTTATGATTATAAATTATAAATAATTATAGATTATAAATTATATAAGTTATAAATTGGCCACATGGAAGTAAACCAAGAACATACCTTGTACACTATAACGCTACATGTGCATGAACAATAACATCTTTTGGCTAAGGATGTTTGTTTTTTTACATTTAGAAGGAATGCTAAGAAAGGAAGAATTTGGTGTATAATTTTACCTATGGTTGTTTAATCTGTACATTTTAAAACCTACCAAAAAGAGATATATGTTTGGTAACTGGTTTATTAAATTCCACAAATAGTATTTCATGTGACTTTTATTCACTTTGCAGTTCTGTTAGTATTCCAAGATCTTTTGATAAAGAAGTTTTGCCATCCTCCAGTCAGGTAAATAAACATTTACTTATTAGTTCAGTTCCCAAATTTGTGTCAACTTAAATAGGTGGTAATTTAATTTTACAAACAGTCCTTGGATCTGATTGACTGCAGTTTCACAAATCTTCTCTAAACAGACAGATCTGATTGTCTGCAGTTTTACAAATCTTCTCTATACAGACAGACCTGATTGGCAGCAGTTTTACAAATCTTCTCTATAAGGACAGATCTGATTGGCTGCAATTTAAAAAATATTCTCTATAAGGGCAGATCTGAATGCTGCTGTTTTACAAATCTTCTCTACAAGGACAGATCTGATTGGCTGCAGCTTTACAAATCTTTTCAATACAAATGGATTCAAATGTTATGGTCTTCTACAAAGAAGCTTTATTTTTCTTGATCAGTAAAAATCATGGCAATGTGCTCCTTTCCCAACCCAAATTTTTAGAAACTTTGATAGAATCTAGAATTGTTTTGATAATTAATCTATTTTTACAGCTCCTGTGCCTCGTTATCATACATTAATTAATATAATTTGTGCTGCTGATTTGTAGAGTTACAAATATCACATTCGAATCTTTTTAATCCTGCTAAGACCCATTTTTACCGGCCATAAGTCAACCTGTTAATTTCCCTTTAGACTTGTTTGAATGAAATATTCATTATGGACTTCTCAAGAGGAAACTGTTTACCTATAGTGTTGGGTGGCGAGTCGAGTTCACGACTGGCAGTCGAGGGTACTATACCTATACACAACACTGTAGGAAAACTATTCAGTGGAAAAAGAACATAATATTTTAGAATTGTTTAAAAAAAAAACTAATCTTTGCAGAAATAAATGTGTATCGCCTTCATTCAAACTAAAATAACTAAAATATTAAAAATGCATGTGCACATGTTTGTATGTTTACAATATATTTATTGACTGAATTTAAATTTTCTCCAACAGCTTTCCTTATAGTGAAAAACTCATCAAAAGTATTTAAAAAAGATACGACAGAAGACTGACAATCCACTGTTACTGGTAAGTTACAAAAGCAAATGGGCAACATTTTTTAATCATGCTGAAAACTTCTAGGAACAAGTCAGTTGCATTACATTTGTAACCTAGCTTCTTCAAAAAGTTTCTGCAACAGTTATCTCCCTTGGTTAGATATTTATTTTATATTTCTGTGGTTACACATTTCAAAGTAAACACAAAACATTTTACAACAGTGCTTAAATGATGATGATGAAATATCTGGTTTTGGTCAATATTTATGCTTTTTGATGTTTGTTTACCTTGATATAGCGGTTAAGGTAAAAGTTTTAGTTTTGAAAAGTACTGAGGCTGTTATCACAATCACATTACAAGGTGATTAGCTGTAAAATTTACACATTTACAGACTTTGTAGTGATTAAATTGACCTAGTAAACGGCAGTGATTTATATGCAGAAAATTTTTTGTGGATTTTAAAGTGGTTTAACACTAATACCATCAATTTTACAGCTATGTATTGGAGTTTTATTTTTATTTTATTGATGGAGGAAACCATAGTTATAATCCTGCTAAAAACCCGTAACCTTTGGCAGAAGTCTGGCAATCCTTATAAATTAATGTTGATGTTGTCAGGCACACCCTGCCACATTCAGACTCAAACCCTCAACCTCGGTGTTGAATGGCATGTGATCAATAGTAGATGACTAACAATCGTAACTGCCTTCTTAAGTTTGGACAAATGCAACATCATAGCACTTAAATATCACCTATATATTTATCTCCATTTATATATTGAACTGGAAATGTCAGTTTATTGGTTGTCTTGGTATATCAGAAATAACACTGAAATGACATGTCATCAAATGTGTCCTTTGGAGTCATTAAAATGTTCATTTTATCATTGATATATATCTTTGTACATCCCAAACATCACTGAAAAAGTTATTTAAGTCATCAGACATTATGAATTAAAATGGCATTTTATTAGTTATGTCCCTTGGTAGATTTTTTGTTGTAATAAATTCTTTTTTTTTCAGGTGCATTTACTAGAAAACATTTAATACTGAACAGGGAAGAAGGGATATGAAGTTCTGCTGTAACTGGTAAGGTATCAATACTTTTATCATATATTTTTTTTTTTTCTTAAATATTTAATGGCTTTACTATTGTCCTTCAGATGGTTATGATCACCTGTGTAAACATTTTCCAAATATGGAAACTACTTTTTTACAAGACATACCAGTTCTAGTAAATACTGTCTTTAATTGGTCATGCTAGATTTCAATTAAGATAACTGTATTAAACTTCCAAGATTTAGTTGTATGTATATATCTCTAATATTTATTTTACTTGCTTTACACCTATCAATTAATGATTCATGTTTCTTCACAAGCAAATTAATAACCACATGTCATTTTGTATCTGTAATCCTGTCTAGTCAGTATCTCCAAGGATAAAACTGGACATTTCCTAACTGATTGAGATGTGTTAACAAAATTTATTTCTAGAGTTGTCTTCCTTGGAAATATTGTTTCTATTATTAACAAAATATTATGTTATTTTTACAGATAACTAAGTTGACAAAATGATGACATAGATTTCAAAGAACTGGATGAGGAATGCCTCGCCCATTTATGTCAAGTTAAAGTATATATGTATTATTGGTTCACACATTATGTTATGTATTTCAGGAAGATTTCTCTGTATATGTGAATATTTTATATTTTTTGTAAAATTATTCACTTTATAATATTGTAAATGTGGTAAAACTAAAGTGAGCAGAAAGGGTATCGATCAGTACAGGGTACCAGTACATGTATACTGTGGTAGTCCCATACATGTGATATCTCACTTAGTGAGACAAAATCTTTTTATCATGCAATTTTTAAAGTACTCACACTATCACACAGTGAGAAAACAATGTCCTGCAAAAAACTAAAATTAAATTGATTCTTGTTCATTAGTTTGCCCCTGTCTTTGTTTGCAAATGCAATCTTAATAGCACAATAGATAATCCAGAGAGCACCATAGTTACCATGTCAATGATCATAAAGGTGTAACTAGTTACCTTTAATAAAATTAGGATGTATGGTTGCAGTTAGTATGAAATAAAATAATAAAAAAAAATGTGAAGATGCTTATTTTAGTGGTAAATAATAGAAATTAATGTTATTTTTTAAGAAAACAATCAAAGATGAAAAATATTTAAAACAACTTTAAATTAGAATTTTGGCTTGGGTAAACTAAGCAGAAACATATATAATGCAGGCTGTAATTTTTTTGTAATTTATATTTCACAATGCTAAAGTGACCGTCAAGAGCTAAAACCTGCAAAAAGCATATCATGTGTGGAGGTCTAAATTTCACTGGCTGATTAAGGGAGCAGTACTAGTGTATACTACTTGTAATATTGACTTAGTAGCACACATTGGTACACACATGTATGATATAGCTGAGCCCTTGAAAGATAGACCATCATGTGTCCAGACAGGGTCTACCCAGTACAATAAAGTTTATCATGTGTCCAGACAGGGTCTACCCAGTACCATAAAGTTTAACTATAAAATGAAACAACAAAAACAAAACAACAATGTCAAAGTACGAAAACAAATAATAAACAGGGTGGATTTACTATCACATAAAAGTTGGTCAAGTCTGGCACTTTGGACTTATGAAATATCACATGCATGGGTACTCCAACTGTAAATTTTCCTAACTCCCCCTTCCTGTTGAAATAGCAGAACTACTGTACCTGTAATTTGACCACAAATTTTCTCCCTTCTCCCCACCCAATCCCCTTGCACTTGCCCCCTTTCTCTTAATTCTAAACATCCCTCATTTGCTCAAAATGAATCCAGTAATTATACATAATGCATTTCAAATATAAAATATATTTATGGGATATCTGGTTAAACCTTGTTCTAGACACCACCTGTACATTAGGACCAATTTTTTCAAATCATCAGTGCATATTTAGAGAAATACAATAATTTCTCCTGTTGCATATATACATAAGTTACAATGCTTTTCCTTAAGTACCTGTATTTACTGGCAGTGTGACTTGAACATAAGTATTACTTGCATCTTAGTTCATAAGTTCAAGATAACAATTCATATAATACAGGGTAAATATTTTAGCCAGCTATTAATTTGATATAATTGCCCTGCTCATTACCACATGGTTAGAAATATTTGTATGATTTTTTTTTTATAAAACTGAATAGATCTGTGAAACCTGTCTACTCTAAACTAATCTTTTTTATTTGAAACTTGAATATTAACTTGTTCTTCATATGTTCTACATATAACTGGCAAAATGAAAAAGTGTTTATTTTACAAATGCAGTTCAGTTATGACAGGTTTCACTGAATTCTAGTTATTGTATATTTTTTTTGTTGTGTATTGGTAATGCTTTAAGCATTGTGTATTGTATGTTGTGTATTGTCAGTGTTTTAATATATTGTGTATTGCATATTGTCTTTTTGATATGTTTATTTAATGTGTTTTTTCATTGGGTTATTGTAACATTGAGCCAATTTTTTTTACCGTGACCTTTATACCAGACAAAATTATATAATATAAACAAAAATTAAGTTAACTGATATTTTTCTATAGCTGATGTGTTTCAGTGATCAGAAAGTCAAGGTAAATTGTTTTCTAATAGATCTTTTGTTGTAAGTTATCATGTCTAAGGTGTTCATTAAACCCTGGAATTTAAAGTCATCACAATAATTAATTTACAGTATATAGCTTAGTGCTTTCTTGTCCAAGTAATGGAGGTTTACATGACATAAAATAACAGGGGTTTATGCGAAAAATGGGGAGTTTACACATCGTTACAGAGAATGCTTTAAGTCATTGATAACTGCTAAGCCAAGTCTGTTGTCCTGAAAATTATTATGTGTAATGAGAAAAACCTGGCAGGGGCAACAATTCTAAGAATGTTGCACGAAGACTCCTCAATGGAGTTACTGCCCTTTAATGTTTTTTTTTTAATTATTGTTCTGCACTTTTGCCTATTATCTTTGAAACCTTAAACAGCATAAATGATCAAGATCTACAACTGACTCAACAAGCAGAAATTGTCAACTTAATCGTTATGGTCAAAATTAGAGATTTTAAATGTATTTTTATTGCAGGACAGATTAAGGATTTGGTGTTTGTTTAATGTCCAGAGAGCAGTATTTCAGCAATGTCCAGGATGAAACAAGTTAACAAACAATAAACCAATAGGTGGGAAAACAGGAAATTTAATCAGAATTGGACTGCAACCATAAAAGTAAAAAATAATGTAACCTTCACCCCTTCTACCTAGATTTTTATAACTTTTCAGTTTAAAGTAATGAAAAAATTATTAATGTACTTTTTTATCAGAAATGGACAGATTAAAATAAATATATGGATTATTTAAATAATGGGAAAATATATATATAAATAAGCTAGATTTTTATTTATATATTTCTAATTCAAAAATGGGGAATTAAACAAAAATCTGAATTATTTAAATATGTAAATTATTTCAATGGTTTGATATGAAGTAGTCAATCCCTCAAGTTAATGTAAATCATCTCTAATTTGCTTCTTATTCTTAGGTTTACCAGAGGTTTTGCTAAAACTCCAGTCTTCACTTTGTTATAAAGTCAAGAATTGTATTAATTTTTTAACTAAGCAAGTTTATTAACTTGAAACATTATAGAGATTAATAAAACATGTAAGAATAAGAATTTTTTGGTTATAAAAACAGTTATGACCTTTAATTATCAACAAAATTCTATTGAAGGTTTCTTAATAAACTTTAAATTTTTTAACTATCTGTGGTCAGGTAAAATACCTGTCAAGTTAAATATAACATTACACCAACTACAAGAAAATTTGGAAAAAAACGAAATATTTTAATATTATCACAACTAATGATTTGGCTTTTTTTTTCAAATTAAAAGTGCACTTTGTAGGTAATAGTAATGTCATTTATTTCATTATCTGGTTTTTGCTCCCACTTGTATGCTGTCTTTTAAAGTGATGCATATAGTAGCAGTTTTGCACGTCAGTGTGTGAGTACATTGGTCCGTCATAGTTTTGTCTGGAGCTCGTATCCAAAAATTGTTAAACAGGGATCACCATAATTATTTCCATTGACGGATTAGTGTTTTAGGTTTACAAAAGTCTATGGACATTTTTCAAATTCTATAGGCAGTTGGGCACTTACTGGGATGCGGAAGACCATCTGCCATTTTTTGTGAAAATTTCAAAATAGAACATTTATGATAAATTTAATAATAATTTCTTTCATTATTTAACTCTTAATTTCCATAAAATGTACAATAATAATGAAAGTCTTATTCTTATATTATAAATTCAAATTATTAACAGTTGAAATAAAAAGTATTCACATAAATGAGTTTGGTATTGGGTAAAATAATGGAAATGAAGTTTTTTTGACCAAAATTACCATTTTTTAGCTTTTTGACCAGTTATTCTCCAATGAACAAGAGACCCCTATTTTTCTTTTATAACTCAATTGTATTTCAATAGCTTGACATTATATCAAAAATTCAGAAAATTTTATTGGTCATAATTTTTGTAATCCTTTATATAGTGCTTTTTTATTCTCTTCTCTGTATAATCTTTTAGAAAACTTAAATTTCAATGCTCAACCCCTCAAAAATAAGCTTTGAATTCCCTATGTTTTATTTTGAATTATGAAAACTTGTATCAAAAACTAACTCTTATGAAATGTTGCATGATGAATCCACTATTGAAATTTTATTAATTTAAAAATTCATATTTTGAATGGGATTTCCAAAATTTAATTTTAATCTGTTTATATCTTCCCAATAATCAATAGGCTATCTTTTAGAATGTTTTCATTGTATCATTTTTATTGATAAGAAAACTTGTATCCCACCATGATCAGTAATATTTTTGATATATCTGGCAAAGATTTCATATCTGAACAAAAGGTACTTTTATTTATACTCAGTTTTTTCCTGTGGTACCATCTGTCAACTGGTGTCCACAAAGCTGTATGAACACAGTACAGTAGGGAACCAGCTTGTAAGCATTCCTTTTGAGATCACGTTAATATGGTAACCTTAAACTGACAAAATTACAATTTCTGTACCATTTGTCCAGGAAAACAACTATTTTATGCATGGGACTTCGCATCAAGATTGAAATTTTATGATGACGTGAAAAAATAGCGCACTGTGCATCTTTATCCTGATCTCTGTTGATGTGTTGACTTCCAACAACTTGAAATTGCATAGATCATGATAACCAGCTAGATGGATTCATTTCAAACTAGGTATATAGGTACCTGGTGATGAGTTAAAATATTATTTATATTTGTTTCTGTTTATCTTTTAGCTCTTTTAAAACACAATATATCACGATACTTGATAATCATAGTGCGATATGATATAACGATAACTGGTATATTGGGATATATTGCCCCCATATAGTTGAATGCACTGTTTTGATCTCTTTATTATCAATAGTGTACATTGGGCAGCATCATAGTGTCTAAACTAGTCCTTGAATGAAAAAAAGACCAATACATTTGCATGCCAACATGTGTATTGTATTGACATACTTTGTAATTGATGTTTTATTGATGGTTTTAATTTGTCCAAAAGTTAACACAATGTCAGTGTGATGTTTTCATAATGCCAATCTGACACAGGATTTGAAACCTATTTAGCCATTTGTTTGTTAGTATTTTTTTGCCATCTAAAGCAATTTTATTTTTAAACTGTCCAGTTTGTATTGTATAGGAAGCAGGAGTACCTGGCCAATACCGACCAGAATATTATCAATCCTTCAAAATTACTTTAGTACCACTAGTCAACACACCAAATACTCAGTGGCTCCTACCAGCCACCTCAAGTGTTCCCATGATAGTTGTTTACTGACTAAAACAACTTTAATATAGATGTTTATTTTCATTAAATCAAATAATTTATTTCTCTATATGATTGTAGTTTTGTAATAGACTGTTACCTAATTTATGTGTTTGACTGAGATGTAGGAAACCAGCTCAAGAAGATATGATGTCATCAGATGGCCTGATTGTTTGCAACAAAAAAGTTAAGTACTTAGCAGAATTTGAATTTTATTTCATCACATTTTCTCCAGGCAACCTATGGTTAAAATTGTTACATCAACTGAGCATTTATTTTGATATTTGGTTTAAGCTCACCTGATCCAATGGTCATGAGAGCTAAGATTGTTACTTGGTGTCTGCATTCTTATTAAAAGTATATCTTCGCTAATGGCTCCCCCCTTTTTGCTATTGTCCCCAACAATAGCATAAAGGGGGAAGCCAAGTGAAGATATAATTTTAATAAGATTGTAATAGTTTGGCTCAACCTAATAGACTTGACATTTTTATCTTCTAGAAAACCACTTGGTAGGAATTTATATTGGTTGGACTGTACAAAGGTTGTTTTTGATTCAGATAAAAAATTCCACATAATTGGCATTGCCATGAATGCATGCAGTCTGATTAGCATAATTTAAAATTTTTCTGGCAAACAACTTGATTGCTTTATTTGTAATGTTGTGGAAATATGCATCTACAAAGTTGATTTTTTACTCTGAATCCTAAATCTTAAATGACCACCACCAGATAGCTTAACAAAGGACCCAACGGTAAATAGGTCAAATAGCCCTACATTAATTAATTAATTAATTAGCCCTAACAAATTAAGCACTATTGAAACCAGTATAATGTTGATTGCTGGAAATTCAAGATAGGATTGTTAATAGATTCTGATTGCCTGAAATCTTCAGACAAACCACTTGTCAGATTAATTGTGATGTTGTATAAATGATCCTTATATTATCCTCTACTAATTATACCCCCCCCCCCCCCCCCCCTTCTCTGCTGGGATGGTATATACAGATGGGGTGTCTGGCTGTCCGTCCGTAACACTTTCTCTTATGTGCAACTCCTACACTACTGAATGTAATTTGATGAAACTTACACAGAATCTTTGTGACATAGTGACTTTGTGCACCTGATATTTAACATTTTGATTGGAATGATATATGTGAGCTTTGCACAAATTTTTTCTTGTTTTAAGTGTGTGGTGCATACTCCAAATTCAGCAGAAATTCTACTGGGTTCTATCCTAATACATTGGTACAAGTAGTCCACATTTGTCATAATGTCTGGATATTTTGGTTTTCTAAGTACAATTTTTGAGAGTTGTTCTTAATTCATTTATAAAATATTTTAAAATGGGGGTGGGTTCTTGTTAAGAACAATTGTTCCAGCACAAATTTTTCACAAGTCAGAAGTCGATTTCACTAATAGTCATAAGTGTAAAATCTATCGTAAATGTTGGAAGATCAGATGGAAATGTATTGTGACGTCAGCACATACCATGTATTTTACACTAAAGATTCTATCAAGTTTTTTTTATCCCAATCTAAAATTCAAAATGGCCACCACTGCAGGAGTTGGTTTAACATTGGACCCTATGGGTAAAAAGTTTTAAATTGCTTCTTTTCTCTGGAACCGGTTAACCAATGGAAAAACTTACTACCAATATTGTTTGGATGGTCCTTTATAAAGTTTGTTTTTTATGCCAAATTGGAAAACCAAAATGGCCACCACTGAAGGACTTAGTTTAACATAGGACCCTATGGGAAAATGTTTTAAAAGGCTTCTTCTCTGAAACTGGTTAACCAATGGAAACAAAACTTACTAGCAATATTGTTTGGATGGTCCTCTATAAAGTTCATGTTTTTTATCTCAATCGGAAATTCAAAATGGCCACCACAGCAGGACTTGGTTTAACATTGGACCCTATGGGAAAAAGTTTTAAATTGCATGTTTTCTCTGAAACTGGCTCCCTTGCTATTTATTGAGTACATCTTATTGGGTGTGTGTAACTGTCTTCCTTTGCTATTCTTGTCTGAATTGAAAAAATCAATTCCCATTATTAATTTGAAATATTCCATATTTCTATACACCCAATAAGATGTACTCAGTAACAATTTAGGTTTAGTTCTTTGCAGTAACTTTGCAAACCTTTTTTTCATTTTTAACAACGGTAAAACCAAATTTCACACTTTAAAAAAGTACTAAGCCATGTATTTAATTACAAATAAAAAGAAATAAATGTACTAACAGTCCACCAACAGAGGCATTGACCCATTGCCTTAAAGTAAAATGGGTGCCTCAGTGGCCGAGTGGTTAAGGTAGTTCGTCTACCAGTGATCAGGTGGTCTGTCAACACTGAGATTGTAGGTTGGATCTCTGCGGGCAGGGTGTTCTACTCCAATCTTATTTGACAAGGATTTCCAGTTTTCCTATCAAAGGTCTGGGTTTTCTCCAGGTATTCCGGCTTCGTCACCCAATAAAAACTGGACGCCATGATATAGCTGAAAAATTGCTTAAAGTGGCATTAAACACCATTCAAACAAACAAAATAAAGTAAAATGTCATCAGAGATACCAAGGTTATATAATTTTCTACACCTGTAGTGGGTTTCACAAAGAGTTGTAAATGTAAAATCTATCATACGCGATGACGTCACAATATGTTTCCATGATTTATTTTACACGTACACATTTTTGTGAAATCCATTACAGTTGTCCTTTCTTCTAGTCAAAACTTGTCAATGGAGCTAAATCCAAGTAATATTAAAGTGCCAGCTACATTCACCCACGGGGGTAGGGGGCCTCTGTGGCCAAGTGACTATGATAGTTCGTCTACTATTGTTCACGTGGTCTGTCAACACTGAGATTGTGGGTTCAAGTCCCACTGCAGGCAAGGCGTAGTCGACTACAATCTTAATTGACAAGAGTTGCCAGTTTTCCTAATGTAGGTCGTGGGTTTTCTCTGGACACTCCATCTTCCTCCCCCAATAAAAACTGGGCACCCTGATATTGCTGAAAAATTGCTGAAAGTGGCATTAAACAACATTCAAACAAACAATAATACATTCACCCACAGTCTAACTAAACTACACTGAATGTTAGCCTTAACTTTAATGTTATACTAGATTTTGTTTGATGGTGAAGTCACCAACTTCCTGATCAAAGATGAAACGAAAAAAGAATACAGCTCGGATAAATCTAAAATGAACTGAACAAAATATTTAGATTTGTTCAAATCACAGTTCTGGGACCGCACTGAAATGGTTCCCAGTGCTCAACCCACAGAGTAGCCCAGCGTGTCCACGGGTGGCGAATATGGGAGACCCTGTCGTTGGGAGGTTGTCAGGTCATAATATGGAAAGCCTGGCCACGGACCATAAGGGTAAAGTGTTTGGAGAGTGCCATGCTCCTTGCACTATGAAGATCCCTTTTGTAGATTTGGAAAAAGAGTAGGCTCATTGTAGCTGCTACAAAAGGCTAAATTCTCCAACCCTACCCAATACTCCGTATTTTTCCAGTGGCAGTCGAAATTTTGTTCCCTGTGTTCCACCACACCCCTTTTTCAATTGATGTATTGTTCGTTAACTTGTTCCTGTCCTGAATATAGCTGAAATGCTGCTCGCTGGACGTAAAGCAAACATCCAATCAATCAATCAAATCACAGTTAATGTTGCTTGTGAGACATAAGGCACTCATCAATTAAATTATCTCCCCATAAAACATACACAACATGATACTTCTGTTTTGAAAGAATTGATTTTGAGATTTAGAGTAATTCTTAGTAAATTTTACTTTTAAAGGAGGAGACTGACAGATGAAGAAGAAATCCACAGAAGGTGCTGACTACTTGTAATCTGTTTAATAACAGGTATTTCAACAAAACTTGTATGGTCAAACCTGTTATTAGAGACTATTGAAAGGAGAGCTAAAAAGTGGTCTTGTAACACTTTAATAATGGGTTCATTTAATGTGAAAACATCAAATAATGGTCTTCCAAGACAAAACTTGGTTAACAGAGATGGTTTCCTGGGCAGATTAATAAGCTGTTTTTTAAGCCAATTTCAGCAACTTACTACCATATATTACAGTTTATAGGTTGAAATTTTACTTATAAGTAGAATCTTTAGAAAACTATATTATATAATAATTATGGAAGATAACTATTATATAATAATTATGGAAGATAACTATTATATAATAATTATGGAAGATAACTATTATATAATAATTATGGAAGATAACTATTATATAATAATTATGGAAGATAACTCGAAATTTAAAAAGCAGCATGTTTGTTTAAATAAAGAAACTGGCATTTCTCAAGTAAGTTGTATTTAATTTAGATTAAACTTATCCTAAATTTAGTCAAACAAAAACTGGCATTTATTTATTTATGAAATGTTTAGACTTTTTCATGTTTTTAATGATGACCTTTATTGTTTATTCCAGTTATATAATGATGATCTGAACCAGAGATATTGAAGCAGGAGAGCTGAAGCTATGTTGCCGAAAGTACATGAACATTGGACATTAGAAAATAAGAGATTTAATGTTAATTTAACAAGGAAAACTGTAAATTGTTTTTGATGTTTGTATTTGTTTTTTTTTTTTTTATTTGTTAGTTTGATACATTAATGAAAAAAAGGTATTTTTTTAATTCTAACACAGTAAAAAATTGAGATTTGTTGTATTTTTTTTAAATTGAGCACTACTGTCCTTCTTTTCACTACATAGGATAAATAACTTGCCCTTAATGCAATGTTTGCCACTGATTGGCTGAAATTTAAAACCTGAACTACAAACCTGGCCTCCAGGATTGTGACTTATTAGGACTTGAAGTACAATGTGTCATTTACAAAAAATAATTTTAAATTTGTTTCCTCAGAACTACAGAAATGGATTGTAAAATAAATGAAAGAAAGATCAAATATTTCTAGATTCTAATGTAATTCTTGATGTAACGTCACAACATTAAAAATTTCATGGCATCAATTCCATGATTGATGCCGTCAAAAATTAATGATAGCGCAGACATTATTTCTGGTAAATAACCAATTCCCATTTTAATCAGTTAATTTAGTTTTTTATGGCATAGCATTCGAATGGAGATAACTGTAATGTAGTTGAAGATTTGCTGGCAGCAATTGGTGATTTGTTGGTTGGAAATATCCGTTGACTGGCTCCGCTTAGTAAACTCAATTTATGACCATCAAATCACCAATTGATGCCGGCAAATCTTCAAATACAATACAGTTGTCTCCTAATTATTATATTGCCATTTTATATTTGACCTAGTATAATCCCCAAAACTTTCATATCACCCATTAGGACCAATTCCAGGCCCAATATAGAATTATCCATATAATAATCTATTTATCATATACAATATACATCTCCAGAGTTAATATCAATATAAGCCCCGTTCTCCAAGGCAAATAACTAAAGACATTTCTTTTTTTATAAGAACATTGTGATAAATGTATTGTGTCTATTCTAAATGGTTGATAAGTATAGAATTTTTCCTTTTTGGAGTGAAAAAACTAAATATCAGTTTAAAAAATGTGTACATGTATTTATTTATCATAAGTATTCCTATTGTATTTAAATTATTATACTACTTTAAGAGGATGAAGGGCAATGTTTTTTTCTGAAAATCTTAGATAACAGATATTTTGTTAATAATATTCTTTATTCTTTTTTAAATAATATTCTTTATTCTGCAACAACCACTTCAACTATACAAATAGTAAAGCTTTATTTGTAAATAATGATGTCAGCTCCTGGGACCCTTGTCCTTACTTTTAGCGATATTTATACCCCCCGCTTGAAAAGAGGGGGGTATATAGTGTTCATGGTGTCCGTCCGTCCGTCCGTCTGTCTGTCCTTCCGTTACACTTTCTATTATTTGCAACTCCTCCTACACCACTGAAAGGAATTTGATGAAACTTATACAGAATCCTTGTCACATAATGCCATTGTGCAGGAGATATTTAACATTTTGATCGGAATGATATTTGGGGTTTCCCATAGAAAAACATGGACTTTGTCATTGACCTAAGATGGTCCCTATCTCTTATGTGCAACTCCTCCTACACCAAGGAATGGAATTTAATGAAACTTATACAGAATCCTTGTCACATAGTGCCATTGTGCAGGAGATATTAAACATTTTGATCGGATCGATATTTGGGGTTTCCCATAGAAAAACATGGACATTGTCATTGACCTAAGGGGGTCCTCATCTCTAATGTGCAACTCCTCCTACACCACTGAATGGAATTTGTTGAAACTTACACAGAATCCTTGGCACATAGTGCCATTGTGCAGGAGATATTTATTATTTTGATCGGAATGATATTTGGGGTTTCCCATAGAAAAACATGGACTGTCATTGACATAAGGGGATACCCATTTCTTATGTGCGACTCCTCCTACACCACTAAATGGAATTTGATGAAACTTACACAGAATGTTGTCACATATTGCCATTGTGCACTAGATATTAAACATTTCGATTGGAATGATATTTGGGGTTTCCCATAGAAAAACATGGACTTTGTCATGGACATAAGGGATACCCATCTCTTATGTGCAACTCATTCCTTCACCACTGAATTGAATTTGTTGAAACTTACACAGAATCCATGTCACATAGTGCCATTGTGCAGGAGATATTTAACATTTTGATCGGAATAATATTTGGGGTTTCCCATAGAAAAACATGGACTGTCATTGACATAAGGGGATACCCATCTCTTATGTGCAACTCCTCCTACATCACTGAATGGAATTTGATGAAACTTACACAGAATCCATGTCACATAGTGCCATTGTGCAGGAGATATTTAACATTTTGATCGGAATGATATTTGGGGTTTCCCGTAGAAAAACATGGAGTTTGTAATGGACATAATGGGATACCCATCTTTTATTTGCAACTCCTCCTACACCACTGAATGGAATTTGTTGAAACTTACACAGAATCTTGGTCACATATTGCCATTGTGCACTGTTGATCAGAATATTATTGGAGGTTTCCCATAGAAAAACATGGACATTGTCATTGACATAGGGGATGCCATTCTTTGGGGGATTGGGGAGGGTTACATGTATTATCTTCAATTTCGCCGTCACGTTTAACTAGATAAAGTTTCAATTTCATAATTAAGAACATCTGAATTTTCAAAGTAATTGTGAAGCGGGGGGTATCAATGGTGAGCATTGCTCACAGGTTTTTTTACTCTAGTTAGTATTATATTATGTCTAACATTTATCTTGATTTTGATTGGCACAGAGTATCATAAAAAGTATTATTCAGAGGGTATGTTAACCTCAAAGTATTTAAAAATAGAGTGATCTAAGAGTTTTTACTTTTGAGGAAATAAAAATAGAATATTAATCAATAGAAAATAAAAATAGAATTCAACAATAGGAAACAAGCATAAATTTGATTGGTTCAATTAAAAATATCAACTTATCAAAAACATTCTATTTGTTGACATTATTTCAAAAGGTTTTTAAAGAACTCACAAATTTGGATTGGAAAATGTGAATTTCTTTTAATTTAAAATGTGATAGTTTACTGTTTTTATTGTTGGAATAAATTGTAATTCATTTTTTATTAGAGACTTTCAGTGTAAAAGTAAAAACGTTGATGTAATAAAACATTCATCGACTCTTGTATAGGTTAATACCTGATTTTATCAACCCTCGAAAATAATATCCACACTCACTGTTGGCTTGGTGAATATAATTTTTTCAGGGTTGATAAAGCGATGTATTAACCTATATCAAAATCAATAAATGTATATTATGTTCTGGTTCACAGCATGTTGTCGAATTTTATATTTGTTTTTGACGTCAGGCTATCACTTGAATACACGCCTAAAATTGTCGAAATTGGCCAGAGATGCCCTTTTTTCATGTTTTTCATTAGTATAAAATGTATTTTCTGGTTTCAGAATAAAAACAGTATTTGTACATTGTCAGAAAATATCAAGTTTATTTGTCGCCAAACTGGTAAGAAATGGCTCCTACAAATAAACAAATAAACCGTATGTTTTCTGACAATGTACGAATATTTTATATTTATATTTATATTTATTTACCTGTAGTCCACTCAAATATAAATAAAAGACTTGTACAGTCATAACAATTTATTAATGGTGTTCAAAAACTATTTGAGCTTGGTATAGAAAAAATAATGAAAATTAAAAATTTCAACAAGGGAGGTAATTTGACCAAAAATTTGCATTTTTAACCAGTTATTTTCCAACAGACAAAAATTTGCTCCGAGACCATTAATAAGTGACTATAAGGCAAGTTTGAAGAAAATTTCAGTGACAAGTTATTTTCAGTATTTGTGTTGCATATTCATCATTTGATGTAATGAACAAAGTATTTAAATATGTGTGTTGTATCACATGTAGCAAGATAGTTGTCTCCCCTTGTAAGAATTGTTATCTTGTAAACAAGACTGAAAATTGAAGAAAATTTTTATGAACATTTTAAATGTGTATTTGAAACATTTGTTAAACCCCTGGTCTCCATTGAAAAAATACTGTAGGAAGGTCAATCAAAGTGTTTGTGTGTTGTATATTGCTCAGCAGTAATAAATGATAAACAATATTAAAATTTTGTCTAGCTTTGTATGATAATGTGAGGGGGGGGGGTAGGAGGGGGTCTCATCCCGTGCTCCCGTAAAAATACATAAAAAATCCCGTTTTCCCGGTGAAATAATGGATCAATCCCGTTTTCCCGTTAAAAAATCAGACGACTTACCTCAAATCTGTAGATGAACAAGGATGATTCTGTAAATTGCAACATATTGTGAATTGATTGCATGTATATCGCATTTTAAAGTTCGTCTGCTATCGCTATATAGGAAGTATGAGTAAAAATGATACATGTCAGAAGAAGACATGTGTTTTCCCCATTCATTTTTTATGTTTATCATGATCCGTTATTGATTTTAGACTTACCCGAAGATCTTACCAAAGTGAAAGTTTGTAGATACATGAGTCCCGATTTCCCGATAAAATAAAATGAATTTCCCGTATCCCGCTAAGTAGAAATCCCGTATTCCCGTTGAAATAAAACGACCATTCCCGGATCCCGCTATGTAAAAATCCCGATTTCCCGCAGTTTTATTTGTTAAATCCTGAATTCCCGGCGAATAAATCAGCCTTTCCCGCTGTCCCGTAAAAGGTCCTACCGACCCGCATGTCATATTGTGGGATTTATTTTTACACCTCTATGAAATTATAGAGGGGGTTATTATCAAGGGGTGTTAGCTTACAGTAATAATTAAAAATGGGAAAAAACAGGAAAAAGGAATGGACCGATTGGAACAAAATTGACGAATGATGAATTATTTTGTAAATATATATTCACTGTTCTCACAATATTATTTTTCTTTTTTTTGTACCTATATATTTTGTACATATATATATTGTTTTCTACATGTTTTATTATAACATTATTATATGTTTATACTTCATTGGGAAAAGTCAAGGTAGTTCGTCTACTATTGATCACGTGGTCTGTCAACACTGAGATTGCGGGTTCGATTCTCACTGCAGGCAGGGTGTACTCAATCTTAATTGACAAGGATTGCCAGTTTTCCTACCGCAGGTCGGGGGTTCTCTCCGGGTACTCCGGCTTCCTCCCCCAATAAAAACTGGACGCCATGAAATAGCTGAAAAATTGCTGAAAGTGGCGTTAAAACACCATTCAAACAAACAAACATTGGGAAAAGACTTCATAAGTATGTAGTACTTGGGTCTAATCCCCTTTTGTAGCATTTCTACAAATAAAATATGTTTAAACTAAAACTAAATTGTTATACCCCCGCTCGACAGAGTCGTGGGTATATATTGGTCCTCATGTCTGTCCGTCTCTTTGTCCGTCCACATTTGGTTTCCAGATGATAATTCAAAAAGTTTACCTCCGATTTGAATGAAACTTTGGGATATTGTTATATATCAGGTTGGTAAGAAGCCTATTGATTTTTGCTGAAATCCGTCAAATTTCAAGGTCACAGTCCAAAAAACATGAGAAATTTTTTACAAAAGCGGGGGTATAGTGATCGCTAGATCGACTTTGTCTAGTGACTTTTACTGAAACAGAAAGGATTACTGGGTAGAGATGGAGAATTAAGCCGTTTGTATTGGATACATCTTTTTCGTGCAAGAAGTGTTGCATTCACCCAACACTGGTTTGTGGTCACTAATCCCCTATGGGCTGGGCAGCTTTGTGATTTTAGCATTGGGAATCCTCCCCATTAAAGTTGACAAAACAATTCTGAGCAGCCAAATATTATTTGTGATAGATGTATTAATAATATAAAAAATTATGTTTGAGTTTTAATTTTATATTGTGTAATATTTTTTTGAATATGCTTAACAATTTTATGAAAATAACATGTTTAAATAATTTAACTAATAAATTCTTGCTGTTTGTAAAAAATATGATTCTAAGCTAGCAATAAATATTGAGTCAGTTTTATGTCTTTATTATTATTGGCAGGATTCATATTTGACATGCATGGTATTAAAACAGGAAACAAAGGAAATGGGAAAAACATCCAACATAAAGCATTCACTGTTTGAATAGACCCATGATGGACAAAAGTCAATACTTAAATTAGCAAACATTTAATATTCATTTCATGGTAACAGGTATGACTAAGTTAAGTCGGTACAGTGAATTCTGTATTGAACTCCGAGTTTAGTGGTTCTCGGATGCATTTGCTTAATGCAGATGTAACGTCCCCTGTCATACGTACCAAAATGTCTGGTGTACATTTTGGTACGTAGACGGGGATGTGGTGGTCCTTGTCTTGGGAGAACTCCTGTTCTACCAAAGCACTATGGGTATGTACTATGATGTAGATGTGGCAGTCTTCATCAATGGAGAATATCTGTTCTCCTGTATCTCTTTGGTATGAGAGCTATGTACAATGATGAAGACATGGCAGTCTTCATCAATGGAGAATCCCAGTTCTCCTGCATCTCTTGGGTATCGGAGCTATGTATGATGATGTAGACATGGCAGTCTTCATCAATGGAGAATCCTTTTTTTTTTTTGGAAATGTCACCTTTTTATTATTTTGTTTAATTATTTTAATTAAATTATCTCCCCTGTTATAGAAAACAATCTTTTTGTTGCTTTTGGTTTTTTTTGTTTACAAAATTGACATAATTGAATAAGTGCAATATAGCAATATAATGTTTTTAATTTATTTTCATCGTTCTATGCACAAATTAAATTGACAGAGAGTTATACTGTAATTTGGCATGAAATGATTTTGTTAATGGTTCAATATAAATTATTTTGTTAATGTTTCTCTATAACAGATCTGGTTGGCCCAGAGTCAGACTAATGTGTCTGGGTGGGGTGATAGGCCTAACTGCGGGCTGTCACCTCAGTGTGCTAGCACTTAAAAAATCCAGCTCAGTGTGTTGGTCTAGTACAAAGCAGACATTAGGACTTTTTCTATCAACAGATAATTTTTTAATTTAAAAACTGTCTCCTTATTAAAGATTCATTTTCAAATATACCATTTGTCATTAGTATGTTCCTGACTCCAGAAAAAGTAACTTTTTTTCTTTTAAGCCATACAACTGAGCCTCATATCTGTTATTAATAGGCACCAAAATGGTCCTGAAGATTTTCTTTAAGTAAAAACTGGTTATTTTTTTTAAGATGAGGTGGGCAAAAAGAGTAGGGATCTTTTAGAAATCATTATTTTATTGCAGAGTGGTGAAAATCTTTATTTTGAGGCACAGTTAACTCCTTTTAAGAAATTTTTAGAATATTTTAAGGTGAGGTAAAAAAGGGTCAAATACCCGGTCCATTAGGTAAATAATTATAAACAAATTGTTTAAAGGGTCACAATAAAAGGTTCTTATTTGACAGTTTTCTTTGTTGATAATACTTAGAAAATTCCCCAAATTTGTCCTTATCCTGCTTCTACCATTTCATTTTAATAAATGTCTTTAAAAAGTTTTTATTTAAAGTAGCTTTTTTATCATTTATAACACTATGGGTGGGGCAGGGGGTGTTGCATACATCTACAATGATGTTGACATTGCAGTCTTTATCATTGGAGAACTCCCTGTCCTATCACCAACCTGGAATTGCTCTGGGCTATATATAACTTTGATTCAACCTGAAGTAATAATTGAAAATGCCATTTAATTATTTTTAATTGTTTTTTTTTCAATGGAAAACAACATATTTTCAATTTTTCAATTTTTCAATTTCATTGTTTTTTTGTATAAAAATAGATGTTAAAATAATTATATAAATTGTTATTGAAATGGACATCTGAGGTTAAGTGTTAATGTATTAAATTAGATTTTATGTAACTGTTAAATTCTTTCTTTTAAAGTCAATACATTTTTATTAGATGGACATATAAATTCTTTGGTTTACACACAAGGGACTTTTATACATATAACTGTTAATGTTTTTTGTGGGTATTTTGATTGATATCTAATTAATATTGTTTGCTTTTTTTGTATCAAAATTGATTAATCTGTCTTAGTTTGTTGAGACAAACTGAATCACCCTTCCTGAACATTTAACACTAACTGCAATAACAACACTAACAATAACAGCACAATTACATTCTTTTTTGTGCTAACAGGTTTCCCCTGAACCCTCCCTTCAGCACGTCTAACACGGCAATAACAACACTAACAATAACAGGACAATTACATTCTTTTTTGTGCTAACAGGTTTCCCCTGAACCCTCCCTTCAGCACGTCTAACACGGCAATAACAACACTAACAATAACATTCTTTTTTGTGCTAACAGGTTTCCCCTGAACCCTCCCTTCAGCACGTCTAACACGGCAATAACAACACTAACAATAACAGGACAATTACATTCTTTTTTGTGCTAACAGGTTTCCCCTGAACCCTCCCTTCAGCACGTCTAACACGGCAATAACAACACTAACAATAACAGGACAATTACATTCTTTTTTGTGCTAATAGGTTTCCCCTGAACCCTCCCTTCAGAACGTCTAACACGGCAATAACAACACTAACAATAACAGGACAATTACATTCTTTTTTGTGCTAACAGGTTTCCCCTGAACCCTCCCTTCAGCACGTCTAACACGGCAATAACAACACTAACAATAACATTCTTTTTTGTGCTAACAGGTTTCCCCTGAACCCTCCCTTCAGCACGTCTAACACGGCAATAACAACACTAACAATAACAGGACAATTACATTCTTTTTTGTGCTAACAGGTTTCCCCTGAACCCTCCCTTCAGAACGTCTAACACGGCAATAACAACACTAACAATAACAGGACAATTACATTCTTTTTTGTGCTAACAGGTTTCCCCTGAACCCTCCCTTCAGCACGTCTAACACGGCAATAACAACACTAACAATAACATTCTTTTTTGTGCTAATAGGTTTCCCCTGAACCCTCCCTTCAGAACGTCTAACACGGCAATAACAACACTAACAATAACATTCTTTTTTGTGCTAATAGGTTTCCCCTGAACCCTCCCTTCAGAACGTCTAACACGGCAATAACAACACTAACAATAACATTCTTTTTTGTGCTAATAGGTTTCCCCTGAACCCTCCCTTCAGAACGTCTAACACGGCAATAACAACACTAACAATAACATTCTTTTTTGTGCTAATAGGTTTCCCCTGAACCCTCCCTTCAGAACGTCTAACACGGCAATAACAACACTAACAATAACATTCTTTTTTGTGCTAATAGGTTTCCCCTGAACCCTCCCTTCAGAACGTCTAACACGGCAATAACAACACTAACAATAACATTCTTTTTTGTGCTAATAGGTTTCCCCTGAACCCTCCCTTCAGAACGTCTAACACGGCAATAACAACACTAACAACAACAGCACAATAACATTCTTCTGTACTAATGGGTTTTTAACCCTTCCTTTCTGCACATTTAACAATACTAACAATAACAGCACAATAACATTCTTTGGTAATGATGGATTGTTTTTTAATCCCCCATCCCCTTTTTCTGCACAGTAACATTCTTGTGTATTAATAGGTTTCTTCCTGCTAATTTATATAATTCAGTTTGTTTTCAACGTTTTACTCCCATTTTGGCACAAGCCTGTCTGACAGTATCGTTTCAGAAATAAATTTACCATCTTATTTTTTTCTTTATTTCCTTCAGTATCTACCTTTTAAATAAAAATGTTTTTAAATGTGCCAAATGTAACCTCATTTAACATTTTTTGTTTTGGCAATTTGTATTTTTGTATGTTTTATGTTAATTTCATTCAATCATTTGCTATTTAAGACAAATCCAATTTATTCATTACTATGTATTTAAATTCAAATATTGAAGAATACTTTTCCTTTGGGATTTTTTTTCTTGATGCAAGAAGTAATTTGTATTTTAATTTCTATTTTTTAAGTTGTATATTTATTAGCCTCTTGATTTGGTTAATTTTGAATTTTACCACTTTCCAACAATGCGGCAGTTTTAATTAAAAAATCACACTTATTTGGCATTGTTTTGCGATTTTTATTGTCTCGCCTGCGACGTAAGTCGCTGGAGGCGAGACATATGTATGGGAATCCGGCGGCGGCGGCAGCGTAAACACTTGACAGTGACTACGTTAAAGTTTTTGTATTAGGACAGTTCCTCTGTAACTATGAAGGTATGGTGACAATATTTGGTATACATGCCGCTGCTGATATTTAATGCTATTTATGTAATGCGTATGACGAAATTTATTTTCGTTACTGATGTGGAATGTAGGCGAGACATTTTTCTGTGTCCACACTTGTTAGTAACAGCAGCCATCTTTGTCTGTTGATCAACACCCTGGGTCTCGAGCCAATGCACACCTTTTTGCAATGCAATGAATGAAGATGATATCTTGACTCAATTCAAAATTGTCACAGGGATCTGAGTTACGTTTATGGGAATATGTATTGTTCTTAGGTTTATAGCTAAAAGTATTGTTTATTTCCATGGTTTATATGTTTCTAAGGGTATAATAGCTAAAAGTATTGTTTATTTCCATGGTTTGTAGGTTTCTAAGGTTTATAGCTAAAAGTATTGTTTATTTCCATGGTTTATAGGTTTCTAATGTTTAAAGCTAAAAATATTGTTTAAAGGTTTCTAAGGTTTATGGCTACAGTATTGTTTATTTCTATGGTTTATAGGTTTCTAAGGTTTACAGCCAAAAGTATGGTGTATTTCCATGTTTAAAGGTTTATAAGGTTTATAGCTAAAAGTATTGTTTATTCCCATGGTTTATAGGCTTCTAAGGTTTATAGTTGAAAGTATTGTTTGTTTCAATGCTTTGTAGGTTTCTAAGGTTTATAGCTAAAAGTATTGTTTATTTCCATGGTTTATATGTTTCTAAGGGTATAATAGCTATAAGTATTGTTTATTTCCATGGTTTGTAAGTTTCTAAGGTTTATAGCTAAAAGTATTGTTTATTTCCATGGTTTATAGGTTTCTAAGGTTTATAGCTAAAAGTATTGTTTAAAGGTTTCTAAGGTTTATGGCTACAGTATTGTTTATTTCTATGGTTTATAGGTTTCTAATGTTTACAGCCAAAAGTATTGTTTATTTTCATGGTTTATAGGTTTCTAAGGTTTATAGCTAAAAGTATTGTTTATTTTCATGGTTTATAGGTTTCTAATGTTTACAGCCAAAAGTATTGTTTATTTTCATTGTTTATAGGTTTCTAATGTTTACAGCCAAAAGTATTGTTTATTTTCATGGTTTATAGGTTTCTAATGTTTACAGCCAAAAGTATTGTTTATTTCCATGGTTTATAGGTTTCTAAGGTTTACAGCCAAAAGTATTGTTTATTTTCATGGTTTATAGGTTTCTAAGGTTTATAGCTAAAAGTATTGTTTATTTCTATGGTCTATAGGTTTCTAAGGTTTACAGCCAAAAGTTTTGTTAATTTCCATGGTTTATAGGTCTCTAAGGTTTATAGCTATAAGAATTTCTATGGTTTATAGGTTTCCAAGGTTTATAGCTAAAACTATTGTTTATTTCCGTGGTAGCTATAAAAGTATTGTTTATTTCCATGGTTTATAGGTTTACAGCCAAAAGTATTGTTTATTTCCATGTTTTATAGGTTTCTAAGGTTTATAGCTAAAAGTTTTGTGAATTTCCATGGTTTGTAGTTTTTTCTTGTTTTTTAGCTTAAAGTATTGTTAATTTCCATGTTTAAAGGTTTCTAAGGTTTATAGCTAAAAGTATTGTTTAATTCCATGGTTTATAGGTTTCTAAAGTTTATATCTAAAAGTATTGTTTATTTCCATGGTTTATAGGTTTCTAAGGTTTATAGCTAAAAGTTTTGTGAATTTCCATGGTTTGTAGTTTTTTCTTGTTTTTTAGCTTAAAGTATTGTTAATTTCCATGTTTAACGGTTTCTAAGGTTTATAGTTAAAAGTATTGTTTAATTCCATGGTTTATAGGTTTCTAAAGTTTATAGCTATAGTATTGTTTAATTCCATGGTTTATAGGTTTCTTAAAGGTTTACAGCCAAAAGGTATGGTTTATTTCCATGGTTTATAGGTTTCTAAGGTTTATAGCTAAAAGTATTGTTTATTTCCATGGTTTATAGGTTTCTATGGTTAACAGCTAAAAGTGTTGTTAATGTCCATGGTTTTTAGGTTTTTAAGGTTTAAAGCTGAAAGTCATTGTGATACCCATATTTTAATTGCACTTTTTAAACGAAAAACTAAATGCATAGTTTTTTAGGCAAAGTTTTTTATTCAAAACGTCCTATTAAATTTATACCTTACATTCAATCAACTTCAAAGAAATCGCCCTTTTCATTTTATGTGGAAAAATGTCACATTTCACAAATTGTCAAAGTCGTAATTATAAGTACTTGAAAATAACATGCTAATATAAAGACGGGGGACTGATATAAATGTGTCACACCTGTCAATTTGTGACGTTTTAGAATGACGCTGGATGTCAAATATTCCTATCTCATGCACGAAATATTGATTCTTACGGAAGTCCGTTAGTGCCATGTTGTGTTTTACTTTTAAGTCGTATAACGACTTACTTACTGGTTATAATGACTTAGCTTACTCGTTATACGACCTAGCTTACACGTTATAACGGCTTAGTTTACTGGTTATAACGACTTAGCTGACTCGTTATAACGAATTAGTTTACTGGTTATAACTACTTAGCTTACTCGTTATAACGACTTGGTTACTCGTTATAACGATTAAGTAACTCGTTATAGTGACTTAGCTTACTCGTTATAACGACTTAGTATCTCGTTAAAAAAGACGATCGTATTTGTGAATTATGTAATATGCAATGTATTGCTGATAAATTTCACTATATGTTTGAATGTAATTTTTCTTTATGTAAAGAAATCGATTGTTACCAAAAGATTCATTTAAACATCTAAACTTGAACAACTACACATAGAAGCCGCTCGAATTGTAACTAGACTGTCTTTGTTTACCTAACTAGAGACATTGCATTATGAAATAGGTTGGAAAACATTGGCTGATAGAAGACTCAAACGGCGTCTTAATTTATTTTATAAAATACAAACCATGAGACTCCCAATTATTTGAATAATCTCATTCCTCCGAAAGTTCAAAGTCTAAGTGCTTATCCTCTACGTAATGGTAGAGATATAGTACTTCCTTTTTGTAGACTATCAGTAACAAACAACTCTTTCATTCCGAATACTATTATACATTGGAACAATCTTGACCTTTCTATTCGAAACTCACCTACGATAGGAGCATTCAAGAATGCCTTAAAAACGTCAGGATTGACTAACGGTGACGTGCCAAGACATTTTTCTTATGGCCCACGGAAGTTTAATATTATTCTCACTCAGTTAAAAATGTTCCGCTTCGTTTCTAAACAACGACTTGCAGGCAGCAAATCATGTACCAAATCCCTCTTGTAGATGTGGATTTCCAATAGAAGATGTGAATCATTATTTCTTAGTGTGTCCTCTATATCGTCATCATAAAGCTCAACTTGTAAATAAATTAAACTGGCTTCAAAATCCTACAAGTGTTGCAATACTTACGCATGGAGATTTGAATCTTTCTTACGATGAAAATATTCTTATAGTCAGAGAAGTATTCGACTTCATAAAGAGATCCTAACGATTTGATATAACCTAATTGTTTTCTTTGATAGACCAACATAAGTCAGCACTTTCCCCTTCTTTCCCATTCTAAACTTGTGAGTTAACTCCAATATATTATTAATTGCTCGTTCTTGTGCCCTGTGTTATGATTTAATGTATATTTCTGTATTGCGGAGAGGACGTCCTAAGTATGTATTTACTTGTGTCCAATCCATTTTGTATAATTTACAAATAAAATAAGTTTAAACTAAACTAAAGGAGTAAGTAAGTAGATAACGAGTAGGCTAAGTCGTTATAACCGTTATAAGCTGTTATAAAAACTTAACAAGAATGGGTTAAACCCATATCCAGCGATGTTCGATTTATATGTTATAGGTGTATCCGATTTGGTTTTATAGTTTTTTTTTCAATTTGTTTTATTTAAAATTTCATCATATGAAGTAAAGGGTTGCAAATATAGACGACTGTGGAAGGCAAGAAATAATCATCTTATATATAATATCTCAACTTTGAGAAGAGTTCTGTAGTAAAAAAACTAAAGTTTTGTAAAGACAAATGTTTACCAATAAAAATAAATTGACCATAGTCTGGTGGTTCTGTGGGGGGAAAATGTAAATGTAAGATCGGCAGATATCGCGTCCTCGGAAAATCAAAGAAAACATAAGTCACAATTTCTATTGAATTAATTTTACTGTAATTAAAATTGTTTCAAAAGATTTGCAATTCAATATATTTCAAACGTCAAAATAGCAATGTGCATAAACATTGCTAAGAACTTTATAAAATTTTCAGAATTTAAATTAAAAAAAAAACAAGTAGAAGAAGAGTCTTATTTTGCAAAACAATTTATGAGATTATTAACTTCTACAATTATTTTTAACAATATAAACTGTTGATGACCTTTATTCGAATGTAACTGATTTTTTTTTCTTTTGTATTATTATATATATATAACTTGCTTCGTTAAAATAGCTTAACAACAAAATTTTTAAATCTTGAATTAAATAAAAATCTATATCTTTTGTGCTTTTTTTATTATTGAGAAATTTCTTCCTACTAATTCCTACGTTTTTCACTGATTCGGACATCAATTTTTTAAATAACATGCCTGTTTGAAAATCTAATTTTCGTATAAAATTCAGTCTAAATTAGCATTTTAGCGGCTTATTATGCGAGTCTAATTGGTCGTTCATTTTTACCTTTCATTTAGTGTCAGGTAATAAATAAGCAATTAGCAAATAAACAAGGCACATCTAATATACAATTACATCACAGAAATATCTCTGCCCCCCCCCCTAAAACCACCACTACCACACACGAATCGTTCACGAGAGTTTGGGATTTCGAAACCGTCAATAAACAAAACCCAGGGAAATTAAATTTAATGATTGACTAATTTTCTACGTAAAGGTTCCATTTTCTACCGTATAAATTATGATATAATCCAGAAATAAGATAAAGGCTTTCTGGATGAGTGTTCACAAGCACATTAAACAAAATCTAAAAATGCATTATCAAATTATCTAAGTAACTAATAAAAGAAAGAGAAAAAAAACATTTTATCATGTTAAAATAAGAATGCATAAAAAAGTTACGAAGCTTACCATATAAATCATGAAATAATCCAAGAAATACAATTGAAGCGATGAAATACATTACGTAATATAACATAACAAAATTTTAAAATGCCCTTTTCTTATCAAATTAAATAACTAATTAATAAAAGAAACGCAAGTATATACATTTTATTATGTCAAGAATAGAATGCATTAATAAAAATACTAGGCTTACCCTATAGATAGTAAAATAATCCAAAAATAAAAATTGAAGCGGTCTATTCATGCTACTGAGATAGACATTGGTAAAGCGCGCATTAATATGCAATTTTGTACATCTTTACTTATTCTTATTAGATCAGGACAAAACAATGTATTTTAAAGCTTGAAGGATTTAACAAATACGAAAAACTGTTAATGAAATATTTTCTTTAATATTAAATTAGCCATTTTATCACTTACAACATGAACTATATTGTAGAGAATGGAAAGCGATAAATGGCCAATCGTACCCGAAAACAATTATATATCATTAAGAGATAATAAGAAGAGATCGAACATATGAAAATAAATAAGAAGAGATCGAACATATGAAAATAAAACACTACATGGCACTAACGGGCTTCCGAAGATTCTTATTTTAAAATTGGAGTTGATATTTGTTTGTTTGTTTGAATATTGTTTAATGCCACGGAGAAAACCCCCGACCTTCGGTAGGAAAACCTTGGCAATTAAGATTGGAGTCGAGTTGATATTTGAATTGAGCATATGCTTAAATATTTGAAACCGGAAGCACATTGAAAGTAGTCTTTCATTTTTAAAGATATGAAATTCGATCAAAAATGTCTCGCACCTTAAAATTGATCAGATTCAGTCAATATTAGAGTTGCAACATAATTTTACAAGCTAAAGCCTTCGTTCGCGTGAAATAAATTAGAAAACGTTTTGCATTTTTGAAATGTGCATTTGAAGAGGATTTATCTCTTATTCCGTAGTGTTTATTCTGACAAACAATATCGTAATAGTGAACAATTGTTGATGTCTAGAAAATAGGTCACGGCGCGTCTATTTCAGCGTTGTCAACGTTTGGGCATTCAACATAACAGCAATGTCTGACCCAAACATTCAGGTCACAATTTTTTTTAAATTCTGCTGATGCATATATTTTTATCAATGATTTAGTAATTTAAACACTAAGGACACAGAGCAAAGTTTAGAATTATCTGACCGTTTTGAAACTGATAGTTAGAGAGTTTTTTTATGAGAGAGGAACTAAAGTCGGCAAAGAAAATTACTATATTCGGAACAAGATAATTATTTCAGTCAATCGAATGAGTTTTAAAATATCGAACACCGAGGAAAGTGTCAAAATCATATCCTAGAACCAACAAAACCAAAGATATAGTAACTGCAACAATGGTCTTGACTTTGTATGGGCATTTCAAAACAAATGGTGGGTTAAACCGGGGTTTAGGTTCTAGGAAAAAATTGTTATTTTAAAAGTTGTATTTTTTGTAGTAAATCATAAGTACATTTTACAAAGTCTTTTAATGTTTGAACCCTTTGAACAACTTGAAATAAATTTTAAAATAACATCTATCAAATAGGGTTGACATTTACAAAATCGTAGATGTCAACCTTTTGTACAAAAATATAACGTCATTTTAACGTTAATAAAACTATAACCAACATTGTCAGCACTTATCAAGCCAATGAGTATGTATTGCATAGATGATTATTATTTGGACATTTTCAAAAGTTATGTTTTTCGTGTTGACATCCGCAACAGTCAGACCTAGGTGAAATTGGACCCTATGGGAAACGGTACAAAATTCTTTTCGTTAGAAAGAACTAGAGGCTCAGATAAGCATATGTCGTTCATCTGACATAAATAGAACTTTTAGCTGCAAATCTGGTCATTGTTAACACTTTGAAAGTTTGAATGATCACCAAAGGACCGCCCATGCAGTTTTTGATTTAAACTCCTTCGACAGTTTCAGAGTAGAAATTGTTAATTATTTTTTACATAGCATATACCCACTGATGGCAACCATCTTGAATATTCAATTGACACAAAACATACCTTTCTTAGAGTTCAATCTAATGTTCATTCGTGTAAAAATTATTAATTATTGCGTATTTTTGATTAGTATGGAAAATACTTTTTGGTCATGTTAACAGTACTATAGGGGGAGGGGGTTTCAATTTCAACATTTTTTCGGTACGTTCTTTAAACTTCCGGTAATGTGGATGTGCACACTTGCAAAAAATGTTGACGTACTCTTTTGGAGGGAGAGAGGGGGTTTTTAAAAAGAGTGCTCTTTGCAAATTGTGAAAAATGTTGACAATTATGGAAGACCCCTTAATTATAATGGTATTTTTAATACTACGCAAAAAAGCTCTCAGAGCAAGGTCAGAAGGCTGTTTTTTCTCTTATGAGTAATATAAAAGATGATTTCTATAATGTAGAAACTATGACCTCACTATTTGATAAATATATTGCTAGTATTCTCAATTATAGAAGTGAGATATAGGGGTTCCATAAAGGAACTGACGATGAATCTGTGCACATCAATTTTTTAAAACGAATTTAAATTTAAGAAAAACCACTGTTAATTTCATGGTGTATTATGAGTTAGGAAGAACGCCTTTGTACGTAAACAGATATGTAAAAATGATATCATACTGGTTAAAATTATTAAAGGACGAAAACTTTATCCTAAGGAATATATATGCAGATAAGTATTGTAAAACCTAATGAGAAGCTTAATTGGTGCTGTAAAATTAAGAACATCTTGTGTCAATATGGATTTAATGATGCATGGTTATTACAGTTTGTATTTAACCCTATTGCATTCTTACTCGAATTCAAAATTAGAATTGTGGATATTTTTTTACTGAAGCCATGTCATACTTAAGTAATTCACCGAAATGCTTATTACATCAATATTTTCATGATGGTCACAAACTACAGTTTTATTTAGACCGTCCCATAAATGATAAATATAAATATCTTATTACCAAGTATAGAATATGTTCTCATGCTTTTTACAAATTGAGACTGGTAGATACTTTAATAAAGAAAAGTCACAACGTAAATGCACATCATGTAATGACAATTTAGTAGAGGACGAATATCATTTCATTTTAGAATGTAAGAAATATATAGCTATTAGGACTAAATATATTAAGTCATATTATTTTAGACATACGTCAACTTTCAAACTTATACAACTGCTATCTGTCAATAACATAGAAGAGATAAATAATTTTGGTAAATATTTATTTTTGGCGGGAAGAATGCGTAATGGCTGAAGTCATACATTTAAATCTAATCCTCCATAATTATAGTCATATATATGTTATTATTATGATAAACAAACATGCCGTATTGTATTGTGTTATTTGTATTTGTCATTGTATTGAATTATGCCTATAAGCTGTAATGCCTATGGTTAATAAAGATTATTATTGACCTTCAAAACGTAAACACAAATAGTCAGTTTGTAGTTTTTTGTGAAAAAAAAATCTTTCTTTTGTTAAATTGATAATGAATAACTTGTTGATCTATCCGCCAGTCTGTTGCATTTTTTTCCCTTATCCTGACCTTAGCCAATTTACATTCGTTTGGTCCCCAAATCATTTCCGTCCTCTCATCTCAGCCTAGTTAACACATGATTTTTCAGATGTATACAAGGTAGTTAGTCATCTAATATTGATAATGTGTCTGTCAACATTGAACTTGTGGGTTTGATGCTGACTTGGTGTCTTAATTGAAGTGTATTGCCAGTTTGCCTGACTTAGGTCTGGGGTTTTACGCGGGTCCTATGGCTCCCCTCTCTCCCAAAATAAACTGTCCGCCGCGAAACAGCTGAAAAATTGCTGAAAGTGACGTTAAACCCTATGTAAACAAACACATATATATTTGTTAAACATCAGTAACATTAGAATGTTTTTTTATTTTTCTTATAAAACCAAAGAAAAAATCCGTTTTGTTATCAGAAATAGAATTATTCAGAATTTTTAATCATATCGAAACTGCTCTCCAAATTGTCGCCAAACTGCAGAAATAGTGTTGTAAGGTTATCTACAAAGACTTCTCATTTTGATTGATTTTGAGAAGAATATGGCCACGATATGCAATACCGATTAGCCTAAAATTTCTTTTCCAATGAAACTACAGTCACATGTTTTCTAACTTGGTAAAAACTGACTGTGAAGTATTCTACTACGATTAGGCACTTCGGGCGAAGGCGTGGATGTAATGTGCAATCTTTTTGTTTTACATTTGCAAAAATTTTAAACATTTCTGAAACAAGAGCGTGGCAAGTTAGTTTAGGTAGTTACTCATCTACATATGTTGTACAACGTCTACACACTATGATTGTTAGTTCGAGTGTCGATTCTCTGTGTGTTTTACATCTACCTTCATTGCATATCCCCGCCCTCTGATAAGACCATAGATAATTACTTATTACACATCCTAATTGGCCCCATCAGACCAGGGCATTAGGTTGTCATTGAACTACATTAAAAAACTCCCTACGCAAAGTATCAGTTCGAAGATAAAGCTTTTGTACTAAAATCTATTAAAAGATTATGTGTGGATCGTATAATTATTCTGCATTTTTTATAATTAGATTGGTCATTTCCGTAATTAATTTGCCGAAACGTAACGCACCCTTTACTCCGAGAATTATACTGAATGGAAAAAGAAACATCAGATTCTTGCTGTTCAGTATATTTATCAACTATTTTCTGATCTGCGGAGTAAAATGTGTATGTAGCGGAAAGTACGTGTATCATCAAAACGTTGGCAGCACAACTAATATTGACGTAATACAGATTGTATAACAAATGTAAATGTAAATAATAATAATTTAAAAAAAAAACTACAAGCCACCACAAATATTACTGTAAGCACTGCTTATAATACTAAAACCACCATATGTCCACATATATTATTGTAGGTAACACATATTACTATAAAACAACTGCATGGACTCCATAATATAGCTAAATATTTGTTGTAATTTACGATAAACCCCATTCCAGCAAACAGATTAGGGTGGATCTATAGGATTTTATGTTCGGTGATGCAATTTAAGCCGGGGGGGGGGGGGGGCGCTGCCCTCTTAGAAATCTCATTAAGTCTTAACAATTACACATTTATTGTGATGGTTTCAAGAGCTCTACAGTGTTTTTAATCTTTTGGAAATCCTCAAAACGTAAATCGTCAATGACGATTTGGCACTTTTACCCCCACCACGCTCGCCTGAATTCACCATTTAATACTACTGTATTCACGACATATATTACCACATATATTTAATGTATCCCTCCATGAGACAGTTTTATACATTGTGCAAGTTTACTGCTTATATAGAGAGTGAATCGGACATCTGCCAAGTTTTCTTCGTGTTGAGTTAGGTCTCCCTGTTACAGCAGCAGGTATTTGTGTTGTTTTACGCGATACTAAAGATTGATTGAATGATTTCTTAATGTCCAGCGATCAATATTTCAGCTGTATTCAGGACAAGGACAAGTTTACAAACAATAAATTTACAACTAACGGGGACACAATTTTGACAGCCATTAGAAAAATTATGAAGGGTTGCGGGACGACTATTTTAACCTTCTGTAGCGGCTGCAAAGGGTTTACTCTTTTCCGAATCTACTTAAAAGGGTCTTTGGCGTGCAGAGGAGCATGACACTCTAAAACCATTTAATCCATTATGTTTCGCGGGCATCCATGATTGTATCCTGACAATTCATCCAACAATATCCGCCGGTGGGGGCGCGCTGGCTAGTTCTGTTGGCCATCAATGGAACCATCTGTGTATGGTCCCAGCGATATAACAGGCAGTCGTCAGCAAAAACAAAAAGTGCATTCCAAGACACCTAATCTAGTTAGTCATCAATGAAGGCTCAAAATAGCAACGGACCCTGTTCCTTGAGAGATGTAATTGTCTACAGTGTATTTCGACCATCATGTTTCATTCAATATAGTAACTGTTTTGCCATATTCAATTATCGTATAATGCCTCCTTGAAATCACACGATTTTATACAACAAGACACTTTTTTGGTTATCCGTCGCCTTGTGACTTGTCCGTCTCCATGTGACTTGTATCCTGTCTCCACGTGACTTGTATCCTGTCTCCATGTCACTTGTGTCCCGTCTCCATGTTACTTGTATCCTGTCTCCATGTGACTTGTGTCCCGTCTCCATGTGACTTGTATCCTCTCTCCATGTGACTTGTATCCTGTCTCCACGTGACTGTGTCTAGTCTCCATGTGACTTGTATCCTTTCTCCATGTGACTTGTGTCCCGTCTCCATGTGACATGTATTCCATCACTACATGACTTGTATCCATCCTCCTGTCAGGTTTTCAGCTATATATTGCTGCAAGCTTTTATACGGATAGGAAGTCATACCTGAAGAAAACCCCAGATTTTGTAGAATATTGGATAATGTATTAATTAAGACTAAGTAATTATGAATTACAGATGAAAAAGAACCATTTCGAATATAAAGCATTAACAATTTTCACCCTAACGGATTTCCGTAGTAGGCCATATATTAACTATCTGCGTCGTGTGGTATGGGTTGTCCATAAAACACTGAACATATAAAATTATACAAATCATAATATAAAATTTAGATCTATTTAAGCACTAATTGTGTTCATTGTTTGTATTAATTAATACTCTATGTTATCTAATAAGTCAGAAAATAAAATATTGTGCACATATAACCCCGCTTTGTCCCTCATTCCCCGTGGAAAAGCTGACGTCAGTGAACACAACTCCTATATTGTTCGCAGTTTGTTTCAAGTAAGTGTACAGTTCAGATGTGTTTTTTATTGTTAATGAAATTTTTTGTTAAATTTAAATTATTTTGATAAGTTTTAGGCATTTTACTAGTAGGGTGTATTCGATTTGTTATTCGCGTTTCGCGTTTTTCTTTTTAAACGTCTTTTTAAGCATTTTGATTGATTAATATGTAAATGGTGTATGTTTGGTGGACCGCCTGTAGACGTTTGGTGGATGTTTGGGGACGTTCGAGACGTTGCTTTACTGGAGAATTTGTTGGTTTAGAGGTGGCAATATGGTGTTGTTAATAAAGTTTCTACGGTAACATTGTGCACGAACTTGGATGACATGGTAACATTAGAACAAGATACATTTGCCCATACGATCAAACACGTACACTGATTAACATCAAAGAATGTGTCAGTATGCCAAAGTGTGTTTCATACCAAAATTAAAAATGACAGAATATTACCCCCACCCCATTTTTATTAAAAATAAACAGAAGTTAATAATGACCAAATTGTTCCATATGGCAGTGTTTGATTAATGTATTTCAGCTTATATGACTGGGTTATTTTTTGTATTTTTTGTTAATATCTAGGCAATGACAACTGTCATCAATATTTAAAGAACTGGAACATCAAAACCAAAGATGTATTCTGAACACAGTTAAAAATATTTGTTGAGTCGTAAATCAGTTATACTAGTCCCAGTACAAAAGAAATTTTTAATAAAAAAAAAACTGTTTTTGATAAAAAAAAAAAACCAACACTTGAATTTGCAAAATTGGTACCTGCATAAAAGAAAAGTAAATCTGTAGTTAACTTGCATGCATATATGTATACTGCCTATATATTGAAAAGGAACCATTATATATTTCAGATTTGCTCACATAACTATAAGGATTGATCACAGAACAATAAAGATGGCACCGTAAGTTTTAACTGACAATTCCCTAGTTGCGGTAAACAAGATTTATCTCCCATTTGCCGAGTTGTGTTCTTTATACGACCTGTAAAGTAGTTTTTTCTGCAATATTTTTTTATATATACAGCAGCAGAGCATCTGCTGAAATTTATTATGATATGCCAACTAAAATATTCTGCAGTTTAATTTAGTTGTACTGGAACAGGCAGTCCTCAGAAATTATGTAGAAAAAATAAAAACGTGATTTTTCCACATCTGTTCAATACCCGATACCTGCCGTTATGAAAGACAACTCTTGAATATGGGAAGTAATTCTGTGTTCCAGAAATTGGGAATATATAATAAAGGTCAACCATTAGTTGCAGTAATTTTAAGGGAGCAGCCTTTAGTATCAAATAATGTTAAGGGAGTAACCATTAGCTGCAGTACTATTAGGGAGAAAACATTAGATGCAAAAATCCTGGAAAAAAAAATGTGGTCCAAAAATTTATTACAAGATCAACAATATTGTAGTGAAGCAACCATTTGTTTACCTATTTAGGATTCTCAAACATTTTTAATTTGTTAAGTTACTCAATCGACTAACAACAAATTTGCATATTTTCCCCAACAATTAAGCTTAAATCCCTGGTCAATAGAAAACTTTGTACATAAATTATAGTAAAGTTTGTTTCCCTTTGAATACCATGTACAGAGATTCTTTCTGTTGTATCATGACAATTAGTTTTATTACCTGAGGCAGTGACAAATCAAGTCAAATAATTTGGGTAGTTAGTTTCAGGGACTCAAAAATTTAAAATAAACATGTGAAATAATACAAGGACTGAAGAGTTTGGCAAGATTCTTCATAACATCTGTTTTCTTTAATTTTGGTAACAAAATTGATTGTACTTCTTGGGGAAAAAAATATCTGAACAATTCAGAGGTGTTTACTATCCCAGAATTTATATGTTTATCTCAAATTTGAGTGGAACAATATCCATGACTGATTCAGTTTGAAATAACACCTTTCTGTTTTTGTTCCAAATATTTATTTTTCTCCAGTTTTTTTGAATGCTTTGCATTATAACATATTGTTTTCAAAAAATGCCATTTTGACTTGGATATGAATTCTAACCCTCCATAGTCCCTACTTTGACGTACTTGTTGAAACATGTTAGGCAGCCGGTTAATTCGTTTTACTGTTAAAAGCTGATTTGAGATACATTTCTGGATATTTCATGTGCAAAATTAAGATTAAAATTTATGTTCAAAATTTAAGGTAACAGTTAAATGGCCCAAATTAGTGACAAAATTCATTAGAAATACTAAAAGTTACTTATCCTGCTTCCATTAGAAAATGTTTGGTATCTAATCTTGTATAAAATAATCCAATGGGTACATATTCATGGTATCAAATCAACTAAACAAGATCTTTACCCCTCATATAAATTGCTGTATATAAGAAGAGCAATACAACTTGAGTTGTTGGGATTTACTTTGACTTGCAATGGGAGATAACTCAATAAACATTCTACCAAACATTCCTTATTTGTCCACAAGAGAAGGTAAAGAAGTCATAATAAAAAATGAATAAAACTGTATGTATAAATAGACACAAAAGTAACTTCAATACAATAATTGACTATGCCTAAGAACAGTGAAGACAAAATCAGTAACTGCTTTATTTAATAATAACAAGAGGTTGACTCGCTGCTGTTAGCAAGTGATAATTATTATAATTAAAATGATTATACATCATTCTTCTCATACATTTTCTGTATTAATTTTTCGACAATAAACATTCCATTTCCACGTTTTTAACCAATTCATCTACAATGTTTAGATATTTGAAATATTCCTTAATAAAGACCTGACATGTTGAAATTGATTTGGAATAATGTCCTGTAAGCACTATTACTTCTTTAGAATATAGAAATGTTTATATCAATATCTTAGACAAGTTAAAAAAATCTTACCAAGTGATATGCCCTATAGAATTGTAAATTTTTTTGAAAATAAAAAAAAAAATTTAATATAGCACTCTTTCACTTACAATTCTGATAAGATTTTTACAAATTTAAATCAAATGTTTGTTAACAGTTTTAATCTAGTATCGTTTTTGTACAAGAGCTATGTCCCTTGAAAATGTAAAGTATTTATTTTCTTCATTCTACATTTTTTAATGAAATTTTGTCAATGATTTATATAAACAATATGGTAGAAATTAGTTAAAAAACCAGAACTACTAGACAGAGCTCCAGATAAGATTTTCTCCATTGGGATTTTCACCCATCTGTTTTGTCGAAAACACCTTAGGAGACCATACTTGTGAGTTCAGTGTCATTGTATGTGTTGCACAATATCTAATTTCCAGCATCAATGTAAAAACATTTTACTTTATATAATCATGTAATTTTATTTGGTTTTGTCTCGCCTGCATTGATAATCTTTTTTGGTGAGACATGTATGGGAATCCAGTGGCTGCATCAAAGCTTGGACATTTTGCTTTATATTGTAAGCTAATCTCTAGGTCCATCAAATTTGTTACAGTGGTAGCTTATGATGAGTACTTGCCAGCCAGTCACCTGTCACCTGACCTTGATCTCAATTTCATGGTCCAGGGGCTACGTTAAAGTTTTTGAATTAAAGGTTCCTCTGTAACCAATCATGTAGAATGACAATATTTGGTGTATAGGTTGCTGATGTATAGTACATGACTGTCGGGTTGGTGTTGCCTGACCTTGGCCTCAATTTCATTGTCCAGCAACTACGTTAAAAATGTTTGCATTAGGCAGTTCCTGTATAGCCATGCATGGTAGGATGTCAATACTTGGTATATAGGTTACCGAGGAATAGAACGTGACTGCCTGGTTGGTGTCATCTGACCTTGACCTCTATTTCACAGTACAGCGACTAAAGTTTTTGGATTAGGGCAGTTCCCCTGAACCATGCATGGTAGGATGTCAATACTTGGTATATAGGCTACTGAGGAATAGAACATGACTGCTTGGTGGGTGTCATCTGACCTTGACCTCGATTTCATGGTTCAGTCAGTTACAATCAATATATATTATAAATGATAACAATTTATTGCTATTAATGCTTATGACATAATTTTTTTAATTACTGATGCAGAATGTAGGCGAGACATTTTTCTGTGTCTACACTTGTTTTTATGTTTTAGAACCTTTCAAATTAAAAAAAGCAACTTCATTTACATATTTTGCTTTTTTACATATAGTTATTAATAAGATTATAAACTGTATGGATCCCCTTTAATTTACTCCTCATGTGTTGCTCATTCAAATAATTTTTTACCCTGGTTGTGGTCTTGAAACATTTAAAGCATGTCGTATTGTAATAATAATACTTGCACATAATGTAAGTCAATGTATACAAATGTCTCTAAGCGTCCAAAAACGAAGATAATTTCATCACAAAAAGCAAATAAAATTATTCAGTGGAAGTTGCATGAAAAAAATTATAAGCAATGAGATAAGTTGTCATAGAGTGTCTTAATTTTTTTAAATTATTTATCTAGCTTCTGCACGATAGAACTTATCAAGAACACAAAACATAAATGACCCATTTGTCTTCCACAAAAAGGTTAATTACAGTTTCCTGACCAACCTACACTTAGCCTTATCCCTAAATTGTATGTTTTTTTAAACATTTTAAAAAACTGTTAAGTGTGCTTTAAAAAAAAATGTGTTTGTTTGGATGAAAGATGTAAGCAACAATCGATATACTTTTTATTCATGGACTCGTGTGTTCCATGACTTAATTTTTTGGCCACACAATACTTACAGAAAATTGTACTCATATGAATTGAATTATATTTTTACAGAAACAGAGAACGTATCTACATCGACAATGCGACGAACCGACGATTAGGACGTGTGGGAAAGCCTTATGGGTATGTGGCCCCCAGACCTGCCCCCGAGCGTTTTTCCAGACGCCTCCGCAGTATGGAGCCAGAAGACATTGTACCACCAGTAGTTCAGGTAGGAGTGGAGGCCCCAGAGGTAGTAAGAGGTGTTCAGGAGGTTGTGTTGGATGAGGAGGTTGTGTTGGACGAGGAGGTTGTGTTGGACATGTCTGTTGTTGATGAGGAGGTGGTAATAGGTGTTCAGGAGGTTGTGTTGGATGAGGAGGTTGTGTTGGACGAGGAGGTTGTTTTGGACATGTCGTTTGTTGATGAGGAGGTTGTGTCGGCTACAGATGAGACAGTATTGATTGATATTGGTGGTGAATTGGAGGAGGTTGTGGATGTGTCTTTTTCGGACGACACCATTTTAGTTGTTGCGGGTGAGGAATTGGACACTACTGTTTTCATCGAGGATGGGGTCTCGGTGGAAACAGTATGTTCAGTTATGGATGAGACGGTGTTGTATGCAGGTGAGTATGTCCACATGGATGAATCTCCTCCCGATTCTCCATGGGTGGTTGTTGGAGGTGATCAGGTAGTTCCAGACGGTTGGGAGGTGGTTACCCCACCAACAGTAGAGAGGGTTCCCCCTTCCCCTGCGGGTATCTTTAGGATTTTTCGGGGAGTTTGGGGGGTATTGAGGTTTTTGGAATAGTTTTTTTCTTTTTTTTTTGTTTTATTTTATATATTTATATTTATTTTTTCCCCCTTTTTTTTCTTTTTCTTTTCATTTTTTGTTTTTTGCTTTCTCAAAAAAATGAATGATATAATTTTGTATTTGAAGTAATCACAAAATTTTTTATATAATTTCATCATGTTGCCTGTTTTTGATTCATTTTTTTTCCATTTAAAGGACATCTTGGCTAAATACATTGTTGTTTTGAAATTTGGCTTTGCCCTTTAATCTTCAACAAAATTGTACTATAAAAATCCATCCCTGATCTGACATGTCTCAAAATATTTACTAGAAACTATATTTAAAACCTTTTTTATGAGTGCATGGTTAATTAAAAATTATATTTTGGTTGGTTGTTCAACATTTTGTCATTACAAAATTCATCTTTATGGGTTAAATCTGATCATTTTTCATAATTTTTAATAAAATTAAAAACTAAAAACACATGCTAAAATCTGGAAAATTATGCAATTGAGAATATCTATACATTTTTGGTCCATTTTTTTACAAAATTTCACAAACACTGTTCATGTAACAATACTAATTCATACTAATGAATAACAAATTCTACTAATACATAATAACAAATTAACAAACTTTACTAATAAGTAGAAAAGTATTTGTGGAAGATGTGCTATTTCTATTTGGTCATGTAAATTTATTGATTGACTTAGTGATTAATGGTCAGATTTAGGTTTGGGAGAAATGTGGGAAATTTTATTTTTACTGATGCTTGCAGACAGGGACATTTATTTTTGGTTTATTTCCTGAATTTTTCCAAACTCAAGTAATTGAAAAAAATAATTTCTTTGTTTATTGCTACATCATGTATTATCATTGCAGATCCATTGGGAAATCTTATTCAGAATAAAAATTTACTTAAAATTATTGTTTAATTAAAAGTATAAGTAACTGCTTTAAATCATAAAGATGTCCTTAAACTTTTTCTTGGAACTGAAATTTTTTTTTTAAAGCCTTTTGTATTGATTTATGTTTAGTATAACTTTTGTTAAGCAAACAAGTTTTTAGACAGCATCTTCATAAAAATCAAAAGTTGCAAAATTAAAAAAAAATTAATTGCATGATATCAATTCAGTCAATCTTTTTCTTTACAAAATTTCTTCAAAAACCAAATACTGCCTTGGGGATTAAATTTTTCAACAAAATATTCCTGTAGATGTTTTTGGATTTCTGCTTTCAAGTTTCAATTTTATGGCAAATTGCCATCTTAAACAGATATACTTTCAATTTCATTTTGGTAGTGTAATATTTATTTCTGAAGTGAAAAATAGTTAAAATATTCTCCATCATAACCAAAATCTCTCTGAAATTTTCCCACCCAATTATTTTGTTAAATAGTTTTTTTTTAAAATAAAACCTGATGCATTTAGACATTATATTGTGTTCCTCTCTACTGTTGCATGACCTCAGTGTTTGTTTTAGTGGTGTTTTAGGCAATGTCCAGTTCTTGTGGTAGTGCCCAGTGACCCTGGTTAGGAGTTGTCCTTGGTGCTTGTTTATGTTTTAGGCATTGTCCAGTTCTTTGTGTTAGTGCCCTGTGACCATTATTAGGAGTTGTCCCCAGAGTTTGTTTCGATTATGTTAATGGTGTTTTAGGCAGTGTCCAGTTCTTTGTGGTAGTGACCAGTGCCCTTTGTTAGTTGTCCCCAGAGTTTGTTTTGGTTGTGTGAGTGGTGTTTTAGGCAATGTCCAGTTCTTGTGGTAGTGCCCTGTGACCCTTGTTAGGAGTTGTCCCCAGAGTTTGTTTCGGTTGTGTGAGTGGTGTTTTAGGCAATGTCCAGTTCTTGTGGTAGTGCCCTGTGACCCTGGTTAGGAGTTGTCCCCAGAGTTTGTTTCAGTTGTGTGAGTGGTGTTTTAGGCAATGTTCAGTTCTTGTGGTAGTGCCCTGTGACCCTTGTTAGGAGTTGTCCCCAGAGTTTGTTTCGGTTGTGTGAGTGGTGTTTTGGGCAATGTCCAGTTCTTGTGGTAGCACCCTGAGTGACCCTTGTTAGGAGTTGTCCCCAGAGTTTGTTTCAGTTGTGTGAGTGGTGTTTTTGGCAATGTCCAGTTCTTGTGGTAGTGCCCCCTTACCCTTGTTAGGAGTTGTCCCCAGAGTTTGTTTCAGTTGTGTGAGTGGTGTTTTAGGCAATATCCAGTTCTTGTGGTAGCGCCCTGTGACCCTTGTTAGGAGTTGTCCCCAGAGTTTGTTTCGGTTGTTTGAGTGGTGTTTTAGGCAATGTCCAGTTCTTGTGGTAGTGCCCCCTCGCCCTTGTTAGGAGTTGTCCCCAGAGTTTGTTTCAGTTGTGTGAGTGGTGTTTTAGGCAATGTTCAGTTCTTGTGGTAGTGCCCTGTGACCCTTGTTAGGAGTTGTCCCCAGAGTTTGTTTCAGTTGTGTGAGTGGTGTTTTAGGCAATGTCCAGTTCTTGTGGTAGTGCCCCCTTGCGCTTGTTAGGAGTTGTCCCCAGAGTTTGGTTTGGTTGTTTGAGTGGTGTTTTAGGCAATGTCCAGTTCTTGTGGTAGTGCCCCTTGCCCTTGTTAGGAGTTGTCTTCTGTGTTCCATGCATATTTTAGTATTTCAGTATCACATACATGTCTATGCTGTGTGATTCTGTTGCATTGTTGTATACATCAGCAAAATATTATAGCCCATGGTTTGTACAGATACATTTTTTTGTAAATAATTTTGAAAAAAATTTCAAGTCAAAATGTCAAAATAAAAATTCTAGAGAAAGCAATAACGTATTACAAAGTGTTTTTGTTAAATCTGAAATTCTGGTTTAATTGTATCCATCACATCAGATAAACAATATTTGTTAACCTTATCCTTTTTAATATTTCTTTATTTGGAATCATCATACATGACATCTTTTCTGTAATTTATTTTTGGAATTTTTATTCATCGTGTTCATATACATATAACAGTATCAGTTTCTGTGTTATTTTTTTTAATAGTTTTATATAATTTATATTTAGTCCTATGTATATATGTATAGCATATATTTTTGGCAAGAAGGAAGATTGGATTGTCTATATTCCAAAAGACCTAAATACTACTTGTCAATAGCATAATATATAGGTTTGAGAATGTTGGATTATCCAATTTGTTTCTTCATGCCTCAAAATATAGATTTTCTCATCAAGAATTGTTTTTGGCAGTCTTTAAAACTGCCAAAAAACAGAAAAACACTCTTTAAAATTCAATATTTGACAATATTTTTATAGCAAAATTACTTTTTATTGTTATTTCAGTTAGACTTGCATTAAAAATTTCAAAATACAACTGATTGATTGATTAATGTTTTACTCCAGCAAAAATATTTCAGCTATGTATATTAAATTATTAGTGAAAATACAAAATACTTTTGTAAAAGTAGGCTCTAAAATGTTTTAAACTGAATAAATTTTATCTTCATATGCTATTTTTGGTGAGAAATTGGTCTTTAATATTGGGTTGATGTATACAATAATGTTTTTATAAAAAAAAAAAAAAAAAAAAAAAAAAAAAAAAAAAAAAATTACAAAAAAAAGCTTTGTGTCATGTATACTAATGTTTATCCTTTGGTTTCAGATGGTCATTGTTAAAGTAGCCTAACGATAGATGAATGGTTTTTTATCACTTGTTGTTAAAATGTGTGCAAAATATTTGAGAAAATTACTGTCCCTGGACAAGTTAGTTACTGAGACGAGAGTCACATATTAAACTCTTTAAAATTCAATTTTTGGGATAACAACTAAATTCTAAATTTGGCATATCTCATATGCCAGTCCGGTGCACACATTTAGTGATCACTTTCGGAGTGAAAACTGAAGTAAATTCTAAATTTGGAATATTGTATGCTGATCTTCTGCACTCAATGTAATTATTTTTGGGATGAGAATTTAATTCTAGATTTGGCATATCCAATGTCGAGTGCACTCATTTTGTAGTGATTTTTGGTGTGAAAACTGAAGTAAATTCTAAATTTGGCATATTGGATGCCAGTGCATGGCACTCTTTTGTAATCATTTCTTGGAGGAAAACAACTAATAAATATGGCATATCATAATGCCAGTCCGGTGCACACCTTTGTAATCTTTTCTGCTTTGACAACTGAAGTAAATTCTAAATTTGGCATAATGGATGCCAGTACAGTGCACTCTTTTGTAATCATTTTTGGTATGAGAACTGAATTCTTAATTTGGTGTATCAGATGCACATATTTTGTAATCAATTTTTGGGATGAGAACAGAATTCTAAATTTGGCATATCAAATGCCAGTCTGGTGCACATATTTTGTAATCATTTTTGGAATGAGAACTAAAGTCTAAATTTGGCATATCAGATGCCAGTCTGGTGCACATTTTTGAAATCATTTTTGGTATGAGAACTGAATTCTAAATTTGGCATATCAGATGCCAGTCTGGTGCACATATTTGAAATCATTTTTGGTATGAGAAATGAATTCTAAATTTGGCATATCAGATGCCAGTCTGGTGGAAACATTTTGTAATCATTTTTGGGATGAGAACTAAATTTTAAATTCGGCATATCAGATGCCAGTCTGGGCACATATTTTGTTATAATTTTTTGGGATGAGAACTGAATTTTAGAATTTTAAATTTGGCATATCAGATGTCAGTCTGGTGCACATATTTGAAATCATTTTTGGTATGAGAACTGAATTCTAAATTTGGCACATCAAATGCCAGTCTGGTGCACATATTTTGTAATAATTTTTGGTATGAGAACTGAATTCTAAATTTTGCATATCAGATGCCAGTCTGTCTGGTGCACATATTTTGTAATAATTTTGGGTATGAGAACTAAATTCTAAATTTGGCATATCAGATGCCAGTCTGGTGCACATATTTGAAATCATTTTTTGGAATGAGAACTGAATTCTAAATTTGGCATATCAGATGCTAGTCTATTGCACATTTTTGAAATCATTTTTGGTAGGAGAACTAAATTCTAAATTTGGCACATCAAATGCCAGTCTGGTGCACATATTTTGCAATCATATTTGGGATGAGAACTGAATTCTAAATTTGGCATATCAAATGCCAGTCTGGGCACATATTTTGTAATCATTTTTTGGAATGAGAACTAAATTCTAAATTTGGCATATATCAGATGCCAGTCTGTTGCACATACTTGATAATCATTTTTGGTACGAGAACTTAATTCTAAATTTGGCACATCAAATGCCAGTCTGGTGCACATATTTTGTCCAGGCAGAGCCCAAAGATGATGATTTGGGAAATTCAGAACAACAAAAGTAAAGAACAAATAGAGGTAAATATATTTTTTATTTATATTTTAACACATAGCACAATATATATTATTGGTAACTTCGTAGGGAGACATATTGTTTTTGTCTTGTCCCTCCTTCTATTAGTCACAAAGTTATTCAGTGCAACTCTTCTGAAAATAACGAACCAAATTTTATGAAAATTGGTATGTAGCAAGTACACCATATTTAGTTGTGCATATTACTTAGAATTTATCCTCAAATTTTTCTTGGAGTTCGACTTTGATTTTTGCTGAAATTCCACATGTGGAATTGGGGGAGACATCGTTTTTCTATGCAAATTTTTATTATTTATTTGATACACAGCAAAATTTGGAAATAATTTTTTTTCTGTGCCATAATCATGAAATCAAACAATTATTGTCCTTGAACTTGGTTTCTATCCAATTATCATCCTCAGAATGAATATCCACCTTGGCCAGCAGCTCGTGGAATATCACCATTGTTTCATGCTAATAAATAGTGGTAGACTACTTTAAAATAAGATGTATATTATTCAACACAAACAATAAGGATAGAGCTGATAATACAGATGAACATTAACTTACAATGATTTTAGGGTGTTCAAATAAAGATGATATGGAAATGAAGAAAATTCATTTAAAAAGGATAAACAATCGAGGTACATTGTATATATTATTTCATGTGTTTGCATTATGTAATTGGTCTTCTGACAATGGGAAACAATAGTGAATTATCTCTTCCTGAAAATTACCAGATGGCACCGCTGTTCCCGGTCCAGCGACTTTATGTTTACACACTGATCGTAACGTTATTGACAATTGAATCATACCGTGATAAATACGCGAATTTAACAATTTCTGATTTGAAAGAAGAATAATCAAGAATTAAAAAATAGAAATGCAAAACGTTCTGGAATAAAAATTAGTTAATTGAAAAGTTTGTAATCTATTAATCTTCTTTCGTAATATTACTAAAATATGCATTCTATGTTTCGAACATCGCCGTTTCACCATGTTCCCTAAGAAAACAAAAACGATTATTTATAATAAACTAGCAATATTTCCATACAAAAAATATTTTCTCTTTCAATTAATTTATTTATAAGAAAGCATTTTTTTTTTAAATTTTGTTACAATACCTAAGTTACTCCACAGCTGCTGTAGGTGTCGTCCATTTCGATGTTAGAAATGGACGAAGCAAAATATTTCAATGCTGAGAAAAAAGACAAAAATGTATTTCAGTGTTGATGAAACATCAATTGCTCGAAAATAATGGTAAAGAATTAATTTCCTACAGTATTAACATGTATGCTTTCGTATAAATAAGAAAAGGGGGGAGGGGAAACTGGGTGGACATGTTTGCCCGAACTGTATGTCAAATCTGTTGTAAAACGATAATAAATGATTTTTTTATGGCCGAAAGAAAGATATTTAATGTTTGTTTTGAAGAATTAATATCGATTTTTCTTCTTTGTGAGTTTACAAACGCTGATATTACATTATAACCGCAAATTAACATGGACCGGCTACCACGGCGCCACCTGCAAACGAGCGATAACTCACTACTTTTCCTAATTGGAGACTAACAAACAAAACTCCAAAAAGGTGATGTTTTATTTTTTATATTTCTTTTTTTTTTGCAGACAACACCAACAGAATGTGTTACCATATGATGATGTGGATTTGACAAACGGGTAATGATTGAAGTTTTTTCAGTATGTAAATTGAACTGTATCTCATTCAGATTGAACATGCTGATATATTTCAGTGACCTTTGAAAACAATTTTAAACAAAAATTAAGTAATTGCAAACAAGCCTTTTATCTTTCAATAATAATGTTTATAAATAATTATCAGTATGATCCAAAGTATAAAAACAATTTTGTGGTGAATTCAAAATATATTTTATATTTACAAAATCTTGCCCCTGAATTGTAAAATGTTTTCATATGAACGAAAGACGAACAGACTAAACATGATTTATGAACAGATGTAAAACAAACAAGGACGACAGACAATAGTATCTTTACAAACTGTCTGCCCGGCTGAACTAGAGATTTATTGGCCAATCAACTTCTATTGCGCATGCGGACTAAATAGACAAACCTATTGGGTATGACAATTTAACAATTCACAGACGAACGGAACAAACAACGAACGCCAGTATGGGTACATTTTACATTTTAAGGTGCATAGTACTGTAAATTGAAATAGCAAAACAATATCTTTATTGTCTCCTTTTTTGTATATATGTAATTCACTTTCTAGTGAATAAAAATATTTAGTGAACAAATTTTAATGAAATTAACACACAAAAAAATTTGGTTTCAAAATACAGACAGGTTAAAATTGAAAAATATCCTTTTTCTCAATTAGTATATAGTTAAATGTGAACAATTTTGGACAATTTAAGGTACATAGATACGAAAGTATTTTAATGAATACAAATTTTTTGAACAACTTGTGATTTATAGGTCAGAATTGTCCGATACCCATTAATTAATATTTTGTTTTATTTTGTGCTTGAAATGGAACCAACCATACTGTCCATGAAGATGAGATCAACATTAGATGTCCTTCCAGATACACCTGGAGATGCCATACACTGGTAAATTTTCTTTAGCAGTTTGTATGAACTTAAATTAGTTTGTCTAAACAATCTCTTACTGTGAAGTAAAGGGTTTATTCCCTGAACGCCTACTGGATTAAAAAAACATTTAATTAATGTATGGGATTAAGGGGCCTTCTAAGGGGTGTTTAAATTAATGTCACCTGTTTTTAGCATAGGTAAAATATCAAATAAGAAAAGTATAAGGAATTTCATAATATAATATAGGCATTTACATATTTGAATAATTTTGAATTGTTCACTTGTGAAATATATATACGTTTTTGTGTTTTTATGTTTTATTTATAGTTGGAATATTGTAGCAGACAAATGTAAGGTTGAAAACAAATTCAAAGTAAAAAAGAAAATACTTTAATCATACATTTTATTAAATTAAATTTAATTCATTACATCTATTTCATGATATAGCACTATACATCTAATAATGTAATAATAATAATTAAGTAACCAAAAAAAACCCAGAGCACTAAACTAAACACAGAGTCATTTAGTCACTTATTCGAGATGGAGGAGCTTTGATGCTGAGTCGGTGCAAGTCAATAAGTCCATGATGCCTGTCTGGTAATGTTCCTTTAACTCTATTTGACAAGTGCTTGAACATATGATAACATAGTTTATCCTTAAAAGTAGAACTGTTGTTAGTATCAGATATGGTTTTTCTATAGGGGTTTCTAAATGTATACCATTTGCAATTAAATCGGGTATTTCTTTTTTTCCCAGAGATTTACCCAACATCTTATTTACACAGAAACATACTTCATTTACTTTGGTATTGCTATTTAAGCTATTGCAATATGATTCCCAGTGCTGCATATTTCGTAGGAACTTTCTACAGTTTTTTTCTTTGTCTTTATAGTCAATAAATCATCCCCTTTACCAGTGTGCTGGGCTCTATTTCTGGCCTTGTTTGGGGGTTTTGACTTTTCACCCATTTTTATACTATTTATGTTTGCAATGTTCAAAGGGTTGACATGTGAACACTATTAATTGGTAATGGTACAAGTTACATCTTAATCTCTTTTAAAGCTCCTTTGAAACTTAATAAATTGGCTTTGGACATTATGAAGACAAGTTTATTTTATTGACAAATAATGTATATTTTGTAACATTTTAGTAACTTTTTAAAATTTATTTTAATTAATTTAAAACCATCCATTCTTTTTTATATTTTACTTTGATATTTTTCTATTCAATTCAGTTTCTCAATGTTTACTATACATTATTATAATTTTCAAGGTAAATACAGGTAAACTAATTATGGCATTCCCCTTGATAGACCCCTTAATCCCCCTACCTAATGAGGTCTTGTTTTTATCCAGTAGGCATTCGGGGAACACACCAAGTAAAGGTCTGCCACAGATTGTGGTTTGTTAGTATGAAAGAGATCAGATGTTAAATAAGTTTTTGGTTTTTATCAGACTGAATGCTAATCTTTTTATCTTTTCAGCAACTTTTCTGTTATGATAGCTTTTTTTCATGACAGTAAAATAACTCTTCAATTTGTGACAGACAAATCAAAGAATCCAACTAATGGTCTCATTTTCTGAAAAATAAAACTTTTTTAAATTTATCCAAATTGCCTTGAATTATCTCCCCTTATAACACACATAGGTCTTGGTAACAATATTGAGAAATAAATAGTTTAATCTTATTTGTGTACAATTTAATTTTAAGGAAGGAGAAGAGGATAAAAATGACAGAAGAGGAGGACAACCACAGAAAATACTAATTTTGATGACTTTTTGATAAAAGGTATTTAAACCTAAAACATCACTAGCTTTTACTTTGAAAACTAAGATTGTTTTGATGTAAAGTCCAGATCTAGTCAGGAAAAGATTGGACTGATCAGGCATACCTTACTTCTGGATATATAAGCTTCCAATTTACTTCCAATTTAAATTTCCAATTTAGTTTTTTTGTTACTTATAAAATGGTGTTGCTTTATACTCATGCAACTGCTGCTTTTTCTTGTGATTTTACTCCAAAAAGAGGCTGGCTTCTGGGGAGCTTATATTTAATAATTAGGAACATCATGGTACAAAAATTTACCATAAGAAAGGTCATGCATTCTTTCTGCATTGCAATAATAAATAAACAAGTAATTCAATTATCTCCCTTATCATTATTGATAAAGAGTTGTCTTTCTTTGGCTGTTTATTGTAATCGGACAGAATACTGTCAGCAACTTTTTCTGTTATGCTAGCTTTTATTTGGTGACAGTAAAGTAACTCACTGATTTGTGATGGACAAGTCAACAAATCCAACTAATGGTCTAATGTTCTGAAAATTAAAACAAATTTATTTAAAATGTATCCAAATAGAATTGAATTTTCTTCCAATATAACTGGTCTTTTTAACAACATTGAGAAATAAGTAGTAATATTATTAGTTTTATTATCTTATTTGTATACAATTTAACTTTTAAGGGAGGAGAAGAGGATGAGGCTGACAGATGAAGAGGACAACCACAGAAGAAGATACTTATTCTGATCCCTTTTTTAAAAGGTATTTAAACCTTTAGTATTTAAACAAAAAGGTTCTATGCATTTTTCTGCATTGCAAAAATAAATAACAATTAACACAATTATCTCCCTTATTATAATTTATAAAGAGTTGTCTTTCTTTTAAAATGTGATTGTGCAGCCAACAAAAGATTTTCAGCTTGTTTGTTTGTCTGTTTGTTTATTCATTTGTCCCTCCCACCTCAGGTTAACCTTTGCATTGAAGCTTATTTTATGAATTTACATCTTCATGAAACTTGGTACACAGTTACAACATGATGACATCTCTATACTAGCAAAATTCTGTAGGGCTGTGTCAAATACACTAGAGTGAACTGGGAAAAAGAATGGTATTTCTCACTAATGAGACAGTGAGGTACCTATTTTTAGCTGGTTGAGATATCCTTATCTCAACCCGTGGGTGAGATAAGAATTGCACGCTCCTTTTCCCGTAAAAATGTATTGTGACGTCAACTGTCGGTTCACCGAAAAAAATCGTAAATATATGCTTTAGTTGTGTTGGTTTACTAGGCCTCTTTAAATATCAACATATATCAACATAAAAACAACATATCGGAGCTTAATTCCATGAACCAATTTATGCTGCAATCTGATAGTGGTACACATCAAAACAAACACGTTGATGCACCAACTTATACTCTGAAGATTACTTTCAGGGTAGATAACTCTATTTGTTGACAACTTTGAACATGACAGCACCTGACTTTTTTTTTAACGAATTAGTGAGAAATAGAATCAAACACAGGTGGTAAGGCAAGACGGAAAATCTCATACACCTGCGTGAAAGATTTCTTTTGGTCTCCAACTCGGCAGAGCCTCGTTGAAGACCAGAAATCTTTTCACTTGTGTGTCTGAGATTTTCCCATCTTGCCCTCCCACTGGTGTTAAATCCTTTAACACTATCAGGATATCAGTTTGACCATGACACATTTTCTTGTTTAGTATCACATAAGAACACAAAAATTATTAAACATGAAATTGTCATAGAAAAGGTCTTGTATTTATATTGTTTGAGACTGAAGAAATTTCTTACAAAATTGATCTTTTCAAGGCTGAGAAATGGACAAGACAGACAGATGAAGAGTACACCTACAGAAGAAGACACACATTTTGGAGCATGTTTCATAACAGGTACTTAAAATTACATGTACAATTATAATTCATTCTCATCCTTTATTTTCCAATACTTGCGGTGTGTTGTATCATCATTCTGATTTACAGAATATTAAGGGGCCTCAGTGGCTGATTGGTTAAGGTAATGTCGAATATTGATCACATGGTCAGTCAACACTGAGGTTGCAGGTTTGAGTCTCACTGTGGGCAGAGTTCAGGTGACTCCAATCTTAATTGACAACTATTGCCAGTTTTTCTACCAAAAAATTGGGGGTTTTCTCCATTTACTCTGACTTCCTTCCCCAATAAAACTGGATGCTATGATATAGGTGAAAAATTGCTGAAACTCGCTTTAACACTATTCAAACAAACAGAATATTCTGTGTATTTTTACAACCAATTTAAAAAATATATGAATCCATGTTTCTATATTTACATTTATTCAAACTACTTTGCTAAAAATAAACCCAGGTATATGACACATGTTACTAAATATAGATCCAGATCTTTGTGCTGGTTTGATTTCATTATACAGTCGATATAAACAATATGGCAGGTGTAAAGACAAACAAAAAGTGCCATTACAGATGTAGTTTTAAGGACTTTAGATGGTAAATGTGTTTTATATGGACCTTATAGAAAGTTGTTGACCTTGAAACTAATTAAGTAGTTGTTGGAAAAACAAATGAAAGTTTTATTTCACAGGTATGATATTATGACTTTGGCAGACTATATTCTGTTCTAAATCATTACCTATTGTTTATTACAGCTGTCTTATGAACATCTGCCAAATGAACATTCAAACCAGAAGATGTGTTATCTTTGTCAAAAGGAAATAGACAGGTGATATGAGACAACAAAAAGCAGAAATTAACAACTGTGTTGAGAAAGGGACAAGATGTAGACATGCAAGCAATGGAAGTTAAGATTCTGTGTAGTTGATTGTGTTCATGTTTATACATGTAATTGAATGTTTGAAGTTTTGTAGTGGTTGACAGAAAATGAAAGCTCTGCTTTTTTTTAAATTATAATTTTTTAACAAGGTCTTTAAGTATTTCAATTTTTTTTTAAAGAAGTCTTTTAAAACACATTTCTAATAGTATTCAAATTCAAATAGAAAAAAAATTGGTCCATTTTTTGGCTTTTTATTGAATAATGCAAAATTGAAATTTCCATTTAATTTTTTTTGTTTTTTGTTGATCAATAATATTTAAAATTCAGAATTTGTTTAAATTGTCCCCCATCATGCTTTCTGCGCTGTAACCTAACAACACTGCATTGATGAGACATCAATCATCTGCCACCCAGGGAACAGTATCCATTCTAATTTGTTTTTCAAATGAAAGAATAAATTTGTCCTATCTTTGTGACTTAAAAAAACATTTTTTTTTATTGCATACATTTGAATTCTTTATTTTTCAACATACAAAATATTTTTGGATTAAATTTTTTAATGTACATTTATTTTTGAACTTGATAAATTTTGATTGAATAGACATATAAATTAAATAAGTTAAATTTCAAAGAACATTTTTTTTAATAACATTTAATTATGAATTGTTTTCATTTGGTAATTTTATTGAAAATCCTTTTAAAATTGAACTATTTTTCAAAATTGGTATTGTGGAAGCAACTGAACCCTCCCTTTGTGCACATTAACACTGCAGTAACAATACTAACAATAATAGCACAATAACATTCTTTTAAACTAATGGGTTAGTTCAACCCTCCCTTTCTGCACATTAACACTGCTATAACAATACCAACAATAACAGCACAATAACATTCTTTGTAACTCATATGTTACCTCTGACCCCCTTTGTGCACATTAACACTGCAATAACAGTACTAACAATAACAGCACAATAACAGTCTTCTCTACTAATGGGTTGCTTCCTGTTCTTTTGTAGATCAGATTTGTTTCTTTTTGCACTTAAGCTTTGGGATATTAATTTTCCATCAAAATGTTCTAACCATTTTTGAATGTATTTGACATCAGGAATATTATTTTCAAATTTTCTATAAAATGATCAATTTTACACTTATTTGTCATTTTTTTATTTTGCAAATTTTTTAAATTTTTAGTCTTTAAATTTTTAAATGTTCATTTTTGTCTATGGGTACTAGGACAAGTCCTGCGTGTCACTAGGTGTCAGTTATTGGATGCCCTCTCAATAGGTGTTTGTCAGATGAAGGTGCAAAAAGCCTGGGTGCAGACAGTACACCCTTCTTTATTTATTAGGATACCTATAGCAATTTTTGTTCTATATTATGGCATCCATTTTATTTAAGCCACGCCACATAAATCTTTTTTATCTTTTGAGGTAAGCTTTTGATATTTGGTATGTGGGTAGATTATGGTTGGTGACCTTTGACCTTGAATTTTGATCTCAAGGTCAACATGGCCCATAGAGACCGATACCATCTCACTGGTATCTAGTACTGGGGGAGGGGGCAGTCCTTGTCAGATCAGAGTTTTTATAGATTCAGACATTTAGAATGGTTACATTTTTGTAAAATGTTTTACAATTACTCTTCTTTATTTGATATTTACCATTTATGTTCTTCTATTAAATTATTTAAACCCATTTTGCATACTGAAGCTTAATTTTTGTCATTTTCGTTTTTTTATCACAGAGCTGACATTATCACTTGTAAAACTTGTTAACTTGTAATTTAGTATTAAAGAAAAATAATCAGTGATTTTTGGTTTTGGTGATTTTTGCCAGATTGTGAGCATCTAGGACTTTAAAATTTGGGTTGTGAAAAAATTTCTGGATATTAAACAAACCTAAATGCATTAATCACTTGTAAACATTTTGGTTTTTCATTAAGTTGTGCTTTTTCGTAAACATTTTTTTTTTGCATTCCAAGTTGAGCTTTTTTGTAAACATCTTGTTTTTGCATTCCAAGTTGAGCTTTTTTGTAAACATACTGTTTTTTGCATTCCAAGTTGAGATTTTTTGTAAACATTGTTTTTTGCATTCCAAGTTTAGCTTTTTTATAAACATTTTGTTTTTTTTTGCATTCCAAGTTGAGCATTTTGTAAACATGATTTTTGCATTCCAAGTTGAGCTTTTTTATAAACATTTTGTTTTTTGCATTCCAAGTTGAGATTTTTTGTAAACATTTGTTTTTTGCATTCCAAGTTGAGCATTTCATAAACATGTTTTTTGCATTCCAAGTTGAGCTTTTTTATAAACATTTTGTTTTTTTGCATTCCAAGTTGAGATTTTTTTGTAAAAATTTTGTTTTTTGCATTCCATGTTGAGCATTTTGTAAACATGATTTTTGCATTCCAATTCCAGCTTTTTTATAAACATTTTGTTTTTTGCATTCTAAGTTGAGATTTTTTGTAAACATTTGTTTTTTGCATTTCAAGTTGAGCATTTCGTAAACATGTTTTTTTGCATTCCAAGTTGAGATTTTTTTGTAAAAATTTTGTTTTTTGCATTCCATGTTGAGCATTTTGTAAACATGATTTTTGCATTCCAATTCGAGCTTTTTTGTAAACATTTTGTTTTTTGCATGACAAGTTTAGCTTTTTTATAAACATTTTGTTTTTTGCATTCCAAATTGTTTTTTGAATAGATGTTAAGAATAAAAATAAGAACTAATTGAGGACTATTTACATCATTTGTTTCAATTATATGTTCAGCAATTGTTTTCTTACAGTAATAAGGAATAAAAGAGGACTAGTTTAAAGATATTTTGTCATTACAATGCATTTTTTCAAATTAAGAATAAAGGAAAGAACTCCTTGAAAATTTTTTTCACATACAATTAGTTTTCATAGCAATGTATTTTAATAATTTCCGCATCACGTAGTGTAGCTTGAATTAATTGTTTTCTCTGCTATGTCCATAAGTTATGCAAGTTTGTTTGAGTGTTTATTTCTGATTTGGAGGTTTTCTGCTGGAATAATAAGGTTGAAAATAGGGTAAGAGTTTTTATCAGTTCTTGCTGGATTATTGCTGCGGACACATATAATTTTCATTTAGAAGTGAGGTCCAACACTTAATTGGTTCTGCATGGCACTGGCAAACGGACACAGGTTTCCTGACCGGCCACAGAACATTTTGTATTAGTATAAACTTTGTAATTCTGTTGGCACTGGATCTGTTTAAAAATATGTAGTTTTAATGTAATACTGTAATAAAATATTTACATCGACTGCTCACAGTATACACACAGCAGCTACAAGCTAGTTGCCAAACTTAAGTTTGTGTTATGTTGTAAATTTTGTATATGGAAATAGGAATATCGATTACGGTGGGTTGTAAATAAAAAGGAATGTTTCTCAAGACAACTTGTGTAGTGAAGACCATTACTTAAAAGCAAAGAATAGGATTCATTGAAGATTTTTTTAACATTTTTTTCATTAGCAATGTTTGTTAAAAAAATGTGCTTGCTTTTTGTGGGATGAGATGTATTTTATTATAATCAAAAGTAAGGGTGGGTAGTCTGTTGGAAAGGTAACCAGTACAGACTATAATGGTAACCAGTACAGACTATAATATTATTTGGTCCAGTGTGTTTTAAGGGTTTTCCTTATTTGAGTGATGTTTTTTGTATAGCTCTTAAGAATATAGGAAAGAACAAATTAAAATTATTTACAATGTTTTCCATTATTTGTTCAATGATTGTTTTCTGATTGTAATAAGGAATTCAAGAGAACTTAATTTAAAGATATTTCTTCCATTACAATGCATTTTTTTTCTACTTATGTATAAAGGAAAGAAGTTATTAAGATTTTTTTCACGTGCAATTTGTTTCCATGGCAATGGTTTTTAACATTACATACAAGCAAAGAATAGGATTGATTGAATATTTTTTTACATTTTTTCTATTAGCATTGATATTGTATATGTTTAAAAATGTATATAATGCTTTGTTTGTCATTATTAACATGTTAAATTAATAAATTATTGCTGCCTGTAAAAAATATGAATCGAGCAAGCAATGAAAATTGAGTTTGTATTATCTCTTTATTACTATTGGTAGATTCTGTATTTGTAATACATGGTAACTTCTTATTGCCATACTGAGAAAAGATTTTAAAGGAATCTGAGTAAAGTTACATTAAGAATTAATTGTGAGTAATTCTAATGAACACCAGGTGGAGCTGTACGGCTGAAATAGTTTAACGACAGAATTGTATGCTGTAGGCTTGTGTACTAAGTAATTCAAGGAATTAATTGAATGATCCAGTTATCATTTGCTGAAAAGTACTGCATGGATTAGGTATTTTGTTGATCAGCACCACTTCTACAAATAATTTTATAATATTTGTGCTGAGCATAAATAAAATTCTTTATATACCAATTGTGTGCACATGAAGGGCCTGAACATGTGGTATGTTACCAAAAAATGAAACCAAGCAAAAAAATTGGAAATGAATTGCATACAGCATTCACAACTTACATTGAAGAAAGAATGATAACTGAAATTGGCAACAACTGAAACAAATAAACATATACAATATTTAATATTTAAATGAATGGTTTGCTGATTAGTAAAATCTAATTTGGAGATTCTTGGGCTCAGGATTTTTTCCATTTACAGTGGACCAATTTTGGAACCGAAAATGATATTTTGGCGACTTGTATGACTAAGTTAAGTCGTTACAGTGTACAGTGCTGTATCGAACTCCGAGTTTAGTGGTTCTCGGATGCATTTGCTTTTTGCAGATGTAACGTCCCCTGTCATACGTACCAAAATGTCTGGTGTACATTTTGGTACGTCGACAGGGATGCGGTGGTCCCTGTCTTGGGAGAAATCCCTGTTCTTCCAAACTGCTAAAGGGGTACGTACGATGATGGCATGGCAGTCTTCATCAATGGAGAACTCCCTGTTCTCCAATATCACTTAGCGTGTAGGAGCTATGTACAATGATGTTGACATGGCAGTCTTCATCAATGGAGAACTCCTTGTTCTACTATGGCACTTTGTGGGAAGAAGCTATCTACGGTGATGTAAAAATAGCAGTCTTCATCAAAGAACTCCACGACCCTATTTCACTTATTACCAAGCTGTTGTTTAGGATGATTGTTATGTAGGATATCTTCATAATAGAAAATCATATGTAACTTATGTCCATTACAATGAATCTTGATGTTCTAGGGGATTTCTTTTTGTCTTGGAGGTGAGGTCATTCTAATTGATGTAGACTGATGGCATTACCCTCCTCCATATTTATCAAGTCATGCAAATAAGACATTGCAGATTTTAGTTTTGGTCTTGCGGATGGTGGGGATGTCAATTTTTGCAGATTTTTTGTTAAGATTTACATGCACACTAAAACATTAACACAATTAACAATATAACCCATCTACTAACAGGTAAATTTGAACAAAATCAGCAAAAATGATTTAAAAAAAAATGAAATTAAATTATTACATGCATGTCTTGCTTGCTTACTCTGATTTAAATAAAGTAAATCTTTGCTTTAGGGTAATAAAATAGGGTTTTTATACTTCAATATATTTATAAAGTATCCATATCTTATAAATTTATCATTAGACTATACCTAAGAATTTCTTTACTTTGTTAAGGGTGTGAAGGAACTCTTTTTATCATCATTTTTTGTAATTCCTTAATATTTATTTTAGACTGGATGCAAAAGGGTCTTTTTTTTTAATTACACATTTTAAGTAATTCCTGATTATCTCCCCTGTTAAAATTCTAATTCTATACAATAAATAGACTGCATGTTTTCATGTTGTCCTTAAGCAGTATGTTGAATGAATTATCTCCACTGATGTAGTCATTATCCTACATCATAAATGGATTTCATTTCGTTTATTGTTGTCTTCATCTGTAACCTAAAGTGAATTATCTCCCCTTTTTAAGTCCTTACCCTACATAATAAATAGAGTGCCTGCTTTGCATTCTCATCTTTATCAGTGCCTAAAATTAATTATCTCCCCTGTTAAAGTCCTTATATAATTTTGCATTTTCCTTATCAAATAAATCATCTTTTTGTTATAGTCCTTATTCTATTAATTGATAGACTGCTTGTTTTCCTGTTGTCTTTTTTTATAATTTTATTAAATTATCTCCCCTGTTATGCTATTTTTCCTATATAATAAATCAATGTTATTTGTTGTTAAAGTTGTTATTATCTGTACATTAAATATTATCCCCTTTTTATAGCCCTTATTCTACATAATAAATAGACTGCTTGTTTTCATTCTACAGATATAATGAATCTCCCCTGCTATAGTCCTTATCCTACATAATAAATAGACTGCTTGTTTTTTTTTTCCCTTATATTGAGATAAAGTGAATTATCTCCCCTGTTATTGCCCTTATCCTACATAAATAGACTGTTTGTTTTTTTTGTTGTCTTTATATTTAGATAAAGTGAATTATCTCCCCTGTTATTGTCCTTATCCTACATAATAAATAGACTGCTTGTGTTTTTTGTCCTTATAGTTAGATAAAGTGAATTATCTCCCCTGTTATTGTCCTTATCCTACATAATAAATAGACTTATTGTTTTTTTTGTCCTTATATTTAGATAAAGTGAATTATCTCCTCTGTTATTGTCCTTATCCTACATAATAAATAGACTGCTTGTGTTTTTTGTCCTTATATTTAGATAAAGTGAATTATCTCCCCTGTTATTATCCTTATCCTACATAATAAAGACTGCTTGTTTTTTTTTGTCCTTATATTTAAATAAAGTGAATTATCTCCCCTGTTATTGTCCTTATCCTACATAATAGACTGCTTGTGTTTTTTGTCCTTATATTTAGATAAAGTGAATTATCTCCCCTGTTATTGTCCTTATCCTACATAATATATAGACTGCTTGTTTTTTTGTTGTCCTTATATTTAGATAAAGTGAATTATCTCCCCTGTTATTGTCCTTATCCTACATAATAAATAGACTGCTTGTTTTTTTGTTGTTGTCCTTATATTTAGATAAAGTGAATTATCTAACCTGTTATTGTCCTTATCCTACATAATAAATAGACTGCTTGTGTTTTTCGTCCTTTATTTAGATGAAGTGAATTATCTCCCCTGTTATTGTCCTTATCCTACATAATAAATAGACTGCTTGTGTTTTTTGTCCTTATTTTTAGATAAAGTGAATTATCTGCCCTGTTATTGTCCTTATTCTACATAATAAATAGACTGCTTGTGTTTGTTGTCCTTATTTTAAGATAAAGTGAATTATCTCCCCTGTTATTGCCCTTATCCTACATAATAAATAGACTGCTTGTTTTTTTTGTTTTCCTTATATTTAGATAAAGTGAATTATCTCCCCTGTTATTGTCCTTATCCTACATAATAAATAGACTGCTTGTGTTTGTTGTCCTTATATTTAGATAAAGTGAATTATCTCCCCTGTTATTGTCCTTATCCTACATAATAAATAGACTGCTTGTTTTTTTTTGTTTTCCTTATATTTAGATAAAGTAAATTATCTCCCCTGTTATTGTCCTTATCCTACATAATAAATAGACTGCTTGTGTTTGTTGTCCTTATATTTAGATAAAGTGAATTATCTCCCCTGTTATTGTCCTTATCCTACATAATAAATAGACTGCTTGTTTTTTTTTGTTGTCCTTATGTTTAGATAAAGTGAATTATCTCCACTGTTATTGCCCTATCCTATATAATTAATAGACTGCTTGTTTCTTTGTCATTCTATTTAGATAAAGTGAATTATCTCCTTTGTTATTGCCCTTATCCTACATAATAAATACACTGCTTGTTTTTTTGTCCTTATATTATAACATGAATTATCTCCTCTGTTATTGCCCTTATCCTACATAATAAATAGACTGCTTGTTTTTTTGCTGTCCTCATATTTATATAAAGTGGAATATCTCCCCTGTTATTGCCCTTATCCTACATAATTAATAGAATGCTTGTTTTTTTTTGTCCTTATATTTAGATAGAGGGAATTATCTCTCCTTTTATTGCCCTTATCCTACATAATAAATAGACCGCTTGTTTTTTTTTTGTCCTTATATTTAGATAAAGTGAATTATCTCCCCTGTTATTGTCCTTATCCTACATAATAAATAGACTGCTTGTGTTTGTTGTCCTTATATTTAGATAAAGTGAATTATCTCCCCTGTTATTGTCCTTATCCTACATAATAAATAGACTGCTTGTTTTTTGTTTGTTGTCCTTATGTTTAGATAAAGTGAATTATCTCCACTGTTATTGCCCTATCCTATATAATTAATAGACTGCTTGTTTCTTTGTCATTCTATTTAGATAAAGTGAATTATCTCCTTTGTTATTGCCCTTATCCTACATAATAAATACACTGCTTGTTTTTTTGTCCTTATATTATAACATGAATTATCTCCTCTGTTATTGCCCTTATCCTACATAATAAATAGACTGCTTGTTTTTTTGCTGTCCTCATATTTATATAAAGTGGAATATCTCCCCTGTTATTGCCCTTATCCTACATAATTAATAGAATGCTTGTTTTTTTTTGTCCTTATATTTAGATAGAGTGAATTATCTCTCCTTGTATTGCCCTTATCCTACATAATAAATAGACAGCTTGGTTTTTTTTTGTTGTCCTTATATTTAAAGTTAATTATCTCTCCTGTTAGTGCCCTTACCCTAAATAATAAAGTCTTTTTTGTTTTCTTGTTGACCATTTCAGTACATTTAGTGAATTATCTCCCCTGTTACAGTCCTTAACCTTATTAATTGGACTGCTTTTTTTGTCGTCATTGCCTGTACCTACAGTAAATTATCTCCCCTGTTATATTCTTTATCCTACTCAATAAATAGATTTTGCAAACCTTTTTCTTGTCTGTATATGTATCTATCTTACCTGTTATAGTCCTTCTTTTACATAACAAATAATGTTTGTTTGCTTTTTGTTGATCTTATATTTAGATAAAATGAACTATCTCCCCTGCTATAGTCCTTATCCTACATAATAAATAGACTGCTTGTTTTTTTTTGTCCTTAAATTTAGATAGAGTGAATTATCTCCCCTGTTATTGCCCTTATCCTACATAATAAATAGACTGCTTGTTTTTTTTGTCCTTATATTATAAAGTGAATTATCTCCCCTGTTATTGCCCTTATCCTACATAATAAATAGACTGCTTGTTTTTTTGTTGTTGTATTTTGATATATAGATAAAGTGAATTATCTCCCCTGTTATTGCCCCTATCCTATTTAATTAATAGACTGCTTGTTTTTTTTTGTCCTTATATTTAGATGAAGTGAATTATCTCCCCTGTTATTGCCTTTATCCTACATAATAAATAGACTGCTTGTTTTTTTGTCCTTATATTTAGATAAAGTGAATTATCTCCCCTGTTTTACCCTTATTCTACATAATAAATAGACTGCTTGTTTTGTTTTTGTTGTCCTTATATTTAGATAAAGTGAATTATTGCTGTTGTAATCCTTGTACTGCATAATTAATTAATAGTAATGTTTTCATGTTGTCCTTGTCTGTGAATTATCTCCCCTGTTATAGGCCTTTTCCTAAATAATAAATAGATTTTGCTTGCTTTTATGTTGTCATAATGTTTTTATCTTCCCAGTATATATATGTCATTTGGTTTAATGCTGCTCGGGCGTTAAACACCATTAATTAATCAATCAATCATTTGGTTTAATAGGTCTCTTCTGTTAGACATTTCATTGACAAAAGGACCACAACATTTCCTTCAGATTATTGACTAAAATTTCATTTTTAATATTAAAAGTATTATTTATGATGTAAACATTTTGTTAATTCTGCCTTCTGTCAAAATCTGAAAGAATGGGTCTTCCTATCAGTTTCCTTATTGAACCAACTAATGACTATGTAATCTATGTGATAACAGTCCTATTGTATTGACAATGGGTTTTTTATGTTTGTGTTCCTAGCTGTAAACATTGTTTAATTAAGCTTAAATCACATGTATTCATCAACAATATGTTGGACAAGTTACAAAAATAAGCAGAAATTAATCATGTTTGTTGGAGTTATGTCCCTTGGAAATATAAACTTTATGACATAATTGTCATGTAAGCACTATCCTTACTATATTTCTTCTCAGATTTGAACTGTTGATATTAAAAAATCAGCACTGATAATTTTTTTGAGTTATCACCCTTGGAAAATATTTGTAAATGAAAAATTGTCCTTTACCTAAACTTCTGGCTGGATTTTATGTAATTTAATAAAAGATTTCCCATGCCTTTATATCATGTTAAATATTTTTATTAATGTTTTATATCAACAGTAACAGAAATTATGAGAATAAACAAACAACAATCCATCTAAATTGGAAAAATTGAGTAATTACTTGATTATCATGGCTACAGTTTGTGCTTTAATTGGTAGCAGACATTAGGATGCTGTTCTGTTGTTGGGATCAACATTATTATACCAGATAATTTTGTAATTCCACAATTACACATTTAATGTATTTCACGTCTTAACAGAAATGTTAGTTTGAATCTATAACTGTGCTTTAACAGTGTTATAACTAATGTATTGTTTTGGACATATTTATATTTTTCTGTAAAAAGGAAGTATTTTGTGTATCACCAAGAAAAATCAAATTAAAGATATGCACCTTACAGGGCTCTGTCTTCATGTAAAATAAGAATTTTCAAAATTCAATACAAGCAGGTATGCTTATTTATTGTTAATGTTGTCCGCTTACAAAAGTTTTCATTACTGCATTATGTATTTATGATTTATTTGAATGTCTGTTAAAGCAAAACAAAATACCTGGTGAGATGAAATATGTCCTTATGTCTATAAACATAGATGTATGGCAGGTATGGTTGCTTATTTGATCAAAAAGTTTTACTTGTGTGTATGTAGGGTGATTGTAGAATGCAGTTTAATGGGTTTTTTTCCATTGCATATGCAGCAATGGTTTTTTCCTCTACAAGTTGAGAAATGTTTTTTTTATTTATAAAAATTATACAATAAAGGAATGTCCTATTTAAAGACTTGATACACATAATTTGCTTCCATTACAAAGTCAGTAAGGCTTTTCTTTTTCAGAGACCCAATCAATTAATTTTCCCCATTTTTTTCCTTTGCAAGTTCAGCAAAGTTTTTTTTTATTAAAATGATTAAAGGAAGTACTAACTCAAGACTTTTTCTCATTTTTTTCCATTACAAGTTCAGTAATGGTTTTTTTATATGAACAAAGAATTAAAGGAAGGTCTACTTGAAATCATTTGTCATAGTATTTTGTCCATTGCAAGTTCAGCTATGTTTCTTTTATATAACTTAAGAAGAAAGGAAAGGACTAACTGAAAGCTTTAAAAGAATATTTTTTTCATCACAAGTTTGGCAATAGTTTTTTATAAAGTAATGAATAATGAAGGAAAGAACTTATTAAAGTTTTTTTGGAACATATTGTTTTCCTGTTACAAGTTTCACAATGGTTTCTATTGAAATGAAGACTAAAGAAAAGAATTAATTGAAGATTTTTTCATTTTTTTTTTTACATAGCAAGTTCAGCCATTGTTTTTATGATAATCATGAATAAAGTTACTTTTTATAGTAAAGAGGTATAAATGAACGAAGATTTTTCATACATATTTTTTCCCCTTACAAGTTCTGGTTTTTTTAAACAACTTAAGAAGAAATGAGAGTCCTATTTTGTTCAGGTATCTTTTTTCCAATTATAAGTTCAGCAAAGTTTTTTACATTAAGAAAAAGGAACAAATAGTTGAAGATTTGTTTCATGTGTATTTTTCCATTACAAGTTCAGCAATGGTTTTTATACAAGAATAAAGGAAAAATCAAGACCTAATTAAAGAGATAACTTTAACATAATGTTTTTCCCATCATTAATTCGGCAATGCTTTTTTATAGTATTAAAGAATAAAGGAATGAACAAAAAAATAATTAAAGAATTGTTTTTACATATATCTGTTCAGCAATGGTTTTTTATTACACCAAGAATAAATAAAAAACTTTTTAAAGATTTTGTTATACATATGCCTAAAAAGTCATCACTGTTGGAAAACAAAGTTGAGCAGTCTAATGTTCATAGATTCCATGATTTTCATTTTATTATTCATATCAAAACATTGCTGAAAATATGTTTTGGGTTTTTGTGATATATAATATTGTAGAATATGCTTTACTGTTCGTCATTTGTAACATGTTAAATACCGTCCCACCAAGGGCATTAAGTTGTCGATGTAGGACGTAAAAAACTCCCCAAGTCAAGTCAAGTCAACATGTTAAATTTGATTGTTTGAAATAATAAAATCTTGCTAGCTTTTACAAATCAATGCAAGCAATGAAAGTTGAGTTGGTATTAACTATTTGTTATTATTTGCAGATTCTGTATTTGTAATAACATGGTAAAATCATATTGCCAAAAAAGTAAAGTTACTATAAGAATAAGTTGTGATCAATACGAATGAACACCAGGTGGCGCTCTTTAGATGGAATAAGTGAATGATCGAATTACTATCAGCAAGGCATGTGCAGTAGTTCAGGGTACAAGTTCAATATCTACCCAACCATTTAATGAGGCACAGTTAGTAGTGACTGATCCTTCGATCAATTGCTGCAAAATATTGGATTAGGTATTTTGGTCATAAACACTACTTCTATTAACACTTGTAAATAATTTTCTGCTATGTTTTTACATTTAAAATATAATTCCCCCCCCTTTTTTAGGATGGCAAGAAAGTTCTGGAAACTTCTGGTATATAGCATTTACTGCTTACAAGATTACATAATACGTGTTACTGCTGGGAGCTATCGGGTGGGTCTAGCACATAATTTTCAAAGAAATGTTATTAACACAAACAAGCACAATGATTTAGTATTTGAAAGAATCGTTCACTAAATAATTTATAAATCATTTTACTTGGGAAAGAACACGCATATTTGCACATACATTAGTTAAAATTAGTTGAAAGAGCATTTGCTGTTCAAACTAGACAAAGTCGATCAAGCGATCACTGATATCCCCTCTTAAATTTTGCAGAACTTTTTGGGGAAAAATTTCAAACGTTTTTTGTCCATGGATGTAATTCCTCCAGCATCAATAGGCTTCATTCCCACTTGATACATTTCCTAAAGTTTCATTGACATCAAATGCACAATTTTTTAGTTATTGTCTGGAAAAGATTTTTTTATGTCAAAATTTCTAACTTTTTTTGGCAAATGTGACCTTGAAATTTGATGTATTTTCCCCTAAGTTGATAGGCTTCTAATAACCTAATATGAAACTGTATCCCAAAGTTTTATTCAAATTAACTGCAAACGTTTTGAGTTATTGTCCGGATATGTTTTTTTTTTAATTTCTAACATTTTGTGGCAACTGTGACCTTGAAATTTGACGAATTCCCCCCAAATCTATAAGCTTCTGATCCACCATATATGAAACAATAACCCAAAATTTCATTTAAATCGGATGCAAACTTCTGAGTTCCGGAGACTTCCTTTTTTGTAAAAATTTCTAAAGGTTTTTGTGGACTGCAACCTTGAAATTTGACAGATTTTCCCCCAAATCGATAGACTTCTTATCAAACTGATATATAACAATATCCCAAAGTTTCATTTAAATCGGATGCAAATCTTTTGAATTTATGTCCGGGAACCAAGTGTGGACAGACGAACGGACGACGGGCATGAGGACCACTATATACCCCCGACTCTGTCGAGCGAGGGTATACAAATTCTTACGAAAACGTTTTCAGACAAATTTTCTTATATTATTGTTTAAGGACAAAATTTAACAAAATGGTAATTAATACCGTCCACCGTGCAAATACACAATCATTCTGATTACTACGTAATAATAATACCGGTTTCCTCTTGCTGTTAAATTTAGTTCCAATAAAGAAGGCAATTTTCTCCTTAATAAGCTTTATTTCTGATGCATTGCTTGTCTTATATGCTCATAGTAACGATTTGCCGAGGCATAAACCGCCAAGGTAGCGTATAAAACATAGATTTGAAAGTAGTACAATGTGGTACCTTGCAAAAACCAAGCATGATCCGGCTTCCTCCACAAATATAACTGGACGCCATGATATAGCTGAAATATTGCTGAAAATAGCGTTAAACACAATTCAAACAAACAAACAAAGCATAACACATGTTTTCTATTGTGTTCAGAGTGTGACCAATTATTAATTGACATATATTACATAAATGAACTGAACTAATAATGGATATATCAAATTGAATTTCAGATGTTGATGATTATTAACATTCATAAAAAATGTGTCCTTGGCTATGGAAAAACCTGACAAAGGACAGTTATTTTGAAAAAAAACAACAAAAACCATAAGCTGTTCTTATTGATTTAGCAAAATTTGCATAAACAAGTGGTTTAATTTCACGGTAAGGTATGTACGGAGCCCGGATAAGGACATTCAAAGAAAAAAAATTATGTTGTGCGCACAATATATTATTTTGTGCGCACAATATATTATTTTGTGCGCACATTATATTTATTTTGTGCGCACAACATATTATATTGTGCGCACATCATATTATATTGTGCGCACAACATATTATATTGAGCGCACATTATATTATATTGTGCGCACATCATATTATATTGAGCGCACAACATATTATTTTGTGCGCACAACATATTATATTGTGCGCACATCATATTATATTGTGCGCACTTAATATTATATTGTGCGCACAATATATTATTTTGTGCGGACAACATATTATCTTGAGCGCACATGATATTAGTTTGTGTGCATCACATATATCTTAATTAAGCGTACAATTTAATTATTTTGAGCGCGCAACAAAATATTTAATTATATAATGCACGTAAAAGGGTTGCACATAAGTAATATAGTTCAAAGAGCGCAAAGAAAGGCACTTGATATAACCAAATGAAACCGTTATAGGTGGTACGTGATGGTTTGCTTACTTGCTTAATAGTGTTTAACTCCCGAGCAGCATTAATTCAGCTATATTCAGGCGATTACGTTTTTACTTCGAAATGGGCCTTGATTATTCAGAAATATTGACAGTGCTTGCCCATAATCATCGATATATCATATCAACGAGACATTTTAAAAGACATTTAAAACGAATGCACCTTTATGGTCGAAAGAATTATACACAGATAGAAGAAGTTGCTTCATTTATTAGAAACGAAATCAAAACATCTGGACAGAGTCACGGATATCGTTGGATGCATATGAAATGTCTACAGGCAGTGTTAGTGGTACAAAAAGAATATATAAGGATTTTGCTACAAATTCTCGATAAAAATGGTGTTCAGAACAGAAAAAGGTAAAGATTAAAAAGGCGCGTTTATTCAACTAAAGGACCCAATTTCATATGGCCTTGTTGCAGAAATGCAATCGTTTTTGCGACGTCGAAACAGCAACCAGGATCCTAATAATATAAATCCATTTATCTACGGGACAAGCCAACATAACCAGAGAATAGAATCTTGGTGGGGAATTTTACGTAAAGAATCGTCCTGCCTTTGGATTTCACTCTTTAAAAATCTCAAAGATGATGGTCTTTTTAGTGGTGACTTTCTTCACAAGAGTTTAATTCAATTTTGTTTCCTTCCTATTATTCAGGTAAGAACTTAAGGTAAACACTTGTCATTTGACGATGAAAATGCAATTAATTTAGTAATTGAAAAGAAATATTCCCTCAATCTTTAGAATATAAGATAGTAATTTCTTTTAATAAATTAATGATATTGTTCAACTCCCGATAAGCTTTATTTTCTTATTTTGAAAAAATATATTAGTCTTACAGATGACTATGACTATTCACCTTCATAGGACAGTTATTAAAGTCCCAAGTCTTATTAAATTTAAAAGTTGTTGTCTGTACACAGGACTTTCTCCTCTCTATCAGTACTTAATTATAGTCAAAGTACCAGACGAAAAAAGGGTCATTTTAACCTACATAAAACATTTTTCAAACAAATTCATTGTCTTGGTTATGTTTTAGTCGTGTCTGTGATAATCAGTAATTAAGTGCTGTAATGTGGACAATAAATAAAATTTAAGGTACATGTACTAGTAGTAACTGCTTGTATAACATCAATGTTAAAAAGGGCCGCATTCGCCTACAATTTCCGCATCAATTCTCGACAGGTACATGTAAGAATTTAAGGTAAGAGAGGAATGATTACTTACATAATTTTTACTTTGCTTACATCACTTTGACTTACAATATAGCTAGACTACATCTCGTTTCTTTTTTTTATTCTGACAAGTTATTTATTTGACTGATTTAGACTCCGTTGACCTCTGTTTGTTTTCATTAACAGATTGCTTTATTTTTATCTTCAGAAGGAACTAATAGATGTTTCAAATATATGGAATGCTCACAAAATTAGAAAATCTTACTCAGCTTGTTGCCGTTCTGGTCGACCTTTTATGCTCTACAATACGCCTGAATTTTATGGAACAACAGATCAATCACAAGATGTGAACCTACAGGATGTAGAAAATTGTGTACAGCACTGCACGATCTTAAAACTGCCATGCGATAAAGACATATATAAATTAGCAAAACTATACATGGAAGAGAGAAATATTGAAAGACCTAGTGATGCATATGAGGCAGTAACCCTGTACAGGTTCCTACTTGAACGTTTCGAGACGGATTTGTCACGTCTCTAAAGTTTTTAAAGAATAAAATTATGAACTTATTTGGTATTGAATCTTGTGCATTGTATGTTTAGACACTATAATCTTGAGCCAATACAAGACGGAGATCAGTGACCTTTGGTCATGTTGAAGGCTGTTTATGTTGGTTGTGTCGCATACGCTTATTCCACATCTCATTGTCTTCTGTTTAAACTTTTGACTTTTTCAGTTTTAGCTTAATGTAAAAATATGAACACAGTTAAAGATTTTGTCATTGTTTTGGTCCTCATATGATCATGTCCTTATTTGCAAGAGGGTTAACTTCTTACATTTTATAAGTAGTAGATTTTTCGTCACAGCATTTATTGAAAATATATACCCAAGTGGCTCTTATAATAGATACATATACTAACAGACTTTCTTTGCTGAACCTATAACACCATTTGTAGATCCTAATGTGCTTTACAATATACAATTTATAAATTGTTTAAATATCTTATACAGTTTTCAACATATTGAGCTCAATAAGTGCAAAACTCATTAAAAAAAAAAACAATACAGAAAAAGGACCATAACTCCTACATGCTGGATCTTCTTCAAATTTTCAGAGTAGGTAGATCTACAGGTGCTGTTCACTTTTGTAAAATTATTGATATCTGTGACCGTGTTTGAGTTATTTGCAAAAAAACTACATCTTACCCCTGTATTCTATTTTTAGCCATGGTGGCCATATTTTTCGAAAATTCAGCTTGAATACTGACTAAGTCAGGAAGCGCCCCGCCGGCAAAAATCTAAGTGTTTTCCAAAAATATTCAATAAATTTATACAAAATTTTAATGTGCAAATTATGACATGCTACACAGCAACTGTATTAAGTTTCAAAATTTTATTGTAAATATTTTTTGGAGTTTTAGTGTTCTCAAACTATGTATTTTTCTAGAAAATTGCTACACGTAAGCCAATGTCCCCCGTCGCCGCATTAAAAATGAAAATTTGCTCAATATCAAATCAATATGGTGTTGTAATATGATCAACTACATATCATGACAAACAATTCTACACCATTGAGCCGTCTCAGAGGAGTTGCACACACAAAATGTTCCTATGACCTAAAATGAACAAAGTCGATAAAGTCCCATAACTCCTATTAAATTTGTTGAATATAAAAATGCACTTGTAGTATGATCAAGTATAAATATGATGAAAAACAATCCTGCAAAATTTCAACAAAATCCGTTGAGCAGTCTCAAAGAAGATGCGCTAAAAAAGTGTGACATACGCACGAATTGACGAAGACCATAAACGTGTCAGAGGGAGACAATAAACAAGAGGCTCCCAGCAGCCTGAATCGCTCACCTGGCGTTAAAGGGGCCTAGCTCCCATAAGGGGTCATCTGACAATGTCGACCCAAATACAATTTTGTAGAGCACAATTAGCTGAACATTTAAGCAAGCAAAACCTTTTCCGTATCTTCTATCGCTCACAATCTATAAGGCTAAAACCACTATTTTTGGCGTTTAAGGGGTCATAACTCCTAAATCTGACAACTTCGACCTAATTGAAAATTTTGTAGAGCTTAATTAGCTGAACAATATGCAATTGCAATTACTTCAATATCTCATATAGTTTTTGAGATATAAGGCAAAATATGTGAAAATGCAGAAAAAATCAAGAAAAAGGGCAATAATCCCCACACGGATGGTTGGATTTTTTTTCAAATTTTTAGTGTTGGTAGATCTTGATGTGCTGATCACTTTAACCCTGCCAGAATTTTGATACCCATGACCGTTTTTGAGTTATTGGCAAACCACTGCTATTTACCCCTATATAGCTATGTGTTATTTTTAGTAACGGCGGTCATGTTGTTTATCGGATCAATCACAGGGACTTGCTCCCCTCTATCAATATTGTGGATCAATACTAAATGAGGATCGTTTATAGCCCACATGTCATATAGAATTCCTGAAAAGTTTCAGCTAAATTGGTTCAGTGAATTTTTTGAAATTGTTAACGGGCGACGACTGACGCATAGTGATGGCATAAGCTCACCTGGCCGAAAAGATACGATTTACCATCCGTCCACTACGTTCCCGTGAGGGTTACGGGTCGTAAAGTTCACCTGGCCGAAAAATTGAAGTATTTCCACAAATATTTCACAGATTTGCACGAAATATCAATCTACACATTACGAGATGCTACACAGCAACTGTACAAAATTTCCCAAACTATTGTTAACAGTTTTTGAGTTTTAGTGTAATCGTTCACAAGAATTGTTGACGAACGGACGGACGGACAGATAGACAGACAGACAGACAGACGGACAAACTGAAATCTATAGGGCGTCCAACCAAATGTCTACAGACGCCTACAACGACGACGCAATCGCCATAACATACCAGTAATACCACATTTTTTTTTGCGGTCGTAAAAAAAAATAAAAAAACACAATGTTTTTTGCAAGACAACCTACGGATCAAAAAACAAGGTTTCAGTAAATTCTGTTCTGTAGTTTAAGAGAAGATATTTAAACAAGAAGCTCCCAGGAGCCTGAATCGCTCACCTGGTCCTTAAGCCATAAGGGTCTTTTCTTTGAGGGGTCATCTGACAATTGAGACCCAATGAAGACTTTTGTGAAGCTTTTGTAAAGATCTGCATGTTTAAGCAAGCAACATCTTTTCTTTCTTTGCATTAGTTTTCAATCTATAGGACAATAAAAAGCTACGCCGAGCGCAGCATGATACGACCGCAACATGTTGAACCCTGTTCGTTTGCGACCCAATATGGATTGTCAAATGCTTTGGACACTTGCAGCCTATGGTGGACTCACAAAGCTTTTTGACACATGCATTCTTTTGTGGACTCTTAATGCATATTTGAAATTTTATTATATATTTATACCAACCGTCAAGGTAAACTCATAAGGCGATTTTTGACCTTTGGTCCCTAATTTTTCCAAAATGGTAGGAGATAATGCAAATCTGATTAAAAACACAGGCAGGGATTTTTACAAGGATTCCAATGAAAAAAAGACTTTGAAAATCGGACCACAAATAAAAATGTTGATTTTTTGGGTGTGGCCCCATTTTGACTCCTCATAGCAATGTTATGGTGCAAGTACATCAAAACTGTTGTTACATTTTGTTGACAGGATTTGTTGAGGAATACATTTTAAAAAGAATGATCAAAATCGGATGAAAATTTAACATTCTACAGACGTTTTGTCAATACACCCATTTTAGCCCCTTTTGGCCCTTTTTTCTGAAACGGTAGGGGCCAGAAATTCCATATGCAATACCATCCTTCCTTTAGTGGTTACAAACATCATATCAAAATCTTATAACAATTGGTTCACTACAACTTAAGTTATCACACGGAAACCAAAATGTCTACAGACGACGACAACGCCGACAACGACGACGACATCGCCATAACATAATACGATCGCAAAAATTTGCGGTCGTATAAAAACATGAAGAAAAATGTTTGACCTGTAAAGGGCCACAACCCCCTATAAGGGGTCATCTGACAAGTTCAACCAAATTGAGACTTTTATAGAGCTTAATGAGCTGAACATTTAAGCAAGCAACAGCTTTTCTCTATCTGCAATAGTTTTCATTCTATAGGGCAAAAAGATGAAAAAACGCTATTTTTGACCTGTAAAGGGCCATAACCCCTAAAAGGGGTCATCTGACAACTTCGACCCAATGGAGACTTTTGTAGAGCTTTTAATACTGAAGAGCCTAAGATCCTATGCCTGCTCTTGTGCACACAAACTAATATCACGTGCGCTCAAAATAATATAATGTGCGCACAATATAATATGATGTGCGCACAATATAATATGTTGTGCGCACAAAATAATATATTGTGCGCACAAAATAAATATAATGCGCGCACAAAATAATAAATTGTGCGTACAAAATAAATATAATGTGCGCACAAAATAATATATTGTGCGCAAAATATAATATGTTGTGCGCACAATAAAATATGATATGCGCACAATATAATATGATGTGCGCACAATATAATATGTTGTGCGCACAAAATAATATGTTGTGCGCTCAATATAATATGATGTGCGCACAATATAATATAATGTGCGCACAATATAATATCTTGTGCGCACAATATAATATGATGTGCGCACAATATAATATGTTGTGCGCACAAAATAATATATTGTGCGCACAAAATAAATATAATGTGCGCACAAAATAATATATTGTGCGCACAAAATAAATATAATGTGCGCACAAAATAATATATTGTGCGCACAAAATAATATATTGTGCGCACAAAATAATATTTTGTGCGCACAACATAATTTTTTTTCTTTGAATGTCCCTATCCGGGCTCCGTAGGTATGGGCTTTAAACTGTAAACGATAATATAGAAAGAAGTTGTATCTATGACCAATGCTATATGTTTTTTACAAAGTGAAAATAAGCGGGGTTAGAGTATTTGACATTTTATTCAGACTGGAGACAAAATTATATAAAAAATCATGCAATACACACCCCTCCATGAAAAAAAGATTGGTGACCTTAAAATAAGATTATATCTAGCAGGTTATTTTTTGGAATTATCCATCTTCCTGCTAATTTCTTGGTTCTTTTGCTGTAAAATTTATTTTTGAACAAAGATGATCTCGTCATCTCGATAACCATTTCGTGTTTATTATTTTGTCGTATGCACATCTATGGAACGCCAAAGCTGCCTTATGTTGACTAGTATCTTTTTGTTGTGTTACTTTTTAACTTTGTTGTGGTATTTTTTCACTTTGTTGTGGTACTTTTTCACTTTGTTGTGGTAATTTTTAACTTTGTTGCGGTACTTTTTCACTTTGTTGCGGTATCTCGTGACAAACTGACCGGAAGCGCACCAAGATGGAGGCAATTTTAAAAGAACTTCAATGACCAAATCAACACAAAATAACCTAGTCACAGGAAAAGCTCTGAGATTATGAAAGAATATTAGGCGATTGCACAACCCTGTCTTCGGTTGTACGTAGAAAGATATAGGAGCTATAGGCCTGATCAGTCACCTGTTAGCATATATTTGAAAATAAATAACCCCAAAAGGGATGGGTAAATGTAAATTCATATTATAATCTAAATGAAATTATAATATGAATTTACATAATAAAAACGTTCCTGAATGTGTGGCACATGGTATATGGACAATTGCATGGCACACACTCGGGTCTTGGTTCATTGTTTATAAATGTAACTATGTGTCGTTCTGGTATGGCCATGACGACAACTGGTTAAAACCAATTGGTCTCTTCGGCCTATTTAAGATTTAAAATTATGTGTGTGCAGAAGTGGTTGGATCTCATGAAGTTTATTGTGAACTTCCAGATCCCAACCACTCTGTCGTGTGATAAAAATATATTTTAGAATAAAGGATTTAAAATCAGTAAAAGGTAGTTTACAATGAATTATGTCGTTATTTAAGGTATTCTTATCTTACGTGTCCATGGCTGTGTTTCAATGGATTCCCACAAGACTTGAAATACAGAAGAACACAACTTCTTTACCTAAAGTTTTCAGCAATTTATAAATTTGAGTTATTTATAAAATAAATTGATTTTTAATTTTAGAATTTTCGATTGCCTGAAGACATTGAAAGATCGAAGCAGACAATGATCAAGCATATATAATGAAAGTGTTCTAGATATTACTGTAATTATCAGAACGACATTATACTTAAACATTGTCCCCAAAACTATCTTGAACGACAGAAGAGAAAACAGCAAATATCTCGTACATAATTTACATACTGACCTTTACATGTTGCAAGTTGGAATATCTCCCAATTTACTTGATTCCGAATAAGCCATAACACAGGGCAGCAAGCAGACCAACATCTTCTCTTTCGTTTTCTCTTCATTGGAATGTACACTCGCAATGGCAAGGATTACCCTAATGCTGTTTGAGAGCAGTAACGCAATGCTTTCAAATGAACAAAATGTCAACAGATCTATCAGACGTTACCTACCAAAGCAACTCCATTATCATTGACAGAACTCGCCATACCAGCAGAATATGCCAAAACATTGGAGGAAGAGCAGCAGCCCTTCCTGTTACACGACAACGGTACAGAATCAAATGCCCAAGTAATTGCCTTCTCCACAGGAGAAAAATTAAGATCTTTTGCAGATGATTCTTTTCATGGATAGCACACTTGACACCCCTCTTTAAACAGATCGTCACTATCTGAATTCAACTAGGCAAGTCATACATCTCTGTCCTCTACAGCCTACTTCACAAAAATCAAGACAATCATACCAAAAACTCTTCAAAGCAGTTGTGACGGATGCAATGATTTAGATTTGTCTTTCAACGTCAATAAAGATATAACAGATTTCGAAGGTTGTATACTCCATGCTACAGCTGCCGTTTTTGGTCGCCACATACAACACAGGCGACATAGCGCAAAATGCAGAAACGTATACCTGCAACACACTATGTGGCTGATCCTGCATTCGAGGAACACACAATATGCTCTAGCTTTCCTTCCATCAGACTAGTTACAAAGGTATCTCTTATGTCCGTTCCACCAAATCTAGAAGAGACTGAAGGCCTTATTTGGCAGCACCTACGTCAGCACCTACCCCTCCCCCCCCCCCGTGTACCTGAAACTTAGAGTGCCCACAAATATTTGTAATTTTTTACATGCACTTTGTTTCCATACCAATGGCTTTTAAAACTAGTTTCCACATCACATAGAATTGTCTTCTCGGCTATATCATTTGTATGTGTGCTTTTTTCTGCATGTATGGTTTTGAGGTTGAGTGGGAATATTTAAGTTTGAAAATACAGGTAAGAGTTTTTATCAGTTCTACCTGGACTATTGGTGCTGACACATCCAAGAAGTGAGGTCCAACACTTGGTTCTGCCTGGCACTGGCAAACGGACACACAGGTTTCCATACCGGTTTTTCCTGGCCGGCCACAGAACATTTTGTACTAGTATATACTTTGTTATTCTGTTGGTACTGGTCTGTTTAAATATGTAATTTTACAATAATACTGTAATAAAATATTATAATGGACTACTCAGAATTCATAGAGTAGCTACAAGCTAGTTGTCAATCTTAAGTTTGTGTTGATGTTATATTTGTATATGGAAATTGGTACATCAATTATGGTGGTTTGTAAATAAAAGTGAATGTTTCTAGAGACAACTAGTGTAGTTAAGACCATTACTTACAAGCAAAGAATAGGATTCAACGAAGATTTGTTTACATTTTTTTCGATTAGCAATGTTAAAAAAAATTTGCTTGATTTTTGGTGGGATGAGATATGTATTTTATTATAAAGGTAAGGGTGGATAGTCTTTAAGAAAGGTAACCAGAATTCACTATAATAATTATTTAGGCCAGTGTGTATTCAGGGTTTTCCTTGTTAGAGCAATGCTTTTTTTTATAGTTCTTAAGAATAAAGGAAAGAACTATTTACAATAAATTTTTCCATTATTTGTTCAATTGTTTTCTGATAGTAATAAGGAATAAAAGAAAACTAATCAAAAGATATTTTTCCCATCACAATGCATTTTTTTCAAATTAAGTATAAAGGAAGGGATTCATAAAGATTATATTCACATGCAATTTGTTTCCATAGCAATGGTTTTTAACATTACTTACAAGCAAAGAATAGGATTGATTGAATATTTTTTTAACTTTTTTTCATAGCAATGTTTGTTGGCAAAACTTTGAAAAAATGATTGAATTTGTGATATTGTATATGTATAACAATGTAGATAATTGCTTTGTTGGTCGTTAACATGGTTATTTTATAAATTCTTGCTAGTTGTAAAAAATATGAATCAAGCAAGCAATGAAAATAGTTTGTATTGTCTCTTTATTACTATTGGTAGAATCTGTATTTGTAATACATGGTAATTTCTTATTGCCGTACAGAGAAAAGATTTAAAAGGAATCAGAGTAAAGTTACATTAAGAACTAATTGTGAGTAATTCAAATGATGACCAGGTGGAGCTGTTTAGGTGAAATAGTTGAATGACACAATTGTAAGCAGCTAGGCTTGTGTACTAACTCTGTGTACCTGATCAGTAAGGAGCAAACAATTTAGTAACAGTTATTGAATGATCCATGAATTATGTATTTTGGTGATCAACCCCACTTCTACAAATAATTTAATAATATTTGTGCTATGTCATTACACTGAGCATTCACTGAACATAAGTTTTTTTTATATACCAATCATGTGCACATAAAGGGCCTGAACATGTGGTATGTTACCAAAAAACAAAACCAACACAAAAATTTGAAAAGAATTGTTTACATCATTCAAATAACATTGAAGAAAAAATGCAGACTGAAATTTGCTACATCTGAAACACATAAATAGATACAATACTAAACAATTAAATGACTGGTTATCTGATTAGTAAACACATAATTTGAGATTTTTGGGTGTAGGACTTTTTCTATTTACAGTAGACCAGTGTTGGAACAGAAAATGATATTTTGGTGACTTGTATGACTAAGTTAAGTCGTTACAGAGTTTAGTGCTGTATCGAACTCCGAGTTTAGTGGTTCTCGGATGCATTTGCTTTTTGCAGATGTAACCCCTGTCATACGTACCAAAATGTCTGGTGTACATTTTGGTACGTCGACAGGGATGCGGTGGTCCCTGTCTTGGGAGAACTCCCTGTTCTTCCAAAGCACTATGGGTCCTTTTTCTGCATGGAGGAGCTATGATGTAGACATGGCAGTCTTCATCAATGGAGAATCCATGTTCTCCTGAATCACTTTGGTATTCGAGCTGTATGTAGAATGATGTAGACATAGCAGTATTCCTCAATGGAGACCTTGCTGTTCTATGGCACTTTGTGGGGAGGAGCTATGTATGATAATGTAGACATGGCAGTCTTGATCAATGGAGAATCCTTGTTCTCTTGGGTCACGTTGTACAGAAGACCCATGTATGATGATGTAGACAAATGTCACATGGGAGCGTCATATGATGTATATATAGCAGCCTTCATCAATGGAGAATCCCTGTTCTCCTATGTCACTTTTTTGGGGAGAAGCTTTATTCTACGATGATGTAAAAAATAGAAGTCAAAGAACACTACTCTTTATCACTTACGGCCAAACGGTAATCTAGGCTGATTGTAATGTATCACTTACTGCCAAGCGGTAATCTAGGCTGATTGTAATGTATCACTTACGGCCAAGCGGTAATCTAGGCTGATTGTAATGTATCACTTACGGCCAAGCGGTAATCTAGGCTGATTGTAATGTATCACTTACGGCCAAGCGGTAATCTAGGCTGATTGTAATGTATCACTTACGGCCAAGCGGTAATCTAGGCTGATTGTAATGTATCACTTACGGCCAAGCGGTAATCTAGGCTGATTGTAATGTAATTTACTTCTATTACAATAAATATTGATGTTCTAGGGGATTTCTAATTGTCTTGGAGTAGAGGTCATGGTAATTAATGTAAACTGATGGTATTACCCTTCTCCATATTTATCAAGTCGGGCAAAACAAACATTGCAGACTTTAGTTTTGGTCTTGGGATGGTGGGGATATGTTTTTGCTGATTATTTGTTTAGATTTACATCCATGCTAAAACAAAACTAAAACATTAACACAATTAACAATATAACCCATCTACTAACAGGTAAATTTGAACAAAATCAGCAAAAATTATATAAAAAAAACTAAAAATTATTACCTACTTGTCTTGCTTGCTTACATACTCTGACTTCTTTGCTTCAGGGTGATAAAATTAGGTTTTTATGCTTCAATATCCTTTATAAAGTATCCATATCTCATTTATTTATTATAAGACCATACCTCAAAATTTCTTTACTTTTTTAGTATTTGAAAGAAGGATTTTTTTTTATCATTTCTTGAAGTTATTCCTTAATATTTATTTTAGACTGGATGCAACATGGGCTTTTTCACACATTTTAAGTAATTCCTGATTATCTCCCTTGTTAAAAATTCTAATCTATATATGAATATACTTTGCATATTTTCATGTTGTCCTTAAGCACTACATTAAATTAATTATCTCCCTTGTTATAGTCCTTATCCTACATCGAAAATAGACTTTTATTTTGTTATTTGTTGTCTTCATCTGTACATGAAGTACATAATGTTTTTAATTATCCTTAATTGTACTTGAAGTAAATTATCCCCCCTGTTAGAGTCCTTATTCAATGTAATGAACGATCTGTTGTTTTCATTCTTGACTTTATCAGTACCTAAAGTAAATTATCACCCCTATTATAATCAATGGACTGCTTGTTTTCATTCTTATCTTTGTCAGTAAATTGAATTATCTAACTTGTTACAGTCCTTATATGCTTTGGATAATTTTGTGTTTTCCTTAACGTTACCTTGAGTGAATCATCTTTTTGTTATAGTCCCTATTCTACATCATCGATAGACTGCTCGTTTTCAGGTTGCATTTTTTTACTATAAGTAAATTATTTCCCATGTTCTGCTCCTTTAATTATATAATAAATAATTGTATTTGTTTTCATGTTGTATTTATCTGTACATTAAATTATGTCCCCTTTTAATCGTCCTGATTCTACATAATAAATAGACTGCTTGCTTATAGTCTGTTAAAGTCCTTATCCTACAAAATAAATAGTCTTTTCCTGTTTTTATGTTGTCTTTTTCTATTCATTAATTGAATTATCTCCCCTGCTATAGTCCTTACCCTACATAATCAAAAGACTGCTTGTTTTCATGTTTTCCTTGTGCATACGTTTTGTTTTTATGTCCTCATCTGTACATTAAGTGAATTATCTCCCCTGTTATAGTCTTTATATACTTTATTTAATTTTGTGTTTTCTTTATTGATATCTTGAGTGAATCATCTTTTGTATTATAGTCCTTTTGCAACATAATCGTTAGACTGTTTATTTTCCTGTTTTTTTTAAAATTTATATTAAGTAAATTATCTCCCTTGTTATAGTCCTTATCCTACATAATAAATCAATATTATTTGTTTTTATGTTGTTTTTATCCAAACCTAAGATGAATTGTTACCCTTGTTATATTCCTTATCCTATATAAGTAGAATCCTTTTGTTTTGTTTTTTTTTTTTGTTGTCCTTTCTGTACTTGAACTGAATCATCTCCTCTGTTATAATCCTTATCCTACATAACAAATAGATTTTACTTGTTTTTGTGAATTATCTCCCCTGTTGTACTCCTTATCCTACATAATAAATAGATTTTGCTTGTTTTTATATTGTCCTTATCTGAACATTAAGTGAATTATCTCCCCTATTGTACTTCTTATCCTACATGATAAATAGATTTTGTTTGTTTTTATTGTCCTTATCTGAACATTAAGTGAATTATCTCCCCTATTGTACTCCTTATACTACATAATAAATAGATTTTGTTTGTTTTTATTGTCCTTATCTCAACATTACGTGAATTATCTCCCTATTGTACTCCTTATCCTGCATAATAATAGAAAGTTTGTTTTTATGTTGTTCCTGTCTGTATTCACTGTGAATTATCTCCCATGTTATTGTCCTTTCCTTAATTAATAAAGTCTTGCTTGTTTTCATGTTGACCTTATCAGTACCTTAATTTCTTTCCCATGTTGTTGTCCTTATCCTACATATTAAGTAGGTGTCATTGTCCTTATCCTACATATTAAGTGGTGTCATTGCTCGTACCTACAGTAATTTATATTCCATGTTACGGTCCTCATTCTACTAAATAAATAAACTTTGCCTGCTTTTTTGTTGTCCATATATGTACATTGAATGGATTATATCACTTGTTACAGTCCTTCTCTTACATAACAAATAAATTTTAATTGCTACATGTGTATTTTGTTGACCTTATTATTTAGATAAAGGGAATTATCTCTCTTGTATAGTCCTTATCCTTCATAACAAATAGACAGCTTATTTTTTTCGTTTTTTTTTTACCTTATATTTAAATAAAGTGAATTATCCCCCCTCTTAAGTCCATATCCTACATATTATAGTGACAGTTTGTTTTCATGTTGTCACTTTTTATATTTTCTGAGAATTATCTCCCCTGTTATTGTCCTTTTCCTAAATAATAAAGACTTGCTTATATTGTTCATATCAGTACATTAAGTGAATAATCTCCTATGTTTTAGTCTTGAGTAGAAATTGCTTGTTTTTCTTTTGTCATTACCTGTACCTACAGTAAATTATCTCCCCTGTTATTGTCCATATCCTAAATTATAAATAGACTGTTTGGTGTTTTGTTGTCCTTATATTTACATAAAGAGAATTATATCCCTTGTTAAAGTCCTTATCCTACATAAAAAGACTACTTTTTGTGTTGTCCTTATATTTACATTAAGTGAATTATCACCCCTGTTGTACTCCTTATCCTACATAATAAATAGATTTTGCTTGTTTTTATATTGTACTTATCTGAACATTAAGTGAATTATCTCCCCTGTTGTACTCCTTATCCTACATAATAGATTTTGCTTGTTTTTATATTGTCCTTTTCTGAACATTAAGTGAACTATCTACCCTGTTGTACTCCTTATCCTACATAATTGATTTTGCTTGTTTTTATATTGTCCTTATCTGAACATTAAGTGAATTATGTCCCCTGTTGTACTCCTTATTCTACATAATAAATAGATTTTGCTTGTTTTTATACTGTACTTATCTGAACATTAAGTGAATTATCTCCCCTGTTGTACTCCTTATCCTACACAATAAAAAGATTTTGCTTGTTTTTATATTGTCCTTTCCTTAACATTAAGTGAATTATCTCCCCTGTTGTATTCCTTATCCTACATTATAAATAGAGTTTGCTTGTTTTTATATTGTCCTTTTCTGAACATAAAGTGAATTATCTCCCCTGTTGCACCCCTTATCCTACATAATAAATAGAATTTGCTTGTTTTTATATTGTACTTATCTGAACATTAAGGGAATTATCTCCCCTGTTGTACTCCTTATCCTACATATTAAATTGAGTTTAATTGTTTTTATATTGTCCTTTTCTAAACATTACATGAATTATCTCCCCTGTTGTACTCCTTATCCTACGTAATTAATAGAGTTTGCTTGTTTTTATATTGTCCTTATCTGAACATAAAGTGAATTATCTCCCCTATTGTACTCCTTATCCTACATAATAAATATATTTTGCTTGTTTGTATATTGTCCTTATCTAAACAGTAAGTGAATTATCTCCCCTGTTGTACTCCTTATCCTACATAATAAATAGAATTTGCTTGTTTTAATATTGTCCTTATCTGAACATTAAGTGAATTATCTCCCCTGTTGTATTCCTTATCCTACATAATAGATTTTGCTTGTTTTTATATTGCCCTTATCTGAACATTAAGTGAACTATCTCCCCTGTTGTACTCCTTATCCTACGTAATTAATAGAGTTTGCTTGTTTTTATATTGTACTTATCTGAACATTAAGTGAATTATCTCCCCTGTTGTACTCCTTATCCTACATAATAGATTTTGCTTGTTTTTATATTGTCCTTTTCTGAACATTAACTGAACTATCTACCCTGTTGTACTCCTTATCCTACATAACTGATTTTGCTTGTTTTTATATTGTCCTTATCTGAACATTAAGTGAATTATGTCCCCTGTTGTACTCCTTATTCTACATAATAAATAGATTTTGCTTGTTTTTATACTGTACTTATCTGAACATTAAGTGAATTATCTCCCCTGTTGTACTCCTTATCCTACACAATAAAAAGATTTTGCTTGTTTTTATATTGTCCTTTCCTTAACATTAAGTGAATTATCTCCCCTGTTGTACTCCTTATCCTACATTATAAATAGAGTTTGCTTGTTTTTATATTGTCCTTTTCTGAACATTAAGTGAATTATCTCCCCTGTTGTACCCCTTATCCTATATAATAAATAGATTTTGTTTGTTTTTATATTGTACTTATCTGAACATTAAGGGAATTATCTCCCCTGTTGTACTCCTTATCCTACATAATAAATTGAGTTTAATATTTTTTATATTGTCCTTTTCTAAACATTACATGAATTATCTCCCCTGTTGTACTCCTTATCCTACGTAATTAATAGAGTTTGCTTGTTTGTATATTGTCCTTATCTGAACATTAAGTGAATTATCTACCCTGTTGTACACCTTATCCTACATTATAAATAGAGTTTGCTTGTTTTTATATTGTCCTTTTCTGAACATTAAGTGAATTATCTCCCCTGTTGTACCCCTTATCCTACATAATAAATAGATTTTGCTTGTTTTTATATTGTCCTTTTCTAAACATTACATGAATTATCTCCCCTGTTGTACTCCTTATCCTACATAATAAATTGAGTTTAATTGTTTTTATATTGTCCTTTTCTAAACATTACATGAATTATCTCCCCTGTTGTACTCCTTATCCTACATAATAAATTGAGTTTAATTGTTTTTATATTGTCCTTTTCTAAACATTACATGAATTATCTCCCCTGTTGTACTCCTTATCCTACGTAATTAATAGAGTTTGCTTGTTTTTATATTGTCCTTATCTGAACATTAAGTGAATTATCTCCCCTGTTGTACTCCTTATCCTACATAATAAATATATTTTGCTTGTTTGTATATTGTCCTTATCTGAACATTAAGTGAATTATCTACCCTGTTGTACACCTTATCCTACATAGTAAATAGAGTTTGCTTGTTTTTATATTGTACTTATCTGAACATTAAGTGAATTATCTCCCCTGTTGTATTCCTTATCCTACATAATAGATTTTGCTTGGTTTTATATTGTCCTTATCTGAACATAAAGTGAATTATCTCCCCTTGTTAAAGTTCTTATCCTACATAATAGATAGATTTTGCTTGTTTTTATTGTTTTTTTGTTGTTGACCTTATATTTAAATAAATCTCCCATCTTTAGTCCATATCCTGCATAATATGTAAATAGTTTGTTTTCATGTTGTCACTTTCTATATTTACTGAGAATGATCTCCCCTGTTATTGTCCTTTTCCTAAATAATAAAGACTTGCTTATTTTTATGTTGTCCATATCAATACATTAAGTGAATAATCTCATATGTTTTATTCATTGAGTAAAAATTGCTTGTTTTTCTGTTGTCATTACCTGTACCTACAGTAAATTATCTCCCCTTTTATTGTCCATATCCTAAATTATAAATAGACTGTTTGGTTTTTTGTTGTCCTCATATTTAAGTAAAGTGAATTATCTCCGTTGTTGTAATCCTTATCCTTCATAATAAATAGACACTGCTTGCTATTTAGTGTCCTTATTTGTAGATTAAGTGAATTGTCTGCTTGATTTTTTGTTGTCCTTATATGTAGATTTAGTGAATTATCTCCTATGTTTATTCCTATCCTACATTATAAATAAACTTTGATGCATTTTATGTTTTCTTTAGGGGTCATTATCTTATTTATGGAATGAATTTCTGGTGCATGTCAAAACATGGTAGGATAAAAAATTGTCCCAATTTTCTCTTTTTCTGCTTTTGCTTATAATGGCTATTGCTTTAGAGTTGGATATTTTGAAAGGTATGGCATTACCGTAGAAAAAGAATATTTTTTCCAGTCAAGGTCTTTACAGTGGATGCACTTCCTAAAGTGTGTTATGTGGTACAATGTGACCACAACATTGAAATGACAGTAGAAAAATCATTCTTACTTATTCCTGCAAAAAGTTCATGGATACTTTTCCCCTATTTTTATTTAATTTAGCATAACATGTGTAATGCCCCATAGAAAAAAATTGAATTGAAAGAAAGATTTTTTTATACAAAATTTTTATGTCTGTCCTGGTTGGTTACTGTTGCACAGGTCATCCAATAGAATAATGACCTCTTTATCTGTACCACTGGCAAATTATCTCCCTTGTTATTATCCTTATCCTTCATAATATATATAATAAGCCTTTTTCCATGTTGTTCTTATCTGTACTTTAACTAAATTATCTCCCTGTTTATATTCCTTATCCTACCTTATAAATATACTGTACTTGTTTTTATATTGTCTTTGTCTGTAAATGTTTTGAAAATATGAAAGACAAAAAACTTTTTAAACTATTTATATAAAGCAATTTGTTTACATCATTACTTATGCAAATGATGTCAGAAGTCTGGGTTACCTCCCTGGATAGCTTATACTATTCAATCTTTGTCTTATTAGTTATAGGCCATCAAAGTTCATCTTGGCCATTTGGTTTAAAAAATGACTTTTTATAATCTATATGTTTCTGGTAGAATTGTGAAATTTTGTTTGATACATCTCTTCTTTTAGAAATTTTATTGACAAAAAGACCACAAAATTTTCTTCTGAATTGATTGAACAAAAATCATTTTTAATATTTAAAACATTACTGTTGATGTAAACATTTTATTAGTACTGCCTTCTTTCAAATTCTGTAAGTATTGGTTTCCCTATTATTTTCAATGATTAAACTTATGACTATTTAATCTATGTGATAACATGCAGTCCTGTTGTGTTTATAGATTACAGGCTTTTTTCATTTATGTGTTCACAGCTGTAAACATTTTTAATTAAATTTAAATCAAATACTGGTATATACATAAACAATATCTTGGACAAGTAACAAAAATAAGCAGAAAATCATGTTTATTTGAGTTATGTCCCTTGGAAATGTAAATTTTTTGAAATATTTGTCATGTAAGCACTATCATCACTACATTTCTTGTCAGATCTTAACTGTTGATATTAAAAAATCACTGATAATTTGTGTGAGTTATCACTCTTGGAAAATATTTTTAAATGATAATTTGTCCTTTAGCTTACTTATGCATATGCTTATTAGTAGTAGGGTCGGTGATGTTTTAGTCACCCCAAAAACGCGTGGTGCTGTGGTGCTCCCAAATATGGGCATGCCCCGCCCCCTTTCTATACACCGGAAGTGCGTCATCGGAAATTCCACCATCGCGTAAAACATACGTGTCTCATGATGTCACAGGAAGTACGTGAGTCATCGGAGATTCCAGCATCGCGCAAAACCTTATTTGGTCAACCGATTCCAGTGAGTCATCGTGTCTGCTAATAAGGATACTTCCATGACGCGCGACCATGAGTCATCGCGCGGCGTATAATTGTCATTCCATATATTTTTCAATCGATGATAACGTATATTTTAAGGAATTAATTACCATTCGCTTAATTAAACATCTAAAACATTTTATTGGATAAATTATTTCAAACATAGCGCCGATTATCGATCCGGTCATACACACCTGTCATAACGCGTTTCGGTCAGTGAACCTATTTATAGCCTATACGATTAATCTCTCACGTTAAATCCACATGTAGAGCTTGTATTCAAATCTGTTATCATGTAATTCTCATATTTACTTGTCTATTTACAATATTCATTCTCTAAACAATTATTTTTATTATTGTCTATGTATATAAACAGATAAAATTTTATTTTAAGCGTTGGTATTTGTTTTAATTATTATATCTAAAACATTGGTACAATCAAATATTTCAAACATATCGTCGAATTCAATTACCACACAAGTCATAACACGTTAGTGAACCTATTTATAGCTTATACGATTATCTTTCACGTTCAATTAAATCAACATGTGGAGCTTATCCTCAAATCTGTTATATGAAATATCATGTAGTTCTCATATTTACTTTTCTATGGTCATCCCCATCGTTTATCCTCAAATTACCCTTTCATACACTGATAACAATCAACAACATTGTCTCAAGTAACCTTTACACCGACACGTGCCAGACGTCTATACTCTTGATTTGATTCGGATAAAATAAACAAACATCAATGACCAGGGATTACCAGTCATATCGTACACTATACACAAATTAACATTCTTTCATAGATATTAGAAATGATTTTTTCTGTCGAAATTACAGAAATGTAATTGTCAACATTGATAAAATAAATTACGTACTATATTCACTAAAATAATATTTATCTTTGACCTCAGATTACCCACTGTATAATTATCCACTTTAGTTCTATGGACAGCTGATACATATTAATCTATAATTAAATCCTCGTTCACGACGCCTGCTAAAATGCAAGTTCTCTGAGTGTATCATATTTTATGCTTATTATCTTTGATTTATAAAAAATGATCAAAATTTGACTCTTCATATTTACTATAGAAAAGTCATGGGAACTGATACAAAAAAAAACTTGAACGATTTCTAAGTCATCGAAAAGAAAAATAGTCATAAAAGCGCTGGTGGTGATGGGTGGTGGTGGTGGTGGTGGGATGATGGGTGGTGGTGGTGATATCGATGGTGGTGGGGGTGATGGGTGGTGGTGGTGGTATCGGTGGTGGTGAAGGTGGTGGTGGTGGTGGTGGTGGTGGGTGGTGGTGGTGGTGGGTGGTGGTGGTGGGTGGTGGTGGTGGTGGGTGGTATCGGGTGGTGGTGGTGGTGGTGATATCGATGGTGGTGGTGGTGGTGGTGGGGTGATGGGTGGTGGTGGTGGTATCGGTGGTGGTGAAGGTGGTGGTATCGGTGGTGGTGAAGGTGGTGGTTGTGGTGGGTGGTGGTGGTGGTGGGTGGTATCGGGTGGTGGTGGTGGTGGTGGGTGGTGGTGTGGTATCGGTGGTGGGTGGTGGTGGTGGTGGGTGGTATCGATGGTGGGTGGTGGCGGTGGTGGTATCGGTGGAGGTGGTGGTAAGTGGTGCGTGCTATCGGTGGTGGTGGTGGTGGTATCGGTAGTGGTGGTGGTATCGGTTGGGTGATGGGTGGTGGTGGTGATATCGGTGGTGGTGGTGGTGGAGTGATGGGTGGTGGTGGTGGTGGTGGGTGGTGGTGGTGGGTGGTGGGTGGTGGTGGTGGTGGGTGGTGGTGGACACCACCACCACAAATACCACCATTACCACCACCACCTCCACCCATCACCACCACCCACCACCACCACCCACCACCACCACCACCCACCACCACCACCACCCATCACTCCACCACCACCACCCACCACCACCGATATCACCACCACCACCCATCACCCCACCGATACCACCACCACTACCGATACCACCACCACCACCACCGATAGCACGCACCACTTACCACCACCACCACCGATACCACCACCGCCACCACCCACCATCGATACCACCCACCACCACCACCCACCACCGATACCACACCACCACCCACCACCACCACCACCACCACCCGATACCACCCACCACCACCACCACCCACTACCACCACCACCACCACCTTCACCACCACCGATACCACCACCTTCACCACCACCGATACCACCACCACCACCCATCACCCCACCACCACCACCACCATCGATATCACCACCACCACCCATCATCCCACCACCACCACCACCACCCATCACCACCAGCGCTTTTATGACTATTTTTCTTTTCGATGACTTAGAAATCGTTCAAGTTTGTTTTTTGTATCAGTTCCCATGACTTTTCTATAGTAAATATGAAGAGTCAAATTTTTATCATTTTTTATAAATCAAAGATAATAAGCATAAAATATGATACACTCAGAGAACTTGCATTTTAGCAGGCGTCGTGAACGAGGATTTAATTATAGATTAATATGTATCAGCTGTCCATAGAACTAAAGTGGATAATTATACAGTGGGTAATCTGAGGTCAAAGATAAATATTATTTTAGTGAATATAGTACGTAATTTATTTTATCAATGTTGACAATTACATTTCTGTAATTTCGACAGAAAAAATCATTTCTAATATCTATGAAAGAATGTTAATTTGTGTTTAGTGTACGATATGACTGGTAATCCCTGGTCATTGATGTTTGTTTATTTTATCCGAATCAAATCAAGAGTATAGACGTCTGGCACGTGTCGGTGTAAAGGTTACTTGAGACAATGTTGTTGATTGTTATCAGTGTATGAAAGGGTAATTTGAGGATAAACGAGGGGGATGACCATAGAAAAGTAAATATGAGAACTACATGATATTTCATATAACAGATTTGAGGATAAGCTCCACATGTTGATTTAATTGAACGTGAAAGATAATCGTATAAGCTATAAATAGGTTCACTAACGTGTTATGACTTGTGTGGTAATTGAATTCGACGATATGTTTGAAATATTTGATTGTACCAATGTTTTAGATATAATAATTAAAACAAATACCAACGCTTAAAATAAAATTTTATCTGTTTATATACATAGACAATAATAAAAATAATTGTTTAGAGAATGAATATTGTAAATAGACAAGTAAATATAACAGATTCGAATACAAGCTCTACATGTGGATTTAACGTGAGAGATTAATCGTATAGGCTATAAATAGGTTCACTGACCGAAACGCGTTATGACAGGTGTGTATGACCGGATCGATAATCGGCGCTATGTTTGAAATAATTTATCCAATAAAATGTTTTAGATGTTTAATTAAGCGAATGGTAATTAATTCCTTAAAATATACGTTATCATCGATTGAAAAATATATGGAATGACAATTATACGCCGCGCGATGACTCATGGTCGCGCGTCATGGAAGTATCCTTATTAGCAGACACGATGACTCACTGGAATCGGTTGACCAAATAAGGTTTTGCGCGATGCTGGAATATCCGATGACTCACGTACTTCCTGTGACATCATGAGACACGTATGTTTTACGCGATGGTGGAATTTCCGATGACGCACTTCCGGTGTATAGAAAGGGGGCGGGGCATGCCCATATTTGGGAGCACCACAGCACCACGCGTTTTTGGGGTGACTAAAACATCACCGACCCTACTACTCTTATTGCTAGATTTTATGTAATGTTTATAAACACTAGTTGACAATTTAAGATATCTGCACCCTATCCATTTTTTTATTAAAGTTATATCCATTTCAAATTGCTTTCATTGGTAGCAGACATTGGAATGCTCTTCTTTTGTTTGGATCTATTATTCCAGATAATTTTGTATCCTCAGAATTTACAATTACATTTAATGTATTTTACTGCTTGACACAAATGTTAGTTTGAATCTATAACTGTGCTTTAACAGAGTAATAACTAGTGTATGGTTTGTGCCGTATTTATATTTTTCTGTAAAAAAAACAAAAGTATTTTGTGAATCACCAGGAAAATTCATACTTCAAGGATTCTGTCTTCATGTTATATAAGAATTTCCAAAATTAAATACTAGCAGGTATGTTTTTACATATATTAGTCACCACTGAACTTGTTCTCCTTCTGTATTTCTGATTTATTTTAATGTCTGTTAAAGCAAAACAAATAATTGATTTATGGTGGGTTGAAATATGTACTTTATTATAAAAATTGGCAGTATGGCTAGTATGGTGAAAAGGTAGACTGGTTCTTTATTATAAACATTGGCAGTATGGCTAGTATGATGAAAGGTAGACTGGTTCTTTATTATAAACATTGGCAGTATTGCTAGTATGGGGGAAATGTAGACTGGTTCTTTATTATGAACATTGGCAGTATGGCTAGTATGGTAGAAATATAGACTGGTTCTTTATTATAAAAAATAGCAGTAGTTCTAGTATGGTACAAAGGTATACTGGTTCTTTATTATAAACATTAGCAGTAGTTCAAGTATGGTAGAAAGGTATACTGGTTCTTTATTATAAACATTAGCAGTATGGCTAGTATGGTAGAAAGGTAGACTGGTTCTTTATTATAAACATTAGCAGTATGGCTAGTATGGTACAAAGGTAGACTGGTTCTTTATTATAAACATTAGCATTATGTCTAGTATGGTAGAAATGTAGACTGGTTCTTTATTATAAACATCGGCAGTATGGCTAGTATGGTAGAAAGGTAGACTGGTTCTTTGTTATAAACATTAGCAGTATGGCTAGTATGGTAGAAATGTAGACTGGTTCTTTATTATAAACATTAGCAGTATGGCTAGTATGGTAGAAAGGTAGACTGGTTATTTATTATAATCATTGGCAGTATGGCTAGTAAAGTGGAAAGGTAGACTGGTTCTTTATTATAAAGCATAGGCAGTATGGTTAGTATGGTGGAAAGGTAGACTGGGTCTTTGTTATAAACATTAGCAGTATGGCTAGTATGGTAGAAATGTAGACTGGTTCTTTATTATAAACATTAGCAGTATGGCTAGTATGGTAGAAAGGTAGACTGGTTATTTATTATAATCATTGGCAGTATGGCTAGTAAAGTGGAAAGGTAGACTGGTTCTTTGTTATAAACATTAGCAGTATGGCTAGTATGGTAGAAATGTAGACTGGTTCTTTATTATAAACACTAGCAGTATGGCTAGTATGGTAGAAAGGTAGACTGGTTATTTATTATAATCATTGGCAGTATGGCTAGTAAAGTGGAAAGGTAGACTGGTTCTTTATTATAAAGCATAGGCAGTATGGTTAGTATGGTGGAAAGGTAGACTGGGTCTTTATTATAAACATTGGCCGTGTGGCTAGTATGGTGGAAAGGTGGACTGGTTCTTAATTATAAACATTGGCATTATGACTAGTATGGTGGAAAGGTAGACTGGTTCTTTATTATAAACATTGGAAGTATGGCTAGTATGGTGGAAAGGTAGACTGGTTCTTTATTATAAACATAGGCAGTATGGCTAGTATGGTGGAAAGGTAGACTGGTTCTTTATTATAAAAATTGGCAGTATGGCTAGTATGGTGGAAAGGTAGACTGGTTCTTTATTATAAACATTTTTTTCCATTATAAGTTTGGAAATGATTTTTAAAGTAATGAAAAAAAGAACTAATTAAAGATTTTCTTCACAAATATTTTTTTCCATTACAAGTTGGCATTAATAATAATAATATTTATTTCAATAAATATCAACATTACAATGGTTAATAAACATACACTTACATATTATTAAAAATTTCTGAATACAGATCACACCATGTTTTAAAAATTTTAATAATGGATACAGATCACAACGAGCAATAAAAAACCAAAACTTGATATTTATTGGGATAGTCCATGAAAGCTCGAAAGCTTATTTCCAATGGGGTCCCTTTTGTGAAATATACTTAGGTTTAATAATACAATTATGATACTTGTCGTTGTATTCTCGCACAAAAGAAGCATAGTTTAAATATTATATACTACTGTAAAAAAATTTTAAAATTATAAAACCACACTACTGACCATATCTTTACCTGTAGTATAGCTACATTAGTTTGACTAAATCCAGGTATATATATATATATATATATCAATAAAATATAAAATAGTTATCTGAAGAAGCGAGAGAACTCTCTGTTAAAAAATCCTTTACTTTAGATTTAAATAATTTATGATTTTTAATGGCCTTAACATCATTTGGTAATGAGTTCCAGTTTTTGATTCCATAATAATAAAACGTGTCTTTTTGTTGACCAATAACCGCGGGAACCCAGAAGTTATATTCGCTATGTCTTGTATTATATATATGACAATCTCTAAGTTTAGTAAAACTCTGTTTCATATAACTAGGACTTACATTATAATATATTTTATGTACATGATTCAATCTAAGTTGTTTAACTCTATTTTCAATATTAACATAACCAATACTCTGTAAAACCTTATGGTCCACTCTATATCCTTCCCCCTTTATAAATCTTACACATTTGTTTTGTAATATTTGTAACTTATCTTTATGGGTTTTGTTAATACCAGCATACCAAGCAGAGCAAGCATAATCAAGATGACATTGAATTAATGCTGTGACTAGTGTCTTTCTGGATGCTTCTGACAAACATTTTGCTTGTCTGTATAGAAACTTCAATCTTGAGTTTACTTTCTGAATAATACTATTAATAATCTTTTCTCCCGAAAGAGAATTATCAATACATAGACCTAAATATTTCACACAATTTTGTGACAAAATTCTATGATTGTTACAGGTAACATTAAGTTACTAATTTTAGATAATTTTCGTTTTGAACCAAACAGAATTGCTTCTGTTTTCCCTAGATGGAGTGATAATTTATTGTCAATTAACCATTTACTACAAGATTCAAGTTCTTTGCCTAGTTTTTCAGATATAACCTCTGGGTTTTTGTGTGAAAAAAGAATAGCACTGTCATCTGCATATAACAGAATTGTACAATCTGAACTTATACTTATAGTTGTGTCATTTACATAATATAAAAATAAAAGTGGGCCTAAAATGCTGCCTTGTGGAACGCCACATGTTATATTTAAAAAATCAGACTCCGTTCCATTAACATTTACTTTTTGTTGTCTATTACAAAGATAAGATTCAAACCATTTTATATTCTTAACACCCATAGCTTTAAGTTTTTGGCATAAAATATAATGATCTACAGTGTCGAAAGCCTTTTGAAGGTCAAGCATTATCATTCCTGTATACAAACCTTTAGATGACTGATCTTTAATATGATCAAACAGATGTATCAAACATGTTTCAGTTGAATATGAAGATCTAAAACCAGATTGGTGTTTGTAAAGCAAATTGTATTTCACAAGATATTCCTCAAATTGAGAGTAAACAACTCTTTCTAATATTTTTGAAACCACTACTAAAATGCTAACTGGGCGATAATTGCCAACATCCACCCTGCTATTCTTTTTATAAATAGGGCATACTCTTGCAGATTTCATTTCCTCAGGTACAATACCAGATGAAATAGACAAGTTTATAATATAAGAAATAGGTTTTGATAAAATAATTGATCCATCTTTTAAAAATCTTGGTGGTATACCATCTAACCCTGTGCTTTTTCTAGGATTTAGCTGTTGTAATTGCTTACATATATAGTCTTCCCCTACAGTTTTAAGTTCAAAAGCTAAACTATTGAAATGAACAATTTTATAAAAGTCTTTAAAAAGTTTGGCACTGTAATCATATAATTTTGAGGCATCAGGAAGCTTTGCTACCAGATTTGCCGCTACAGTAGTAAAAAATTTATTAAAATAGTTAGCCACCACATTCGAATCATGACAGTTTGTTCCTTCTATATCTAAGACCACTTTGCTGTTTTTCTTTTTGTTTAGTACTGTAACCAAGAGATTTAAATTGTTTCCAAATATTTTTAGGGTTGTTTTTGTTCTCCTCTATTTTATTTTCAAAATAAAGAGCTTTTGATTTGTTTACTTCCCTTTGAACTTTATTTCTATATTTGCAAAAATCTGTATAATTATCCTTGTTACCAGTTTTTTTATACATTAACCTAAAAGAATCCCTTTTTTTAATCAGCTCTAAGATTTCAGATGTAATCCAGGGATCTGAATGTTTTTTAACCTTTATTTCTTTTTGTGGTGCTACTTCATTCAGTGCTGAGATAAAAATATCCTTAAACTTATTCCATGACTTGTTCACATCTCTACATAGATATAGCTGTGACCAATCAATGCTATTTAATTTTTGACAAAATTCTTCTTTATCATAATTCTTAGTAGATCTAATTTTTATAATATTGTCTATAAAATTTGGCATATTAGTCTTTCTTTCATTTTTTCTTGTAAAAAAAGTCATATAGTGGTCACTTAAACCTATAGGAATTGTTCCTGATTGACTTATTTTATCATTAAAATTTACTATAATATGATCTAAGAGTGTTTTGCTAGTATCTGAAACTCTTGTTGGTTCTTTCAAAATTTGTGTAAAGTTAAAAATATTAAATAAATTCATATATTTTTTACATAATGATGACATTTCATGGAGTAAGCATATGTTAAAATCTCCAACAATGAACACCTCGTTTAAATGGTTTATGTTACTCAAAGATTGTTCAAAGTTTTCAAGAAACTTGTCATCTTTCGGTGGTCTGTATATTGTTCCTAGAGTAATCGCTTTTGTTTTTGGAAGTAGAATGTCAATCCAGAGTGCTTCTATACTGTCATTGTGTAGATCTTGTCTTGCAGAAAAGGCAATATCTTCTCTGATGTAGCAACATACTCCTCCGCCGTGTCTTGATCGGTCCAATCTTATAACATTGTAGCCCTGAATATTAACTTCTTCATTTGTAACAGTACTATCTATCCACGTTTCAGTCAAAGATATTAGTGCTGCATTTGTTATTGATGCAATGTTCCTAATTTCAGATATTTTTGGAAGAAGTGATCGTACATTATGCTGAATAAAATGTAGTCCTTTTTCTTGAAAGCTCTAAAAAGAGATTCATCTGATATGTCTGTTTCAAACCCTGTAGTTGTTGTTACGGTGTCAGATTGATTAAAGTTGTTTTCTTTTAACTCCAGATCTTCATTGAAAAAGGGTAAGTTAGTCATAACACAATTTTTGCAAGTGAATTGGAAGCTGGTGTTGTTTTGAACAAGTTCAAGGTACTTCGTATCGGTGATCTCTTCAGTACATTTAACATGAGTCCATCTATCACAAACGTCACATGAAATAGCCTTACTGGATGCTATTACGCCTTTGCTACATACTGTGCATGGATTTTTGAGACTTGTTTGCTGGGCCAGGTTGTGGATGAACATCACCACTTTTGAGTAAGAGAACGAAAATAAGCAAGTTTTTATTTATTGAATTAGAATTTTTTCTTAACAGGTAGGACTTGTTTATCATAATACATAAATACATAAAAAAGTATGTAGCAAACCAGGGAAACAGTTTAATGGCATAAAAAAAAGGATTTGATGTTTGAGGATTATGGAAGTGGACATGTTTTTTTTAGTTCGTGATTATTAAGTCCGTGAATTTATTGGTCTATAACAGTGGTTTCGATATAAAAAATACCGTAAAAATGGATACGTCTTTTGCGCCAGTCTGCGAAGCATGTAACCACATTCCGCGGCTGTTTCCGACTTTTGTCGCCTTAAATTTCGAAATTCACAACGGAAAGCCATTTCGTTTTCTTTAGGATTAAATCTTTGCGATGGAGCATTTTTCACAGCGGTATAATCCAATAACTGACCTAAAGTCAAATCACTCAATATTTTTTAGCAGAGCCACGCAAGCACATGGAGAGTTGCTGTGCTTTTCGCAATCATTCTAACGATTCCACGTCGCCACTTGTTCAAAGGGTATAATGTTGTCGACCCACTCCGTATTTTTAGCATCAAAAGTATCCGGTTCTCTTTCTTTTCGAGCAGGGGTTGCACCATTAATTGGGTAGGGAGGCAGCATGAAATCTGCTTGAGGCATGTGGGGTGCTTGGGGTGGTATCACATACATACTGAACATGGTTAGGCATCACATATTTTGACCTATAGGTAAATCATAGAATACATCTTGCTCTGGGTACAAATCTTAGTAACCTGTAAAGTAAGGAGTACAGACGACATTGATCATGACAATGAGGAGGGTCACGAACCGGTGGCACTGAGTGTAACATTGCTCCATCTTTGTTATTTGTTTTGTTATTTGTACTATATTTATCACACGTTTGAACGGGTGTTTCCCTTGTATATATTCTTTTCATTTGATGAGGTTGCTCAGCCTGATAGTTTTAAAATGGATTCGTCCTTTGATATTGCTTTGTTTGTTTTCTACTGTTATCGAACTGCGACTTTGTGAAAATTGTTCTGTCGGTTCTTTCTTTATATGACAGACCCGAAGAATTGTCGTGAATTGGTAGTTCTGGTCTACAATCCATAGACGCATTATAGTGACCTTCCTGTTCTGGTATTTCCCGTACCTTTTTCTTAATTTCGATATCAGAATCTGATTCAGAATTCGCAAAAACATTAACCAAAATATACTTATGATTTTCTTGTACCGTAACGGTATTGTTGACATTAGATTCTTGTCGCGTTTCATTTACAACAGTGTAAGGTCTAGATGTACGTTCGTGACCCTATCACTTTCACTAAATAAACTATTCTCAGGGCTTCTCTATCTATTTAACAACTTATGATCGAAGATTGTGATCTCCCTTTATTGTATTGGACTCCAAATCTTCACAAAAATCCATACAAACAGCGTTTCATAGCAGGATCGTCTAAGTCATCTTCGCTAGCCAAGGGTTACGATCCGATACTCTTATCTTCTGAAGAGAGGGGGGACTTGATCGTAACACTTGGCTAGCGAAGATGCGTCTAAGTGTACTACCAAAAACACTATCCTTGCCACTATTTTAACAACAGTAAAAACGGGACTTCAAAAATACAGTGACACTTTCTACTCCAGAAGTCGGATAAATGAAATGTTGATATTAAAAAATCCAAAAGACCTGATAGACATCTTGAGGTCTGGATCTGTTTCCCATTGTAACAGCATTAAAACATTTGATTTTTTTCGACACTCTATACGGGACCAAATGCAGCAGGATGTGTTCTTTTTCCGACGCAGTCGGTATTATATTCACTTTTTACCCGTTGACCTCATGACACTTCACCTCTCGAAAAGCAAGTAACGTGATCCTAATTCTGTTTCTTGATTAGTCAAAAACCAATTTGGACGGGTGTTCGAAACAGGGTTATGAATTGGACAGGGGTTTGGAACAGGATGGTAAATTGGCAATTCTCCTTTCAAATTGTGTACTATTATTATTAGATTTTGCCGTCTGTTTGTTTATACAATTATTTCATAGTGCAATTTAAGTATTAAGAACGATAGAGATGAGCTGCAGTTTGTAAAATTTAATATTAAACGACTAGTACAAAAATGTTAAATATTTTTTATTTGAAGTACAGCGCAAATTAAAACGCATATTAACACCCTGGATTTTTCCGGGATTTTATGGATTGTAAAAGAAACGAAGAGAAGAAATTTTAAAATAATTTCTTTAAAAAATACAAATTAACAATCATTTTATATTCATGTTGATAGTAAATCAAATGTGTTATTATTGTTCTTGGGCGTCCGTCGTAGTACACACATAGATAGAGAGTTGTGGCTCTTATTGTAAAGTATACTTTGCTTAATCAGTAAATTTTAAACTATAAACATTTTATTAAACAATTCTTATATTCAATTTGTTGACATTATTGTATAACTGCTTTTGGTGCTTGCATAAAAACTTCATTTCTATATCTTAGGCAGTGGGTTTCAATACATAATAGCAATAAACGTTCTGGAATACATGTACATGTACAACAAAGTAGTTGTATGTAAATTATCAATTTTGAGTTAACTGTATGCTTGGTAAATCTTTTAATATTGAAAACACGTAAATAAATAGGGGGGGGGGGGGGGGCGAACGCATGTATAAATTAATAATTTCCAACTCGTTTCACGGGGACTAATGTTAATTATAGGTTCATGATTTCTTTCACGTAGTAATAATTGTCCGTCAGTACTTCCCCAAAAAAATTTCCATCAAACATTTCTGGTCTATTGAAACGGGGAATTTGTATGACAATAATGACGATTCGTATTTTAATGCATAACTCAATTTATATCTTTACTGCGTCGGTTATCTTTTTTAAAGATAGTACTTGTTAAGATGTAGGTAGAACTCTCTTGATTTTCAACAAGTTTTATATTCAAAAAGAAATTTAATTCACTCAGTTTCAATTACTTTAATATATATTAATATACCACTCGAAATGTAATTATAAAATATATACATTTATTTCACTAACCTTTACCTTGAGTATTACGAACACTCTTCTCTGGGTGAGATGCCCATCCTCAGGTAAAAATAACAATTCTAACAGAACGATTCTATTACATTTAAATTTATTTCATTTTGGTGTATAAATTATTAGGTTAACAACAGTGAAATGGCTTGACTTTAAATTATCAGAACATAATAATCATCTTGAATTTTTCTAGGTATAAAACTTTTATAAAACCAACAAAATTAATTTGGATGCAAAATAAAAAATTAAAATTCTGAACTTTAATTGTTTGTCAAAATAAAGAATAATAACTCATTTTCTCAACGATCACACATTGTTCAGTTGTTCTTTCCAAACAAATTACATCAAAAAGCTTTTTTACAAATTATGAACATCAGCAAGTTGTTAGGTGGGCTTGAAATATGATACACAGAATCGGGATATGGATATATGATTTTGGTATATTCTTTCATTGCATTTAACAAATAAAAAACATTTAACATAAAGCAATCGATAAGCGGGAATTTAAAGATGGAGGAAGGTTGGCAACTTTTTACTTCATTCCACAATTTGCGATCCATTTTGATCGAAATATGAAACATTACAGAAATGTTTGATATATTTAAATATTCAGACAAAAGTAAAAAATTATAGACAAAGTTTTACTTAAAATTCCACGGACATAATTAAAAAATAAGTCAGTCGCCAATGTAAACAATATTGCTTGTCTCTTCCATTTATGTTAGTTTGCATCATTAATAGTTTTTCTTTAAAGTCGGTATAGTGTTGTTCATATAGAAATTCAGAATTTTGAACAATAATTACATGATTCTTTTAGAATTTCCTCTTGTTGTATTCCCTGCCATGTTACAGTGACGAACATTTGATTCTGAAAAAGGAGTGTGTGTGTTTGGGGGGGATAGGTCAATGTTAAGTAATATTTATTGATAAGGTCATTTTTTATTACAACAATAAACATGAGTTCTATACAGCTTCAAAACATAAATTCATACATAAATACACAAATCTTTAGCACATAAAGCCACAGCACAACATCAATATCAAAATGATAGCAATCGAAGCACTAAAAGCTATGAAACATAACACAGACAAACAAAAGGCAAAAGAAATCCTGAAGCATATAGTCTGAGATCCTCGCACCGCAATTGTTTACTGAACAACCTAATTAAAACATATTTTAGGCCAGTGGGATTGTTACCTATGTAGAATCCGATGAAACAAGTAAAATATTGATCACCATTTTTAGGAATATGTAATCACACATCTTAGACGGAGTTGACAAGACGGAAATTCATACGCGTACGATAGCTGAAAGGGACGCCTACTGGGAAGTGTTAAATACAAGTTTAAATAAAACAGAAAAAAACCCTGCAGCGGATATGAACTCAGTCTGGAATTGCAAATATGATTTCCTAGTGTTGAAATGAGTGTTGCAAAGATTTAAACATAAATATGTTAGTTTTTTGGCAGTCACATTTAAATTGATTGTTTTATTTGTTTAAATACCTACAATAGCGCTTTTCACAATAATGTTATTTTCTATTATTAGTTCTACTGCATTTATATTTCAATTCACTAGGGACAAACACATTTATTTTATTGAACAGTTTTGTGGCAGTTCATTCTTTTTCATTCTAATGTTGAATACTAGTATGTAAGAAAATGTGTATAGAAGACTGTTAAGTTTATCAAACTTCTTGTTCTGGTCTTTTATTGATACTTTATCACCAATAATTTACAGTACAGTCAACAGAATGCTGTGATTTTCCATGGCCCATGCATGGGCATCCCACAAAATCCACTCAAATATTATATAATATAAATTCTGCCCACGAATTACTAATTTTCGACCCATGCAAATTTGTGTGGACAAGTTTTAAAATTTTGAATTTGCCATGAGAATCATGGATGCTGCACATTTTTTACTTATAAGTAAATAAGGGTGTAATATAAAGATGAAATGTTTACGGTTTATTACTCTTAAAAAACATAATAGAATCTTGCGATTTTTATTATACTTCTGCATGTTGCTCAATCCTATAAGCCGCTTTGATTTTTTAGCTATCACGCTGTCACCTTATAAAAACCTTTGTGTATGATACAAACTTTTTAATGTAGACATAGACATAGACATAGAAACTTTATTTGAAGTCGGGTTATAAATACAAGCAACATAAGCTCTGTAGAGCTTTTAACCGACAAACAACTAGCTAGAAACTGAATGAGAAAAATGTTTTAATGAGAACATGAACCTGTGGGTCACACATAATTATGAGATTAGTAAAGATCAGAATGAGAAATCCCCAATATGTCTCTGTGAGACCATGAATCTTTACATTAATTATCTGGATAAACAGTGACCCGAATTATTGTTTGGTATTTCACACCACTTTTAACAATTTTGCAGCTATATCATGGGTTCCATTTTTATTGTGTTAGGAAGCAGGAGTACAAGAAGAAACCCCCCGACCTTAGGTAGGAAAACTGGCAGTACTTGTTAATTAATATTGGAGTCAAGTGCACATTGCCACAAACCCACAACCTTAGACTAGTGTTGACAGATCATGTGATCAATGGTAGACGAACTACCTTAACCACTCGATCACAGAGGCTCTTACCAGAATGAGAAATCCCCAATAGGCCACTGTGAGTCCATGAATCTATACATTAATTATCAGGATGAACAGTGACCAGAATGTTAAGATTGGTTTATCATTCATAAAATTAGCAAGGCTAATATAGGGACCATACTGTGAGGGTGCTTGATCCACAGAGCACCCCAGCGCGTCCCCGGGTGGCGGATAGGAGAGACCCTCTCGTTTAGGGGGGGGGGGGTTGTCGGGTCATAATACGGAAAGCCTGAACGCGGACCGTAGTGGGTAACTTTTTTAGAGAGTGCCACGCTCCTTGCACGATAAAGACCCCTTATGTAGATTTCGAAAAAGAGTAGGCTCATTGTAGCCGCTACATAGGCTAAATTTTCCGCCCCTACCCAAAACGCCATACTTTTCCGGTGGCAGTCAAAATTGTATTCCCTGTGACCCATCCCACCCCCATTTTCTGTTGATTTATTGTTTGTTAACTTGTTCCCGTCCTGAATATAGCTGAAATACTGCTCGCTGGACGTTAAGCAGATATCCAATCAATCAATCAACAATTTAGACTAAGTATTTTTCTACTACATCATATTTGATTTGACATCAAGTTGTATCAAATGATAATTATACAGTCCCTAAACTTTTTTCTTTGCTGGATGCAGGTTTTTGCAGATAAACATATTTAAAATATTCAGTAAAACAAGTTTACTGGCTTTTTACATACTTATAGATGAAGGCTGTGTATAAAGAGTTTGTGCACAATATATCTGTAATGTATTTTTTGCCTGATGTGTGATGTACATGCAGTTTTTATGGAGATTAATACAGTATATTCAATACAAAACAGAAAAAATTGATTGACAAGTGGACAAAAAAAATATTCCCCTTGCTAAAATTTAAAAACGTAGTTCCTCAGCGCATAAGTACATATATATTTTATAGCTGACTAAGGTACTACTTTTCAATTTCATATGTATTGATAGTTCATTTTCTTCAAAATTTAACGTTCGAATAAAAAATAATTTTTGGCGAAGAAGCACTTATGGAGGATACTAGGATAGGTACTACGAGGAGAAACAAACCTATATTTATTCGGCCTTGTCTGGTTTTCGGAAAAGGGGGGGGGGACTTATATTTATTTTGGCATGTCTGGTGAAGGATAAGTAGTGAGAGGGGAAAACAAACTTTTATTTAGTTGGCCTTGGCTGGGGGAGCATAAGTAGCTATAGGTAGAGTGGGGAACTATATTCATTTGGACTTGTTTGATGGCGGTTTATAGTAATTTTAGTGAAAGGGGGGCATGAAATTTTTTTACTGGTCTGATTCAGGGTAAGTAGGAAGAGGGGGCTGCATTAACAGCTATTTCTGGACCCAGCCAAAGAAGAAAAAATATGAAAAGGCTGTGCTTGGCTGCAAGAGCAGAAGTAGTACTGGAGTCTTGAGACACACCAACATCAAAATATCCACCGTTTCCAATCCAAACAAAGATAATCTTGAACATGTGTTTGAATGGCTAATAAGCAGCATAAAAGCAAAACACTAAGGCGTTTGATTTTCTGTACAACTATAGCAGATGTAGCAAAACTACCTGATGTTTGTAAAATTATTTGGAAACAATTGTGAACATTTTCAATGTTCCACTGCAAAACAAATGAAAAAGTGAAAGAAAAAATGTCACGACATGACCATGGATGACAAGATTCTCATCCTGATATACACAAATTCAGCAGTAATGGGAGTGAATTTCTAGGGTGTTCACAATATCGTACACTGTGGATAACCCAGGGAAATGGATACAATTGCACAGCAGTTGGGTAGAGCCGGCAGAGATGGAACACTTTTTGATGAACTTGTTTTGTTTAAATAACACAAAGGACATATGAGGAGAGTAGAGTGTGACTTAGTTAACGACAAGACAATGTGCAAACACCAGCTATTTTGTTCTAGTTATATATGACTAAACCTACTTCTATTGTTGTGATGTTTTGCGACAAAAAGTGCCCTTGTCATTGTTGTGGAGAGTAGACATGTCCAAGAACACATGTTGCTGCTGTTTCGACTCGACAGGATTCTGATTCTTCTAATGAAGGAAGTATGAACAGATTTATTTATCCGTGGAGTCTAGAGCATTCTCGAAAGAAGCTTGAGTCATGGTCCGATTATACATCTGGAGCATTACTTCACCATGAAGTCCTTCAAGGATTTACTGATACAGTACTCTCAATATCGCACTAAGATGTGAAATAATATTTACACCAGATGAAGTTATGAGAAACTTTTCTATTTGGTCATATGAATATATGCCAAATAAAATGCAATGTTTTTGAAGATACGGAAATGGCCAACATGTCGGATAGTGATTGTAACACCTCGTCTTTAATTAAAGTGTTAGATATAATAAATTAAACTGACATGTCATTTCTATAATTACTATGTTTAATGTATATTTTGCCTATATATTATAAATTTTAAGCTAAAAGATGTGTTATTCCTCTCCAAAAAGTATATTGTTGCCTTTTTTATATTAATATATCAGAATGAAGCCAGGACGTTGCATTCTTGCAATACAATCTACCAAGTTTTATCATCTTCCTGTTTCATGCGGATGATTTGATACAAGTTCTAGCTGTCATATCTTTACATGTTGTGCCTACAGTAGTTAAAATAAAAACTTGACAGAAAATCATTGAAACATCTTAACTGTTTTCTCCAGGTATAAAAAATGGACGATATGACGAAAAAATTGCTGAAAGTGGCATTAAACACCTTTAAGAAAACATACATAAAGAGGTGCACGGAATTCATTCTAGTGTGATAAAGTTGTTACAGGTTAGGGTCCAAGATTGGCAGTTGTCTCTCATCCTCACAAGTCAGGGTTTTTGTGTCCACATGTGTCCACGAAACCCCTGACAAACTTAGCTAAGAAATTCCCGGGCTAGAAGATTTTCGTATGACGTCAATCCTTCAAAATATCAACCAATCAAATTGCCTGAAAAAAGCAAGTGTTTGGCAGTAGTCATTCTTACTCATTCTTGAGTGGGAAGAAAACGTAACGAAACTAATAAATAACGCGGTAATAACAAACTATTAACACTACTGTACAAAATACAGTGACTTTCACATGGTCTATGCAACACATCCGTTTGGTTTATTTACAATCGACATCGGGATATCCCCTAACCAAGCCACGTATGAAAGCGATCTTTTGATTGGCTACATCAAGGTATGATGTAGCCAATCAAAATAGTGACTATGAGCCCGGGAATTTCCTAGCTAAGTTTGTCAGGGGTTCGTTGACACATGTGGACACAGAAACCCTGACTTGTGAGGATGGTTGTCTCTAAGCACTCCAGCTTTCTTAACCAATAAAATTACTATTGGTCACCACGAAACAACTGAAATATTGTCGACAGTGATGATCAACGCTAAAACCCAATCAATCAATATCATACAGGTAGCATCCAATAAAAAATATAGTAAGTAGTACTAATGTAAGACAATAACAAACAGGTTTCACATGGATCATGATTTTTTATGTGATAGTACAGTATTACAAATGTGATGAAATATATTTTACACTGTTACATACAAGTCGCTCCTTGTTTTCTATGATCCATTTATAAAGATTGTCTGTCTGTATATATATATACATGAAAAAACTCTGAAAATTTGGAAAACTATTCACCACCAGGTATATAATATAATTAAGTTCTGAAACTCTTGCAGCAATACCATCATGTTTTGATGGTGTTGATTGTTTCTTATTACATTCAGTTTCCAAGTTAGTTGCAATTCCCTCCTGAATTTGTGTAGACAGTGCAGCTTTTATAACAATATCATAACTAGCATGGGCCTTGGTGGCTGAGTGGTTAAGGTAGTTCTTCTACTATTGATCACGTGGTCTGTCAGAAATGAGGATGCGGTTTCGAGTCTCACTCAGGCAGGGTGCGCTTGACTCCAATCTTAATTGACAAGGATTGCCAGTTTTCCCATCTAAGGTCAGGGGTTCTCTGGCTTCTTCCTCCAATAAAAACAGGACGCTATGATATAGCTAAAAAAAAGTGTAAAACACCATTCAAACAATCATAACTAGCATTGGACCCTTGTGCATATAGATTCTTCTTTATTCCTTGGACTAGAAGTTCAACCAGATTGTCATTGGTAATGTTATGGCAGTGCCTCCATGAAGGTTTGTACAACAATTCCATTTACATTCAGAACCCTTCTGTGGAGATAAAAGTGAAATACAGTATGCTATGAAACCCGAACAACCATAACTGATATTTTGTGTGATTACCAAGGCGGAACATTTGAAATTTAGCATTGCACAATATTCTGTCCACATCTCCCATTTTACAGGCATCATATGTATCACTCAGCAGACATGCACATTTCATTAACTATGCGCTGTACAAGGCAATGTTATATTGGATTTTGAACTAACTGGTTCATCAATGTCTAGATCCTCCCATGATCCTTCCTGAGTTGTCTTTTTAATTCACCATGTTGTCTTGTATTTTTTGGTGCAAACTTAACAAATATATTTGTTTTCCAGATTGTCGAACATTATTCTTTTTTTATATGTTTGGTCATCAAGGGCTGATGTTCTTTATGAAATCATGGATACCTCTGTAAAATAAAGAATGCATTTCTAAGTACACAATACTACAGCTCAGGAGGATGGTACTTTCCTTTACATTTGACGACACGACAATGTTCACTCTACTTCAATCCCTTATGTTGTGAATGAAGTGCACTTATTTTAACTGCCTTTGCCTTTTCAATGGGTTACTTTTTGAAAGTGTTGTGATAGTATTTGTACTAGACACTGCATGCAAACTCCAATAGACTACCTGGTACCAGTGGAGAGACAAGCTAGTTTTGCCCACATCCAGAATTTAATCAATAATACATCAAGTTCAGTCAACTGTTGCAATGTTGATAACACTAGTAACCCCCCCCCCCCCCCGCCTTTTCTGAAATATTTATCAAATGTCAAATGCCTAAAGGAATGTATCCATATGCCCAATGATGTTTTTATTAAATTATAAAATATTATTACGTTAACTTTATCTGGCAAAAACAAATTCACACAAATTCTTTTCCTTTTCAATACATTTTTAGAATCCGTAGCAGATATGTAGTAACTGATGTGACGCTGTCTGCCTTTCTTGGAGTCATAGTTATTGATATCTTCGTTTTTCTAGGTGTCGGCGAGTGCAATATTTTGTGCTTTGCAGTTCTCGTCGGGGTCATTACTTCTGGGCTAATTGCTGCGTCTTGACATTTTCCTCGGACATTTCAGTAGGCGCCACAGAGAAACGCTGGCGGAGCGTACACATTGTTGACCTGTGAATTTTTTATCTAAGCAAACTTATCAGTTCATATTTCTCCTTTTTAGTGCTTCTTCGATGTATCATACTCATATTCGATCTTCGAAAGTATGTTCAATTTTGTAAAACAAAAACCGCAAATATACATAGAAATCCCATCAACACGGTGCGGTATGTAAGCCAGAATTTCACATAACTTATTAAAAACACAGAAGGTGTTGAAAAAAATCGTACGACTGTCCTTCTTAGGTAGAATTTCTTGATATATTATACACAACTCGATCGTCGCCATGATTTGTTTACTTTCTTAAACGTACACATTTTTTTTGTTAAACACAATCGGATTGGTGCAGTTGTTGGTCCCTGCGTCCAATCAAAACCGTTCCTGTGTGACACAGAAATATCGTCTAGATATGCCAAGGGTGAAGATAAGAGTATCGGATCGTAACCCTTGGCTTGCGAAGATGCGTTTAACTGTGGTTTAAAAAAGCGTGCAGCGTGCTAAACTTAATTTTCTTGTTATTTATGTAATTTGGACCGATTAGTGTGCGGAGTTATAGGGTGTGTCCGAGGTGATATTATTAGCGTAGTGTTACGGAGTATGGCACGGAGCGGATATTTCATCTTGGCTCCAAAGATTGATGGTACTATTAACTCCATTAACATGTAAACACATCATGTAAACATATAATTGTGTCACGCTATTAGTAAGTTACAAAATAAAATGTAAGTTTTGTAGTTTGTTTTCAGTGTTGCACATATTTTATGTATAATATCAGTAAACTGATAACTTGCCCATGAGAGTTAGTTTGAGAGACTTTTGTAACAGTTTACTGCTGCAAATACCTTTAATTTCATATGGGTTTTCAACTGTTTATTTTAAATTTTTCTGTATAAAACATCACTATATGAAATGTAAAAACATCAATGTCTAGCTCATCTTCACAAGTCAGGGTTTCTGTGTCCTCATGTGTGACATGTGTCCACGAAACCCTAGCTAGGAAATTCCCAGGCTAGAAGTCACTATTTTGATTGGCTACATCGTACCTGCATGTAACCAATCAAAAGCTCGCTTTCATTCTGGCTACATCATACCTGCATGTAGCCAATCAAAAGCTCGCTTTCATTCACGATTTGGTTAGGGGATATCCCGATGTCTATTGTGAATAAACCAAACGGATGTGTTGCATAGACCATGTGAAAATCAGTGTATTTTGTACAGTAGTGTTAATAGTTTGTAATTACCGCGTTATTTATTAGTTGCGTTACGTTTTCTTCCAACTCAAGAATGATTAAGAATAACTACTGCCAAACATTTGCTTCTTTAAATCAATTTCATTGGTTGATGTTTTGAAGATTTGACGTCATATGAAAATCTTCTAGCCCTGGAATTTCCTAGCCAAGTTTGTCAGGGTTTCGTGGACACAGAAAGCCTGACTTGTGATGATGTGTCTAGCTATTCAACCAATTTTTTTACCCTTCCCATTTTTTCAATTATTCGCGCGGGTACAATAGGAAATGGAGATGGGGTACAGCAGGTCATATTTTAAATTTTAATTAGGTTGGCTTATAAGACTCTTATAACCTGACTGTAATATACAGATACCAATCCTTACTGAAATATACAGAAACTTATCCTACTCTCTCAAAAACCCGACTCAACAGCTTGGTGACGCGACTTTTACCCAGTAAATGTAGTAACGTTCCTAACTTTAAGAGCAATAGGGTATACAGGTAATAATTAGGTTTTGCAGAATCTCTCGGCATGTGACAATTTATAGAATCATCCGGTAGTTTTACCCAGATTCTTTATTTACATTATCGCGTTATCACATCTCGGATACAAATCGGACAATACACTTACAGACTTTTATTAAGCAACTTTCGATTTTGATAATGTCCTTGGTATAATTTTATCCTATAGAATTAATAAGCAATACATAATGTTTTCTTCTAAATATAGAAATCTTTTTTGAGAAAAATATATTTTGTAACGTGATGCTCCTCCATAAAGATTCCTCATTTTGAATTAATCGGTTGGACAACATATGGGCGCCATTACAAGTTCTCTATGATTGTCCAATTTAAAAAAAATCTCTTCTGAACGTACACGTGTTGAGGGTCCTCTGCAAATATTCCTCGTTTCCTCTTGAACGGACGAAAGAACTAACGTGAATGAAGTATCTACAGTCATTGACTGAAAGTGAAACCCCAAGCCCTAGAAGTTTTGTGTGATGACTCGTGCTGTTTTTTTTTTTTGTATCTATTACAGATTATTTTTATGCTTAAAATATACTGTTACGGGGTTGTCTTCATGCGGGGGGGGGGGGGACTGTCGTAGAGCTAAATTAACTATTAACAAACTTTCATGCCCTCCAAAACTTTATTATTACGCCATCTTCTCATGCGTCATCATCAATCGGATCACCTCGGTTATTTCCGCTGGCGGAAATGGCCGAGAGATGTTCCGATTGGTTCATCAACTAACTAAAAACTATATACAAGACGTTTTGCCACCGTTCAAAATCCGGATTGTACAATTCAATTACAACATTATAGTTTTAACAATATGAATAATACATGTTCAAGAAAATATTACGCAGAGGAGAATATTAAATATATATTTATATATTTTACATCCCCCACCCCAAAAAAAAATTGCGACAAAAATCAACAGCCATATCTATTATGTCATACTTCTATACAAGATAAGATAAGATAAGATAAGAAAGCTTTATTTTCATTCGGCACAATGTATAACAATATAACACAAGCTCTATAGAGCTTTTTACCGAACAAGAGATTTCACAGATATCACTCTTACAATATAACAGTTCACTATATAACAAACTATATATTATATATTGCAGGTAAAACAATAGTAGCATATTACTGAATTGGACATAATAATCAAATCGTTGCAGTTATAGATGTGGCAGTTTCTTTTTCGAACGAAATCACTAGAGTCTTAATTTGTAGATAATGTTCCAAGTGCTTACCTAACATTTATACACACAAAACACAATTGTGCGCACATGAAAAAAAATCGAGACCAGCCCAATCTTATGCTTTACGAAATAACAACATGAAATTACACATTTCATCACTAAGAGTAATACTACTAAGGTTATTTGTGACTATCATTTCTGACCACTGACATCGATTGATATAGTTTCTTAATTGCTACTTCTCTTTTATTCCTACCTATCATAAAAAAACTCTTTAACATGTTAAATACTCTTTAACATTTGAATTCTTTTAACTATTTCACTGGTAATTATCAGAATTTTAGGAAAATAAATCGAGACAAAATGTAAACCAATCGATCTTAAATTGGAATAAAATTTGAGTAATAAGATTGTGAAAGGTGTAAAAAATATATATATAATCGCTTCAAATATTCACGTTAACATGTTATGGAGAAACAAAATTATTTACACGAATTATGAAGCACATGTATATACTGGTGTCAAAACTAATAAAAAAAATGTAAATGAAAATAAATAGAAACTGTCATTATACTTAAAACATCATGCATGGTTCTTGTCCTTTGAATCTATTTACATCACTACTCGTATCGCAAGTCTGGCATCACGTAAAGTCTATGATAGAAACACAAGAACAAAAAAATCGTTGGTTATTAAAACTGACATCCCTGAGAAATAAAAGTTCCATGAGATAAATCTCACTAGAGTAACGTTACTGAATATATAATTTCCAGCGCAGGATCCCTAGATGCTATGGAAACTGTAGTTAGCGCATTACGAAAGGCACTATGAAATTACGGGAAACAGCAGTGGGGTTACGGATATCACTATGAGATTAATCTCACGAGTGACGAGTTTTACACCAGAAGTTCATTTTTACAGTCATCAATTATCCTGGTTAAAATTCTGATTAACAATAAACGTGCCAAATCAGGGCAAGGGTGGATTCCATCAAGGTATAAACCAAAATTAAATGAATATACCGGAGCATGGTTTGCACGTTTCCGAACTTTTTCCAAGTCTAGGCTAAAGTTTGGTGAATTTCCCTGTAATAACAAGTTGGTTTCTCTAATAAATTTATTAACATGAAAGACTTGGAATTGAAGATTTTTATCCATAGCTCTAAATGGTTCAGGACTAGGATGTCCTCTCGAAGCGTTCCATAAATATATAGAATAATAAGGGATCTCCAAAAAATACGACTTTTACAGTGGGATATCCGGAGAGAAATTTATGTAGTTTTCTGTAACTTTCACAAATATGTTCGACTTGTTCGTTTCCAGACGATCTCAATTTCAAATAGTTATTACCTGTAAGTTTAGTTAGATCACAAGTTCCAAGCCATACATAAATATGCAGATGTCGGGATGAAAGCTCTTCAAATTTTGTTTCCAAATTCTGCTGCAGCCAAATAAGCTGATCTTCAGTGCGAACACCTTTAGAACACCAGAAGAATATTTTGTTTTCGGGATGCCGTTTGTCATTCACTTCCTTTTCCAAATACTTAGCCTTACTATCGGACAAGATAACTGGTAAGGTCCTTAAAAGTGGTGCATTATCCAAAACATAACTCAAGTTATTTATATGTTTGCGAATTTTTGGTAAACTCATAGTTAAAGCTGAAAAAGAAATGAGATAAATCTCACGTTCTAATAAGTGTACAATAATTATACAATAGTTGCTTATATAGAGGGCATTGTCATGATATCTTGACTGTACAAGGGACAGTGGTATTGCCTGAAACATTGATAATGCCCGAGCCAAAGGCGAGGGTATTATCGATGTTTAAGGCAATACCACTGTCCCGAGTGCTGTCAAGTATCATGACAATGCCAGCTATATAAGCAACTATTATATTTATTTTATTGAAGAATTAAGAAACCACGTGTTTAAGACTGTATTATGTGTTTGTATCGGCTTGCTGTATGATTTTAATGTTTGGCCTCATGATATATCATTGTTTGGCATTTTTAGGCAATACACAGTTAGTTTTCTAAACTTTATGACATTTTTTTTCCTCATTTGGGTTGTACATGTACATATATTTTTTTATAAATTAAAAATAAACAGTTTTATGTTGATTGTTACTTGAGAGGGCATTACCACGACGTGTTTATCACGGCGTGATAATGCCCTCACGTCAAATTACTGCAAATTAATTCATACCAGCTGACCTTGTATTATCCAATTAAAACAAACACAATTTTACTGATATGAAATAATATTTAATAGTAGAACTACCTGTAATGTTTTCACCGTCGTTGTTTGTAGTGTCCAATTCAATGTATGCGGGCAATAATTAGGACGTTATCAGTAGCCAATCATGAGAATCGAAAATTTATTTAACTGTTGGCGTTGGTCGCGACTGTAACTTAATTCTAGCCTTCGGTCCAAGTTGGTCATAAAGTAACCAAATCGCATGCTTTGCCGGCTCGCCAACTAAATGTGCAAGAAATAACTACTTTCCATTTTCAACACTTTGGTTAAAATTCTGATTAACCATAAACGTGCCAAATCAGGGCAAGGGTGGATTCCATCAAGGTATAAACCAAAATTAAATGAATATACCGGAGCATGGTTTGCACGTTTCCGAACTTTTTCCAAGTCTAGGCTAAAGTTTGGTGAATTTCCCTGTAATAACAAGTTGGTTTCTCTAATAAATTTATTAACATGAAAGACTTGGAATTGAAGATTTTTATTAACATGAAAGACTTGGAATTGAAGATTTTTATCCATAACTCATGGTTAAAGCTGAAAAAGAAATGAGATAAATCTCACGTTCTAATAAGTGTACAATAATATTTAATAGTAGAACTACCTGTAATGTTTTCACCGTCGTTGTTTGTAGTGTCCAATTCAATGTATGCGGGCAATAATTAGGACGTTATCAGTAGCCAATCATGAGAATCGAAAATTTATTTAACTGTTGGCGTTGGTCGCGACTGTAACTTAATTCTAGCCTTCGGTCCAAGTTGGTCATAAAGTAACCAAATCGCATGCTTTGCCGGCTCGCCAACTAAATGTGCAAGAAATAACTACTTTCCATTTTCAACTCTTTGAGCTAGAAATCTTTTCACTTTTTTCTCATTATGTCCCGAAGACGATTATGTCGAGTAGTTCAATTCAGTTGTAATAAAATCTCCGTCTCGAAACCTTAACGGTGGTTGTATTGATCGTCGAGGACGCAGTGCGATACCACTTGTAGGCTTTTCCAGCAATTGTTGTGCATCTTGCTTCTAAGTTTGAATTTCGGAGTCCGGAGTCTCGGTTGAAACAATATCGGCATCTACTCCATTTACAGTTTCGGACTGTTCAGTGGACGTAATGGTGTGTTCTTGTAATAAAACTTCATCTAAAAAGTACTTGCACGGATTTGGTTTTCTTACATAAGCGGGTTTCAGTCTGTTAATGTAAACAGGTTTTGGAAGATGTTTACCTTTAGACAAATCTTTCAAAATGAACATATAAGGACTTTGAACTTTGGAAATTACATACGGACCACTGAATCTATTCTTAAATTTCTGTCCTGGTCCCGTTGAGTCCTTCGATAAATACACAGTCATTTTTTTCAAAAGAGACTCTTTGTACTTTGTTCTTATTGACGCGCTCCAACATTTTTACTTTGGTGTTTGTGCATTGCTCTCGACTTCCCGACGAATTATATTCAATTTCTCGACATGACGCCTAATATAGTTATGACAATCTTTGGCAAAGAAGTGAGGTCTATGTCCGAAATATGTAATGAGATTGGAAATTTTGGTCTTGTTCCAAAAACGATTTCAAATGGCGAATATTTCAAACTAGCATTCGGAGTATTGTTCATGGAAAAAAATATACCAGGTAAAACGCCTTCCCAATTTGCACCTTTTTCGATGTATGGAGTAATGCGTTCTGCCAACGTTCTATAAGGGCGTTCACACGCGCCTAGACAGTGATGCATGTTACTTGGTGTTACTTCTTTTTTAATGTCTAGTAGCCTGCAAACTTCCTGGAAGCAAGAACTCGTAAACTCCGATCCTTTATCGCTAATTATAGTGTCACACACACCATATTGTGTTACTAACTTGAAAAGAGCATTTCCGACTGTTAAAGTGTCACTGTTCGGTATTGCTTCTGCGTACATGAACTTGATGAATAAGTCGACAGCATTAAAAATATTTTAACTATTCCCGATGCGTGAGGTTGGAAAAGGCCCATAAAGGTCGACCTCCCAAACGGCAAACGGCGCTGACGGTGTGCAACGATTCCTACCTTTGTTTGAACTGACGTGTATTTTCGACTTTGACAACTAGGACATGAACGGATATAGTATGAAACTTTTTGAGTAAGCCTCGGAAAATAGTAATGTTTCTGTATCCCGCTATGCCCACCTAACGGAGAATCGTGATTTATACTGATAATGGTTTTCACCACAACTTCCGGTAGTACTAATTTATAGTTGTTCATAATGGTAGATCGTAGACATTTAGATTTACGTACGTAAAACAACAATCCATCGATGATATGAAAATTTTGGGCTAAAACAATTATATGTCGGGCGTCCTTTTGAAGTTTAGGTAATTTGTCATGTTCTATATAGTTGATAATAGGTTTACAGTATGTGAATCTTGAGTTGAAATATTTGCATTACTATGATTTTCTTCAGTATTGATTTCGACTTGTTCCTGAAAACTATCGGTACTTGGACTCGAGTTCATTGACAAAACTTGGGTATTGGAAGAATGCACATTAGAGTCAATATCTCGATTCTCCTCTTTATTGTCGCTATTTTACCCGTTAGTATTACTACGTAATAATGGTGCATTTGATGGCGTACTAGAATCAACATCCCGTTTAATCCTTTATTGACATGAACTTCATCGATATTGTACGACTTTTTACTAACACCTGATTGTCTCTTAGTCAAAACTGTCTTTTGTTACTATTTTCCCAACTTGTTCAATTTCATATGGGAAATATGGATCAATTTCTTCCGGACTTTCGAATTCGCTCGTTTGCTCAAGTCGACATCTCGAAAGCGCATCTGGGACTAGCTGGCTTGTAGTTAATCTCAAAATCAAATTGCTGCAAAATAGCGATCCATCGTTCGTATGTCGCCCCTTTAAGCTGATTGTTGAATAAAGGCTTAAGTGCTTGATGGTCGCACTCGACTATGAATGGTTAAGTTCTCAAATACGACGAGCATTCCAAAATAGCAGTCACCATCCTGAGCAATTCAAGTTTAGTAGGGCCGTACGATCTCTGCCACTTACTGAGTGTTTTTGAACTAAAACGGATAACTCTAACCTCGCTGTCTATATTTGTGCTCTCAAATTTCTGATATAACATGTAACCTATTGCTTTCGATGAAGTGTCTACTGCAAGATGAAACTTTGCTGAGTAGTCCGGAAATGCAAGTACTGAGGAATTGACTAACAAAGATTTTAAGCGATCGAAGGCGGTTTGCTGTCCTGCTGTCCATTGAAATGGTTTTATCCTGCAATCAGTACATTTACTGACTAATAAAGGTAGCCGAATAAATTTTTGCTTTATTCGGCAGTGCCGAATAAAATCTCCTGGTACACTTGACCTCACTTCTTACGATATTTAGTATTCTGGGTGCCGTTTCATTAAGCGATCGTTAGCTTAACGTGCACGTTATCCCATTTAAATTGCATGGGATAACAAGCACGTTAAGCTAACGATCGCTTTATGAAACGGCACCCTGTTCTGGTTTACGACGTTTGTGACGTCAGTATTACTAGAATACGCGTGGAAAATTTTAACTCAGAAATCGGCTAAAAGTGAACATTTTTCAGTATTATAAAATGTATTTTAGGGTTGTAGGATAAAAACAATATTCGTACAGTGTCAGAAAATATAAAGTTTATTTGTACTCGCCGCGAAACAGGTGAGAAATGCTCGGCAGAGCCTCGCATTTCTACCCGTTTATAAGGCTCGTACAAATAAATTATATATTTTCTGACACTGTACGAATATTTCTACCCGTTTCTAAGGCTCGTACAAATAAATTTTATATTTTCTGACACTGTACGATTATTGTCTATCTATTTCATCGCTACAATTCTTGATATATTTACGAAACCAATTCAGTAAGCCTATCAAACGACGTAATTCAACTGGACTGGATATTCTTCAATAGCTTTGACACGGTCTGGTGGTGGTTCTATACCCTTTGCAGAAATTGTGTCCCAAAAATATGCAAGAGTTTTGCGCAAAACTACATTTCTTCGGACAAAGTCTTAAACCACTTTCCTTCAAACGCTTGAAAACTTCATCTAAATCTTCCATATGCTGTTCGAAAGTTTCTGACGTTACTAAAATATCATCAAGATAACAGAGACACGATTTGAAAGTGAGACCTTTTAAACCCTTGTCCATCAATAGTTGAAACGACGCTGGCGACGAACTGAGCCATAGGTAAACGTAAAATTTGAAAAGTCCCAAAACACCTATATATATATATATATATATATATATATATATATATATATATATATATATTGAATGCAGTGTAACGTTGACTTTCTTTGGAAATAGGCAACTGATAAAAAAACCAGAACTGAGATCGATGGACGTCAGAAAGTTTGGTTTCCGGTTTGAAAATGACTCAGTTAAGTCCTGGAGATCGGGTATTGCATAAGTAAATCGCTCCGTTTGAGAATTGAGATATCTAAAGTCGCAACAAAATCTAAATTTGGACAAACTCTCTTCGATATTTTGTCGGCTGGGAAATCGTTTCGAACCTTTTTCGAAACGAGTCCTATCGGACTGGTAATTGGAATATCATCTGTTTCATTCACTGGTGCAATAACCCCTTGTTGTAAAAGTTCATCTAAATGATATCTTAACACTTCCTTTTCCTCTCTCTGGTGTTAACCTATATGATCTTTGATTTTTCGGTTTAAAATCCGGTTTTAATGTTATTTTGTGTTGCACTACTTCGGTGTATCCTAATTCAAGATTTTCCGGTGTAACGAACATACTTTTGTTGCGGTTAAGAAATCGTATCAGTGTTGACTTTTGGTCACTAGATAACTTATCCGGAATATTAAAATGTGATATAAATTCGGGGTCTACCAAGTTTTCGCCTTCTTTCGGGTTTGTCAATTGAATGTTTTGAACATAATTGTTTGTTTGCCTGGCCTCGGGCATAGTCACTACAATATGATCCTTAGAAAATAATTCAAGCTCAGCAATAATCTTTCCTTTATTAAGTCGCCCAAAACGAAGTTTTGGCGACTTATTGTTTTTGCACCGTTTCTTATTAAGTCGCCCAAAACGGAGTTTTGGCGACTTATTGTTTTTGCACCGTTTCTTATTAAGTCGCCCAAAACGAAAGTTTGGGAGACATATTGTTTTTGCTCCGTTTCTTATTATTATTATTATTATTATTATTATTATTATTATTCTTCCACTTTCCGCCAAAATTTTCTCCGACAGATTTCTCGGAGACCGTAAATTGGATCGACATGAAACTTCGCACAAAAATAGGTCATGATGTGAACTGGTGCCTTTCAGGTTTAAAATTTTTAAATTGGCGGCCATTTTGAAAATGAAAAAAATCCTTAAAAATCCAAAAGTTAACGGATTTCGATGAAATTTGGAATATAAGTAGAGTATGTTATACCGCACCATATTACACACATGTTGACTTTTTATGGCGGCCATTTTTAATTCAAGATGGCCGCCAAAAATTTAAAATGCTCGTAATCGGACGAAACTTGGTTTTTAAGTAGATTGCAATGTTGCGATCAGATGTTGGTCATCAAAATTTGAATTTGAACAAGGCAGCCATCTTAAAATGGCGGCCATTTTGAAAATGAAAATAAATCATTAAAAATCCTAAAGTTAACAGATTTCGATGAAAATTGAAATATAAGTAGAGTATGTTATTCCGCACCATATGACGCACATGTTGACTTTTTATGGTGGCCATTTTGAATCCAAGATGGCCGCCAAAAATTCAAAATGCTCGTAATCACACGAAACGTGGTTTTTAGGTAGATAACCATGTTGCGATCAGATGTTAGTCATCAAAATATGAATTTGAACACGGTGGCCATCTTAAAATGACGGCCATTTTGAAAATGAAAAAAAAACCTTAAAAATCCAAAAGTTAACGGATTTCAATGAAAATTGGAATATAAGTAGAGTATGTTATACCGCACCATACTGATGCACATGTTGACTTTTTATGGCAGCCATTTTGAATCCAAGATGGCCGACAAAATTTTAAAATACTCCGATTTGCACAAAACTTGGTTTCCTGGTTGATAAAGTTGCTGTGAATGGATGTCTGAAATCCAGTGTCCATGGGGGTCGTTTGGGAGCCAGTTATGATCCATAAGATCATAATCATGTTTAATTATTATTATGTCGCCCCAGACTTTGTCGGGGCGACATATTGTTATTCTACTGTTTCTTTTTCACTATTATTATGTCGCCCCAGACTTTGTCGGGGCGACATATTGTTATTCTACTGTTTCTTTTTCACTATTATTATTATTATTATTATTATTATTAAGTCGCCGACCACGAAGTGTCGGGCGACTTATTGTTTTTACTCCGTTTCTTATTAAGTCGCCGACCACGAAGTGTCGGGCGACTTATTGTTTTTACTCCGTTTCTTATTATTAAGTCTCCCAAACGAAGTTTGGAGACTTATTGTTTTTACTCTGTTTCTTATTAAGTCTCCCAAACGAAGTTTGGAGACTTATTGTTTTTACTCTGTTTCTTATTATGTCGCCCCAGACTTTGTCGGGGCGACATATTGTTAGACCATAATGAGATACAGGTTTGAGATGATTTTGGGGCGGAACGGAAAAACAAGATGGCCGCCATGGCTAAAAATAGATTTAACATGGGGCCTATGGGAAAATGATTTTTCTACAATAGCTTCACCATGGTTTGAGATATTCCAAAGTTTTTTTATAGGAAGTTGGACCTCATCGACCTCAAGAAGACAGGTTAGATTGAAAAAAAAATTTCGAACCGTGTGGCCGCAGCCACAACCGTTACGTTTGCATAGAAGTCTATGGGGAAATGGAGGTTTTTTGTCACCTCCATTTCTCTGCTATGCATTGATGGATTCCAATCAAACTTTACACAAATCACCGTCATCATTACATCTTGGAATTCACATATCAAAAAATTCTAAAATGGCCACCTTTTACAAGATGGCCGCCAGGTTACATTTGCATAGAAGCCTATGGGGAAATGGAGGTTTTTTGTCGCCTCCATTTCTCTGCTATGCATTGATGGATTCCAATCAAACTTTACACAAAGCACCGTCACAATTACATCTTGGAATTCATATTACGAAAATTTCCAAATGGCGGCCATTTTTAAGATGGCTGCCGAGTTACGTTAAAAATTACAACATTGTCGGAATTCAACGAAAATCAACTTCTAGAGATATTTTGATGTGGGGAGCAACATGGAATCATCGATTTTGGAATTCACATGACGGAAAAAAAAATTTCGGGGCGACATCTGCTATTGCTCGCAATGGCAATTCTAGTTATTATTATTATTCTTCTTCTGGTTTTTCCGTAGAGATTTCCGACACTTTTCTCAGAAACCGTAAATGGGATCAATTTGAAACTTGGTAGGATGTTAGACCCTATTGGCTAGATGTGCAATCATCTTTCGGAATTTCCAAGATGGCCGCCACTTTCAAAATGGCCGCCATTTAAGTTTTCCCGCCAAAATGCAGTTCCCGGAGAACCGCCAGATGGATTTCGATGAAACTTGGTATGTAGGTTCAGCATAGTGGTCTTGATTTATTTTTGGCAAAAAATCGCGCGCGACCTGCCGCCATTTTCAAAATGGCCGCCGAATCGCCAAAAATTCAAGTTTGTCGGATTTCAACGAAAATGGGTTTTAACAGTAAATTTGGTATGCCGAGTCCAATGGTCAACTCAGAATTTTTATACGACGCGCCATTTTTTGTAAAATGGCCGCCAAAGTTGCCAAATGGGCAAAAATTCAACATTGTCATAATTCAACGAAAATAGGTTCTAAAAGTAAATTTGGTATGCCGAATTCAACGGTACACTCAGATTTTTTATACGACCCGCCATTTTTTTAAAAATGGCCACCAAAGTCGCCAAATCGGCAAAAATTCAACATTGTCGGAACTCAATGAAAATTGGTTCCTAAAGTAAATTTAGTATGTCGAGTTCAATGGTCAACTCAGAATTTTTATATGACGCGCTATTTTTTGTAAAATGGCCGCCGAAGTTGCCAAATCGGCAAAAAATCAACAACGTTGGAATTCAATGAAATTGGGTTCTTAAAGTTACATATTAGCATTTGTCTACATCAATTGCAATAGCATTTCAATGTTCATATGTATGCCCCTGGCGTCACGCTCCACTTACTTTATTTTTGTTATTCTCTTTTAGGCAAACGTTCATGTGGGACAGGTGAAACATGTCTGTGTCAACAGAATACCAGTAAAATTTGAAAATTTACCATTTTTTTCAATTTTATTAGAAATTTTATTATTGAAATCTAGGTGAATAGCAACCTGTAAAGTCAAATATAAGGTGATTCACAGGCTGCACAGGACTATCAGTAACTTCGTTTGGGAGACTTCACGTTTCGCGAAACGTAAATTTTAATTAAGTCTCCCAAACGAAGTTTGGAGACTTATTGTTTTTACTCTGTTTCTTATTAAGTCTCCCAAACGAAGTTTGGAGACTTATTGTTTTTACTCTGTTTCTTATTATTAAGTCGCCGACCACGAAGTGTCGGGCGACTTATTGTTTTTACTCCGTTTCTTATTATTATTATTAAATCCCCGACCACGAAGTGTCGGGGATTTATTGTTTTTGCACCGTTTCTTATTATTATTATTATTCTTCTTCTTCTTCCGGACCTAACTTTGTCCGTAGGATTTCTCGAAGACGAAAAGACATAGGTCAATGAAACTTACCAGAAAGATAGGTCACCACTAGGAAATGTTGTTTCCGATTTCGAAATTTTGAAAATGGCGGCCATCTTGGATTTGCGGCCATTTTGAATTTGAAAAAAATACAAAATTAATCATAAAAAATCACAAACAATATGGATATGAGCCAAAATAGGTTTATAGGTCAATATTAAGGTCCCGGACAATATGGGACCATTTTCCGAAAAATCCAAGATGGCCACCATATTCAAAATGGCCGCCAAAGTGCGAAAATTGAAAAGTTGTCCGATTTCAACGAAAATTGGCATTTAGGTCAATATTGATATTACGAACAACATGGTGACATGTTCGAACAAATCAAAGATGGCCGCCAAAGTCCAAGATGGCCGCCATATTCAAAATGGCCTCCAAAGTGCGAAAATTGAAAAGTTGTCCGATTTCAACGAAAATTGGCATTTAGGTGAATATTGATATTACGAACAACATGGTGACATGTTTGAACAAATCCAAGATGGCCGCCAAAGTCCAAGATGGCCGCCATATTCAAAATGGCCGCCAAAGTGCGAAAATTGAAAAGTTGTCCGATTTCAACGAAAATTGGCATTTAGGTCAATATTGATATTACGAACAACATGGCGACACTTTCGAACAAATCCATGATGGCTGTCATATTCAAAATGGCTGCCAAAGTGCGAATATTGAAAAGTTGTCTGATTTCAACAAAAATTGGCATTTAGGTCAATATTGATATTACGAACAACATGTCGAACAAATCCAAGATGGCTGCCAAAGTCCAAGATGGCCGCCATATTCAAAATGGCCGCCAAAGTGCGAAAATTGAAAAGTTGTCCGAATTGTGACAAAAGTGGGCACGGGAGGGGATTTTTTTGTGACTTGCTTGCAATCACAATCAGCACTTGTTATTATTATTATTTTCATATTTCTTATGTTTTCCTTTTTCCCCTCGCAATGTTGTCCGCTCGTTTTCTCGCTCATCTTTTAACCGATCGAAATGAAACTTTGGGAACATAATAAGGGTGACCTGAAGTTGTGCAATCCACTTTTGAAATTTTCAAAATGGCCGCCATTTTCAAAATGGCCGCCGTTGAAAAAAAATGACGACCGTTGTCAGATCTCAGTAATTGCCAAAGCAATTTCAATGAAAATTGGTATACTGATACAGCTCCCTATCCCGAGCATTTTTGCAAAAAAAAATTTGACGCGGCCGACATTTCAAAATGGCCGCCATCCGAACACCACCCCCCTAAAACTGTAAAAATTTAAACGTCATCCGATTTAAACGAAATTTGGTATACAGGTAGCTTATGATACCCTGAGTGTGCCACTATTTTCAAAATTTTTGTCCGACTTCCGGTTTCAAAATGGTGGCCGTTTTAAAGTTTTACAAAATGGCGGCCGTTGTCAGATCTCAGTTATGGCCAGAGCAATTTCAATGAAAATTGGTATACTGATACAGCTAACTATCCTGAGCATTTTTGCAAAAAAAATTTTTTGTCCGACTTCCGGTTTCAAAATGGCGGCCGTTTTAAAGTTTGCTCGTTTTCTCGCTCATCTTTTAACCGATCGAAATGAAACTTGGCCAACTGAAAGCTCATGTTATGAAGTTGTGCTCTTGACTTTTAGTTCCCTCTACTCGGTCAAAAGTGCGGAACGGGAGGCGACTTCAACGTTTCGGGAAACGTAAATTTTAATTATTATTATTCTTCTTCTGGTTTTTCCGTAGAGATTTCCGACACTTTTCTCAGAAACCGTAAATGGGATCAATTTGAAACTTGGTAGGATGTTAGACCCTATTGGCTAGATGTGCAATCATCTTTCGGAATTTCCAAGATGGCCGCCACTTTCAAAATGGCCGCCATTTAAGTTTTCCCGCCAAAATGCAGTTCCCGGAGAACCGCCAGATGGATTTCGATGAAACTTGGTATGTAGGTTCAGCATAGTGGTCTTGATTTATTTTTGGCAAAAAATCGCGCGCGAACCGGCCGCCATTTTCAAAATGGCCGCCGAATCGCCAAAAATTCAAGTTTGTCGGATTTCAACGAAAATGGGTTTTAACAGTAAATTTGGTATGCCGAGTCGAATGGTCAACTCAGAATTTTTATACGACGCGCCATTTTTTGTAAAATGGCCGCCAAAGTTGCCAAATGGGCAAAAATTCAACATTGTCATAATTCAACGAAAATAGGTTCTAAAAGTAAATTTGGTATGCCGAGTTCAACGGTACACTCAGATTTTTTATACGACCCGCCATTTTTTTAAAAATGGCCACCAAAGTCGCCAAATCGGCAAAAATTCAACATTGTCGGAACTCAATGAAAATTGGTTCCTAAAGTAAATTTAGTATGTCGAGTTCAATGGTCAACTCAGAATTTTTATATGACGCGCTATTTTTTGTACAGGACTATCAGTAACTTCGTTTGGGAGACTTCACGTTTCGCGAAACGTAAATTTTAATTATGTCGCCCCAGACTTTGTCGGGGCGACATATTGTTATTCTACTGTTTCTTTTTCACTATTATTATTATTATTATTATTATTATTATTATTATTCTTCCTCACTTTTTGTCCGGCTGATAACTCAGAGATGGCTGATTGGATTAGAACATCACATGGCATAAAGTAGAACCACTATCTGAAGTTGTGCCATCAACTTTAAAAATGGTGATATGTGGAACCATCTCCATGGAAACCAGAAAGTTATGCATGAGTGATTTTGGGCATTTTCCTTAATTTTTCGGAAACCTAGAAGCACAGAGGGACCAAACTTGGTATGATGGAAGACCATAATGAGATACAGGTTTGAGATGATTTTGGGGCGGAACGGAAAAACAAGATGGCCGCCATGGCTAAAAATAGATTTAACATGGGGCCTATGGGAAAATGATTTTTCTACAATAGCTTCACCATGGTTTGAGATATTCCAAAGATTTTTTATAGGAAGTTGGACCTCATCAACCTCGAGAAGACAGGAAAGTTTGAAAAAAAAATTTCACACCGTGTGGCCGCAGCCACAACCGTTACGTTTGCATAGAAGCCTATGGGGAAATGGAGGTTTTTTGTCACCTCCATTTCTCTGCTATGCATTGATGGATTCCAATCAAACTTTACACAAAGCACCGTCATCATTACATCTTGGAATTCACATATCAAAAAATTCTAAAATGGCCACCTTTTACAAGATGGCCGCCACGTTACATTTGCGTAGAAGCCTATGGGGAAATGGAGGTTTTTTGTCGCCTCCATTTCTCCGCTATGCATTGATGGATTCCAATCAAACTTTACACAAAGCACCGTCACCATTACATCTTTGAAATTCATATTACGAAAAATTTCAAATGGCGGCCATTTTTAAGATGGCTGCCGAGTTACGTTAAAAATTACAACATTGTCGGAATTCAATGAAAATCAACTTCTAGAGATATTTTGATGTGGGGAGCAACATGGAATCATCGATTTTGGAATTCACATGACGGAAAAAAAAAATTTCGGGGCGACATCTGCTATTGCTCGCAATGGCAATTCTAGTTATTATTAAGTCTCCCAAACGAAGTTTGGAGACTTATTGTTTTTACTCTGTTTCTTATTATTATTATTATTCTTCTTCTGGTTTCCCCGTAGAGATTTCCGACACTTTTCTCAGAAACCGTAAATGGGATCAATTTGAAACTTGGTAGGATGTTAGACCCTATTGGCTAGATGTGCAATCATCTTTCGGAATTTCCAAGATGGCCGCCACTTTCAAAATGGCCGCCATTTAAGTTTTCCCGCCAAAATGCAGTTCCCGGAGAACCGCCAGATGGATTTCGATGAAACTTGGTATGTAGGTTCAGCATAGTGGTCTTGATTTATTTTTGGCAAAAAATCGCGCGCAAACCGGCCGCCATTTTCAAAATGACCGCCGAATCGCCAAAAATTCAAGTTTGTCGGATTTCAACGAAAATGGGTTTTAACAGTAAATTTGGTATGCCGAGTCCAATGGTCAACTCAGAATTTTTATACGACGCGCCATTTTTTGTAAAATGGCCGCCAAAGTTGCCAAATGGGCAAAAATTCAACATTGTCATAATTCAACGAAAATACGTTGTAAAAGTAAATTTGGTATGCCGAGTTCAACGGTACACTCAGATTTTTTATACGACCCGCCATTTTTTTAAAAATGGCCACCAAAGTCGCCAAATCGGCAAAAATTCAACATTGTCGGAACTCAATGAAAATTGGTTCCTAAAGTAAATTTAGTATGTCGAGTTCAATGGTCAACTCAGAATTTTTATATGACGCGCTATTTTTTGTAAAATGGCTGCACAGGACTATTAGTAACTTCGTTTGGGAGACTTCACGTTTCGCGAAACGTAAATTTTAATTATTATTCTTCTTCTGGTTTTTCCGTAGAGATTTCCGACACTTTTCTCAGAAACCGTAAATGGGATCAATTTGAAACTTGGTAGGATGTTAGACCCTATTGGCTAGATGTGCAATCATCTTTCGGAATTTCCAAGATGGCCGCCACTTTCAAAATGGCCGCCATTTAAGTTTTCCCGCCAAAATGCAGTTCCCGGAGAACCGCCAGATGGATTTCGATGAAACTTGGTATGTAGGTTCAGCATAGTGGTCTTGATTTATTTTTGGCAAAAAATCGCGCGCGAACCGGCCGCCATTTTCAAAATGGCCGCCGAATCGCCAAAATTCAAGTTTGTCGGATTTCAACGAAAATGGGTTTTAACAGTAAATTTGGTATGCCGAGTCGAATGGTCAACTCAGAATTTTTATACGACGCGCCATTTTTTGTAAAATGGCCGCCAAAGTTGCCAAATGGGCAAAAATTCAACATTGTCATAATTCAACGAAAATAGGTTCTAAAAGTAAATTTGGTATGCCGAGTTCAACGGTACACTCAGATTTTTTATACGACCCGCCATTTGTTTAAAAATGGCCACCAAAGTCGCCAAATCGGCAAAAATTCAACATTGTCGGAACTCAATGAAAATTGGTTCCTAAAGTAAATTTAGTATGTCGAGTTCAATGGTCAACTCAGAATTTTTATATGACGCGCTATTTTTTGTACAGGACTATCAGTAACTTCGTTTGGGAGACTTCACGTTTCGCGAAACGTAAATTTTAATTATGTCGCCCCAGACTTTGTCGGGGCGACATATTGTTATTCTACTGTTTCTTTTTCACTATTATTATTATTATTATTATTATTATTATTATTATTATTATTATTATTATGTCGCCCCAGACTTTGTCGGGGCGACATATTGTTATTCTACTGTTTCTTTTTCACTATTATTATTATTATGTCGCCCCAGACTTTGTCGGGGCGACATATTGTTATTCTACTGTTTCTTTTTCACTATTATTAAATCCCCGACCACGAAGTGTCGGGGATTTATTGTTTTTGCACCGTTTCTTATTATTAAGTCGCCCAAAAAAATTTTTTTTGGGAGACTTATTGTGTTTGCACCGTTTCTTATTATTATTATTATTATTATTATTATTATTCTTTTCCACACATTTTTCTTAATCGCCAACTTGTCCGACACATTTTTTGAAAACGCTTTGACCAATCAAGATAAAACCTGCTGAGGTGGGTGGAGGGTCACTCAGAGGTGTGCCATCCACTTTTGAAATTTTCAAAATGGCCGCCATTTTCAAAATGGCCGCCGTTAAAGATTTTTGGCCCCCTCTCAGATCTCGGAGATGGCTGGATGGATTTTAATGAAAATTGGTACACTGGTAGAGTTAACCATCCTGAGCAGTGTGGCGAAAAAAAATTTGATGCGAACGCCGCCATTTTAAAATCGCCGCCATTTTATAACACCCGCCCCCCAAAAATGTCAACTTTGTCCGATTTCAACGAAATTTGATTTCTAGACGTATTTTGATGTACTGAACCTGCTGAGGTGGGTGGAGGGTCACTCAGAGGTGTGCCATCCACTTTTGAAATTATCAAAATGGCCGCCATTTTCAAAATGGCCGCCGTTAAAGATTTTTGGCCCCCTCTCAGATCTCGGAGATGGTTAGATGGATTTTAATGAAAATTGGTACACTGGTAGAGTTAACCATCCTGAGCAGTATGGCGAAAACAAATTTGATGCAAAAGTGGCCATTTTAAAATGGCCGCCGTTTTACCACACCCGCCCCCAAAAACATCAACTTTGTCCGATTTTAACGAAATTTGATTTCTAGAGGTATTTTGATGTACTGATTTGAATGGAATACTATCCATGGGGATTTGGGCGACTTCTGTGTTGGCATCCCAACACAATCATGTTTAATTATTATTATTCTTCTTCTTCTTCTTCTTCTTCTTCTTCTTCTTCTTCTTCTTCTGGACCTAACTTTGTCCGTAGGATTTCTCGAAGACGAAAAGACATAGGTCAATGAAACTTACCAGAAAGATAGGTCACCACTAGGAAATGTTCCTTCCGATTTCGAAATTTTGAAAATGGCGGCCATCTTGGATTGGCGGCCATTTTGAATTTGAAAAAAATACAAAATTAATCATAAAAAATCACAAACAATATGGATATGAACCAAAATAGGTTTATAGGTCAATATTAAGGTCCCGGACAATATGGGACCATTTTCCGAAAAATCCAAGATGGCCACCATATTCAAAATGGCCGCCAAAGTGCGAAAATTGAAAAGTTGTCCGATTTCAACGAAAATTGGCATTTAGGTCAATATTGATATTACGAACAACATGGCGACACTTTCGAACAAATCCAAGATGGCTGTCATATTCAAAATGGCCGCCAAAGTGCGAAAATTGAAAAGTTGTCCGATTTCAACGAAAATTGGCATTTAGGTGAATATTGATATTACGAACAACATGGTGACATGTTCGAACAAATCAAAGATGGCCGCCAAAGTCCAAGATGGCCGCCATATTCAAAATGGCCTCCAAAGTGCGAAAATTGAAAAGTTGTCCGATTTCAACGAAAATTGGCATTTAGGTGAATATTGATATTACGAACAACATGGTGACATGTTTGAACAAATCCAAGATGGGCGCCAAAGTCCAAGATGGCCGCCATATTCAAAATGGCCGCCAAAGTGCGAAAATTGAAAAGTTGTCCGATTTCAACGAAAATTGGCATTTAGGTCAATATTGATATTACGAACAACATGGCGACACTTTCGAACAAATCCAAGATGGCTGTCATATTCAAAATGGCTGCCAAAGTGCGAATATTGAAAAGTTGTCTGATTTCAACAAAAATTGGCATTTAGGTCAATATTGATATTACGAACAACATGTCGAACAAATCCAAGATGGCTGCCAAAGTCCAAGATGGCCGCCATATTCAAAATGGCCGCCAAAGTGCGAAAATTGAAAAGTTGTCTGAATTGTTACAAAAGTGGGCACGGGAGGGGATTTTTTTGTGACTTGCTTGCAATCACAATCAGCACTTGTTATTATTATTATTATTATTCCTCACTTTTTGTCCGGCTGATAACTCAGAGATGGCTGATTGGATTAGAACATCACATGGCATAAAGTAGAACCACTATCTGAAGTTGTGCAATCAACTTTAAAAATGGTGATATGTGGAACCATCTCCATGGAAACCAGAAAGTTATGCATGAGTGATTTTGGGCATTTTCCTTAATTTTTCGGAAACCTAGAAGCACAGAGGGACCAAACTTGGTATGATGGAAGACCATAATGAGATACAGGTTTAAGATGATTTTGGGGCGGAACGGAAAAACAAGATGGCCGCCATGGCTAAAAATAGATTTAACATGGGGCCTATGGGAAAATGATTTTTCTACAATAGCTTCACCATGGTTTGAGATATTCCAAAGTTTTTTTATAGGAAGTTGGACCTCATCGACCTCAAGAAGACAGGTTAGATTGAAAAAAAAATTTCGAACCGTGTGGCCGCAGCCACAACCGTTACGTTTGCATAGAAGTCTATGGGGAAATGGAGGTTTTTTGTCACCTCCATTTCTCTGCTATGCATTGATGGATTCCAATCAAACTTTACACAAATCACCGTCATCATTACATCTTGGAATTCACATATCAAAAAATTCTAAAATGGCCACCTTTTACAAGATGGCCGCCAGGTTACATTTGCATAGAAGCCTATGGGGAAATGGAGGTTTTTTGTCGCCTCCATTTCTCTGCTATGCATTGATGGATTCCAATCAAACTTTACACAAAGCACCGTCACAATTACATCTTGGAATTCATATTACGAAAATTTCCAAATGGCGGCCATTTTTAAGATGGCTGCCGAGTTACGTTAAAAATTACAACATTGTCGGAATTCAACGAAAATCAACTTCTAGAGATATTTTGATGTGGGGAGCAACATGGAATCATCGATTTTGGAATTCACATGACGGAAAAAAAAATTTCGGGGCGACATCTGCTATTGCTCGCAATGGCAATTCTAGTTATTATTATTATTCTTCCTCACTTTTTGTCCGGCTGATAACTCAGAGATGGCTGATTGGATTAGAACATCACATGGCATAAAGTAGAACCACTATCTGAAGTTGTGCAATCAACTTTAAAAATGGTGATATGTGGAACCATCTCCATGGAAACCAGAAAGTTATGCATGAGTGATTTTGGGCATTTTCCTTAATTTTTCGGAAACCTAGAAGCACAGAGGGACCAAACTTGGTATGATGGAAGACCATAATGGGATACAGGTTTGAGATGATTTTGGGGCGGAACGGAAAAACAAGATGGCCGCCATGGCTAAAAATAGATTTAACATGGGGCCTATGGGAAAATGATTTTTCTACAATAGCTTCACCATGGTTTGAGATATTCCAAAGTTTTTTTATAGGAAGTTGGACCTCATCGACCTCAAGAAGACAGGTTAGATTGAAAAAAAAATTTCGAACCGTGTGGCCGCAGCCACAACCGTTACGTTTGCATAGAAGTCTATGGGGAAATGGAGGTTTTTTGTCACCTCCATTTCTCTGCTATGCATTGATGGATTCCAATCAAACTTTACACAAATCACCGTCATCATTACATCTTGGAATTCACATATCAAAAAATTCTAAAATGGCCACCTTTTACAAGATGGCCGCCAGGTTACATTTGCATAGAAGCCTATGGGGAAATGGAGGTTTTTTGTCGCCTCCATTTCTCTGCTATGCATTGATGGATTCCAATCAAACTTTACACAAAGCACCGTCACCATTACATCTTGGAATTCATATTACGAAAAATTTCAAATGGCGGCCATTTTTAAGATGGCTGCCGAGTTACGTTAAAAATTACAACATTGTCGGAATTCAATGAAAATCAACTTCTAGAGATATTTTGATGTGGGGAGCAACATGGAATCATCGATTTTGGAATTCACATGACGGAAAAAAAAAATTTCGGGGCGACATCTGCTATTGCTCGCAATGGCAATTCTAGTTATTATTATTATTCTTCCTCACTTTTTGTCCGGCTGATAACTCAGAGATGGCTGATTGGATTAGAACATCACATGGCATAAAGTAGAACCACTATCTGAAGTTGTGCAATCAACTTTAAAAATGGTGATATGTGGAACCATCTCCATGGAAACCAGAAAGTTATGCATGAGTGATTTTGGGCATTTTCCTTAATTTTTCGGAAACCTAGAAGCACAGAGGGACCAAACTTGGTATGATGGAAGACCATAATGAGATACAGGTTTGAGATGATTTTGGGGCGGAACGGAAAAACAAGATGGCCGCCATGGCTAAAAATAGATTTAACATGGGGCCTATGGGAAAATGATTTTTCTACAATAGCTTCACCATGGTTTGAGATGTTCCAAAGTTTTTTTATAGGAAGTTGGACCTCATCAACCTCAAGAAGACAGGAAAGTTTGAAACAAAAATTTCACACCGTGTGGCCGCAGCCACAACCGTTACGTTTGCATTGAAGCCTATGGGGAAATGGAGGTTTTTTGTCACCTCCATTTCTCTGCTATGCATTGATGGATTCCAATCAAACTTTACACAAAGCACCGTCATCATTACATCTTGGAATTCACATATCAAAAAATTCTAAAATGGCCACCTTTTACAAGATGGCCGCCATGTTACATTTGCATAGAAGCCTATGGGGAAATGGAGGTTTTTTGTCGCCTCCATTTCTCTGCTATGCATTGATGGATTCCAATCAAACTTTACACAAAGCACCGTCACCATTACATCTTGGAATTCATATTACGAAAAATTTCAAAATGGTGGCCATTTTTAAGATGGCTACCGAGTTACGTTAAAAAATACAACATTGTCGGAATTCAATGAAAATCAACTTCTAGAGATAATTTGATGTGGGGAACAACATGGAATCATCGATTTTGGAATTCACATGGCGAAAAATTGCATCAAAAGTCCAACATTGTCTGATTTTAAAGAAAACTATTTTCCTGTGGTATTTTGACATGAAATCATAAAAAAATGTCAGGGCGACATCTGCTATTGCTCGCAATGGCAATTCTAGTTATGTCGCCCCAGACTTTGTCGTGGCGACATATTGTTATTCTACTGTTTCTTTTTCACTATTATTATTATTATGTCGCCCCAGACTTTGTCGGGGCGACATATTGTTATTCTACTGTTTCTTTTTCACTATTATTATTATTAAGTCGCCGACCACGAAGTGTCGGGCGACTTATTGTTTTTACTCCGTTTCTTATTATTATTAAGTCGCCGACCACGAAGTGTCGGGCGACTTATTGTTTTTACTCCGTTTCTTCTTATTATTATTATTATGTTTTCCTTTTTCCCCTCGCAATGTTGTCCGCTCGTTTTCTCGCTCATCTTTTAACCGATCGAAATGAAACTTTGGGAACATAATAAGGGTGACCTGAAGTTGTGCAATCCACTTTTGAAATTTTCAAAATGGCCGCCATTTTCAAAATGGCCGCCGTTGAAAAAAAATGACGGCCGTTGTCAGATCTCAGTAATTGCCAAAGCAATTTCAATGAAAATTGGTATACTGATACAGCTCCCTATCCCGAGCATTTTTGCAAAAAAAAATTTGACGCGGCCGACATTTCAAAATGGCCGCCATCCGAACACCACCCCCCTAAAACTGTAAAAATTTAAACGTCATCCGATTTAAACGAAATTTGGTATACAGGTAGCTTATGATACCCTGAGTGTGCCACTATTTTCAAAATTTTTGTCCGACTTCCGGTTTCAAAATGGCGGCCGTTTTAAAGTTTTACAAAATGGCGGCCGTTGTCAGATCTCAGTTATGGCCAGAGCAATTTCAATGAAAATTGGTATACTGATACAGCTAACTATCCTGAGCATTTTTGCAAAAAAAAATTTTTGTCCGACTTCCGGTTTCAAAATGGCGGCCGTTTTAAAGTTTGCTCGTTTTCTCGCTCATCTTTTAACCGATCGAAATGAAACTTGGCCGACTGAAAGCTCATGTTATGAAGTTGTGCTCTTGACTTTTAGTTCCCTCTACTCGGTCAAAAGTGCGGAACGGGAGGCGACTTCAACGTTTCGGGAAACGTAAATTTTAATTATTATTATTATTTTCATATTTCTTATGTTTTCCCCTCGCAATGTTGTCCGCTCGTTTTATCGCTCATCTTTTAACCGATCGAAATGAAACTTTGGGAACATGTTAAGGGTGACCTGGAGTTGTGCAATCCACTTTTGAAATTTTCAAAATGGCCGCCATTTTCAAAATGGCCGCCGTTGAAAAAAATGACGGCCGTTGTCAGATCTCAGTAATTGCCAAAGCAATTTCAATGAAAATTGGTATACTGGTACAGCTAACTATCCCGAGCATTTTTGCAAAAAAAAATTTGACGCGGCCGACATTTCAAAATGGCCGCCATCCGAACACCACCCCCCTAAAAATGTAAAAATTTAAACGTCATCCGATTTAGACGAAATTTGGTATACAGGTAGCTTATGATACCCTGAGTGTGCCACTATTTAAAAATGTTTTGTCCGACTTCCGGTTTCAAAATGGCGGCCATTTTACTGCAGGAAAAAGTCAACTTTGTCCGATTTCAACAAAATTTGATTTCTAGGCATATTTTAATGTACTGATTTGAATGAAATACTATCCATGGGATCAACGGGAGGCGACTTCAACGTTTCGGGAAACGTAAATTTTAATTAAGTCGCCGACCACGAAGTGTCGGGCGACTTATTGTTTTTACTCCGTTTCTTATTAAGTCGCCGACCACGAAGTGTCGGGCGACTTATTGTTTTTACTCCGTTTCTTATTATTAAGTCGCCGACCACGAAGTGTCGGGCGACTTATTGTTTTTACTCCGTTTCTTATTATTATTATTATTATTTTCATATTTCTTATGTTTTCCCCTCGCAATGTTGTCCGCACATTTTCTCAGAGATGCAATGTCCAATCAAGATGAAACTTTGGAAACATGTTAAGAGTGACCTGAAGTTGTGCAATCCACTTTTGAAATTTTCAAAATGGCCGCCATTTTCAAAATGGCCGCCGTTGAAAAAAAATGACGGCCGTTGTCAGATCTCAGTAATTGCCAAAGCAATTTCAATGAAAATTGGTATACTGATACAGCTCCCTATCCCGAGCATTTTTGCAAAAAAAAATTTGACGCGGCCGACATTTCAAAATGGCCGCCATCCGAACACCACCCCCTAAAACTGTAAAAATTTAAACGTCATCCGATTTAAACGAAATTTGGTATACAGGTAGCTTATGATACCCTGAGTGTGCCACTGTTTTCAAAATTTTTGTCCGACTTCCGGTTTCAAAATGGCGGCCGTTTTAAAGTTTTACAAAATGGCGGCCGTTGTCAGATCTCAGTTATGGCCAGAGCAATTTCAATGAAAATTGGTATACTGATACAGCTAACTATCCTGAGCATTTTTGCAAAAATATTTTTTGTCCAACTTCTGGTTTCAAAATGGCGGCCGTTTTAAAGTTTGCTCTTTTTCTCGCTCATCTTTTAACCGATCGAAATGAAACTTGGCCAACTGAAAGCTCATGTTATGAAGTTGTGCTCTTGACTTTTAGTTCCCTCTACTCGGTCAAAAGTGCGGAACGGGAGGCGACTTCAACGTTTCGGGAAACGTAAATTTTAATTATTATTATTATTTTCATATTTCTTATGTTTTCCCCTCGCAATGTTGTCCGCACATTTTCTCAGAGATGCAATGTCCAATCAAGATGAAACTTTGGGAACATGTTAAGGGTGACCTGAAGTTGTGCAATCCACTTTTGAAATTTTCAAAATGGCCGCCATTTTCAAAATGGCCGCCGTTGAAAAAAAATGACGGCCGTTGTCAGATCTCAGTAATTGCCAAAGCAATTTCAATGAAAATTGGTATACTGATACAGCTAACTATCCCGAGCATTTTTGCAAAAAAAAATTTGACGCGGCCGACATTTCAAAATGGCCGCCATCCGAACACCACCCCCCTAAAAATGTAAAAATTTAAACGTCATCCGATTTAGACGAAATTTGGTATTCAGGTAGCTTATGATACCCTGAGTGTGCCACTATTTAAAAATTTTTTGTCCGACTTCCGGTTTCAAAATGGCGGCCATTTTACTGCAGGAAAAAGTCAACTTTGTCCGATTTCAACAAAATTTGATTTCTAGGCATATTTTAATGTACTGATTTGAATGAAATACTATCCATGGGGATTATAGTGGCAATGGGGGTTCGTTTGGTATGCCGAGTCCAATGGTCAACTCAGAATTTTTATACGACGCGCCATTTTTTGTAAAATGGCCGCCAAAGTTGCCAAATGGGCAAAAATTCAACATTGTCATAATTCAACGAAAATAGGTTCTAAAAGTAAATTTGGTATGCCGAATTCAACGGTACACTCAGATTTTTTATACGACCCGCCATTTTTTTAAAAATGGCCACCAAAGTCGCCAAATCGGCAAAAATTCAACATTGTCGGAACTCAATGAAAATTGGTTCCTAAAGTAAATTTAGTATGTCGAGTTCAATGGTCAACTCAGAATTTTTATATGACGCGCTATTTTTTGTAAAATGGCCGCCGAAGTTGCCAAATCGGCAAAAAATCAACAACGTTGGAATTCAATGAAATTGGGTTCTTAAAGTTACATATTAGCATTTGTCTACATCAATTGCAATAGCATTTCAATGTTCATATGTATGCCCCTGGCGTCACGCTCCACTTACTTTATTTTTGTTATTCTCTTTTAGGCAAACGTTCATGTGGGACAGGTGAAACATGTCTGTGTCAACAGAATACATGTAAAATTTGAAAATTTACCATTTTTTTCAATTTTATTAGAAATTTTATTATTGAAATCTAGGTGAATAGCAACCTGTAAAGTCAAATATAAGGTGATTCACAGGCTGCACAGGACTATCAGTAACTTCGTTTGGGAGACTTCACGTTTCGCGAAACGTAAATTTTAATTAAGTCTCCCAAACGAAGTTTGGAGACTTATTGTTTTTACTCTGTTTCTTATTAAGTCTCCCAAACGAAGTTTGGAGACTTATTGTTTTTACTCTGTTTCTTATTATTAAGTCGCCGACCACGAAGTGTCGGGCGACTTATTGTTTTTACTCCGTTTCTTATTATTATTATTAAATCCCCGACCACGAAGTGTCGGGGATTTATTGTTTTTGCACCGTTTCTTATTATTATTATTATTCTTCTTCTTCTTCCGGACCTAACTTTGTCCGTAGGATTTCTCGAAGACGAAAAGACATAGGTCAATGAAACTTACCAGAAAGATAGGTCACCACTAGGAAATGTTGTTTCCGATTTCGAAATTTTGAAAATGGCGGCCATCTTGGATTGGCGGCCATTTTGAATTTGAAAAAAATACAAAATTAATCATAAAAAATCACAAACAATATGGATATGAGCCAAAATAGGTTTATAGGTCAATATTAAGGTCCCGGACAATATGGGACCATTTTCCGAAAAATCCAAGATGGCCACCATATTCAAAATGGCCGCCAAAGTGCGAAAATTGAAAAGTTGTCCGATTTCAACGAAAATTGGCATTTAGGTCAATATTGATATTACGAACAACATGGTGACATGTTCGAACAAATCAAAGATGGCCGCCAAAGTCCAAGATGGCCGCCATATTCAAAATGGCCTCCAAAGTGCGAAAATTGAAAAGTTGTCCGATTTCAACGAAAATTGGCATTTAGGTGAATATTGATATTACGAACAACATGGTGACATGTTTGAACAAATCCAAGATGGCCGCCAAAGTCCAAGATGGCCGCCATATTCAAAATGGCCGCCAAAGTGCGAAAATTGAAAAGTTGTCCGATTTCAACGAAAATTGGCATTTAGGTCAATATTGATATTACGAACAACATGGCGACACTTTCGAACAAATCCATGATGGCTGTCATATTCAAAATGGCTGCCAAAGTGCGAATATTGAAAAGTTGTCTGATTTCAACAAAAATTGGCATTTAGGTCAATATTGATATTACGAACAACATGTCGAACAAATCCAAGATGGCTGCCAAAGTCCAAGATGGCCGCCATATTCAAAATGGCCGCCAAAGTGCGAAAATTGAAAAGTTGTCCGAATTGTGACAAAAGTGGGCACGGGAGGGGATTTTTTTGTGACTTGCTTGCAATCACAATCAGCACTTGTTATTATTATTATTTTCATATTTCTTATGTTTTCCTTTTTCCCCTCGCAATGTTGTCCGCTCGTTTTCTCGCTCATCTTTTAACCGATCGAAATGAAACTTTGGGAACATAATAAGGGTGACCTGAAGTTGTGCAATCCACTTTTGAAATTTTCAAAATGGCCGCCATTTTCAAAATGGCCGCCGTTGAAAAAAAATGACGGCCGTTGTCAGATCTCAGTAATTGCCAAAGCAATTTCAATGAAAATTGGTATACTGATACAGCTCCCTATCCCGAGCATTTTTGCAAAAAAAAATTTGACGCGGCCGACATTTCAAAATGGCCGCCATCCGAACACCACCCCCCTAAAACTGTAAAAATTTAAACGTCATCCGATTTAAACGAAATTTGGTATACAGGTAGCTTATGATACCCTGAGTGTGCCACTATTTTCAAAATTTTTGTCCGACTTCCGGTTTCAAAATGGTGGCCGTTTTAAAGTTTTACAAAATGGCGGCCGTTGTCAGATCTCAGTTATGGCCAGAGCAATTTCAATGAAAATTGGTATACTGATACAGCTAACTATCCTGAGCATTTTTGCAAAAAAAATTTTTTGTCCGACTTCCGGTTTCAAAATGGCGGCCGTTTTAAAGTTTGCTCGTTTTCTCGCTCATCTTTTAACCAATCGAAATGAAACTTGGCCAACTGAAAGCTCATGTTATGAAGTTGTGCTCTTGACTTTTAGTTCCCTCTACTCGGTCAAAAGTGCGGAACGGGAGGCGACTTCAACGTTTCGGGAAACGTAAATTTTAATTATTATTATTCTTCTTCTGGTTTTTCCGTAGAGATTTCCGACACTTTTCTCAGAAACCGTAAATGGGATCAATTTGAAACTTGGTAGGATGTTAGACCCTATTGGCTAGATGTGCAATCATCTTTCGGAATTTCCAAGATGGCCGCCACTTTCAAAATGGCCGCCATTTAAGTTTTCCCGCCAAAATGCAGTTCCCGGAGAACCGCCAGATGGATTTCGATGAAACTTGGTATGTAGGTTCAGCATAGTGGTCTTGATTTATTTTTGGCAAAAAATCGCGCGCAAACCGGCCGCCATTTTCAAAATGACCGCCGAATCGCCAAAAATTCAAGTTTGTCGGATTTCAACGAAAATGGGTTTTAACAGTAAATTTGGTATGCCGAGTCCAATGGTCAACTCAGAATTTTTATACGACGCGCCATTTTTTGTAAAATGGCCGCCAAAGTTGCCAAATGGGCAAAAATTCAACATTGTCATAATTCAACGAAAATAGGTTCTAAAAGTAAATTTGGTATGCCGAGTTCAACGGTACACTCAGATTTTTTATACGACCCGCCATTTTTTTAAAAATGGCCACCAAAGTCGCCAAATCGGCAAAAATTCAACATTGTCGGAACTCAATGAAAATTGGTTCCTAAAGTAAATTTAGTATGTCGAGTTCAATGGTCAACTCAGAATTTTTATATGACGCGCTATTTTTTGTACAGGACTATCAGTAACTTCGTTTGGGAGACTTCACGTTTCGCGAAACGTAAATTTTAATTATGTCGCCCCAGACTTTGTCGGGGCGACATATTGTTATTCTACTGTTTCTTTTTCACTATTATTATTATTATTATTATTATTATTATTATTATTATTATTATGTCGCCCCAGACTTTGTCGGGGCGACATATTGTTATTCTACTGTTTCTTTTTCACTATTATTATTATTATTATTATTATTATTCCTCACTTTTTGTCCGGCTGATAACTCAGAGATGGCTGATTGGATTAGAACATCACATGGCATAAAGTAGAACCACTATCTGAAGTTGTGCAATCAACTTTAAAAATGGTGATATGTGGAACCATCTCCATGGAAACCAGAAAGTTATGCATGAGTGATTTTGGGCATTTTCCTTAATTTTTCGGAAACCTAGAAGCACAGAGGGACCAAACTTGGTATGATGGAAGACCATAATGGGATACAGGTTTGAGATGATTTTGGGGCGGAACGGAAAAACAAGATGGCCGCCATGGCTAAAAATAGATTTAACATGGGGCCTATGGGAAAATGATTTTTCTACAATAGCTTCACCATGGTTTGAGATATTCCAAAGTTTTTTTATAGGAAGTTGGACCTCATCGACCTCAAGAAGACAGGTTAGATTGAAAAAAAAATTTTGAACCGTGTGGCCGCAGCCACAACCGTTACGTTTGCATAGAAGTCTATGGGGAAATGGAGGTTTTTTGTCACCTCCATTTCTCTGCTATGCATTGATGGATTCCAATCAAACTTTACACAAATCACCGTCATCATTACATCTTGGAATTCACATATCAAAAAATTCTAAAATGGCCACCTTTTACAAGATGGCCGCCAGGTTACATTTGCATAGAAGCCTATGGGGAAATGGAGGTTTTTTGTCGCCTCCATTTCTCTGCTATGCATTGATGGATTCCAATCAAACTTTACACAAAGCACCGTCACCATTACATCTTGGAATTCATATTACGAAAAATTTCAAATGGCGGCCATTTTTAAGATGGCTGCCGAGTTACGTTAAAAATTACAACATTGTCGGAATTCAATGAAAATCAACTTCTAGAGATATTTTGATGTGGGGAGCAACATGGAATCATCGATTTTGGAATTCACATGACGGAAAAAAAAAATTTCGGGGCGACATCTGCTATTGCTCGCAATGGCAATTCTAGTTATTATTATTATTCTTCCTCACTTTTTGTCCGGCTGATAACTCAGAGATGGCTGATTGGATTAGAACATCACATGGCATTGTGCAATCAACTTTAAAAATGGTGATATGTGGAACCATCTCCATGGAAACCAGAAAGTTATGCATGAGTGATTTTGGGCATTTTCCTTAATTTTTCGGAAACCTAGAAGCACAGAGGGACCAAACTTGGTATGATGGAAGACCATAATGAGATACAGGTTTGAGATGATTTTGGGGCGGAACGGAAAAACAAGATGGCCGCCATGGCTAAAAATAGATTTAACATGGGGCCTATGGGAAAATGATTTTTCTACAATAGCTTCACCATGGTTTGAGATATTCCAAAGTTTTTTTATAGGAAGTTGGACCTCATCAACCTCAAGAAGACAGGAAAGTTTGAAACAAAAATTTCACACCGTGTGGCCGCAGCCACAACCGTTACGTTTGCATTGAAGCCTATGGGGAAATGGAGGTTTTTTGTCACCTCCATTTCTCTGCTATGCATTGATGGATTCCAATCAAACTTTACACAAAGCACCGTCATCATTACATCTTGGAATTCACATATCAAAAAATTCTAAAATGGCCACCTTTTACAAGATGGCCGCCATGTTACATTTGCATAGAAGCCTATGGGGAAATGGAGGTTTTTTGTCGCCTCCATTTCTCTGCTATGCATTGATGGATTCCAATCAAACTTTACACAAAGCACCGTCACCATTACATCTTGGAATTCATATTACGAAAAATTTCAAAATGGTGGCCATTTTTAAGATGGCTACCGAGTTACGTTAAAAAATACAACATTGTCGGAATTCAATGAAAATCAACTTCTAGAGATAATTTGATGTGGGGAACAACATGGAATCATCGATTTTGGAATTCACATGACGAAAAATTGCATCAAAAGTCCAACATTGTCTGATTTTAAAGAAAACTATTTTCCTGTGGTATTTTGACATGAAATCATAAAAAAATGTCAGGGCGACATCTGCTATTGCTCGCAATGGCAATTCTAGTTATGTCGCCCCAGACTTTGTCGTGGCGACATATTGTTATTCTACTGTTTCTTTTTCACTATTATTATTATTATGTCGCCCCAGACTTTGTCGGGGCGACATATTGTTATTCTACTGTTTCTTTTTCACTATTATTATTATTAAGTCGCCGACCACGAAGTGTCGGGCGACTTATTGTTTTTACTCCGTTTCTTATTATTATTAAGTCGCCGACCACGAAGTGTCGGGCGACTTATTGTTTTTACTCCGTTTCTTATTATTATTAAGTCGCCGACCACGAAGTGTCGGGCGACTTATTGTTTTTACTCCGTTTCTTATTATTATTATTATTATTTTCATATTTCTTATGTTTTCCCCTCGCAATGTTGTCCGCACATTTTCTCAGAGATGCAATGTCCAATCAAGATGAAACTTTGGGAACATGTTAAGGGTGACCTGAAGTTGTGCAATCCACTTTTGAAATTTTCAAAATGGCCGCCATTTTCAAAATGGCCGCCGTTGAAAAAAAATGACGGCCGTTGTCAGATCTCAGTAATTGCCAAAGCAATTTCAATGAAAATTGGTATACTGATACAGCTAACTATCCCGAGCATTTTTGCAAAAAAAAATTTGACGCGGCCGACATTTCAAAATGGCCGCCATCCGAACACCACCCCCCTAAAAATGTAAAAATTTAAACGTCATCCGATTTAGACGAAATTTGGTATTCTGGTAGCTTATGATACCCTGAGTGTGCCACTATTTAAAAATTTGTTGTCCGACTTCCGGTTTCAAAATGGCGGCCATTTTACTGCAGGAAAAAGTCAACTTTGTCCGATTTCAACAAAATTTGATTTCTAGGCATATTTTAATGTACTGATTTGAATGAAATACTATCCATGGGGATTATAGTGGCAATGGGGATTCGTTTGGGAGACATTGTTTTCCTTTTTCCCCTCGCAATGTTGTCCGATCGTTTTCTCGCTCATCTTTTAACCGATCGAAATGAAACTTGGCCAACTGAAAGCTCATGTTATGAAGTTGTGCTCTTGACTTTTAGTTCCCTCTACTCGGTCAAAAGTGCGGAACGGGAGGCGACTTCAACGTTTCGGGAAACGTAAATTTTAATTATTATTATGTTTTCCTTTTTCCCCTCGCAATGTTGTCCGCTCGTTTTCTCGCTCATCTTTTAACCGATCGAAATGAAACTTTGGGAACATAATAAGGGTGACCTGAAGTTGTGCAATCCACTTTTGAAATTTTCAAAATGGCCGCCATTTTCAAAATGGCCGCCGTTGAAAAAAAATGACGGCCGTTGTCAGATCTCAGTAATTGCCAAAGCAATTTCAATGAAAATTGGTATACTGATACAGCTCCCTATCCCGAGCATTTTTGCAAAAAAAAATTTGACGCGGCCGACATTTCAAAATGGCCGCCATCCGAACACCACACCCCTAAAACTGTAAAAATTTAAACGTCATCCGATTTAAACGAAATTTGGTATACAGGTAGCTTATGATACCCTGAGTGTGCCACTATTTTCAAAATTTTTGTCCGACTTCCGGTTTCAAAATGGCGGCCGTTTTAAAGTTTTACAAAATGGCGGCCGTTGTCAGATCTCAGTTATGGCCAGAGCAATTTCAATGAAAATTGGTATACTGATACAGCTAACTATCCTGAGCATTTTTGCAAAAAAAAATTTTTGTCCGACTTCCGGTTTCAAAATGGCGGCCGTTTTAAAGTTTGCTCGTTTTCTCGCTCATCTTTTAACCGATCGAAATGAAACTTGGCCAACTGAAAGCTCATGTTATGAAGTTGTGCTCTTGACTTTTAGTTCCCTCTACTCGGTCAAAAGTGCGGAACGGGAGGCGACTTCAACGTTTCGGGAAACGTAAATTTTAATTATTAAGTCGCCGACCACGAAGTGTCGGGCGACTTATTGTTTTTACTCCGTTTCTTATTATTATTATTATTATTATGTCTCCCAAACGAAGTTTTGGGAGACATATTGTTTTTGTCCGGTTTCTTATTATTATTCTTCTTCTTTCTTTCTTTCTTTCTTTCTTTTTTCTTTCCGTTCAATCTTGTCCGCACATTTTCTCAGAGATGCAATGTCCAATCAAGATGAAACTTTGGGAACATGTTAAGGGTGACCTGAAGTTGTGCAATCCACTTTTGAAATTTTCAAAATGGCCGCCATTTTCAAAATGGCCGCCGTTGAAAAAAAGTGACGGCCGTTGTCAGATCTCAGTAATTGCCAAAGCAATTTCAATGAAAATTGGTATACTGATACAGCTAACTATCCCGAGCATTTTTGCAAAAAAAAAATTGACGCGGCCGACATTTCAAAATGGCCGCCATCCGAACACCACCCCCCTAAAAATATAAAAATTTAAACGTCATCCGATTTAGACGAAATTTGGTATACAGGTAGCTTATGATACCCTGAGTGTGCCACTATTTAAAAATTTTTTGTCCGACTTCCGGTTTTAAAATGGCGGCCATTTTACTGCAGGAAAAAGTCAACTTTGTCCGATTTCAACAAAATTTGATTTCTAGGCATATTTTAATGTACTGATTTGAATAAAATACTATCCATGGGGATTATAGTGGCAATGGGGGTTCGTTTGGGAGACATTCTGTGTTGGCATCCCAACACAATCAGCACTAGTTATTATTATTTTCATATTTCTTATGTTTTCCTTTTTCCCCTCGCAATGTTGTCCGCTCGTTTTCTCGCTCATCTTTTAACCGATCGAAATGAAACTTTGGGAACATAATAAGGATGACCTGAAGTTGTGCAATCCACTTTTGAAATTTTCAAAATGGCCGCCATTTTCAAAATGGTTGCCGTTGAAAAAAAATGACGGCCGTTGTCAGATCTCAGTAATTGCCAAAGCAATTTCAATGAAAATTGGTATACTGGTACAGCTAACTATCCCGAGCATTTTTGCAAAAAAAAATTTGACGCGGCCGACATTTCAAAATGGCCGCCATCCGAACACCACCCCCCTAAAATTGTAAAAATTTAAATGTCATCCGATTTAAACGAAATTTGGTATACAGGTAGCTTATGATACCCTGAGTGTGCCAATATTTTCAAAATTTTTGTCCGACTTCCGGTTTCAAAATGGCGGCCGTTTTAAAGTTTTACAAAATGGCGGCCGTTGTCAGATCTCAGTTATGGCCAGAGCAATTTCAATGAAAATTGGTATACTGATAGAGCTAACTATCCTGAGCATTTTTGCAAAAAAATTTTTTGTCCGACTTCCGGTTTCAAAATGGCGGCCGTTTTAAAGTTTGCTCGTTTTCTCGCTCATCTTTTAACCGATCGAAATGAAACTTGGCCAACTGAAAGCTCATGTTATGAAGTTGTGCTCTTGACTTTTAGTTCCCTCTACTCGGTCAAAAGTGCGGAACGGGAGGCGACTTCAACGTTTCGGGAAACGTAAATTTTAATTAAGTCGCCGACCACGAAGTGTCGGGCGACTTATTGTTTTTACTCCGTTTCTTATTAAGTCGCCGACCACGAAGTGTCGGGCGACTTATTGTTTTTACTCCGTTTCTTATTATTATTATTATTATTATGTTTTCCTTTTTCCCCTCGCAATGTTGTCCGCTCGTTTTCTCGCTCATCTTTTAACCGATCGAAATGAAACTTTGGGAACATAATAAGGGTGACCTGAAGTTGTGCAATCCACTTTTGAAATTTTCAAAATGGCCGCCATTTTCAAAATGGCCGCCGTTGAAAAAAAATGACGGCCGTTGTCAGATCTCAGTAATTGCCAAAGCAATTTCAATGAAAATTGGTATACTGATACAGCTCCCTATCCCGAGCATTTTTGCAAAAAAAAATTTGACGCGGCCGACATTTCAAAATGGCCGCCATCCGAACACCACCCCCCTAAAACTGTAAAAATTTAAACGTCATCCGATTTAAACGAAATTTGGTATACAGGTAGCTTATGATACCCTGAGTGTGCCACTATTTTCAAAATTTTTTTCCGACTTCCGGTTTCAAAATGGCGGCCGTTTTAAAGTTTTACAAAATGGCGGCCGTTGTCAGATCTCAGTTATGGCCAGAGCAATTTCAATGAAAATTGGTATACTGATACAGCTAACTATCCTGAGCATTTTTGCAAAAAAAATTTTTTGTCCGACTTCCGGTTTCAAAATGGCGGCCGTTTTAAAGTTTCCTCGTTTTCTCGCTCATCTTTTAACCGATCGAAATGAAACTTGGCCAACTGAAAGCTCATGTTATGAAGTTGTGCTCTTGACTTTTAGTTCCCTCTACTCGGTCAAAAGTGCGGAACGGGAGGCGACTTCAACGTTTCGGGAAACGTAAATTTTAATTATTATTATTATTATTTTCATATTTCTTATGTTTTCCCCTCGCAATGTTGTCCGCTCGTTTTCTCGCTCATCTTTTAACCGATCGAAATGAAACTTTGGGAACATGTTAAGGGTGACCTGAAGTTGTGCAATCCACTTTTGAAATTTTCAAAATGGCCGCCATTTTCAAAATGGCCGCCGTTGAAAAAAATGACGGCCGTTGTCAGATCTCAGTAATTGCCAAAGCAATTTCAATGAAAATTGGTATACTGGTACAGCTAACTATCCCGAGCATTTTTGCAAAAAAAAATTTGACGCGGCCGACATTTCAAAATGGCCGCCATCCGAACACCCCCCCCTAAAAATGTAAAAATTTAAACGTCATCCGATTTAGACGAAATTTGGTATACAGGTAGCTTATGATACCCTAAGTGTGCCACTATTTACAAATGTTTTGTCCGACTTCCGGTTTCAAAATGGCGGCCGTTTTAAAGTTTTACAAAATGGCGGCCGTTGTCAGATCTCAGTTATGGCCAGAGCAATTTCAATGAAAATTGGTATACTGATACAGCTAACTATCCTGAGCATTTTTGCAAAAAAAATTTTTTGTCCGACTTCCGGTTTCAAAATGGCGGCCGTTTTAAAGTTTGCTCGTTTTCTCGCTCATCTTTTAACCGATCGAAATGAAACTTGGCCAACTGAAAGCTCATGTTATGAAGTTGTGCTCTTGACTTTTAGTTCCCTCTACTCGGTCAAAAGTGCGGAACGGGAGGCGACTTCAACGTTTCGGGAAACGTAAATTTTAATTAAGTCGCCGACCACGAAGTGTCGGGCGACTTATTGTTTTTACTCCGTTTCTTATTATTATTATTATTATTTTCATATTTCTTATGTTTTCCCCTCGCAATGTTGTCCGCTCGTTTTCTCGCTCATCTTTTAACCGATCGAAATGAAACTTTGGGAACATGTTAAGGGTGACCTGAAGTTGTGCAATCCACTTTTGAAATTTTCAAAATGGCCGCCATTTTCAAAATGGCCGCCGTTGAAAAAAATGACGGCCGTTGTCAGATCTCAGTAATTGCCGAAGCAATTTCAATGAAAATTGGTATACTGGTACAGCTAACTATCCCGAGCATTTTTGCAAAAAAAAATTTGACGCGGCCGACATTTCAAAATGGCCGCCATCCGAACACCACCCCCCTAAAAATGTAAAAATTTAAACGTCATCCGATTTAGACGAAATTTGGTATACAGGTAGCTTATGATACCCTAAGTGTGCCACTATTTAAAAATGTTTTGTCCGACTTCCGGTTTCAAAATGGCGGCCGTTTTAAAGTTTTACAAAATGGCGGCCGTTGTCAGATCTCAGTTAAGGCCAGAGCAATTTCAATGAAAATTGGTATACTGATACAGCTAACTATCCTGAGCATTTTTGCAAAAAAAATTTTTTGTCCGACTTCCGGTTTCAAAATGGCGGCCGTTTTAAAGTTTGCTCGTTTTCTCGCTCATCTTTTAACCGATCGAAATGAAACTTGGCCAACTGAAAGCTCATGTTATGAAGTTGTGCTCTTGACTTTTAGTTCCCTCTACTCGGTCAAAAGTGCGGAACGGGAGGCGACTTCAACGTTTCGGGAAACGTAAATTTTAATTATTATTATTATTTTCATATTTCTTATGTTTTCCCCTCGCAATGTTGTCCGCTCGTTTTCTCGCTCATCTTTTAACCGATCGAAATGAAACTTTGGGAACATGTTAAGGGTGACCTGAAGTTGTGCAATCCACTTTTAAAATTTTCAAAATGGCCGCCGTTGAAAAAAATGACGGCCGTTGTCAGATCTCAGTAATTGCCAAAGCAATTTCAATGAAAATTGGTATACTGGTACAGCTAACTATCCCGAGCATTTTTGCAAAAAAAAATTTGACGCGGCCGACATTTCAAAATGGCCGCCATCCGAACACCACCCCCCTAAAAATGTAAAAATTTAAACGTCATCCGATTTAGACGAAATTTGGTATACAGGTAGCTTATGATACCCTAAGTGTGCCACTATTTAAAAATGTTTTGTCCGACTTCCGGTTTCAAAATGGCGGCCATTTTACTGCAGGAAAAAGTCAACTTTGTCCGATTTCAACAAAATTTGATTTCTAGGCATATTTTAATGTACTGATTTGAATGAAATACTATCCATGGGATCAACGGGAGGCGACTTCAACGTTTCGGGAAACGTAAATTTTAATTAAGTCGCCGACCACGAAGTGTCGGGCGACTTATTGTTTTTACTCCGTTTCTTATTAAGTCGCCGACCACGAAGTGTCGGGCGACTTATTGTTTTTACTCCGTTTCTTATTATTATTATTATTATTTTCATATTTCTTATGTTTTCCCCTCGCAATGTTGTCCGCACATTTTCTCAGAGATGCAATGTCCAATCAAGATGAAACTTTGGGAACATGTTAAGGGTGACCTGAAGTTGTGCAATCCACTTTTGAAATTTTCAAAATGGCCGCCATTTTCAAAATGGCCGCCGTTGAAAAAAAATGACGGCCGTTGTCAGATCTCAGTAATTGCCAAAGCAATTTCAATGAAAATTGGTATACTGATACAGCTAACTATCCCGAGCATTTTTGCAAAAAAAAATTTGACGCGGCCGACATTTCAAAATGGCCGCCATCCGAACACCACCCCCCTAAAAATGTAAAAATTTAAACGTCATCCGATTTAGACGAAATTTGGTATTCAGGTAGCTTATGATACCCTGAGTGTGCCACTATTTAAAAATTTTTTGTCCGACTTCCGGTTTCAAAATGGCGGCCATTTTACTGCAGGAAAAAGTCAACTTTGTCCGATTTCAACAAAATTTGATTTCTAGGCATATTTTAATGTACTGATTTGAATGAAATACTATCCATGGGGATTATAGTGGCAATGGGGGTTCGTTTGGGAGACATTTAGTTGTGCTCTTGACTTTTAGTTCCCTCTACTCGGTCAAAAGTGCGGAACGGGAGGCGACTTCAACGTTTCGGGAAACGTAAATTTTAATTATTAAGTCGCCGACCACGAAGTGTCGGGCGACTTATTGTTTTTACTCCGTTTCTTATTATTATTATTATTATGTTCATATTTCTTATGTTTTCCCCTCGCAATGTTGTCCGCTCGTTTTCTCGCTCATCTTTTAACCGATCGAAATGAAACTTTGGGAACATGTTAAGGGTGACCTGAAGTTGTGCC